>CANJKZ010000248.1:1427500-2150000 GCA_947471745.1 Closterium sp. Naga37s-1 | reverse complement strand
AGAGTGCAAGTGCTAGGGAGAACGGAATCGCTAAGATCTCACAAAGTACAGGGAATCTAGCAGTCTCACTCAATTGGAAGGTGGGAATATATTAATCTAGTGAACTAACAGGGTTTGAAAGGTATCTACGCACATGTAGAGAGAAAATGGTGCATTGGCCAGGCAGGTTGGAATGGGAACTTAGAGTGCAAGTGCCAAGGAGAGCGGAAACGCTCAAATCTCGCAAATTTCAGGGAATCTAGCTGTCCCATTCGATAAGAGGGTAGGAAACATATCAATTTAGTGAACTAACAAGGTTTGAATGGCATCTAACACACATGTATAGAGAAAATGGTGCATTGGCCAGGCAGGTAGGTATGGGAACTTAGAGTGCAAGTGCTAGGGAGAACGGAATCGCTCAGATCTCACAAAGTACAGGGAATCTAGCAGTCTCACTCAATTGGAAGGTGGGAATATATTAATCTAGTGATCTAACAGGGTTTGAAAGGTATATACGCACATGTATAGAGAAAATGGTGCATTGGCCAGGCAGGTTGGAATGGGAACTTAGAGTGCAAGTGCCAAGGAGAGCGGAAACGCTCAGATCTCGCAAATTTCAGGGAATCTAGCTGTCCCATTCGATACGAGGGTAGGAAACATATCAATTTAGTGAACTAACAAGGTTTGAATGGCATCTAACACACATGTATAGAGAAAATGGTGCATTGGCCAGGCAGGTCGGTATGGGAACTTAGAATGCAAGTGCTAGGGAGAACGGAATCGCTAAGATCTCACAAAGTACAGAGAATCTAGCAGTCTCACTCAATTGGAAGGTTGGAAATATATTAATCTAGTGAAATAACAGGGTTAGAAAGGTATCTAATGCACATGTATAGAGAAAATGGTGCATTGGCCAGGCAGGTAGGTATGGGAACTTAGAGTGCAAGTGCTAGGGAGAACGGAAACGCTCAGATCTCGCAAATTACAGGGAATCTAGCTGTCCCATTCGATAAGAAGGTAGGAAGCATATAAATTCAGTGAACTAACAAGGTTTGAATGGCATCTAACACACATGTATAGAGAAAAATGGTGCATTGGCCAGGCAGGTCGGTATGGGAACTTAGAGTGCAAGTGCTAGGGAGAACGGAATCGCTAAGATCTCACAAAGTACAGGGAATCTAGCAGTCTCACTCAATTGGAAGGTGGGAATATATTAATCTAGTGAACTAACAGGGTTTGAAAGGTATCTACGCACATGTAGAGAGAAAATGGTGCATTGGCCAGGCAGGTTGGAATGGGAACTTAGAGTGCAAGTGCCAAGGAGAGCGGAAACGCTCAAATCTCGCAAATTTCAGGGAATCTAGCTGTCCCATTCGATAAGAGGGTAGGAAACATATCAATTTAGTGAACTAACAAGGTTTGAATGGCATCTAACACACATGTATAGAGAAAATGGTGCATTGGCCAGGCAGGTCGGTATGGGAACTTAGAGTGCAAGTGCCAAGGAGAACGGAAACGCTCAGATCTCGCAAATTACAGGGAATCTAGCTGTCCCATTCGATAAGAAGGTAGGAAACATATAAATTCAGTGAACTAACAAGGTTTGAATGGCATCTAACACACATGTATAGAGAAAATGGTGCATTGGCCAGGCAGGTCGGTATGGGAACTTAGAGTGCAAGTGCTAGGGAGAACGGAATCGCTCATATCTCACAAAGTACAGGGAATCTAGCAGTCTCACTCAATTGGAAGGTGGGAAATATATTAATCTAGTGAACTAACAGGGTTTGAAAGGTATCTAACGCACATGTATAGAGAAAATGGTGCATTGGCCAGGCAGGTAGGTATGGGAACTTAGAGTGCAAGTGCCAAGGAGAACGGAAACGCTCAGATCTCGCAAATTACAGGGAATCTAGCTGTCTCATTCGATAAGAAGGTAGAAAAATATAAATTTAGTGAACTAACAAGGTTTGAATGGCATCTAACACACATGTATAGAGAAAATGGTGCATTGGCGAGGCAGGTCGGTATGGGAACTTAGAGTGCAAGTGCTAGGGAGAACGGAATCGCTCATATCTCACAAAGTACAGGGAATCTAGCAGTCTCACTCAATTGGAAGGTGGGAAATTTATAACTCTAGTGAACTAACAGGGTTTGAAAGGTATCTAACGCACATGTGTAGAGAAAATGGTGCATTGGCCAGGCATGTAGGTATGGGAACTTAGAGTGCAAGTGCCAAGGAGAACGGAAACGCTCAGATCTCGCAAATTACAGGGAATCTAGCTGTCCCATTCGATAAGAAGGTAGAAAAATATAAATTTAGTGAACTAACAAGGTTTGAATGGCATCTAGCATACATGTATAGAGAAAATGGTGCATTGGCCAGGCAGGTAGGTATGGGAACTTAGAGTGCAAGTGCCAAGGAGAACGGAAACGCTCAGATCTCACAAATTACAGGGAATCTAGCTGTCCCATTCGATAAGAAGGTAGGAAACATATGAATTCAGTGAACTAACAAGGTTTGAATGGCATCTAACACACATGTAGAGAGAAAATGGTGCATTGGCCAGGCAGGTCGGTATGGGAACTTAGAGTGCAAGTGCTAGGGAGAACGGAATCGCTCAGATCTCACAAAGTACAGGGAATCTAGCAGTCTCACTCAATTGGAAGGTGGGATATATATTAATCTAGTGAACTATCAGGGTTTGAAAGGTATCTAAAGCACATGTATAGAGAAAATTGTGCATTGGCCAGGCAGGTAGGTATGGGAACTTAGAGTGCAAGTGCCAAGGAGAACGGAAACGCTCAGATCTTGCAAATTACAGGGAATCTAGCTGTCCCATTCGATAAGAAGGTACGAAACATATTAATTTAGTGAACTAACAAGGTTTGAATGGCATCTAACACACATGTATAGAGAAAATGGTGCATTGGCCAGGCAGGTCGGTATGGGAACTTAGAGTGCAAGTGCCAAGGAGAACGGAAACGCTCATATCTCACAAATTACAGGGAATCTAGCTGTCCCATTCGATAAGAAAGTAGGAAACATATAAATTCAGTGAACTAACAAGGTTTGAATGGCATCTAACACACATGTAGAGAGAAAATGGTGCATTGGCCAGGCAGGTCGGTATGGGAACTTAGAGTGCAAGTGCTAGGGAGAACGGAATCGCTCAGATCTCACAAAGTACAGGGAATCTAGCAGTCTCACTCAATTGGAAGGTGGGATATATATTAATCTAGTGAACTAACAGGGTTTGAAAGGTATCTAAAGCACATGTATAGAGAAAATTGTGCATTGGCCAGGCAGGTAGGTATGGGAACTTAGAGTGCAAGTGCCAAGGAGAACGGAAACGCTCAGATCTCACAAATTACAGGGAATCTAGCTGTCCCATTCGATAAGAAGGTAGGAAACATATACATTCAGTGAACTAACAAGGTTTGAATGGCATCTAACACACATGTATAGAGAAAATGGTGCATTGGCCAGGCAGGTCGGTATGGGAACTTAGAGTGCAAGTGCTAGGGAGAACGGAATCGCTCAGATCTCACAAAGTACAGGGAATCTAGCAGTCTCACTCAATTGGAAGGTTGGAATATATTAATCTAGTGAACTAACAGGGTTTGAAAGGTATCTAACGCACATGTATAGAGAAAATGGTGCATTGGCAAGGCAGGTAGGTATGGGAACTTATAGTGCAAGTGCCAAGGAGAACGGAAACGCTCAAATCTCGCAAATTATAGGGAATCTAGCTGTCCCATTCGATAAGAGGGTAGAAAACATATTAATTTAGTGAGCTAACAAGGTTTGAATGGCATCTAACACACATGTATAGAGAAAATGGTACATTGGCCAGGCAGGTCGGTATGGGAACTTAGAGTGCAAGTGCTAGGGAGAACGGAATCGCTAAGATCTCACAAAGTATAGGGAATCTAGCAGTCTCACTCAATTGGAAGGTGGGAATATATTAATCTAGTGAACTAACAGGGTTTGAAAGGTATCTACGCACATGTAGAGAGAAAATGGTGCATTGGCCAGGCAGGTTGGAATGGGAACTTGGAGTGCAAGTGCCAAGGAGAGCGGAAACGCTCTAATCTCGCAAATTTCAGGGAATCTAGCTGTCCCATTCGATAAGAGGGTAGGAAACATATCAATTTAGTGAACTAACAAGGTTTGAATGGCATCTAACACACATGTATAGAGAAAATGGTGCATTGGCCAGGCAGGTCGGTATGGGAACTTAGAGTGCAAGTGCTAGGGAGAACGGAATCGCCCAGATCTCACAAAGTACAGAGAATCTAGCTGTCTCACTCAATTGGAAGGTGGGAAATATATTAATCTAGTGAACTAACAGGGTTAGAAAGGTATCTAATGCACATGTATAGAGAAAATGGTGCATTGGCCAGGCAGGTAGGTATGGGAACTTAGAGTGCAAGTGCCAAGGAGAACGGAAACGCTCAGATCTCACAAATTACAGGGAATCTAGCTTCCCCATTCGATAAGAAGGTAGGAAACATATAAATTCAGTGAACTATCAAGGTTTGAATGGCATCTAACACACATGTATAGAGAAAATGGTGCATTGGCCAGGCAGGTCGGTATGGGAACTTAGAGTGCAAGTGCTAGGGAGAACGGAATCGCTCAGATCTCACAAAGTACAGGGAATCTAGCAGTCTCACTCAATTGGAAGGTGGGAAATATATTAATCTAGTGAACTAACAGGGTTTGAAAGGTATCTAAAGCACATGTATAGAGAAAATGGTGCATTGGCCAGGCAGGTAGGTATGGGAACTTAGAGTGCAAGTGCCAAGGAGAACGGAAACGCTCAGATCTTGCAAATTACAGGGAATCTAGCTGTCTCATTCGATAAGAAGGTACGAAACATATTAATTTAGTGAACTAACAAGGTTTGAATGGCATCTAACACACATGTATAGAGAAAATGGTGCATTGGCGAGGCAGGTCGGTATGGGAACTTAGAGTGCAAGTGCTAGGGAGAACGGAATCGCTCATATCTCACAAAGTACAGGGAATCTAGCAGTCTCACTCAATTGGAAGGTGGTAAATATATTAATCTAGTGAACTAACAGGGTTTGAAAGGTATCTAAAGCACATGTATAGAGAAAATGGTGCATTGGCCAGGCAGGTAGGTATGGGAACTTAGAGTGCAAGTGCCAAGGAGAACGGAAACGCTCAAATCTCGCAAATTACAGGGAATCTAGCTGTCCCATTCGATAAGAAGGTAGGAAACATATTAATTTAGTGAACTAACAAGGTTTTAATGGCATCTAACACACATGTATAGAGAAAATGGTGCATTGGCCAGGCAGGTCGGTATGGGAACTTAGAGTGCAAGTGCTAGGGAGAACGGAATCGCTCAGATCTCACAAAGTACAAGGAATCTAGCAGTCTCACTCAATTGGAAGGTGGGAAATATATTACTCTAGTGAACTAACAGGGTTTGAAAGGTATCTAACGCACATGTGTAGAGAAAATGGTACATTGGCCAGGCATGTAGGTATGGGAACTTAGAGTGCAAGTGCCAAGGAGAACGGAAACGCTCAGATCTCGCAAATTACAGGGAATCTAGCTGTCCCATTCGATAAGAAGGTAGGAAACATATTAACTTAGTTAACTAACAAGGTTTGAATGGCATCTAACACACATGTATAGAGAAAATGGTGCATTGGCCAGGCAGGTCGGTATGGGAACTTAGAGTGCAAGTGCTAGGGAGAACAGAATCGCTCAGATCTCACAAAGTACAGGGAATCTAGCAGTCTCACTCAATTGGATGGTGGGAAATATATTACTCTAGTGAACTAACAGGGTTTGAAAGGTATCTAACGCACATGTGTAGAGAAAATGGTGCATTGGCCAGGCATGTAGGTATGGGAACTTAGAGTGCAAGTGCCAAGGAGAACGGAAACGCTCAGATCTCACAAATTACAGGGAATCTAGCTGTCCCATTCGATAAGAAGGTAGGAAGCATATAAATTCAGTGAACTAACAAGGTTTGAATGGCATCTAACACACATGTATAGAGAAAAATGGTGCATTGGCCAGGCAGGTCGGTATGGGAACTTCGAGTGCAAGTGCCAAGGAGAACGGAAACGCTCAGATCTCACAAATTACAGGGAATCTAGCTGCCCCATTCGATAAGAAGGTAGGAAACATATAAATTCAGTGAACTATCAAGGTTTGAATGGCATCTAACACACATGTATAGAGAAAATGGTGCATTGGCCAGGCAGGTCGGTATGGGAAATTCGAGTGCAAGTGCTAGGGAGAACGGAATCGCTCAGATCTCACAAAGTACAGGGAATCTAGCAGTCTCACTCAATTGGAAGGTGGTAAATATATTAATCTAGTGAACTAACAGGGTTTGAAAGGTATCTAAAGCACATGTATAGAGAAAATGGTGCATTGGCCAGGCAGGTAGGTATGGGAACTTAGAGTGCAAGTGCCAAGGAGAACGGAAACGCTCAAATCTCGCAAATTACAGGGAATCTAGCTGTCCCATTCGATAAGAAGGTAGGAAACATATTAATTTAGTGAACTAACAAGGTTTTAATGGCATCTAACACACATGTATAGAGAAAATGGTGCATTGGCCAGGCAGGTCGGTATGGGAACTTCGAGTGCAAGTGCTAGGGAGAACGGAATCGCTCAGATCTCACAAAGTACAGGGAATCTAGCAGTCTCAGTCAATTGGAAGGTGGTAAATATATTAATCTAGTGAACTAACAGGGTTTTAAAGGTATCTAAAGCACATGTATAGAGAAAATGGTGCATTGGCCAGGCAGGTTGGAATGGGAACTTGGAGTGCAAGTGCCAAGGAGAGCGGAAACGCTCTAATCTCGCAAATTTCAGGGAATCTAGCTGTCCCATTCGATAAGAGGGTAGGAAACATATCAATTTAGTGAAATAAGAAGGTTTGAATGGCATCTAACACACATGTATAGAGAAAATGGTGCATTGGCCAGGCAGGTCGGTATGGGAACTTAGAGT
Source organism: Closterium sp. Naga37s-1 (assembly GCA_947471745.1). NCBI lineage: Eukaryota > Viridiplantae > Streptophyta > Zygnematophyceae > Desmidiales > Closteriaceae > Closterium > Closterium sp. Naga37s-1. Next base: position 2,143,012 of record CANJKZ010000248.1, on the reverse strand, counting down.
GCAAGTGCTAGGGAGAACGGAATCGCCCAGATCTCACAAAGTACAGGGAATCTAGCAATCTCACTCAATTGGAAGGTGGGAAATATATTAATCTAGTGAACTAACAGGGTTAGAAAGGTATCTAAAGCACATGTATAGAGAAAATGGTGCATTGGCCAGGCAGGTAGGTATGGGAACTTAGAGTGCAAGTGCCAAGGAGAACGGAAACGCTCAGATCTCGCAAATTACAGGGAATCTAGCTGTCCCATTCGATAAGAAGGTAGGAAACATATAAATTTAGTGAACTAACAAGGTTTTGAATGACATCTAACACACATGTATAGAGAAAATGGTGCATTGGCCAGGCAGGTCGGTATGGGAACTTAGAGTGCTAGTGCTAGGGAGAACGGAATCGCCCAGATCTCACAAAGTACAGAGAATCTAGCAGTCTCACTCAATTGGAAGGTTGGAATATATTAATCTAGTGAACTAACAGGGTTTTAAAGGTATATAACGCACATGTATAGAGAAAATGGTGCATTGGCCAGGCAGGTAGGTATGGGAACTTATAGTGCAAATGCCAAGGAGAACGGAAACGCTCAAATCTCGCAAATTACAGGGAATCTAGCTGTCCCATTCGATAAGAGGGTAGAAAACATATTAATTTAATGAACTAACAAGGTTTGAATGGCATCTAACACACATGTATAGAGAAAATGGTGCATTGGCCAGGCAGGTCGGTATGGGAACTTATAGTGCAAGTGCTAGGGAGAACGGAATCGCTCAGATCTCACAAAGTACAGAGAATCTAGCAGTCTCACTCAATTGGAAGGTTGGAATATATTAATCTAGTGAACTAACAGGGTTTGAAAGGTATCTAACGCACATGTATAGAGAAAATGGTGCATTGGCCAGGCAGGTAGGTATGGGAACTTATAGTGCAAGTGCCACGGAGAACGGAAACGCTCAAATCTCGCAACTTACAGGGAATCTAGCTGTCCCGTTCGATACGAGGGTAGAAAACATATGAATTTAATGAACTAACAAGGTTTGAATGGCATCTTACACACATGTATAGAGAAAATGGTGCATTGGCCAGGCAGGTCGGTATGGGAACTTATAGTGCAAGTGCTAGGGAGAACGGAATCGCTAAGATCTCACAAAGTACAGGAAATCTAGCAGTCTCACTCAATTGGAAGGTTGGAATATATTAATCTAGTTAACTAACAGGGTTTGAAAGGTATCTATGCACATGTAGAGAGAAAATGGTGCATTGGCCAGGTGGAATGGGAACTTAGAGTGCAAGTGCCAAGGAGAGCGGAAACGCTCAAATCTCACAAATTACAGGGAATCTAGCAGTCTCACTCAATTGGAAGGTTGGAATATATTAATCTAGTGAACTAACAGGGCTTTAAAGGTATCTAACGCACATGTATAGAGAAAATGGTGCATTGGCCAGGTGGAATGGGAACTTAGAGTGCAAGTGCCAAGGAGAGCGGAAACGCTCAAATCTCACAAATTACAGGGAATCTAACTGTCCCATTCGATAAGAGGGTAGGAAACATATCAATTTAGTGAACTAACAAGGTTTGAATGGCATCTAACACACATGTATAGAGAAAATGGTGCATTGGCCAGGCAGGTCGATATGGGAACTTAGAGTGCAAGTGCCAAGGAAAACGGAAACGCTCAGATCTCGCAAATTACAGGGAATCTAGCTGTCTCATTCGATAAAAAGGTAGGAAACATATACATTTAGTGAACTAACAAGGTTTGAATGGCATCTAACATACATGTATAGAAAAAATGGTGCATTGGCCAGGCAGCTCGGTATGAGAAGTTAGAGTGCAAGTGCTAGGGAGAACGGAATCGCTCAGATCTCACAAAGTACAGGGAATCTAGCAGTCTCACTCAATTGGAAGGTTGGAATATATTAATCTAGTGAACAAACAGGGTTTTAAAGGTATCTAACGCACATTTATAGAGAAAATGGTGCATTGGCCAGGCAGGTAGGTATGGGAACTTATAGTGCAAGTGCCACGGAGAACGGAAATGCTCAAATCTCGCAACTTACAGGGAATCTAGCTGTCCCATTCGATACGAGGGTAGAAAACATATGAATTTAATGAACTAACAAGGTTTGAATGGCATCTTACACACATGTATAGAGAAAATGGTGCATTGGCCAGGCAGGTCGGTATGGGAACTTATAGTGCAAGTGCTAGGGAGAACGGAATCGCTAAGATCTCACAAAGTACAGGAAATCTAGCAGTCTCACTCAATTGGAAGGTTGGAATATATTAATCTAGTTAACTAACAGGGTTTGAAAGGTATCTATGCACATGTAGAGAGAAAATGGTGCATTGGCCAGGTGGAATGGGAACTTAGAGTGCAAGTGCCAAGGAGAGCGGAAACGCTCAAATCTCACAAATTACAGGGAATCTAGCAGTCTCACTCAATTGGAAGGTTGGAATATATTAATCTAGTGAACTAACAGGGCTTTAAAGGTATCTAACGCACATGTATAGAGAAAATGGTGCATTGGCCAGGCAGGTAGGTATGGGAACTTATAGTGCAAGTGCCACGGAGAACGGAAACGCTCAAATCTCACAAATTATAGGGAATCTAGCTGTCCCATTCGATAAGAGGGTAGGAAACATATCAATTTAGTGAACTAACAAGGTTTGATCGGCATCTAACACACATGTATAGAGAAAATGGTGCATTGGCCAGGCAGGTCAGTATGGGAACTTAGAGTGCAAGTGCCAAGGAGAACGGAAACGCTCAGATCTCGCAAATTACAGGGAATCTAGCTGTCCCATTCGATAAGAAGGTAGGAAACATATAAATTTATTGAACTAACAAGGTTTGAATGGCATGTAACATACATGTATAGAGAAAATGGTGCATTGGCCAGGCAGGTCGGTATGGGAACTTAGAGTGCAAGTGCTAGGGAGAACGGAATCGCTCAGATCTCACAAAGTACAGGGAATCTAGCAGTCTCACTCAATTGGAAGGTGGGAAATATATTACTCTAGTGAACTAACAGGGTTTGAAAGGTATCTAACGAACATGTGTAGAGAAAATGGTGCATTGGCCAGGCATGTAGGTATGGGAACTTAGAGTGCAAGTGCCAAGGAGAACGGAAACGCTCAGATCTCGCAAATTACAGGGAATCTAGCTGTCCCATTCGATAAGAAGGTAGAAACATATAAATTTAGTGAACTAACAAGGTTTGAATGGCATCTAACATACATGTATAGAGAAAATGGTGCATTGGCCAGGCAGGTCGGTATGGGAACTTAGAGTGCAAGTGCTAGGGAGAACGGAATCGCTCAGATCTCACAAAGTACAGAGAATCTAGCAGTCTCACTCAATTGGAAGGTTGGAATATATTAATCTAGTGAACTAACAGGGTTTGAAAGGTATCTAACGCACATGTATAGAGAAAATGGTGCATTGGCCAGGCAGGTAGGTATGGGAACTTATAGTGCAAGTGCCAAGGAGAACGGAAACGCTCAAATCTCGCAAATTATAGGGAATCTAGCTGTCCCATTCGATAAGAGGGTAGAAAACATATTAATTTAGTGAACTAACAAGGTTTGAATGGCATCTAACACACATGTATAGAGAAAATGGTGCATTGGCCAGGCAGGTCGGTATGGGAACTTAGAGTGCAAGTGCTAGGGAGAACGGAATCGCTAAGATCTCACAAAGTATAGGGAATCTAGCAGTCTCACTCAATTGGAAGGTGGGAATATATTAATCTAGTGAACTAACAGGGTTTGAAAGGTATCTACGCACATGTAGAGAGAAAATGGTGCATTGGCCAGGCAGGTTGGAATGGGAACTTAGAGTGCAAGTGCCAAGGAGAGCGGAAACGCTCAAATCTCGCAAATTTCAGGGAATCTAGCTGTCCCATTCGATAAGAGCGTAGGAAACATATCAATTTAGTGAACTAACAAGGTTTGAATGGCATCTAACACACATGTATAGAGAAAATGGTGCATTGGCCAGGCAGGTCGGTATGGGAACTTAGAGTGCAAGTGCTAGGGAGAACGGAATCGCCCAGATCTCACAAAGTACAGAGAATCTAGCAGTCTCACTCATTTGGAAGGTGGGAAATATATTAATCTAGTGAACTAACAGGGTTAGAAAGGTATCTAATGCACATGTATAGAGAAAATGGTGCATTGGCCAGGCAGGTAGGTATGGGAACTTAGAGTGCAAGTGCCAAGGAGAACGGAAACGCTCAGATCTCACAAATTACAGGGAATCTAGCTGCCCCATTCGATAATAAGGTAGGAAACATATAAATTCAGTGAACTAACAAGGTTTGAATGGCATCTAACACACATGTATAGAGAAAATGGTGCATTGGCCAGGCAGGTCGGTATGGGAAATTCGAGTGCAAGTGCTAGGGAGAACGGAATCGCTCAGATCTCACAAAGTACAGGGAATATAGCAGTCTCACTCAATTGGAAGGTGGTAAATATATTAATCTAGTGAACTAACAGGGTTTGAAAGGTATCTAAAGCACATGTATAGAGAAAATGGTGCATTGGCCAGGCAGGTAGGTATGGGAACTTAGAGTGCAAGTGCCAAGGAGAACGGAAACGCTCAGATCTCGCAAATTACAGGGAATCTAGCTGTCCCATTCGATAAGAAGGTAGAAACATATAAATTTAGTGAACTAACAAGGTTTGAATGGCATCTAACACACCTGTATAGAGAAAATGGTGCATTGGCCAGGCAGGTCGGTATGGGAACTTAGAGTGCAAGTGCTAGGGAGAACGGAATCGCTGAGATCTCACAAAGTACAGGGAATCTAGCAGTCTCACTTAATTGGAAGGTTGGAATATATTAATCTAGTGAACTAACAGAGTTTTAAAGGTATCTAACGCACATGTATAGAGAAAATGGTGCATTGGCCAGGCAGGTCGGTATGGGAACTTAGAGTGCAAGTGCCAAGGAGAGCGGAAACGCTCAAATATCGCAAATTTCAGGGAATCTAGCTGTCCCATTCGATAAGAGGGTAGGAAACATATCCATTTAGTGAACTAACAAGGTTTGAATGGCATCTAACACACATGTATAGAGAAAATGGTGCATTGGCCAGGCAGGTCGGTAAGGGAACTTAGAGTGCAAGTGCTAGGGAGAACGGAATCGCCCAGATCTCACAAAGTACAGAGAATCTAGCAGTCTCACTCAATTGGAAGGTGGGAAATATATTAATCTAGTGAACTAACAGGGTTAGAAAGGTATCTAATTCACATGTATAGAGAAAATGGTGCATTGGCCAGGCAGGTAGGTATGGGAACTTAGAGTGCAAGTGCCAAGGAGAACGGAAACGCTCAGATCTCACAAATTACAGGGAATCTAGCTGCCCCATTCGATAATAAGGTAGGAAACATATAAATTCAGTGAACTAACAAGGTTTGAATGGCATCTAACACACATGTATAGAGAAAATGGTGCATTGGCCAGGCAGGTCGGTATGGGAAATTCGAGTGCAAGTGCTAGGGAGAACGGAATCGCTCAGATCTCACAAAGTACAGGGAATCTAGCAGTCTCACTCAATTGGAAGGTGGTAAATATATTAATCTAGTGAACTAACAGGGTTTGAAAGGTATCTAAAGCACATGTATAGAGAAAATGGTGCATTGGCCAGGCAGGTAGGTATGGGAACTTAGAGTGCAAGTGCCAAGGAGAACGGAAACGCTCAGATCTCGCAAATTACAGGGAATCTAGCTGTCCCATTCGATAAGAAGGTAGGAAACATATTAATTTAGTGAACTAACAAGGTTTTAAAGTGCTAGGGAGAACGGAATCGCTCAGATCTCACAAAGTACAGGGAATCTAGCAGTCTCACTCAATTGGATGGTGGGAAATATATTACTCTAGCGAACTAACAGGGTTTGAAAGGTATCTAACGCACATGTGTAGAGAAAATGGTGCATTGGCCAGGCATGTAGGTATGAGAACTTAGAGTGCAAGTGCCAAGGAGAACGGAAACGCTCAGATCTCGCAAATTACAGGGAATCTAGCTGTCCCATTCGATAAGAAGGTAGGAAACATATGAATTTAGTTAACTAACAAGGTTTGAATGGCATCTAACGCACATGTATAGAGAAAATGGTGCATTGGCCAGGCAGGTCGGTATGGGAACTTAGAGTGCAAGTGCTAGGGAGAACGGAATCGCTCAGATCTCACAAAGTACAGGGAATCTAGCAGTCTCACTCAATTGGATGGTGGGAAATATATTACTCTAGCGAACTAACAGGGTTTGAAAGGTATCTAACGCACATGTGTAGAGAAAATGGTGCATTGGCCAGGCATGTAGGTATGGGAACTTAGAGTGCAAGTGCCAAGGAGAACGGAAACGCTCAGATCTCACAAATTACAGGGAATCTAGCTGTCCCATTCGATAAGAAGGTAGGAAGCATATAAATTCAGTGAACTAACAAGGTTTGAATGGCATCTAACACACATGTATAGAGAAAAATGGTGCATTGGCCAGGCAGGTCGGTATGGGAACTTAGAGTGCAAGTGCTAGGGAGAACGGAATCGCTCAGATCTCACAAAGTACAGGGAATCTAGCAGTCTCACTCGATTGGAAGGTTGGAATATATTAATCTAGTGAACTAACAGGGTTTTAAAGGTATCTAACGCACATGTATAGAGAAAATGGTGCATTGGCCAGGCAGGTAGGTATGGGAACTTATAGTGCAAGTGCCAAGGAGAACGGAAACGCTCAAATCTCGCAAATTATAGGGAATCTAGCTGTCCCATTCGATAAGAGGGTAGAAAACATATTTATTTAGTGAAATAACAAGGTTTGAATGGCATCTAACACACATGTATAGAGAAAAATGGTGCATTGGCCAGGCAGGTCGGTATGGGAACTTAGAGTGCAAGTGCTAGGGAGAACGGAATCGCTCAGATCTCACAAAGTACAGGGAATCTAGCAGTCTCACTCAATTGGAAGGTGGGAATATATTAATCTAGTGAACTAACAGGGTTTGAAAGGTATATACGCACATGTAGAGAGAAAATGGTGCATTGGCCAGGCAGGTTGGAATGGGAACTTAGAGTGCAAGTGCCAAGGAGAGCGGAAACGCTCAAATCTCGCAAATTTCAGGGAATCTAGCTGTCCCATTCGATACGAGGGTAGGAAACATATCAATTTAGTGAACTAACAAGGTTTGAATGGCATCTAACACACATGTATAGAGAAAATGGTGCATTGGCCAGGCAGGTCGGTATGGGAACTTAGAATGCAAGTGCTAGGGAGAACGGAATCGCCCAGATCTCACAAAGTACAGAGAATCTAGCAGTCTCACTCAATTGGAAGGTTGGAAATATATTAATCTAGTGAAATAACAGGGTTAGAAAGGTATCTAATGCACATGTATAGAGAAAATGGTGCATTGGCCAGGCAGGTAGGTATGGGAACTTAGAGTGCAAGTGCTAGGGAGAACGGAAACGCTCAGATCTCGCAAATTACAGGGAATCTAGCTGTCCCATTCGATAAGAAGGTAGGAAGCATATAAATTCAGTGAACTAACAAGGTTTGAATGGCATCTAACACACATGTATAGAGAAAAATGGTGCATTGGCCAGGCAGGTCGGTATGGGAACTTAGAGTGCAAGTGCTAGGGAGAACGGAATCGCTAAGATCTCACAAAGTACAGGGAATCTAGCAGTCTCACTCAATTGGAAGGTGGGAATATATTAATCTAGTGAACTAACAGGGTTTGAAAGGTATCTACGCACATGTAGAGAGAAAATGGTGCATTGGCCAGGCAGGTTGGAATGGGAACTTAGAGTGCAAGTGCCAAGGAGAGCGGAAACGCTCAAATCTCGCAAATTTCAGGGAATCTAGCTGTCCCATTCGATAAGAGGGTAGGAAACATATCAATTTAGTGAACTAACAAGGTTTGAATGGCATCTAACACACATGTATAGAGAAAATGGTGCATTGGCCAGGCAGGTCGGTATGGGAACTTAGAGTGCAAGTGCTAGGGAGAACGGAATCGCCCAGATCTCACAAAGTACAGAGAATCTAGCAGTCTCACTGAATTGGAAGGTGGGAAATATATTAATCTAGTGAACTAACAGGGTTAGAAAGGTATCTAATGCACATGTATAGAGAAAATGGTGCATTGGCCAGGCAGGTAGGTATGGGAACTTAGAGTGCAAGTGCCAAGGAGAACGGAAACGCTCAGATCTCACAAATTACAGGGAATCTAGCTGTCCCATTCGATAAGAAGGTAGGAAACATATAAATTCAGTGAACTAACAAGGTTTGAATGGCATCTAACACACATGTATAGAGAAAATGGTGCATTGGCCAGGCAGGTCGGTATGGGAACTTAGAGTGCAAGTGCTAGGGAGAACGGAATCGCTCAGATCTCACAAAGTACAGGGAATCTAGCAGTCTCACTCAATTGGAAGGTGGGAAATATATTAATCTAGTGAACTAACAGGGTTTGAAAGGTATCTAAAGCACATGTATAGAGAAAATGGTGCATTGGCCAGGCAGGTAGGTATGGGAACTTAGAGTGCAAGTGCCAAGGAGAACGGAAACGCTCAGATCTTGCAAATTACAGGGAATCTAGCTGTCCCATTCGATAAGAAGGTAGAAAAATATAAATTTAGTGAACTAACAAGGTTTGAATGGCATCTAACATACATGTATAGAGAAAATGGTGCATTGGCCAGGCAGGTAGGTATGGGAACTTAGAGTGCAAGTGCCAAGGAGAACGGAAACGCTCAGATCTCACAAATTACAGGGAATCTAGCTGTCCCATTCGATAAGAAGGTAGGAAACATATGAATTCAGTGAACTAACAAGGTTTGAATGGCATCTAACACACATGTAGAGAGAAAATGGTGCATTGGCCAGGCAGGTCGGTATGGGAACTTAGAGTGCAAGTGCTAGGGAGAACGGAATCGCTCAGATCTCACAAAGTACAGGGAATCTAGCAGTCTCACTCAATTGGAAGGTGGGATATATATTAATCTAGTGAACTATCAGGGTTTGAAAGGTATCTAAAGCACATGTATAGAGAAAATTGTGCATTGGCCAGGCAGGTAGGTATGGGAACTTAGAGTGCAAGTGCCAAGGAGAACGGAAACGCTCAGATCTTGCAAATTACAGGGAATCTAGCTGTCCCATTCGATAAGAAGGTACGAAACATATTAATTTAGTGAACTAACAAGGTTTGAATGGCATCTAACACACATGTATAGAGAAAATGGTGCATTGGCCAGGCAGGTCGGTATGGGAACTTAGAGTGCAAGTGCCAAGGAGAACGGAAACGCTCAGATCTTGCAAATTACAGGGAATCTAGCTGTCCCATTCGATAAGAAGGTACGAAACATATTAATTTAGTGAACTAACAAGGTTTGAATGGCATCTAACACACATGTATAGAGAAAATGGTGCATTGGCGAGGCAGGTCGGTATGGGAACTTAGAGTGCAAGTGCTAGGGAGAACGGAATCGCTCATATCTCACAAAGTACAGGGAATCTAGCAGTCTCACTCAATTGGAAGGTGGGAAATTTATAACTCTAGTGAACTAACAGGGTTTGAAAGGTATCTAACGCACATGTGTAGAGAAAATGGTGCATTGGCCAGGCATGTAGGTATGGGAACTTAGAGTGCAAGTGCCAAGGAGAACGGAAACGCTCAGATCTCGCAAATTACAGGGAATCTAGCTGTCCCATTCGATAAGAAGGTAGAAAAATATAAATTTAGTGAACTAACAAGGTTTGAATGGCATCTAACATACATGTATAGAGAAAATGGTGCATTGGCCAGGCAGGTAGGTATGGGAACTTAGAGTGCAAGTGCCAAGGAGAACGGAAACGCTCAGATCTCACAAATTACAGGGAATCTAGCTGTCCCATTCGATAAGAAGGTAGGAAACATATGAATTCAGTGAACTAACAAGGTTTGAATGGCATCTAACACACATGTAGAGAGAAAATGGTGCATTGGCCAGGCAGGTCGGTATGGGAACTTAGAGTGCAAGTGCTAGGGAGAACGGAATCGCTCAGATCTCACAAAGTACAGGGAATCTAGCAGTCTCACTCAATTGGAAGGTGGGATATATATTAATCTAGTGAACTATCAGGGTTTGAAAGGTATCTAAAGCACATGTATAGAGAAAATTGTGCATTGGCCAGGCAGGTAGGTATGGGAACTTAGAGTGCAAGTGCCAAGGAGAACGGAAACGCTCAGATCTTGCAAATTACAGGGAATCTAGCTGTCCCATTCGATAAGAAGGTACGAAACATATTAATTTAGTGAACTAACAAGGTTTGAATGGCATCTAACACACATGTATAGAGAAAATGGTGCATTGGCCAGGCAGGTCGGTATGGGAACTTAGAGTGCAAGTGCCAAGGAGAACGGAAACGCTCATATCTCACAAATTACAGGGAATCTAGCTGTCCCATTCGATAAGAAAGTAGGAAACATATAAATTCAGTGAACTAACAAGGTTTGAATGGCATCTAACACACATGTAGAGAGAAAATGGTGCATTGGCCAGGCAGGTCGGTATGGGAACTTAGAGTGCAAGTGCTAGGGAGAACGGAATCGCTCAGATCTCACAAAGTACAGGGAATCTAGCAGTCTCACTCAATTGGAAGGTGGGATATATATTAATCTAGTGAACTAACAGGGTTTGAAAGGTATCTAAAGCACATGTATAGAGAAAATTGTGCATTGGCCAGGCAGGTAGGTATGGGAACTTAGAGTGCAAGTGCCAAGGAGAACGGAAACGCTCAGATCTCACAAATTACAGGGAATCTAGCTGTCCCATTCGATAAGAAGGTAGGAAACATATACATTCAGTGAACTAAAAAGGTTTGAATGGCATCTAACACACATGTATAGAGAAAATGGTGCATTGGCCAGGCAGGTCGGTATGGGAACTTAGAGTGCAAGTGCTAGGGAGAACGGAATCGCTCAGATCTCACAAAGTACAGGGAATCTAGCAGTCTCACTCAATTGGAAGGTTGGAATATATTAATCTAGTGAACTAACAGGGTTTGAAAGGTATCTAACGCACATGTATAGAGAAAATGGTGCATTGGCAAGGCAGGTAGGTATGGGAACTTATAGTGCAAGTGCCAAGGAGAACGGAAACGCTCAAATCTCGCAAATTATAGGGAATCTAGCTGTCCCATTCGATAAGAGGGTAGAAAACATATTAATTTAGTGAGCTAACAAGGTTTGAATGGCATCTAACACACATGTATAGAGAAAATGGTACATTGGCCAGGCAGGTCGGTATGGGAACTTAGAGTGCAAGTGCTAGGGAGAACGGAATCGCTAAGATCTCACAAAGTATAGGGAATCTAGCAGTCTCACTCAATTGGAAGGTGGGAATATATTAATCTAGTGAACTAACAGGGTTTGAAAGGTATCTACGCACATGTAGAGAGAAAATGGTGCATTGGCCAGGCAGGTTGGAATGGGAACTTGGAGTGCAAGTGCCAAGGAGAGCGGAAACGCTCTAATCTCGCAAATTTCAGGGAATCTAGCTGTCCCATTCGATAAGAGGGTAGGAAACATATCAATTTAGTGAACTAACAAGGTTTGAATGGCATCTAACACACATGTATAGAGAAAATGGTGCATTGGCCAGGCAGGTCGGTATGGGAACTTAGAGTGCAAGTGCTAGGGAGAACGGAATCGCCCAGATCTCACAAAGTACAGAGAATCTAGCTGTCTCACTCAATTGGAAGGTGGGAAATATATTAATCTAGTGAACTAACAGGGTTAGAAAGGTATCTAATGCACATGTATAGAGAAAATGGTGCATTGGCCAGGCAGGTAGGTATGGGAACTTAGAGTGCAAGTGCCAAGGAGAACGGAAACGCTCAGATCTCACAAATTACAGGGAATCTAGCTTCCCCATTCGATAAGAAGGTAGGAAACATATAAATTCAGTGAACTATCAAGGTTTGAATGGCATCTAACATACATGTATAGAGAAAATGGTGCATTGGCCAGGCAGGTCGGTATGGGAAATTCGAGTGCAAGTGCTAGGGAGAACGGAATCGCTCAGATCTCACAAAGTACAGGGAATCTAGCAGTCTCACTCAATTGGAAGGTGGTAAATATATTAATCTAGTGAACTAACAGGGTTTGAAAGGTATCTAAAGCACATGTATAGAGAAAATGGTGCATTGGCCAGGCAGGTAGGTATGGGAACTTAGAGTGCAAGTGCCAAGGAGAACGGAAACGCTCAAATCTCGCAAATTACAGGGAATCTAGCTGTCCCATTCGATAAGAAGGTAGGAAACATATTAATTTAGTGAACTAACAAGGTTTTAATGGCATCTAACACACATTTATAGAGAAAATGGTGCATTGGCCAGGCAGGTCGGTATGGGAACTTAGAGTGCAAGTGCTAGGGAGAACGGAATCGCTCAGATCTCACAAAGTACAGGGAATCTAGCAGTCTCAGTCAATTGGAAGGTGGTAAATATATTAATCTAGTGAACTAACAGGGTTTTAAAGGTATCTAAAGTACATGTATAGAGAAAATGGTGCATTGGCCAGGCAGGTTGGAATGGGAACTTGGAGTGCAAGTGCCAAGGAGAGCGGAAACGCTCTAATCTCGCAAATTTCAGGGAATCTAGCTGTCCCATTCGATAAGAGGGTAGGAAACATATCAATTTAGTGAAATAAGAAGGTTTGAATGGCATCTAACACACATGTATAGAGAAAATGGTGCATTGGCCAGGCAGGTCGGTATGGGAACTTAGAGTGCAAGTGCTAGGGAGAACGGAATCGCCCAGATCTCACAAAGTACAGGGAATCTAGCAATCTCACTCAATTGGAAGGTGGGAAATATATTAATCTAGTGAACTAACAGGGTTTGAAAGGTATCTAACGCACATGTGTAGAGAAAATGGTGCATTGGCCAGGCATGTAGGTATGGGAACTTAGAGTGCAAGTGCCAAGGAGAACGGAAACGCTCAGATCTCACAAATTACAGGGAATCTAGCTGTCCCATTCGATAAGAAGGTAAGAAGCATATAAATTCAGTGAACTAACAAGGTTTGAATGGCATCTAACACACATGTATAGAGAAAAATGGTGCATTGGCCAGGCAGGTCGGTATGGGAACTTCGAGTGCAAGTGCCAAGGAGAACGGAAACGCTCAGATCTCACAAATTACAGGGAATCTAGCTGCCCCATTCGATAAGAAGGTAGGAAACATATAAATTCAGTGAACTATCAAGGTTTGAATGGCATCTAACACACATGTATAGAGAAAATGGTGCATTGGCCAGGCAGGTCGGTATGGGAAATTCGAGTGCAAGTGCTAGGGAGAACGGAATCGCTCAGATCTCACAAAGTACAGGGAATCTAGCAGTCTCACTCAATTGGAAGGTGGTAAATATATTAATCTAGTGAAATAACAGGGTTTGAAAGGTATCTAAAGCACATGTATAGAGAAAATGGTGCATTGGCCAGGCAGGTAGGTATGGGAACTTAGAGTGCAAGTGCCAAGGAGAACGGAAACGCTCAAATCTCGCAAATTACAGGGAATCTAGCTGTCCCATTCGATAAGAAGGTAGGAAACATATTAATTTAGTGAACTAACAAGGTTTTAATGGCATCTAACACACATGTATAGAGAAAATGGTGCATTGGCCAGGCAGGTCGGTATGGGAACTTCGAGTGCAAGTGCTAGGGAGAACGGAATCGCTCAGATCTCACAAAGTACAGGGAATCTAGCAGTCTCAGTCAATTGGAAGGTGGTAAATATATTAATCTAGTGAACTAACAGGGTTTTAAAGGTATCTAAAGCACATGTATAGAGAAAATGGTGCATTGGCCAGGCAGGTTGGAATGGGAACTTGGAGTGCAAGTGCCAAGGAGAGCGGAAACGCTCTAATCTCGCAAATTTCAGGGAATCTAGCTGTCCCATTCGATAAGAGGGTAGGAAACATATCAATTTAGTGAAATAAGAAGGTTTGAATGGCATCTAACACACATGTATAGAGAAAATGGTGCATTGGCCAGGCAGGTCGGTATGGGAACTTAGAGTGCAAGTGCTAGGGAGAACGGAATCGCCCAGATCTCACAAAGTACAGGGAATCTAGCAATCTCACTCAATTGGAAGGTGGGAAATATATTAATCTAGTGAACTAACAGGGTTAGAAAGGTATCTAAAGCACATGTATAGAGAAAATGGTGCATTGGCCAGGCAGGTAGGTATGGGAACTTAGAGTGCAAGTGCCAAGGAGAACGGAAACGCTCAGATCTCGCAAATTACAGGGAATCTAGCTGTCCCATTCGATAAGAAGGTAGGAAACATATAAATTTAGTGAACTAACAAGGTTTTGAATGACATCTAACACACATGTATAGAGAAAATGGTGCATTGGCCAGGCAGGTCGGTATGGGAACTTAGAGTGCTAGTGCTAGGGAGAACGGAATCGCCCAGATCTCACAAAGTACAGAGAATCTAGCAGTCTCACTCAATTGGAAGGTTGGAATATATTAATCTAGTGAACTAACAGGGTTTTAAAGGTATATAACGCACATGTATAGAGAAAATGGTGCATTGGCCAGGCAGGTAGGTATGGGAACTTATAGTGCAAATGCCAAGGAGAACGGAAACGCTCAAATCTCGCAAATTACAGGGAATCTAGCTGTCCCATTCGATAAGAGGGTAGAAAACATATTAATTTAATGAACTAACAAGGTTTGAATGGCATCTAACACACATTTATAGAGAAAATGGTGCATTGGCCAGGCAGGTCGGTATGGGAACTTATAGTGCAAGTGCTAGGGAGAACGGAATCGCTCAGATCTCACAAAGTACAGAGAATCTAGTAGTCTCACTCAATTGGAAGGTTGGAATATATTAATCTAGTGAACTAACAGGGTTTGAAAGGTATCTAACGCACATGTATAGAGAAAATGGTGCATTGGCCAGGCAGGTAGGTATGGGAACTTATAGTGCAAGTGCCACGGAGAACGGAAACGCTCAAATCTCGCAACTTACAGGGAATCTAGCTGTCCCATTCGATACGAGGGTAGAAAACATATGAATTTAATGAACTAACAAGGTTTGAATGGCATCTTACACACATGTATAGAGAAAATGGTGCATTGGCCAGGCAGGTCGGTATGGGAACTTATAGTGCAAGTGCTAGGGAGAACGGAATCGCTAAGATCTCACAAAGTACAGGAAATCTAGCAGTCTCACTCAATTGGAAGGTTGGAATATATTAATCTAGTTAACTAACAGGGTTTGAAAGGTATCTATGCACATGTAGAGAGAAAATGGTGCATTGGCCAGGTGGAATGGGAACTTAGAGTGCAAGTGCCAAGGAGAGCGGAAACGCTCAAATCTCACAAATTACAGGGAATCTAGCAGTCTCACTCAATTGGAAGGTTGGAATATATTAATCTAGTGAACTAACAGGGCTTTAAAGGTATCTAACGCACATGTATAGAGAAAATGGTGCATTGGCCAGGTGGAATGGGAACTTAGAGTGCAAGTGCCAAGGAGAGCGGAAACGCTCAAATCTCACAAATTACAGGGAATCTAACTGTCCCATTCGATAAGAGGGTAGGAAACATATCAATTTAGTGAACTAACAAGGTTTGAATGGCATCTAACACACATGTATAGAGAAAATGGTGCATTGGCCAGGCAGGTCGATATGGGAACTTAGAGTGCAAGTGCCAAGGAAAACGGAAACGCTCAGATCTCGCAAATTACAGGGAATCTAGCTGTCTCATTCGATAAAAAGGTAGGAAACATATACATTTAGTGAACTAACAAGGTTTGAATGGCATCTAACATACATGTATAGAAAAAATGGTGCATTGGCCAGGCAGCTCGGTATGGGAAGTTAGAGTGCAAGTGCTAGGGAGAACGGAATCGCTCAGATCTCACAAAGTACAGGGAATCTAGCAGTCTCACTCAATTGGAAGGTTGGAATATATTAATCTAGTGAACAAACAGGGTTTTAAAGGTATCTAACGCACATTTATAGAGAAAATGGTGCATTGGCCAGGCAGGTAGGTATGGGAACTTATAGTGCAAGTGCCACGGAGAACGGAAACGCTCAAATCTCGCAACTTACAGGGAATCTAGCTGTCCCATTCGATACGAGGGTAGAAAACATATGAATTTAATGAACTAACAAGGTTTGAATGGCATCTTACACACATGTATAGAGAAAATGGTGCATTGGCCAGGCAGGTCGGTATGGGAACTTATAGTGCAAGTGCTAGGGAGAACGGAATCGCTAAGATCTCACAAAGTACAGGAAATCTAGCAGTCTCACTCAATTGGAAGGTTGGAATATATTAATCTAGTTAACTAACAGGGTTTGAAAGGTATCTATGCACATGTAGAGAGAAAATGGTGCATTGGCCAGGTGGAATGGGAACTTAGAGTGCAAGTGCCAAGGAGAGCGGAAACGCTCAAATCTCACAAATTACAGGGAATCTAGCAGTCTCACTCAATTGGAAGGTTGGAATATATTAATCTAGTGAACTAACAGGGCTTTAAAGGTATCTAACGCACATGTATAGAGAAAATGGTGCATTGGCCAGGCAGGTAGGTATGGGAACTTATAGTGCAAGTGCCACGGAGAACGGAAACGCTCAAATCTCACAAATTATAGGGAATCTAGCTGTCCCATTCGATAAGAGGGTAGGAAACATATCAATTTAGTGAACTAACAAGGTTTGATCGGCATCTAACACACATGTATAGAGAAAATGGTGCATTGGCCAGGCAGGTCAGTATGGGAACTTAGAGTGCAAGTGCCAAGGAGAACGGAAACGCTCAGATCTCGCAAATTACAGGGAATCTAGCTGTCCCATTCGATAAGAAGGTAGGAAACATATAAATTTATTGAACTAACAAGGTTTGAATGGCATGTAACATACATGTATAGAGAAAATGGTGCATTGGCCAGGCAGGTCGGTATGGGAACTTAGAGTGCAAGTGCTAGGGAGAACGGAATCGCTCAAATCTCACAAAGTACAGGGAATCTAGCAGTCTCACTCAATTGGAAGGTGGGAAATATATTACTCTAGTGAACTAACAGGGTTTGAAAGGTATCTAACGAACATGTGTAGAGAAAATGGTGCATTGGCCAGGCATGTAGGTATGGGAACTTAGAGTGCAAGTGCCAAGGAGAACGGAAACGCTCAGATCTCGCAAATTACAGGGAATCTAGCTGTCCCATTCGATAAGAAGGTAGAAACATATAAATTTAGTGAACTAACAAGGTTTGAATGGCATCTAACATACATGTATAGAGAAAATGGTGCATTGGCCAGGCAGGTCGGTATGGGAACTTAGAGTGCAAGTGCTAGGGAGAACGGAATCGCTCAGATCTCACAAAGTACAGAGAATCTAGCAGTCTCACTCAATTGGAAGGTTGGAATATATTAATCTAGTGAACTAACAGGGTTTGAAAGGTATCTAACGCACATGTATAGAGAAAATGGTGCATTGGCCAGGCAGGTAGGTATGGGAACTTATAGTGCAAGTGCCAAGGAGAACGAAAACGCTCAAATCTCGCAAATTATAGGGAATCTAGCTGTCCCATTCGATAAGAGGGTAGAAAACATATTAATTTAGTGAACTAACAAGGTTTGAATGGCATCTAACACACATGTATAGAGAAAATGGTGCATTGGCCAGGCAGGTCGGTATGGGAACTTAGAGTGCAAGTGCTAGGGAGAACGGAATCGCTAAGATCTCACAAAGTATAGGGAATCTAGCAGTCTCACTCAATTGGAAGGTGGGAATATATTAATCTAGTGAACTAACAGGGTTTGAAAGGTATCTACGCACATGTAGAGAGAAAATGGTGCATTGGCCAGGCAGGTTGGAATGGGAACTTAGAGTGCAAGTGCCAAGGAGAGCGGAAACGCTCAAATCTCGCAAATTTCAGGGAATCTAGCTGTCCCATTCGATAAGAGCGTAGGAAACATATCAATTTAGTGAACTAACAAGGTTTGAATGGCATCTAACACACATGTATAGAGAAAATGGTGCATTGGCCAGGCAGGTCGGTATGGGAACTTAGAGTGCAAGTGCTAGGGAGAACGGAATCGCCCAGATCTCACAAAGTACAGAGAATCTAGCAGTCTCACTCATTTGGAAGGTGGGAAATATATTAATCTAGTGAACTAACAGGGTTAGAAAGGTATCTAATGCACATGTATAGAGAAAATGGTGCATTGGCCAGGCAGGTAGGTATGGGAACTTAGAGTGCAAGTGCCAAGGAGAACGGAAACGCTCAGATCTCACAAATTACAGAGAATCTAGCTGTCCCATTCGATAAGAAGGTAGGAAACATATAAATTCAGTGAACTAACAAGGTTTGAATGGCATCTAACACACATGTATAGAGAAAATGGTGCATTGGCCAGGCAGGTCGGTATGGGAACTTCGAGTGCAAGTGCCAAGGAGAACGGAATCGCTCAGATCTCACAAAGCACAGGGAATCTAGCAGTCTTACTCAATTGGAAGGTGGTAAATATATTAATCTAGTGAACTAACAGGGTTTGAAAGGTATCTAAAGCACATGTATAGAGAAAATGGTGCATTGGCCAGGCAGGTAGGTATGGGAACTTAGAGTGCAAGTGCCAAGGAGAACGGAAACGCTCAGATCTCGCAAATTACAGGGAATCTAGCTGTCCCATTCGATAAGAAGGTAGGAAACATATAAATTTAGTGAACTAACAAGGTTTTGAATGACATCTAACACACATGTATAGAGAAAATGGTGCATTGGCCAGGCAGGTCGGTATGGGAACTTAGAGTGCTAGTGCTAGGGAGAACGGAATCGCCCAGATCTCACAAAGTACAGAGAATCTAGCAGTCTCACTCAATTGGAAGGTTGGAATATATTAATCTAGTGAACTAACAGGGTTTTAAAGGTATCTTACGCACATGTATAGAGAAAATGGTGCATTGGCCAGGCAGGTAGGTATGGGAACTTATAGTGCAAATGCCAAGGAGAACGGAAACGCTCAAATCTCGAAAATTACAGGGAATCTAGCTGTCCCATTCGATACGAGGGTAGAAAACATATGAATTTAATGAACTAACAAGGTTTGAATGGCATCTGACACACATGTATAGAGAAAATGGTGCATTGGCCAGGCAGGTCAGTATGGGAACTTATAGTGCAAGTGCTAGGGAGAACGGAATCGCTAAGATCTCACAAAGTACGGGGAATCTAGCAGTCTCACTCAATTGGAAGGTTGGAATATATTAATCTAGTGAACTAACAGGGTTTGAAAGGTATCTACGCACATGTAGAGAGAAAATGGTGCATTGGCCAGGTGGAATGGGAACTTAGAGTGCAAGTGCCAAGGAGAGCGGAAACGCTCAAATCTCACAAATTACAGGGAATCTAGCTGTCCCATTCGATAAGAGGTAGGAAACATATCAATTTAGTGAACTAACAAGGTTTGAATGGCATCTAACACACATGTATAGAGAAAATGGTGCATTGGCCAGGCAGGTCGATATGGGAACTTAGAGTGCAAGTGCCAAGGAGAACGGAAACGCTCAGATCTCGCAAATGACAGGGAATCTAGCTGTCTCATTCGATAAAAAGGTAGGAAACATATACATTTAGTGAACTAACAAGGTTTGAATGGCATCTAACATACATGTATAGAAAAAATGGTGCATTGGCCAGGCAGGTCGGTATGGGAACTTAGAGTGCAAGTGCTAGGGAGAACGGAATCGCTCAGATCTCACAAAGTACAGGGAATCTAGCAGTCTAACTCAATTGGAAGGTTGGAATATATTAATCTAGTGAACTAACAGGGTTTGAAAGGTATCTAACGCACATGTATAGAGAAAATGGTGCATTGGCCAGGCAGGTAGGTATGGGAACTTATAGTGCAAGTGCCACGGAGAACGGAAACGCTCAAATCTCGCAAATTACAGGGAATCTAGCTGTCCCATTCGATACGAGGGTAGAAAACATATGAATTTAATGAACTAACAAGGTTTGAATGGCATCTAACACACATGTATAGAGAAAATGGTGCATTGGCCAGGCAGGTCGGTATGGGAACTTATAGTGCAAGTGCTAGGGAGAACGGAATCGCTAAGATCTCACAAAGTACAGGAAATCTAGCAGTCTCACTCAATTGGAAGGTTGGAATATATTAATCTAGTGAACTAACAGGGTTTGAAAGGTATCTACGCACATGTAGAGAGAAAATGGTGCATTGGCCAGGTGGAATGGGAACTTAGAGTGCAAGTGCCAAGGAGAGCGGAAACGCTCAAATCTCACAAATTACAGGGAATCTAGCAGTCTCACTCAATTGGAAGGTGGGAAATATATTATTCTAGTGGACTAAAAGGGTTAGAAAGGTATCTAACGCACATGTATAGATAAAATGGTGCATTGGCCAGGCTGGTAGGTATGGGAACTTAGAGTGCAAGTGCCAAGGAGAACGGAAACGCTCAGATCTCGCAAATTACAGGGAATCTAGCTGTCCCATTCGATAAGAAGGTAGGAAACATATAAATTTAGTGAACTAACAAGGTTTGAATGGCATGTAACATACATGTATAGAGAAAATGGTGCATTGGCCAGGCAGGTCGGTATGGGAACTTAGAGTGCAAGTGCTAGGGAGAACGGAATCGCTCAGATCTCGCAAAGTACAGGGAATCTAGCAGTCTCACTCAATTGGAAGGTTGGAATATATTAATTTAGTGAACTAACAGGGTTTTAAAGGTATCTAACTCACATGTATGGAGAAAATGGTGCATTGGCCAGGCATGTAGGTATGGGAACTTATAGTGCAAGTGCCAAGGAGAACAAAAACGCTCAAATCTAGCAAATTACAGGGAATCTAGCTGTCCCATTCGATAAGATGGTATAAAACATATTAATTTAATGAACTAACAAGGTTTGAATGGCATCTAACACACATGTATAGAGAAAATGGTGCATTGGCCAGGCAGGTCGGTATGGGAACTTAGAGTGCAAGTGCTAGGGAGAACGGAATCGCTAAGATCTCACAAAGTATAGGGAATCTAGCAGTCTCACTCAATTGGAAGGTGGGAATATATTAATATAGTGAACTAACAGGGTTTGAAAGGTATCTACGCACATGTAGAGAGAAAATGGTGCATAGGCCAGGTGGAATGGGAACTTAGAGTGCAAGTGCCAAGGAGAGCGGAAACGCTCAAATCTCGCAAATTTCAGGGAATCTAGCTGTCCCATTCAATAAGAGGGTAGGAAACATATCAATTTAGTGAACTAACAAGGTTTGAATGGCATCTAACACACATGTATAGAGAAAATGGTGCATTGGCCAGGCAGGTCGATATGGGAACTTAGAGTGCAAGTGCCAAGGAAAACGGAAACGCTCAGATCTCGCAAATTACAGGGAATCTAGCTGTCTCATTCGATAAAAAGGTAGGAAACATATACATTTAGTGAACTAACAAGGTTTGAATGGCATCTAACACACATGTATAGAGAAAATGGTGCATTGGCCAGGCAGGTCGGTATGGGAACTTAGAGTGCAAGTGCTAGGGAGAACGGAATCGCTAAGATCTCACAAAGTATAGGGAATCTAGCAGTCTCACTCAATTGGAAGGTTGGAATATATAAATCTAGTGAACTGACAGGGTTTTAAAGGTATCTAACGCACATGTATAGAGAAAATGGTGCATTGGCCAGGCAGGTAGGTATGGGAACTTATAGTGCAAGTGCCAAGGAAAACGAAAACGCTCAAATCTAGCAAATTACAGGGAATCTAGCTGTCCCATTCGATAAGAGGGTAGAAAACATATTAATTTAGTGAACTAACAAGGTTTGAATGGCATCTAACACACATGTATAGAGAAAATGGTGCATTGGCCAGGCAGGTCGGTATGGGAACTTAGAGTGCAAGTGCTAGGGAGAACGGAATCGCTAAGATCTCACAAAGTACAGGGAATCTAGCAGTCTCACTCAATTGGAAGGTGGGAATATATTAATCTAGTGAACTAACAGGGTTTGAAAGGTATCTACGCACATGTAGAGAGAAAATGGTGCATAGGCCAGGTGGAATGGGAACTTAGAGTGCAAGTGCCAAGGAGAGCGGAAACGCTCAAATCTCGCAAATTTCAGGGAATCTAGCTGTCCCATTCAATAAGAGGGTAGGAAACATATCAATTTAGTGAACTAACAAGGTTTGAATGGCATCTAACACACATGTATAGAGAAAATGGTGCATTGGCCAGGCAGGTCGGTATGGGAACTTAGAGTGCAAGTGCTAGGGAGAACGGAATCGCTAAGATCTCACAAAGTACAGGGAATCTAGCAGTCTCACTCAATTGGAAGGTGGGAATATATTAATCTAGTGAACTAACAGGGTTTGAAAGGTATCTACGCACATGTAGAGAGAAAATGGTGCATAGGCCAGGTGGAATGGGAACTTAGAGTGCAAGTGCCAAGGAGAGCGGAAACGCTCAAATCTCGCAAATTTCAGGGAATCTAGCTGTCCCATTCAATAAGAGGGTAGGAAACATATCAATTTAGTGAACTAACAAGGTTTGAATGGCATCTAACACACATGTATAGAGAAAATGGTGCATTGGCCAGGCAGGTCGGTATGGGAACTTAGAGTGCAAGTGCTAGGGAGAACGGAATCGCCCAGATCTCACAAAGTACAGAGAATCTAGCAGTCTCACTCAATTGGAGGGTGGGAAATATATTAATCTAGTGAACTAACAGGGTTTCAAAGGTATCTTAAGCACATGTATAGAGAAAATGGTGCATTGGCCAGGCAGGTCGGTATGGGAACTTATAGTGCAAGTGCTAGGGAGAACGGAATCGCTAAGATCTCACAAAGTATAGGGAATCTAGCAGTCTCACTCAATTGGAAGGTTGGAATATATAAATCTAGTGAACTGACAGGGTTTTAAAGGTATCTAACGCACATGTATAGAGAAAATGGTGCATTGGCCAGGCAGGTAGGTATGGGAACTTATAGTGCAAGTGCCAAGGAAAACGAAAACGCTCAAATCTAGCAAATTACAGGGAATCTAGCTGTCCCATTCGATAAGAGGGTAGAAAACATATTAATTTAGTGAACTAACAAGGTTTGAATGGCATCTAACACACATGTATAGAGAAAATGGTGCATTGGCCAGGCAGGTCGGTATGGGAACTTAGAGTGCAAGTGCTAGGGAGAACGGAATCGCTAAGATCTCACAAAGTACAGGGAATCTAGCAGTCTCACTCAATTGGAAGGTGGGAATATATTAATCTAGTGAACTAACAGGGTTTGAAAGGTATCTACGCACATGTAGAGAGAAAATGGTGCATAGGCCAGGTGGAATGGGAACTTAGAGTGCAAGTGCCAAGGAGAGCGGAAACGCTCAAATCTCGCAAATTTCAGGGAATCTAGCTGTCCCATTCAATAAGAGGGTAGGAAACATATCAATTTAGTGAACTAACAAGGTTTGAATGGCATCTAACACACATGTATAGAGAAAATGGTGCATTGGCCAGGCAGGTCGGTATGGGAACTTAGAGTGCAAGTGCTAGGGAGAACGGAATCGCCCAGATCTCACAAAGTACAGAGAATCTAGCAGTCTCACTCAATTGGAGGGTGGGAAATATATTAATCTAGTGAACTAACAGGGTTTGAAAGGTATCTAACGCACATGTATAGAGAAAATGGTGCATTGGCCAGGCAGGTAGGTATGGGAACTTAGAGTGCAAGTGCCAAGGAGAACGGAAACGCTCAGATCTCGCAAATTACAGGGAATCTAGCTGTCCCATTCGATAAGAGGGTAGGAAACATATCAATTTAGTGAACTAACAAGGTTTGAATGGCATCTAACACACATGTATAGAGAAAATGGTGCATTGGCCAGGCAGGTCGGTATGGGAACTTTGAGTGCAAGTGCTAGGAAAACGGAATCGCTCAGATCTCACAAAGTACAGGGAATCTGGCAGTCTCACTCAATTGGAAGGTGGGAAATATATTAATCTAGTGAACTAACAGGGTTTCAAAGGTATCTTAAGCACATGTATAGAGAAAATGGTGCATTGGCCAGGCAGGTAGGTATGGGAACTTATAGTGCAAGTGCCAAGGAGAACGGAAACGCTCTGATCTTGCAAATTACAGGGAATTTAGCTGTCCCATTCGATAATAAGGTAGGAAACATATAAATTTAGTGAACTAACAAGGTTTGAATGGCATCTTACACACATGTATAGAGAAAATGGTGCATTGGCCAGGCAGGTCGGTATGGGAACTTAGAGTGCAAGTGCTAGGGAGAACGGAATCGCTCAGATCTCACAAAGTACATGGAATCTAGCAGTCTCACTCAATTGGAAGGTTGGAATATATTAATCTAGTGAAAAAACAGGGTTTTAAAGGTATCTAACGCACATGTATAGAGAAAATGGTGCATTGGCCAGGCAGGTAGGTATGGGAACTTAGTGTGTAAGTGCCAAGGAGAACGGAAACGCTCAGATCTTGCAAATTACAGGGAATTTAGCTGTCCCATTCGATAAGAAGGTAGGAAACATATTAATTTAGTGAACTAACAAGGTTTGAATGGCATGTATAGAGAAAATGGTGCATTGGCCAGGCAGGTCGGTATGGGAACTTAGGGTGCAAGTGCTAGGGAGAACGAAATCGCTCATATCTCACAAAGTACAGGGAATCTAGCAGTCTCACTCAATTGGAAGGTGGTAAATATATTAATCTAGTGAACTAACAGGATTTGAAAGGTATCTAACGCACATGTATAGAGAAAATGGTGCATTGGCCAGGCAGGTAGGTATGGGAACTTAGAGTGCAAGTGCCAAGGAGAACGGAAACGCTCAGATCTCGCAAATTACAGGGAATCTAGCTGTCCCATTCGATAAGAGGGTAGGAAACATATCAATTTAGTGAACTAACAAGGTTTGAATGGCATCTAACACACATGTATAGAGAAAATGGTGCATTGGCCAGGCAGGTCGGTATGGGAACAGCATGTGCCACCCGAATATGCAACAACAATCAGTTCGTTCGATGCTTTTCCCTGCGCCTTTGAGGATTCATGCACTTCGTTACCATTTGTCGGCAGACACAGCCGTCATCGCAGGCGCCGAACTTTTCTGTGCGCACAAACCAAGCTGTAATTGCTCTGGTAGGTGTATTTGAACATGCGCCACCCGAATATGCTACAACAATCAGGTCGTTTGATGCTTTTCCCTACGCCTATGAGGATTCATGCACTTCGTTACCATTTTTCGGCAGGCACAGCCGTCATCGCAGGCGCCGAACTTTTCGGTGCGCACGAACCAAGCTGGAATTGCTCTGGTAGGTGTATTTGAGCATGTGCCACCCGAATATGCAACAACAATCAGGTCGTTCGATGCTTTTCCCTACGCCTTTGAGGATTCATGCACTTTGTTACCACTTGTCGGCACACACAGCTGTCAGCGCAGGCGCCGAACATTTCTGTGCGCACGAACCGAGCTGGAACTGCTCTGGTAGGTGTATTTGAGCCTGGGCCACCCGAATATGCAACAACAATCAGGTCGTTCGATGCTTTTCCCTACGCCTATGAGGATTCATGCACTTCGTTACCACTTGTCGGCAGACACAGCCGTCATCGCAGGCACCGAACTTTTTAGTGCGCACGAACCAAGCTGGAATTGCTCTGGTAAGTATATTTGAGCATGGGCCACCCGAATATGCAACAACATTCAGGTCGTTCGGTGCTTTTCCCTACGCCTATGAGGATTCATGCACTTTGTTACCATTTGTCGGCAGACACAGCCGTCATCGCAGGCGCCGAACTTTTCTGTGCGCACGAACCAAGATGGAATTGCTCTGGTAGGTGTATTTGAGCATGTGCCACCCGAATATGCTACAACATTCAGGTCGTTCGATGCTTTTCCCTACGCCTATGAGGATTCATGCACTTCGTTACCATTTGTCGGCAGACACAGCCGTCAGCGCAGTGGCCGAACTTTTCTGTGCGCACGAACCAAGCTGGAATTGCTCTGGTAGGTGTATTTGAGCATGTGCCAACCGAATATGCAAAAACAATCAGGTCGTTCGATGCTTTTCCCTACGTCTATGAGGAGTCATGCACTTCGTTACCATTTGTCGGCAGACACAGCCGTCATCGCAGGCGCGGAACTTTTCTGTGCGCACGAACCAAGCTGGAATTGCTCCGGTAGGTGTATTTGAGCATGGGCCACCCGAATATGCAACAACAATCAGGTCGTTCGATGCTTTTCCCTACACCTATGAGGATTCATGCACTTCGTTACCATTTGTCGGCAGACATAGCCGTCATCGCAGGCACCGAACTTTTTTGTGCGCACGAATCAAGCTGGAATTGCTCTGGTAGGTGTATTTGAGCATGGGCCACCCGAATATGCAACAACATTCAAGTCGTTCGATGCTTTTCCCTACGCCTATGACGATTCATGCACTTTGTTACCATTTGTCGGCAGACACAGCCGTCATCGCAGGTGCCGAACTTTTTTGTGCGCACGAACCAAGCTGGAATTGCTCGGGTAGGTGTATTTGAGCATGTGCCACCCGAATATGCTACAACATTCAGGTCGTTCGATGCTTTTCCCTACGCCTATGAGGATTCATGCACTTCGTTACCATTTGTCGGCAGACATAGGCGTCAGCGCAGGCGCCGAACTTTTCTGTGCGCACGAACCAAGCTGGAATTGCTCTGGTAGGTGTATTTGAGCATGTGCCACCCGAATATGCAACAATAATCAGGTCGTTCGATGCTTTTCCCTACGCCTTTGAGGATTCATGCACTTTCTTACCACTTGTCGGCACACACAGCTGTCAGCGCAGGCGCCGAACATTTCTGTGCGCACGAACCAAGTTGGAATTGCTCGGGTAGGTGTATTTGAGCATGTGTCACCCGAATATGCTACAACAACCAGGTCGTTCGATGCTTTTCCCTACGCCTATGAGGATTCATGCACTTCGTTACCATTTGTCGGCAGACACAGCCGTCAGCGCAGTGGCCGAACTTTTCTGTGCGCACGAACCAAGTTGGAATTGCTCTGGTAGGTGTATTTGAGCATGTGCCACCCGAATATGCAACAACAATCAGGTCGTTCGATGCTTTTCCCTATGCCTTTGAGGATTCATGCACTTTGTTACCACTTGTCGGCACACACAGCTGTCAGCGCAGGCGCCGAACATTTCTGTGCGCACGAACCAAGCTGGAACTGCTCTGGTAGGTGTATTTGAGCATGGGCCACCCGAATATGCAACAACAATCAGGTCGTTCGATGCTTTTCCCTACGCCTATGAGGATTCATGCACTTCGTTACCACTTGTCGGCAGACACAGCCGTCATCGCAGGCACCGAACTTTTTAGTGCGCACGAACCAAGCTGGAATTGCTCTGGTAGGTATATTTGAGCATGGGCCACCGGAATATGCAACAACAATCAGGTCGTTCGGTGCTTTTCCCTACGCCTATGAGGATTCATGCACTTGGTTACCATTTGTCGGCAGACACAGCCGTCATCGCAGGCGCCGAACTTTTCTGTGCGCACGAACCAAGATGGAATTGCTCTGGTAGGTGTATTTGAGCATGTGCCACCCGAATATGCTACAACAATCAGGTCGTTCGATGCTTTTCCCTACGCCTATGAGGATTCATGCACTTTGTTACCATTTGTCGGCAGACACAGCCGTCATCGCAGGCGCCGAACTTTTCTGTGCGCACGAACCAAGATGGAATTGCTCGGGTAGGTGTATTTGAGCATATGCCACCCGAATATGCAACAACAATCAGGTCGTTCGATGCTTTTCCCTACGCCTATGAGGATTCATGCACTTCGTTACCATTTGTCGGCAGACACAGCCGTCAGCGCAGTGACCGAACTTTTCTGTGCGCACGAACCAAGTTGGAATTGCTCTGGTAGGTGTATTTGAGCATGGGCCACCCGAATATGCAACAACATTCAGGTCGTTCGATGCTTTTCCCTACGCCTATGAGGATTCATGCACTTTGTTACCATTTGTCGGCAGACACAGCCGTCATCGCAGGTGCCGAACTTTTCTGTGCGCACGAACCAAGCTGGAATTGCTCGGGTAGGTGTATTTGAGCATGTGCCACCCGAATATGCTACAACAACCAGGTCGTTCGATGCTTTTCCCTACGCCTATGAGGATTCATGCACTTCGTTACCATTTGTCGGCAGACACAGCCGTCAGCGCAGGCGCCGAACTTTTCTGTGCGCACGAACCAAGCTGGAATTGCTCTGGTAGGTGTATTTGAGCATGTGCCACCCGAATATGCAACAACAATCAGGTCATTCGATGCTTTTCCCTACGCCTTTGCGGATTCATGCACTTTGTTACCACTTGTCGGCACACACAGCTGTCAGCGCAGGCGCCGAACATTTCTGTGCGCACAAACCAAGCTGGAATTGCTCTGGTAGGTGTATTTGAGCATGGGCCACCCGAATATGCAACAACAATCAGGTCGTTCGATGCTTTTCCCTACGCCTATGAGGATTCATGCACTTCGTTACCACTTGTCGGCAGACACAGCCGTCATCGCAGGCACTGAACTTTTTAGTGCGCACGAACCAAGCTGGAATTGCTCTGGTAGGTATATTTGACCATGGGCCACCCGAATATGCAACAACAATCAAGTCGTTCGGTGCTTTTCCCTACGCCTATGAGGATTCATGCACTTTGTTACCATTTGTCAGCAGACACAGCCGTCATCGCAGGCGCCGAACTTTTCTGTGCGCACGAACCAAGATGGAATTGCTCGGGTAGGTGTATTTGAGCATGTGCCACCCGAATATGCAACAACAATCAGGTCGTTCGATGCTTTTCCCTATGCCTATGAGGATTCATGCACTTCGTTACCATTTGTCGGCAGACACAGCCGTCAGTGCAGTGGCCGAACTTTTCTGTGCGCACGAACCAAGCTGGAATTGCTCTGGTAGGTGTATTTGAGCATGTGCCAACCGAATATGCAACAACAATCAGGTCGTTCGATGCTTTTCCCTACGTCTATGAGGAGTCATGCACTTCGTTACCATTTGTCGGCAGACACAGCCGTCATCGCAGGCGCCGAACTTTTCTGTGCGCACGAACCAGCTGGAATTGCTCTGGTAGGTGTATTTGAGCATGGGCCACCCGAATATGCAACAACATTCAGGTCGTTCGATGCTTTTCCCTACGCCTATGAGGATTAATGCACTTCATTACCATGTGTCGGCAGACACAGCCGTCATCGCATGCGCCAAACGTTTCTGTGCGCACGAACCAAGCTGGAACTGCTCTGGTAGGTGTATTTGAGCATGTGCCACCCGAATATGCAACACCAATCAGGTCGTTCGATGCTTTCCCTACGCCTATGAGGATTCTTGCACTTCGTTACCGTATGTTGGTAGACATAGCCGTCATCGCAGGCGCCGAACTTTTCTGTGCGCAAGAACCAAGCTATGATTGCTATGGTAGGTGTATTTGAGCATGGGTTACCCGAATATGCAACAACATTCAGGTCGTTCGATGCTTTTCCCTACGCCTATGAGGATTCATGCACTTCGTTACCATTTGTCGGCAGACACAGCCGTCATCGCAGGCGCTGAACTTTTCTGTGCGCACGAACCAAGCTGGAATTGCTCAGGTAGGTGTATTTGAGCATGT
Source organism: Closterium sp. Naga37s-1 (assembly GCA_947471745.1). Classification (NCBI taxonomy): domain Eukaryota; kingdom Viridiplantae; phylum Streptophyta; class Zygnematophyceae; order Desmidiales; family Closteriaceae; genus Closterium; species Closterium sp. Naga37s-1. Next base: position 2,113,329 of record CANJKZ010000248.1, on the reverse strand, counting down.
GCCACCCGAATATGCTACAACAACCAGGTCGTTCGATGCTTTTCCCTACGCCTATAAGGATTCATGCACTTCGTTACCATTTGTCGGCAGACACAGCCGTCATCGCATGCGCCGAACTTTTCTGTGCGCACGAACCAAGCTGGAATTGCTCTGGTAGGTGTATTTGAGCATGTGCCATCCGAATATGCAACAACAATCAGGTCGTTCGATGCTTTTCCCTACGCCTATGAGGATTCTTGCACTTCGTTACCGTATGTTGGCAGACATAGCCGTCATCGCAGGCGTTGAACTTTTCTGTGCGCAAGAACCAAGCTAGAATTGCTCTGGTAGGTGTTGAGCATGGGCCACCCGAATATGCAACAACATTCAGGTCGTTCGATGCTTTTCCCTACGCCTATGAGGATTCATGCACTTCGTTACCATTTGTCGGCAGACACAGCCGTCATCGCAGGCGCTGAACTTTTCTGTGCGCACGAACCAAGCTGGAATTGCTCTGGTTGGTGTATTTGAGCATGTGCCACCCGAATATGCAACAACAATCAGGTCGTTTGATGCTTTTCCCTACGCCTATGAGGATTCATGCACTTCGTTACCATTTGTCGGCAGACACAGCCGTCGCCAGTCATCGCAGGCGCTGAACTTTTCTGTGCGCAAGAACCAAGCTGGAATTGCTCTGGTAGGTGTATTTGAGCATGGGCCACCCGAATATGCAACAACATTCAGGTCGTTCGGTGCTTTTTTCTACGCCTATGAGGATTCATACACTTCGTTACCATTTGTCGGCAGACACAGCCGTCATCGCAGGCGCCGAACTTTTATGTGCGCACGAACCAAGCTGGAATTGCTCTGGTAGTTGTATTTGAGCATGGGCCACCCGAATATGCAACAACATTTAGGTCGTTTGATGCTTTTCCCTACGCCTATGAGGATTCATGCACTTCGTTACCATTTGTCGGCAGACACAGCCGTCATCGCATGCGCCGAACTATTCTGTGCGCACGAACCAAGCTGGGTTTGCTCTGGTAGGTGTATTTGAGCATGTGCCACCCAAATATGCAACATTAATCAGGTCGTTCGATGCGTTTTCCTACGCCTATGAGGACTCATGCACTTCGTTACCATTTGTCGGCAGACATAGCCGTCATCGCAGGCGCCAAACTTCTCTGTGCGCAAGAACCAAGCTAAAATTTCTATGGTAGGTGTATTTGAGCATGGGTTACCCGAATACGCAACAACATTCAGGTCGTTCGATGCTTTTCCCTACGCCTATGAGGATTCATGCACTTCGTTACCATTTGTCGGCAGACACAGCCGTCATCGGAGGCGCCGAACTTTTCTGTGCGCACGAACCAAGCTGGAATTGCTCTGGTAGGTGTATTTGAGCATGTGCCACCCGAATATGCTACAACAACCAGGTCGTTCGATGCTTTTCCCTACGCCTATAAGGATTCATGCACTTCGTTACCATTTGTCGGCAGACACAGCCGTCATCGCATGCGCCGAACTTTTCTGTGCGCACGAACCAAGCTGGAATTTCTCTGGTAGGTGTATTTAAGCATGGGCCACCCGAATATGAAACAACATTCAAGTCGTTCGATGCTTTTCTCTACGCCTATGAGGATTTATACACTTCGTTACCATTTGTCGGCAGACACAGCCGTCATCGCATGCGCCGAACTTTTAAGTGCGCAAGAACCAAGCTAGAATTTCTATGGTAGGTGTATTTGAGCATGGGTTACCCGAATATGCAACAACATTCAGGTCGTTCGGTGCTTTTCCCTATGCCTATGATGATTCATTCACTTCGTTACCATTTGTCGGCAGACACAGCCGTCATCGCAGGCGCCGAACTTTTCTGTGCGCACGAACCAAGCTGGAATTGCTCTGGTAGGTGTATTTGATCATGGGCCATCCGAATATGCAACAACATCCAGGTCGTTTGATGCTTTTCCCTACGCCTATGAGGATTCATGCACTTCGTTACCGTATGTCGGCAGACACAGCCGTCATCACATGCGCCGAACTTTTCTGTGCGTACGAACCAAGCTGGAATTGCTCAGGTAGGTGTATTTGAGCATGTCCCACCCGAATATGCAACAACAATCAGGTCGTTCCATGCTTTTCCCTACGCCTAGGAGGATTCATGCACTTCGTTACCATTTGTCGGCAGACACAGCCGTCATCGCATGCGCCGAACTTTTCTCTGCGCACGAACCAAGCTGGAATTGCTCTGGTATGTGTATTTGAGCATAGGCCACCCAAATATGCAACAACATTCAGGTCGTTCGATGCTTTTCCCTACGCCTATGAGGATTTATGCACTTCGTTACCGTATGTCGGCAGACACAGCCGTCATCGCAGGCGCCGAACTTTTCTGCGCGCACAAACCAAGCTGGAATTGCTCTGGTAGGTGTATTTGAGCATGTGCCACCCGAATATGCAACAACAATCAGGTTGTTCGATGATTTTCCCTACGCCTATGAGGAATCATGCACTTCTTTACCATTTGTTGGCAGACACAGCCGTCATCGCATGCGCCGAATTTTTCTGTGCGCACGAACCAAGCTGGAATTTCTCTGGTAGGTGAAATTGAGCATGTGCCACCCGAACATGCATCAACATCAGGTCGTTTGATGCTTTTCCCCTCTTCCTATGAGGATTCTTGCACCTCGTTATCGTATGTTGGCAGACATAGCCGTCATCGCAGTCGCCGAACTTTTCTGTGCGCAGGAACCAAGCTAGAATTGCTCTGGTAGGTATATTTGAGCATGTGCCACCCGAATATGCAACAACAAACAGGTCGTTCGATGCTTTTCCCTATGCCTATGAGGATTCTTGCACTTCGTTACCGTATGTTGGCAGGCATAGCCGCCATCGCAGGGGCCGAACTTTTCTGTGCGCAAGAACCAAGCTACAATTGCTATAGTAGGTGTATTTGAGCATGGGTTACCCGAATATGCAACAACATTCAGCATGAACCCTCATAGGCGTAGGGAAAAGCATCGAACGACCTGAAACACCTAGATCTTGGTGCTTGCTTCGGCGTATTTCCCACCTTCTGATCGAGTGAGACCGCTAGATTCCTTGTATTTTGTGAGATTTGAGCGTTTCCGTTCTCCCTGGCCCCACTTGCACTTTAAGTGCGTATGCCGGTCAGACTGGCCGATGCACAATTTTCTCTATACATGTGCGTTAGATACTTTTCAAAACCCTTCTAGTTCACTAGATCAACATACTTCATAGCTTTTGTTTGAGTGAGACCACTATATTCCCTGTACTGCAAGATTTGAGCGCTTCCGTTCTCCCTAGCACTTGCACTCTAAGTTCCCATACCGACCTGCCTGGCCAATGCACCATTTTCTCAATACATGTGCGTTGGATACCTTTCAAACCCTGTCAAAACACTATATTAATATAATTCCCACCTCCCGATCGAGTGAGACTGCTAGATTCCCTGTACGTTGTGAGATTTGAACGTTTTCGTTCTCCCTGGCCCCACTTGTACTATAAGTGCGCATGCCGGCCAGACTGGCCGACGCACCATTTTTCCTATACATGTGCGTTAGATACCTGTCAAACCTTGTTAGTTCACTATATGAATATATTTCCTACCTTTTGATCGAGTGAGACCGCTAGATTCCCTGTAATTTGCGAGATCTGGGCGTTTCGTTCTCCTTGCACTCTAAGATCCCATTCCGACCTGCCTGGCTAATGCACCACTTTCTCTATAAATGTGCGTTAGATACCTTTCAGACCTTGTTAGTCCCCTAGAATTATATATTTCCCGCCTTTTGATCGAGTGGGACCGCTAGATTTCCTGTACTTTGTGAGATTTGAGTGTTTCCGTTCTCCCTGGCCACACTTGCACTATAATTGCGCATGCCGGCCAGACTGGCCGATGCACCATTTTCCCTATACATGTGCGTTTAATACCTTTCAAACCCTTCTAGTTCACTAGATTTATATATTTGCTACCTTCTGTTTGAGTGGGACCGCTAGATTCCCTGTACTTTGCGAGATTTGAGCGTTTCCGTTCTCTTTGGCACTTGCACTCTAAGTTCCCATACCGACCTGCCTGGCAAATGCACCATTTTCTCTATACATGTGTGTTAGATGCCATTCAAACCTTGTTAGTTCACTAGATTTATATGTTTCCTACCTTCTTATCGAATGGGACAACTATATTCCCTGTACTTTGCAAGATCTGAGCGTTTCCGTTCTCCTACCTGCCTGGCCAATGCACCATTTTCTCTATACATGTGCGTTGGATACCTTTCAAACCCTGTCAAAACACTATATTAATATATTTCCCACCTTCCGATCGAGTGAGACTGCTAGATTCCCTGTACTTTGTGAGATTTGAGCGTTTTCGTTCTCCCTGGCCCCACTTGTACTATAAGTGCGCGTGCCGGCCAGACTGACCGATGCACCATTTTTCCTATACATGTGCGTTAGATACCTTTCAAACCTTGGTAAATCACTAGATGAATATATTTCCTACCTTCTGATCGAGTGAGACCGCTAGATTCCCTGTACTTTGCGAGATCTGAGTGTTTCGTTCTCCTTGCACTCTAGGTTCCCAAACCGACCTGCCTAGCCAATGCACCATTTTCTCTATACATGTGTATTAGATACCTTTCAAATCTTGTTAGTTCAATAGATGAATATATTTCCCACCTTCTGATCGAGTGAGACCGCTAGATTCCTTGTACTTTGTGAGATTTGAGCGTTTCCGTTCTCCCTGGCCCCACTTGTACTTTAAGTGCGCATGCCGGCCAGACTAGACGATGCACCATATTCTCTATACATGTGCGTTAGATACCTTGCAAACCCTTCTAGTTCACTAGATTAATATATTTCCTACCTTCTGTTTGAGTTAGACCGCTAGATTTCTTGTACTTAGCAAGATCTGAGCGCTTCCGTTCTCCGTGGCACTTGCACTTTAAGTTCACATACCTACCTGACTGGCCAATGCACCATTTTCTCTATACATGTGCGTTAGATACCTTTCAAGCCTTTTTAGTTTACTAGATTAATATATTCCCTACCTTCACATCGAATAAGACCGGTAGATTCCTTGTACTTTGCAAGATCTGAGCGTTTCCGTTCTCCGTGGCACTTGCACTCTAAGTTCCCATACCTACCTGCCTCGCCAATGCACCATTTTCTCTGTACATGTGCGTTAGTTACCTTTCAAGGCTTATTAGTTCACTAGATTAATATATTTCCCACCTTCTGATCGAGTGAGACCGCTAGATTCCCTGTACTTTGTGAGATTGTAGCGTTTCCGTTCCCCCTGGCCCCACTTGCACAATAAGTGTGCATGTCGGCCAGACTGGCCGATGCACCATTTTCCCTAAACATGTGCGTTAGATACCTTTCAAACCTTGTTAGTTCACTAGATGAATATACTTCCTACCTTCTGATCGAGTGAGACCGCTAGATTCTTCGTATTTTGCGAGATCTTAGCGTTTCCATTCTCCTTGGCACTTGCACTCTAAGTTCCCAAACCGACCTGCCTGGCCAATGCACCATTTTCTCTATACGTGTGCGTTAGATACCTTTCAAACCCTGTTAGTTCACTATATTAATATAATTCCCACCTTCCGATCGAGTGAGACCGCTAGATTCACTGTACTTTGTAAGATTTGAGCGTTTCCGTTCTCCTTAGCCCCACTTGCACTATGAGTGCGCATGCCGGCCAGACTGGCCGATGCACCATTTTCTCTACACATGTCCGTTAGATACCTTTCAAACCCATCTAGTTCACTAGATTAATATTTTTCCTACCTTCTATTTGAGTGACACCACTAGATTCCCTGTACTTGCGAGATCTGCGTGCTTCCGTTCTCCCCGACACTTGCACTCTAAGTTCACATACCGACCTGCCTGGCCAATGCACCATTTTCTCTATACATGTAGGTTAGATACCTTTCAAACCGTGTTAGTTCACTAGAATAATATAGTTCCCACCTTCTGATCGAGTGAGACCGCTAGATTCCCTGTACTTTGCGAGATCTGAGCGATTCCGTTCTCCCTTGCACTTGCACTCTAAGTTCCCATACCGACCTGCCTGGCCAATGCACCATTTGCTCAATATACGTGTGTTAGATACCTTTCAAACCCTTCTAGCTCACTATATTAATATGCTTCCTACCTTCTGTTTGAGTGGGACCGCTAGATTTCCTGTACTTTGCGAGATCTGAGCGTTTTCGTTCTCCCTAGCCCCACTTGCACTATAAGTGCGCATGCCGGCCAGACTGGCCGATGCACCATTTTCTCTATACATGTGCGTTAGATACCTTTCAAATCCTATATTAATTTATTTCCTACCGTTTGTTGAGTGAGACCGCTAGATTCCCTGTACTTAGCAAGATTTGAGCGCTTCCGTTCTCCCTGGCAATTGCACTCTAAGTTCCCATACCGACCTGATTGGCCAATGCATCATTTTCTCTATATATGTGCATTAGATACATTTCAAACCTTGTAAGTATATTTGACTAATATATTTCCTACCTTCTGCTTGAGTGAAAACGCTAGATTCCCTGTACTTTGCGAAATCTGAGTGTTTCCGTTCTCCTTGACACTTCTAAGTTCCCATACCGACCTGCCTGGCCAGTGCACCAATTTCTCTATACATGTGCGTAGATACCTTTCAAACCTTGTCAGTTCACTAGATTTATATATTTCCCACCTTCTGATCGAGTGAGACCGCTAGACTCTTGCGGTCCCGCCCTCACCAGACGCTCGCTCTTGCGGTCACGCCCTCACCAGACGCTCGCTCTTGCGGTCCCGCCCTCACCAGACGCTCGCTCTTGCGGTCCCGCCCTCACCAGACGCTCGCTCTTGCGGTCACGCCCTCACCAGACGCTCGCTCTTGCGGTCCCGCCCTCACCACACGCTCGCTCTTGCGGTCCCGCCCTCACCACACGCTCGCTCTTGCGGTCCCGCCCTGACCAGACGCTCGCTCTTGCGGTCCCGCCCTCACGAGACGCTCGCTCTTGCGGTCCCGCCCTCACCAGACGCTCGCTCTTGCGGTCCCGCCCTCACCAGACGCTCGCTCTTGCGGTCCCGCCCTCACGAGACGCTCGCTCTTGCGGTCCCGCCCTCACCAGACGCTCGCTCTTGCGGTCCCGCCCTCACGAGACGCTCGCTCTTGCGGTCCCGCCCTCACGAGACGCTCGCTCTTGCGGTCCCGCCCTCACGAGACGCTCGCTCTTGCGGTCCCGCCCTCACGAGACGCTCGCTCTTGCGGTCCCGCCCTCACGAGACGCTCGCTCTTGCGGTCCCGCCCTCACTAGACGCTCGCTCTTGCGGTCCCGCCCTCACTAGACGCTCGCTCTTGCGGTCCCGCCCTCACTGACGCTCGCTCTTGCGGTCCCGCCCTCACTGACGCTCGCTCTCGCGGTCCCGCCCTCACTAGACGCTCGCTCTCGCGGTCCCGCCCTCACGAGACGCTCGCTCTCGCGGTCCCGCCCTCACCAGACGCTCGCTCTCGCGGTCCCGCCCTCACCAGACGCTCGCTCTTGCGGTCCCGCCCTCACCAGACGCAAGACTCTTGCGGTCCCGCTCTCACTAGGCGAAGACTCTTGCGGTCCCGCCCTCACCAGACGCAAGACTCTTGCGGTCCCGCCCTCACTAGACGCTCGCTCTTGCGGTCCCGCCCTCACTAGACGCTCGCTCTTGCGGTCCCGCCCTCACTAGACGCAAGACTCTTGTGGTCCAACCCTCACTAGACGCTCGCTCTTGCGGTCCCGCCCTCACTAGACGCTCGTTCTTGCGGTCATGCCCTCACTAGACGCTTGCTCTTGCGGTCCCGCCCTCACTAGACGCTCAGTATGTTCACTTTGTACAATCCTCCATACGCTCCCCACTCTCCCTTCACATTCATGCAAATGTGACACCACACTAATATCACCGCATGTGCTTCAGTTCAGTCCACGCTCATATCACCGCGTGTGCTTCAGTTCAGTCCACTCTCATATCACCGCGTGTGCTTCAGTTCAGTCCACACTCATATCACCGCATGTGCTTCAGTTCAGTCCACTCTCATATCACTGCGTGTGCTTCAGTTCAGGCCACACTAATATCACCGCGTGTGCTTCAGTTCAGTCCACTCTCATATCACTGCGTGTGCTTCAGTTCAGTCCACTTACATATCACCGCGTGTGCTTCAGTTCAGTCCACTCTCATATCACCGCGTGTGCTTCAGTTCAGTCCACTCTCATATCACCGCGTGTGCTTCAGTTCAGTCCACTCTCATATCACCACGTGCGCCACGCCGTCACCCTCGTCAAGAGTGAGTGAGGTGCAGCATGGAAGCAGGCAGGGCGGGGTGAATGAATCCCGCACACACAGACAGGAAGTCGTGCCACTTTGTTCCAACCCATAATCTCGCTTTCTCCCTGCACTCTCCCTTCCAACCCCCTCTCTCCCGTGAAACCCACACTCTCCATGCTTTAAATCCCACCATATGCCTGCATGCTCACCCTTTCTCTGTGTATGTTTGTGTCTCGTGCCTCCTTGCCCTGTGCGCGCCTCTGAACTGCCCACCCATTTACCGCAGATGGCATATTTGGCGCTATGATGGAGGTCAGTGGGTGCTGGAGGGAGGTGGGGGGTGGAGTTTGGTGAGGGGTGGTAGGGTGGTGGGGGGTGGTGGGGGGTGGTGGTGGGGAGGGTGCTTGGTGAGGGGTGGTGGGGGGTGGTGTTTGGTAAGGATGTAAGGGTGAGAAGGAGGGGTCAGGGATGTGTGGGAGGGTTCCAGGATGAGCGTGGTGTGGTGTGGTTTGTCATGGTGTGGTTTGGTGTGGTTCATTTATTGGTGTGCTGTCATGGACGCATGTCAAATGCCAGCCTGTCAGCCTCCCTGGGGATGCCTCATCTCACCGTCACCCCATTCCTGCCACCACGCCTCCCCTCTCCATGCGTCCTGCCCTCCTCTCGCCTCCTGCCCCTGCATTGACTGCATCATGTGCACATAGCCAAAAGCGGCCCCGTCACTCTCTTCCTTGACTCGCGCAAGCAGTCAGGCACGGACGGCGATGCGGGCAATGGGGGTGATGCGGGCAAGGAGGGGTAGTGAGGTGATGTGCACGGCTGGGGGTGAAGGGGCAAAGGGGGCCCTGAGGCGAGGTGACGGTGATTCACTCCAGGCCTTGGCACACTGCAGTGCGAATCTCCAACACAGGCACACTACGGCATGGCATGTTGAGGCGCGTGGCATTTTTCAAAATCCTCAGGCTGGCACCATGGCATGGCGTGGTGAGGGGCTATCCTGTGGAGCGTGGGTTGCTCCTTCCTTCCCTTCCACTGCAGCCAAGGGCTTTCCAAGAAGCATAGAAGACTGGCAGTGTGCTCTATATTAACAGTTGTAGCTCGTAGCCATGTGTTAAGACACCTAGGGCGATTTGATAAATGCTGTGCTGACACTCGCATGTGGTTTTGGTAGGGAACTGCTAGGGTAAGCAACAATCTTGCATGTGACAAACAGCACTAGGATAGGAAGGATTGCATTAGCAACATTCTACTACCATGACACTGTTGCCCTTTTGTGCAGAATGTCATGAGAAAATGCCTTATTGTTCTTTCCTATTGTTGTGAAGACCCGCAGCCAGCATGTGGTGCACTGCACAGCACGAGCGTGATAGCAGCAGCATGCGACCACACTCTACCTCTGCTAATCCCCTCCCTGACCACCTCATCTGCGCCTACCCATGGGACATGAGTCGTCTCAGAGTGCCCAGCCCCAACCCCTCTTGCTTCCCCCACTCCCCACCTCTCCCTGCTGCACGCCCCTCCCCCACCCCTCCCCCTGCGCCTCCCACCCTTCGCGCCTCTCCCCCGGCCCCGCTGGCCCCCACACGCTCCTTGCTCGGCCCACCCCACCACCACCACTGTTTCTGCCACCATCATAACTGCCGCCGTGAGCGTGACCACCACTGCCCCTGGTAGCAGAATCGTCAGCAGCAGTGGGCGTCAGGGGTGCCACTCTGGTGGATCGGCGGGAGTCACTGAGCGACCGTGGGATACCCATGCCCACTCCCACACCAGCTCCTTTCCCAGCCAACCCCGCGCCCACCTTGGCCCTGCCCCTGCTGCCACTACCACTGCGCCACAGCATGCCCCCCTTCTGCTGCTGCTGCTGCTGCTGCTGCTGCTGCTGCCCTCCGCCCTCACTGTCCACTCCTTCCCCTGTGATGCACGGTCCGCTTTGAACAGCTCCTCTGCAGCAAATGGTGACACGGCAGGCGCCCCCTCCCCTGCCCACTCTCGATCTGGCATGTGCGACCATCTACCCTTTCCCTCGCCCTGCTCCCCCCCTCGCTCCTTCTCCTCCCTCTCCACACTCTGCCCACTCCTCCTTTCCCCTGCTTCCGTTGCCTCCCTGCCATTCCCCTTTCCATCCTCTTGTGCCACCTCTCGTGGCCCCTCAGCACCGCTCTCAACCCACCCATTGTCCAGCACCCATGCCACTTTCCACACCACCCCAGCCAATACCCGCTCTGGGCTCCCTCTCTCACTTTTTGTCGTGCCAGTGATTCAACCATGGCTTTCAAGGCCTGTCCTTTGAGTATGGGCATGTTGGCGGCTTCCTCAAACTCCTGGGGGGTGATGAACCTGTGATACACTGGCAGCTTGTGCCCGGAAAGGACATGTCCATATTCGGACGCCCTGCCAGCCTCACGCTGCTCATCGTAAAGGCCGACGTCATCTCTGTCCTCTGCAGACAGTCTCGCCAGTTCGCTTCCTTTGTCAGGCTCAATCCTAACCTTCAACTTCCCACTCGCCTTTGAACACCCGTAGACCCCATTAATGATTCGCCTTACTCGCCGTTGCACGCCTGGAACCAATTCCTTAAGGTCGTGGCGAGCATCCGCCGCCCCTGTGTGAGGCGAGAAGTATGCCTCCCACGCCCGCCGATGTTTATCTGAGAATGCACGAATGATAACTTCTCTCACGGCCCCTTCCCTTCCTCCCCCTCCTGCCCCTCCCTCTTCCCCTCTTTCTATCCTTCCTTTCCCTCCATCCGCTTCTCCCTCTGCACCTCCTGCCACTCCACCCCCTCCCACTCCTCCTCCCCCTCCTCCCCCTCCTCCTCCTCCCCCTCCTCCCCCTCCTCCTCCCCCTCCTCCTCCCCCTACTCCTGCCCCTACTCCTGCCCCTTCATCGCCATACTCTGTCTCTCCCTCTTGCCCTCCCCATCTTTCCCCCCCTTCCCTTTCTTCTCCCCCTGCCCCTGCTCCTGCCCCTGCCCCTGCCCCTACCCCTGCCCCTGCCCCTGCCCCTGCCCCTGCCCCTGCCCCTGCCCCTGCCCCTGCCCCTGCCCCTGCCCCTGCCCCTGCCCCTGCCCCTGCCCCTGCCCCTGCTTCAGCTTCGTTGAGAGGAGTGGAGAGGGAAGACTGCAGCTGGGTTAGCATGAGCGACTCCAAATACGACAAGGATGCCTTCCAGTCATCATCACTGCGCATATTGGTGGCAGCGGAAACAGAGCGGAGAGATGAGATGATGAGGAAAGTTGGCATGCTGAGATTCCTTTGGAAATATCCTCACATACTCTCATTATCTCATTTCTTTTTGTCACACCTCAGTTTCTCACTCTCTCATCACACCCTCATTCTCTCGCCTCTGGTCCTCAATCTTTCTCACCTCATTCTGTCACCCGCTCACCTCACTTCCTCATTCCCTCTCACCTCATTCCCTCACCCACTCACCTCACTTTTTCATTCGCTCAACCCACTCCCTCACTCGCTCACCCAACTCTTTCACTCGCTCACCCTACTCCCTCACTCGATCACCTCACTCTATCACTCGATCACTCCACTCGCTCAGCTCACACACTCCACACTTACTCACCTCAAATCCACCAGCTCCTTGTACGTGGCGCCAGCATCAGTGAAGCGCGCCGGGTCCTGCTGCACCTCGCTCTGCAAATCGTGGGTGCCACAGCGCATGTGGGTGTGCAGTGATTTAGAGGAGTGTTTGAGTAGGACATGAGTGTGTGAGTGGGATGCGGTGATGCAATCGTGTGAGTGAGCATGGGAGTTGATGTCAGGAGTTTGTTGTGGGTGAAACCACGTTTGTGGGTTGGGTGGGTGTGTGGTGGGTAAATCCGATGAATACACAGCAGCAAGGTAGGAATCTCCAGGATCCCTACTTCCAACGTGAAACTCGCGATGTCAGCCTAACATGTCCCACCAAGCAGTGCAGTCAGAGATAGACCAACCTGGATCTGCATTAGATCTGACTTGATTGTGAACAGCGCAGCCATGCTGCATTGCAGCACCCTCACCACCTCTTTGCCTTTGCGCTGCCGTCTCAGCAAATCCACGTACAGGCGAAGCGCTGGAAGAGGGGAAGGGGGGGAGAGGGCATAGCAGAAAGGGAAGTGATGCCTCAGAAGTCAGCCTTATCAGCCTTGCAGCACCCTCACCGCCTCCCCCTTGCCTTGCTGCCGGAACAGGTCCAAGTACAGGCAAAGTGCTGGGAGGGAGAATGGGGAGGAGCGAAAAGCAGTGAGGTCATTATGTAGGCACGTCAGAACTTTGTGACACCCGTCGCTTTCCAGGCCTTGCAACACCCTCACCTCACCATCTTACCTCCCCCCTCTTTTCTGTCACCTCAGTTGATTCACATACTGCCGAACCGCTGGGAAAAGGGGGAGGAGAAAGAGTGCATTTCCAGGCGCTTCACAAGATTCAACAGCAGCCCCCACAGCCATGCACTGCACTTTGAGGCGACGCAAAAGTCCTCACAACTGAGGCTCGCCATCTCACCTTCACCTGATGGCAGCCCCCCCTCGCTCTGCGCATTCCTCTCGATCATCGCCCCTGCCAGCTCGAGCAGCCGCTGCTGCGTCGCCACGTCAGCTGCTGACGCGGGCGTGGGTGGTGCTGACGTGGCACCAAGCGATGACGTGGCGGCAGCCGGGGATACCAGGTGGAAGGAGGAGTGGCCGACTGTGTGACTCTCATTCTCGAACACCTGGAGAGATTCAAGAGATAAAGAGAGAGAAATAGAGATGGAGAGAGAACCAGACTCTTCAAGAATTCAAGGGTAAGATCATCACAGCAGACGTCAGGCAAGGGGATCTCCTAGTCCCCCTGCTATTCTCGGCGTCTATCCAGCATCGCCTCATGCATGTTGCAGTGGCGCATCCGGATGTCACGGTGCTCGCATACGCAGACGACATATCCTTGATAGGACCCGCACGGCAACGCTCGGTGCGCTAAGGGAGCTAACGCCACTGCTATCGCAGAACGGCCTCACCTGCAATTTCTGGAAATCATCTGCGTGGTCCACCACGTCGCTCAGAAAAAATGCTCTCCCCGAGGGCCTACCCCTAACGCACGAGGGGATACCTGATCCAAATGACCACAGAACCTCGATCCAGCAGAGGAGTGGTCACGCTGAGAAATCCGCACAAACCCACCTCCAAGCCTGCCGCACCATCCCTGCCGGGGTGAAGTGGAGCCGGCGAGGACATGGGCTCAAGCCTCTCCGCCTCCATCCTTGAGGGGGCTCGGCCTAACCGACCCGTCAGTGGAAGGAGAACACAGTTTCCTCACCAGCAACAGTCAAGCAAGGGACTTGATCACAGGCAGGCATCAGCACGGGCGCAGAATCCCCACTGGCACTTGTCTCCACACAAATGACAGCGAAGTACCAGGCCCTTACCCCACTGGCCCAGTGGCCGACCGAGGGCGAGGCCAGACTACCGACAGAGGCACGGGATCTGCTGGCCAAGGCAACACAAGACCCCACTGGCGCACCTCTTCAACATGCGCTTGCCCCCAAAGTACAGGCACACCAGTATGCTCAACAGTAGCAGCATCACGGCTCATGCCGGTCAACCTGAATTCAGGACACACACAACGACTGTTCTCACTTACAGGCTATGGAGCTGGCGACTGGCTACTGGCGATCCCATTCACCCCTTCACTTCGCCTAAGCCCCCACCAGTTCGCAATGGCGGTGCAGTTCAGATTGGGTGTACCTTTTGCTACACCTCGCGAGTGTGGCTGTCGCAAACAGATTCGGATCACATACCGGCGGCTGCCCAACCACCTACTCTAGTGTGGAACGGTCTGCTAGTGGGGTTGTCCTAGCCAGGAAGGATGGTTTAAAGTTGCCCTTACGTGAAGACCGCATTTCTTTTCCGCCCGCCACCCTTTTTTCCCCCTCCTAAGCCTACCTCTTGAAAGAGATCTCGCTGCTCGGTCACTGCCTTCAGTCGGGCGTCCTTCTCGTCCAGCTGATCGCTAATCGCAGCCAGCTGAGCGCGCACCTCCGCCAGCTGCGTGCTCGTCAGCTCCACCTGAGCATCCCTCTCAGAACACTGCAGAGGAAGTGATGTTTGAATCCAAAGATTAAGCATTGAGACAACTATGCAGTGAGACAAGACAAATATGTAATGAGACAATCTTGCAGTGCGACAACTATGCAGCGAGACAACTATGCAATGAGACAACACAACTATGCAGTGAGTGTGCGATAACACAACTATGCAGTGAGAAAACTATGCAGTGAGACAACTATGCTATGAGACAACTATGCAGTGAGACAACTAAATGAGACAACACAACTATGCAGTGAGACAAGACAACTATACAGTGAGACAACTATGCAATGAGACAACTAAATGAGACACACTCACAAACATAACACACATTGACACACACCTGCCTCTGACTCTCTTCCAGCTGCCCCAAAGTGCTGCCCAGCAGCCCTTTCAGGTGCTCCACCTCCTTCAACGCTCCTCCCAGCTTGCCTTCTGCCTCCTGGTGCCTCCTAGTCGCGCTCTCGAGCGACTGCTGGGTTGACAGGGGAAAGGGAGAGGACGTCGAGAGAGAGAGAGAAAGAGGATTACCAGCAAGCGGGACGATAAGCTTTAATGGAAGTCAGTGATAACAATACTGACAAGTCAACATCAGACAACACCTTTGTAGGTAACGAGTCCCTAGACTCAACGTCGGGCTCAGAGTCTGCGGATGAGGTTCAGTCATGGACTCCAGCTCGAGCGGTTCGAGCAACTTCAACTCGAGCCCCACCAAGATCCGCCGCTGCGAGACGCACCCAGAGGAGAACCCAAACCCAGACGTCAGACAAGGGGATCCCATAGCCCCTTGCTATTCGCGACGTCTATCCAGCATCGCCTCAGACATGTTGCAGCGGCGCATCCGGATGTCACAGTGCTCGCATACGTAGACGACATAACCTTGATAGGACCCGCAACGGCGACGCTCGGCGCGCTAAGGGAGCTAACGCCGCTGCTATCGCAGAACGGCCTCACCTGCAATTTCTGGAAATCATCGGCGTGGTCCACCACGTTGCTCGGAGACAATGCTCTCCCTGAGGGCCTACCCCTAACGCACGAGGGAATACGGGTGCTTGGAAGTCCTGTGGTTACGCAGAGCTTCTGCGCTGACTTTGCACGCAGCACCTTGACAGACGGATGGCTCCCTTGGGGTTGCTGGCGTCCACTCACTCACAGCATGCCCTCCTGCTGTTGTCTCGGTGTGTCAGTCGCAGAATCCGTTACCTGCTGCGTACGACACCAGCAGACGTCTTACCCCTCTCGAAGTGGCACACATGGTGCTCCGACATGCAGAGTGCAGCCTTGTCCACCGCCAGCATTCAACCAACACGCCACGCAGCTGAGTTCAACTTTCTGCTGCGAGGCAACGCTGCCAATCCCCTTGGGCGGACTGGGCCTCACAGACCCCACCACTGAAGCAGAATCAGCTTACCTGGCGTCAACAACGGAAGCAGTACGACTACTCCGCACCCTCGACGTACCCTCGTCCGCCGCGCTGGAAGCCCACAACAACCTCCTGCAGCCGTCATCAACACATTCGGTCATCATTAGGGACATGGAGGGGTGCCTTCCGTTGCTCGCGCTACAAAGCGTCCGAGAGGAACAGCAAAGCCCGTCCCAGGACGAGCTGCAACGAATCCTCTCTCAAGAGGTCCACGCAGCAAAGGCCGACGCCCTCACTGAGGATTCCCGCACAATCCAGTCAGCCCCAGAAATGGGACACACCCTCCGCCTCATCAGCCTGAGAGGCGAAGGAGCAGGAGCGTGGCTGCAGGCTCTACCGCTGACCTCGGACCTCTGCTTCTCACCGGGTCAATTCCGAACAGAACTGGCCTTCCGACAGAACGTCCCTACCGTGTGTGAGTGCGGCGATCTTGTGGCCGACTGCAGCCTACCCAACCACATCCTCCGCTGCAGCACTAGACCGGACAGGACACGTACCCACAACCAGCTAGCCTTTGCCGTGGCAAAGATGGCTAGGGAGGAACAGCTGGTGGTTTACCTTGAGAATGCGATGTACTCACCGCCGGACGACCCGAAGGAGGCGGGTGTCATCGTGCGTGACCCTGACAGCGGGGAGACATTGGGCCGTGGCAGCCTCAGGGCTGTTTTGCAGTGCTGTGACGCCGGCTTCCACAGCGCGCCGCTGCTAAGTCAAACAGGGGTCCATAAAGGGGACCCAGTCGAGCCCCTTCTCCTCGCAGCAGGCATGCACACTGCATGGTACTTACCTTGGCCTACGTACGCCGATGACGTCACACTCCTGGGGAACCTTACGAGTGCACTGCAGCGTTGGACTCATTTACCTCAGCCCTAGTACCGCACGGTCTAGTGCACAACCCAGAGACATGCGAGGCATGGGACGAGACGCGAGCAGAGCAAGAGCACCTGCCTCAAGGCGTGCCAGTCGGTGAGGATGGAGTGCGCCTCCTCGGCAGCCACGTGGGGCCCTCAGCAGGAGCAGCGGCTTTCCTCCGAGAATTCAAGGGAGTCCTCAGTATGAGAATTCAAGGGCAACACCTCTACCGCTGATAGCCACCATGAACCCACAAGTGGCGTCACTGCTGCTCATCCGTTGCCTCTCACGACGTGCTTCTTACCTCATCCGCACGACTCCACTGAGCTCTTACCGTTACTTCACCAGTTTCGCCAACGTTGTTCGGTGCCGTGCAACGCAGACAAGCGGTCAGCTACCTCACCGAATACAACAGGCATAAACACTTGTGGGTGTGCCAGGTGGGGTGATGTCTCGTGCCAGATTCACACACTGAACCAGATCCTCCAAGAATTCAAGGGTAAGTTATCAAACTGCTAGTCGAAAAGAATTTGCGCCCACTCACATGTTCCGCCTCCTCTCTCTCATCCGCCAGATTCCTCTCCATTTCTTCCTTCTCCCTCCTCCATCTCTCCCTCGAACTCTCCAGCTCCGTGCTCGAGTTCTCCGCCTCCCCAGTCAACCACTTGACCGTCCTCTGCAGCTCCTCTATGAGCGACCTCTGTGTCCCCGCCAGCTCAGACAACTGCAGGGTAAATGAGTGGGAAGGAGTTGAAAAGAGGGCAGATGAAGAAGAAAAGAGGGTTGTACCACTCCCTCTACTCCTCAGCTGCAGCGAAGCCAAGCCAATGCACTGCATGCAAAGGGAAGCAAGCACTGGACCTGGCCCCGCCCCGCCAAACCAACCCTGACGCTTACGGAAGGGGAGCCCGCGCTGATATGCTGACGAGGCAGGGCTCATACGAGGAACAGCTCCCCAATCGGCGCTCCGCTTCCTTGCCCAAGCCCGGCTGCTGGCCTTAGCAAAACCAGACGGGGGAATCTGTCCAATCGCAAAAGGCAATGTCTCCTACGACTAGCAGCAAAGGCAGCTCACAAGGCTCTCAGCTCTCGACTCTATCGAGCGAACATCAATCTATAACACCCTGAAAAGCTCACCTCTGGAGGGACTTCTGCAGTACGTGACTGCCACCTGCAATGGTGAAAAGGCTTGCTTTCCTTGAGTCGCCTACACTCACCTCATATTCTCAAAAGGATAGAGATTGACGCACCTTCACATCGTCATTTTCCCACAGCTTCTTTGCCACAGCATCTCGCTCGTCCTGAATCAAGGAAACGCAAGAATTCCAAATTTGACACATTGAATTATCATTTATCTTGTCAAGAATTCGTTGCGGGAAAAAAAAAAAAAAAAGGAAAAAAAAACAGCATCGACAAAGGCCTTCCCCCCCAGCACGCCCCTTCCCTCACAGCACATCCCTTCCCTCCCAGCACGCTCCTTCCCTCCCAGCACGCTCCTTCCCTCCCAGCACGCTCCTTCCCTCCCAGCACGCCCCTTCCCTCCCAGCACGCCCCGTCCTTCCCAGCACGCCCCTTCCCTCCCAGCACGCCCCTTCCCTCCCAGCACGCCCCTTCCCTCCCAGCACGCCCCTTCCCTCCCAGCACGCCCCTTTTCTCCCAGCACGCCCCTTTTCTCCCAGCACGCCCCTTTCCTTTAACATCACGCCCACCTCACTGCCACATGCCATCCTCCTCACCGCCACGTCGCGCCCAACTCACTGCCACGTCACACACACCTCACTGCCACGTCACATCCACCTCACCGCAACATCGCACCCAACACACTACCACGTCACACCCACATCACACCCACCACCTCGCTGCCACGTCACACCAACCTCACCGACGCATCACACCCACCTCACCGACACGTCACGTGCCACCCACCTCATCGCCATGTCACGTTCCACCCACCTCACCGCCACATCACTCCCACCTCACTGCCACGTCACACCCACCTCATCGCCACGTAACACCTACCTCACCGTCACGTCACGTGCCATCCACCTCACCGTCACGTCACGAACACCTCGCTGCCGGCGCACTCACCTGCAACAACTTCACAAGTGCTTGCAAGTTCGCGACCGTATTCTCCGCCGTGGTTCTGCGCAACCGCTCTTCCTCCGCCACCCGCCCCATATCAGATTTCATTTTTTTCTCCCGAGCACTCAGCAGATGTGCAATCTGAAAAAAACAATGGAGAGAGGGAGAAGGTGAGAGGGTTTAGGGCCCTGCTAGACGCACACATGCCAGGAACAATAGTATCCCTCTAAGCTACCACGCCACGCCACCAATCATCATATCTCATCCCCCCCTTCCCCCCATCCCTTCCCCCACCTCCTTGCACGTGCAACATAAAGGCCCAAGGTGGCTTACCTCCTCGAACCTGTCACGGGCGTCCTCAAATGTCTCTTCAGCAAAGGCGGACCGACCCTCAAGTCCAACGATCACGTCGGT
The DNA here is from genome assembly GCA_947471745.1 of Closterium sp. Naga37s-1. Taxonomy (NCBI): domain Eukaryota; kingdom Viridiplantae; phylum Streptophyta; class Zygnematophyceae; order Desmidiales; family Closteriaceae; genus Closterium; species Closterium sp. Naga37s-1. The sequence continues at coordinate 2,094,220 of CANJKZ010000248.1, read as the reverse complement.
GTAGGCTGTGTGCAGAACACACAATTTTTTCATCCTATCTCCGCCCTTTTCACTGAAGTCTGTAAGGTGGGGAGAGGGGGGGGGGGGGGGGGGGACAGAGTGGAAGGAGATGAGAGAGGGATCGTTCCCCATGCCACCCCCCTCCTCATACCACTCCCTCCCCCAACCGCCCCTCTATCGGTGCCAAGTGAGCAGCAGCAGTGGCGCGTTCACTCACCTCGTGGGAGTGTCTTGACAAAGCTGAAGCAGCAGCAGCAGCAGTGGCGCGTTCACTCCGCGTGCAGATCCTCCGTGCACACTTGGTTTGGGAGGGAGGGTCTCAACACTTCAAATGAGCGGCAGCAGTGGCACGCTCACTCACCTTGTGGGAGTGACGTGACAAAGCTGAAGCAGCAGCAGCAGTGGCGCTGAGGTATGAGAAAATGACAGGGCCGCTGAGGGAAAGGCGCACTTACCATGTGGGAGTGGGTGTGGGTCTGGCGTTGAGCTGGTGGTTGCAGGGGACTGGCGGTTGGAGCTGTCGGCGTTGCTGGAGCTGCTGACCGCGTTGCCGGTGCTGCTGCTGGCGTTGCTGATGCTGCTGCTGGCGTCGCCAGTGCTGCTGCTGGCAGGAGTGCCGTGCGTGCCGTGGTCCTCCCCATGCCTGGTGGAAGGCGTGGGGGTACTTCCGCCTCCAGCTCCGCCTTCGCCTCCACACTCTGTGGGGGGTTTGAAGGGGGAGTGGCGAGGTTGAGGGGGCCAGGGTGAGGGACAAGGTGATGTGTGCGGGTAAAGCAAGGCTTTAAGCCGCTCACCCTCATGCTTGACATCAACGGCACTGACAGCCACGACAGGTTGGTTGACAGCAGTTGGGGAACGGAGAAGTTCCTTCCTACCCACATTCCCCTACCTTGCACTCTCACATTCCCCTACCCTTCACTCTCACATTCCCCAACCCTGCACTCTCACATTCCCCTACTCCAGACTCTCACAGTCCACTACCCTGCACTCTCACATCCCCCTCCCCTTCACTCTCACATGCCCCAACCCTGCACTCTCACATTCCCTTACCCTGCACTCTCACATTCCCCTACCCTTCAGCTCATTCCTGCCTTTCCCCATTGATTTTATAACAACTGTAGCAGCTACAACAGCAGCCCCCACAGCCATGCGGTGCAGTTTGAGACGACGCAAAATACATCACAGCTGACACTCGCCATCTCGCCTTCACCTGATGGCAGCCCCCCCTCGCTCTGCGCGTTCTGCTGAATCATCGCCCCTCCCAGCTCGAGCAGCCGCAGCTCCACCTGCTGTTGCAATGTAGCAAAGGCCGCCTGGATCTGGTTTGTGAAATGAGGACAGGTGAGAGCGGAGCAGGTGAGAGGGACCAGGGGAGAGAGGGGCAGATAGGGGGTTAAAAATGATGTTGTGTGCTTTTCATCAACAAACACACGTACACATGCCAGCAGCAACGGTGTCTCTCTAAGCAACTCCGCTACACCAAACAACATACTTTATCCCCCCCTGCCTCTCTCATCCCCTCCCCCAACTTCATGCACGTGCAACATAACGGGCCACCCCTCCCTCTCTCAAACAGGTGCCACCCTCCTTCACTCACAAAAAAGGTGCCCCCCTCCAGCTCCTGCTGGTACCTGCCTGTGCCACACACACCCCTCCCGTGCAACACACACCCCTCCCGTGCAACACACACCCCTCCCATGCCACACATACCTCCTCGATATTGATCCTGACTTCCTCAAAGTCATCCGCAGCAAAGTCCTCGTATATCTCCGGCGGGATGGGGCAGGCTTGAAGTAGAGCATTCAAGTGCTCATCACCGTCTATTCTTTGGTAGTCTGTAAGATGAGGGAGGAACATAGTAGAAGGAGAGGAGAAAGAACTCATTTCCCTATGCCACTCCTCTTCCCATACCACCCCAATCAACACCCGCTACCCCCTCCCACATGCCCCACTCCCATCCCCTTGCCACTTCCTTCCCCATGCCAAACACTACCCCAAGCCACCCCCCCCTACCCTCCCTTCCCTTCCATACCACTCCTCTCCCCATGCCACCCCGTTCACCACTCCCCTCCCCCTCAGACATACTTGAAAGAGCCATTAGAAGGCCCTTCAGGCTCTCAACGGTCGACGGACTTTCCACTATTTGATCCCAATGGTCGACAATCCATGAACGAAAATTCTCCCAGAACGCTGTAAATCGAGCAGACACAAAGGGATTTTAAAAAACGGATGAAACCATGAAATAGGTATGTCCTTAGAAGCCACGAACGGCCCATAGCTAGAGAAAGGGTCGAAAATATAAATGCAAAAGGGAGGGGGCATGGAGCACCGTGTCAAAGGGAGGGGAGGGGAGGGGGTGCGGGGGGAACGGGGTGTGCGGGGGGGGGAGGGGGGGGGGTATGGCCACGGCTCGCCGTGCCAAAGGGCAGGGGGGGCTGTACGCACGGTGCACCGTGCCAAAGTGACAGATGGGGCTGAGGGCAAGGCAAGTGAGCTGTGGGAAAACAACAAAGGGGGCTGAGGGCACAGTGAGCAGCAGCAGTGGCGCGTTCACTCACCTCGTGGGAGTGTCTTGACAAAGCTGAAGCAGCAGCAGCAGCAGTGGCGCGTTCACTCCGCGTGCAGATCCTCCGTGCACACTTGGTTTGGGAGGGAGGGTCTCAACACTTCAAATGAGCGGCAGCAGTGGCACGCTCACTCACCTTGTGGGAGTGACGTGACAAAGCTGAAGCAGCAGCAGCAGTGGCGCTGAGGTATGAGAAAATGACAGGGCCGCTGAGGGAAAGGCGCACTTACCATGTGGGAGTGGGTGTGGGTCTGGCGTTGAGCTGGTGGTTGCAGGGGACTGGCGGTTGGAGCTGTCGGCGTTGCTGGAGCTGCTGACCGCGTTGCCGGTGCTGCTGCTGGCGTTGCCGATGCTGCTGCTGGCGTCGCCAGTGCTGCTGCTGGCAGGAGTGCCGTGCGTGCCGTGGTCCTCCCCATGCCTGGTGGAAGGCGTGGGGGTACTTCCGCCTCCAGCTCCGCCTTCGCCTCCACACTCTGTGGGGGGGTTGAGAGGGGAGTGGCGAGGTTGAGGGGGTCAGGGTGAGGGACAAGGTGATGTGTGCGGGTAAAGCAAGGGGACTTGTGAGCGGACTCACAAGGCTTTAAACCGCTCACCCTCATGCTTGACATCAACGGCACTGACAGTCGCGACAGGGGCGAGGTTGGTTGGCAGCAGTTGGGGAACGGAGGAGTTCCTTCCTACCCACATTCCCCTACCTTGCACTCTCACATTCCCCTACCCTTCACTCTCACATTCCCCAACCCTGCACTCTCACATTCCCCTACCCTGCACTCTCACATTCCCCTACTCCAGACTCTCACAGTCCACTACCCTGCACTCTCACATCCCCCTCCCCTTCACTCTCACATGCCCCAACCCTGCACTCTCACATTCCCTTACCCTGCACTCTCATATTCCTCTACCCTTCAGCTCATTCCTGCCTTTCCCCATTGATTTTATAGCAACTGTAGCAGCTACAACAGCAGCCCCCACAGCCATGCAGTGCAGTGCAGTTTGGACGACGCAAAAGACATCACGGCTGATAATCGCCATCTCACCTTCACCTGATGGCAGCCCCCCCTCCCTCTGCGCGTTCCGCTGAATCATCGCCCCTCCCAGCTCGAGCAGCCGCTGCTGCGTCGCCACGTCAGCTGCTGACGCGGGCATGGGTGGCGCTGACGTGGCACCTGGTAAGGGTTACAAGAAGAGGCGGACAGAAGGGGGGTGAGGGGCGGAAAAGCATAGGTTTGAATCTGCATCTCGTAGTGCGATACGAAACTCACCGATCTGCAGCGCAGATCGCGCTGCTGCATCGGAGGCGTCCATCTTTGATCTTGCAGTCCACTTGCAGAAAGTAAATGCGGTTAAAAACGCCTGCTAACTCGTCTCCGATTGGTGGAATGCGATGGACTTGGGGACTGGGGGACATGGGGACAAGGGACAGGGAAACATGGGGACATGGGAACGGGGGGACATGGGATGGGGACTGGGGGACATGGGAACAGGGGGGCACGGGGACAGGGGGGCATGGGGGCATGGGGACATGGAAACATTGGGACAGGGGGACATGGGGACGGGGGCATGGGGGCAACGGGGCACGGGGACATGGGGACAGGGGAACTTGCAGACAGGGGGAAATGGCGACAGGGGGGCATGGGGTCATGGGGACAGGGGACAATGGGGACATTAGGACAGGGGGACATGGGAACAAGGGGACATGGGGACAGGGGGACATGGGGACAGGGGGACAGGGGGACAGGGGGACATGGAGACAGGGGGACATGGGGACAGGGGGACATGAGGACATGGAGACAGGGGGACAGGGGGACATTCACGCACTCGGTCACTCCTTGACTCTCAAACTGATGCACTCACACATTCACACTCTCACAAACTCTCACTCACGCATTCAATCTTTCACTCACGCTCAGTCAGTCATTCACCCACTCCGTTGCTCACACTCACAATCACTCACTCTAATATTAACACAGAGAGGGGGGGGCGCTGCCGGTGCTGGGTGTGAGGGGGAGGCGACGTGAGGGCAGGCGACGTGAGGAGCAGGGAATGTGAGCGAGTTTGAGTGAGCGAAGTGTTAGTGAATGTCTGCAAGTGATGCTTGTGGGTGCGAGTGATCGAGTATACGCAAGCATGTGGTGTGAATGCAGCGAGTGCGAGTGAGTGCGAGTGAGTGCAAGTGAGTGCAAGTGAGTGCAAGTGAGTGCAAGTGAGTGCAAGTGAGTGCACGGGAGTGCAAGTGAGTGCAAGTGAGTGCAAGTGAGTGCACGGGAGTGCAAGTGAGTGCAAGTGAGTGCAAGTGAGTGCGAGTGAGTGCGAGTGAGTGCAAGTGAGTGCAAGTGAGTGCAAGTGAGTGCAAGTGAGTGCAAGTGAGTGCAAGTGTGTGCAAGTGAGTGCAAGTGAGTGCAAGTGAGTGCAAGTGTGTGCAAGTGAGTGCAAGTGTGTGCAAGTGTGTGCAAGTGTGTACTGAGTGTGCGCAATTGTGTGACTCTGTACCTTTGGCTGGCTTGGGCGGCTTCGTCCCTTTCTGCGCCAACCGTTTTCCCCCTGCTGCCGATCCACTGGCCCCAGCTGCCGATCCACTGGCCCCTGCTGCCGATCCACTGGCCCCTGCTGCCGATCCACTGGCCCCTGCTGCCGATCCACTCCACTGGCCCCTGCTGCCGATCCACTGGCCCCTGCTGCCGATCCACTGGCCCCGCTGGCAGGAGCGTTGGTGGACGCTGGAGGGGAGCAGAAGAGCAGGGCAGGGGCCGGGTAGGGTGGGACAGGGCAGAAGTCAGGGAGGGGGAGGAGATGAGGAACACGCAAGAGAATGCGAGCGCACCATACTAAGGAGAGGGAGGACGGGGAGACAGTCGTCCCATATTTAGGAAATGGGGAAGGGAAGAGGAGGAGGAGGAGCCATCCACTCGCAGGGGGGATGCTGTAGCAGCAGCAGCTGTACCAACAGCAACGACTTGTTCGGCTTACCTTAAGGACTTCGCGTAGATCTGGTTACGAATGTTGGCAAGGTGGTCTCCTAAGGGCAGAAATCGCGTAGATCCGGGTGAGGATGCGAGAGGTCTTCAAACGGCGTAGTGGAAAACGATTTGCGTCAGAATTCTTGCTAAGGGGTCTCATACAATACAAGTAGTAAAAACCGAGTGTGCTCTGCAGCTCTGGCATGGCACGCTACCACCGCAGCAAGTCTCGATTGGTTGCGAATATCCCACATGATACCTACCGGGCAGCAGGTGTGGTGTGTCGGTCTGATTGCCTCAAGCGCCTCCTGTGTGTTCCTCGCCTTGGAGGCAAACACACAGGGGCGCGGGGGACATGTGTACCAGAATACGCCTACCCCACACACTACCTACCTGGCAGCAGGGGTGGGTGTATCAGACTGTTTTCGTGTGTCTCCTGTGCGTTCCTCGCCTTGGATGCAAACACACGGGGTGGTGATGTGTATCAGAGGAAGCCTCCCTTCCCCACATAGTACCTACTACTACCTACCTGGCAGCAGGTGTGGGTGTGTTGGTCTGATCACCTCATGTGCCTCCTGGGCGATCCTCGCCTTGAATGCAAACACACGGGGGGGTTGATGTGTATCAGAAAAAGCCTACCCCACACAGTACCTACCTGGCAGCAGGTGTGGGTGAGACGGTCTGATGGTCTCGTGTGCCTCCTGTGCGTTCCTCGCCTTGGATGCAAACACACGGGGTGGTGATGTGTATCAGAGGAAGCCTTCCTTCCCCACATAGTACCTACTACTACCTACCTGGCAGCAGGTGTGGGTGTGTTGGTCTGATCACCTCATGTGCCTCCTGGGCGATCCTCGCCTTGGAGGAAAACACGCGGGGCGATGGAGAGCTCTAGATTGGCTTCAGAGGTCACCTACTCCTGGGCGTTCCTCGCCTTGGAGGCAAACAAGCAGGGGGGCGACCACACACACCAGATACATACCACCTCTGCGCCTTCTACTTCAGACACAACACACCTACCTTATATGCTACCTCACCTCCTACCTGGCAATAGGTGCGGGTGTGTCGGTCTGATTGCTTCATGTGCCTCCTGGGTGCTCCTCGCCTTGGATGCAAACACACGGGGGGGTGATGTGTACCAGGAAACGCCTACCCGACATAGCACCTCTACCTACCTGGCAGCAGGAGTGGGTGTGTCAGACTGATTGCTTCATGTGCCTCCTGTGCCTTCCTCGCCTTGGATGCAAACACACGGGGGGTTTGAAGTGTATCAGAAAAAGCCTACCCCACACAGTACCTACCTGGCAGCAGGTGTGGGTGAGACGGTCTGATGGTCTCGTGTGCCTCCTGTGCGTTCCTCGCCTTGGATGCAAACACACGGGGTGGTGATGTGTATCAGAGGAAGCCTTCCTTCCCCACATAGTACCTACTACTACCTACCTGGCAGCAGGTGTGGGTGTGTTGGTCTGATCACCTCATGTGCCTCCTGGGCGATCCTCGCCTTGGAGGAAAACACGCGGGGCGATGGAGAGCTCTAGATTGGCTTCAGAGGTCGCCTACTCCTGGGCGTTCCTCGCCTTGGAGGCAAACAAGCAGGGGGGCGACCACACACACCAGATACATACCACCTCTGCGCCTTCTACTTCAGACACAACACACCTACCTTATTTGCTACCTCACCTCCTACCTGGCAGTAGGTGCGGGTGTGTCGGTCTGATTGCTTCATATGCCTCCTGGGTGCTCCTCGCCTTGGATGCAAACACACGGGGGGGTGATGTGTACCAGGAAACGCCTACCCGACATAGCACCTCTACCTACCTGGCAGCAGGAGTGGGTGTGTCAGACTGATTGCTTCATGTGCCTCCTGTGCGTTCCTCGCCTTGGATGCAAACACACGGGGGGGGTGATGTGTATCAGAAAAAGCCTACCCCACACAGTACCTACCTGGCAGCAGGTGTGGGTGAGACGGTCTGATGGTCTCGTGTGCCTCCTGTGCGTTCCTCGCCTTGGATGCAAACACACGGGGTGGTGATGTGTATCAGAGGAAGCCTTCCTTCCCCACATAGTACCTACTACTACCCACCTGGCAGCAGGTGTGGGTGTGTTGGTCTGATCACCTCATGTGCCTCCTGGGCGATCCTCGCCTTGGAGGAAAACACGCGGGGCGATGGAGAGCTCTAGATTGGCTTCAGAGGTCGCCTACTCCTGGGCGTTCCTCGCCTTGGAGGCAAACAAGCAGGGGGGCGACCACACACACCAGATACATACCACCTCTGCGCCTTCTACTTCAGACACAACACACCTACCTTATATGCTACCTCACCTCCTACCTGGCAGTAGGTGCGGGTGTGTCGGTCTGATTGCTTCATGTGCCTCCTGTGCGTTCTTCGCCTTGGATGCAAACACACAGGGGGGTGATGTGTATCAGGAAACGCCTACCCGACATAGCACCTCTACCTACCTGGCAGCAGGTGCGTGTGTGTCAGACTGATTGCTTCATCTGCCTCCTGTGCGTTCCTCGCCTTGGATGCAATCACGCGGGGAGGTGATGTGTATCAGAAAAAGCCTACCCCACACAGTACCTACCCCGGCAGCAGGTGTTGGTGAGACGGTCTGATGGTCTCGTGTGCCTCCTGTGCGTTTCTCGCCTTGGATGCAAACACACGGGGTGGTGATGTGTATCAGAGGAAGCCTTCTTTCCCCACACAGTACCTACCTGGCAGCAGGTGTGGGTGAGACGGTCTGATGGTCTCGTGTGCCTCCTGTGCGTTCCTCGCCTTGGATGCAAACACACGGGGTGGTGACATGTATCAGAGAAAGCCTTCCTTCCCCACATAGTACCTACTACTACCTACCGGGCAGACGATTGAGGTGTTGACAATGAATGATGCAGCAAGCAGAGAAGCCGCGAGGGCAGCGGCGTAGTGAGGATCTTTGGTGATAGAGCGAGTGATGGGATTACCTGTGGGGGAGGGGGGGAGAGAGTTGGGCGGATGAGAGAAAGGGAGATGAGACAATTGAAGTGTTGAAAATGAATGACGTAACAAATAGAGAAGCCGCGAGGGCAGCGGCGTATTGAGCGCGAGTCATAAAGTAACCTGCGGGGGAGGCGGAGTTAATTGGCGAAATCGAAAAGATCGTTCAGGGGAAAAATGAATCATCTAGATGTTTACTGGCCAGGCACTATTGTCGCGAACGGGCAACAGAAAGTGGTACCGACGATTGCACGGTGTGATCCAGGCGTATTCCCATATCGTGCTCACCAGTGGCGGGAACGATCAAGGGTGCAACTGCACCGAAGCCCAGGGTGCTGCTGCGTGGTGAACCGGAGAAATCCACCCAGTGGGATGGAGGCGTGCCGTTGCGACGGCTTGCGGGTCGACGTGAGCTTTCTGCCAGCAACTTCGATCGATCTCAACGAGAAAGCAGCTAAGCTGTTTGTGTGAGGCTTCGTGGGATGTGGGTACGGGTACCCGCGAGAAGGCAACTGGAGGGGTCATGGTGGTTTGGGGGTAGGGGTCACCCGATCCACGGGTTCGGCGAGTGGTACTTCCTAGGTATATTGGTGGGGTGTGATGTGGCACGCTAGCTCCAAGGATGCCAAGTAATCTCGTCGCGGCGCGTTGCTTGCTAACTCCAAGGAGAAACGAATCTGCTCTTGGGCTTTGCTTCTGGCGGCTTGGTTATGGGGATTTCGAATTTTCGGTCGGGAGTTCCATACTCGATAGAAGCATTGCTGGTGTGCATCTTAGATTCGTGTTCTACTTCCTCGGTTTGCAAAAGAAATCAAACCGTCACAATTTTCAGTAAACGCGATTGAGGATTTTCTGTGCAATCGGAAGCGGTTCGTTTGCTTTGAATTGAACCTGGTTACCAAATTCTCGCCCGCACTATCGTTTGCATTCGCACCATCATTCTCGTCCCTTCACACAATCATAACAGTCACCGCCAAAACGAAAATACGCTTTCTGATTTCTGTGAAATCAGGCGTTACCGCCACCCACCCACCTACGACGTTACCGCCAGTCGCCCCCTTGCCGGGAGTGGCGCAGACGACGCGTAGCCCTCTCGCATGCTCTTGTTCGCAACTGCGCGCAATGCTGGCGCGAAGGGCGCGAAGAATGGGGAGGAGACGCCGCTGCTTCATTTGCTGGCGCGGCGGCGAATAGGTGGGATGGGAGGGGAGCGGAGTGTGAGGGCTCGCGCGGCGGCGTGAGGATCAAGAGCCGCGACCCAATCACCTTCTCGCACCGCCCTTCCCGCACCCCCGCTCTCTCGCTCTCCTCCCGTCCGCGCCTCGTCCGTGACGGTGGATGCGCGCGCGACGACGGTGATGGGCGGCGGCATCCGCGAGGCACGCTTGGCGGCAGGTGAATGCTGGTGGGGGGCAGGCGGGGAGGAGAGCGGCAGGCGCCTCTTCTTCCTCTCCCCTCCCCCTCTTCTTCCTCTCCCCTCCCACATCCCCCTCCCCCCATTCCCCCTTTCTCCTGAGTCAGGCGCCAGCAGTGTTCTCGTTGCTGCCATGGCCCACGAGCCGCCACAATGACTGCGCTCACTCCTCTGCTGCCCCCGCCTGCGCTGTGCTTTCCCCTGCCTTCCAAGTGGAGCAGTGGCACGGCGCAAGGCACTCACCCTGCGCTGCACCACTCGCCTTGCCTGCGCTGCCCACCAGGTGAGGCGAGGACGAGGACGGGAAGGGTGTGGATGCAATGGGATGAGATGCGGAGGAGGAGGCGAGGAGGGACTGGCGCTCGTGTTGCTGCTGTGCTGGCCCGCTGGCTCGTCCTTCCCGCTCCATATTGCACCAAGTTTAAGCACGCTTGCACTCAGATGCTCGTGTGTCAGATGCTCGTGTGTCAGATGCTCGTGTGTCAGATGATCGTGTGTGGCTGTCTCGTTGTGCGTGCTGCGAGAAATCGCCCCTCCCCTGTCGTCATCACTGCACGCCTTTCCTCTCCCCATGGACGCCATGCGAGAGGAGGAGATCATTCACCTTGCTGCACTTCGCCCCATTTGCCCTCTCCCCATCTACCCTCCCCATCTCCCCTCCCCATCTTCCCTCCCCATCTTCCCTCCCCATCTTCCCTCTCCCACTCCCGACCTCTTTCCTATTCCAGCAACGCTCTGCACTGCCCAATTCTTCCCGTTCCCCCCATTTTCCGCCTCCGCCCCTCTCCACCCTCTCTCGCCTCCCCATCCGCCTTGCGCAAACACAAGTGGTGGTGAAAGCTGCAGCGCAGGAGGTGCGGCATCCCCATGCATGCCCCCACGCTGCACTCGCTCACTCACTCCCACCCCACCCACGCGCCCTTTCCCCCCTGCTCTCCGCCTCGCTGCTGCTTCGAGCTGCACTCGATGACCAATGGCACACTTCCGTGACTGGAAAGGTGCTGCGGTGATTCCAACTGCACTGCACTGATCAAGTACCTCTCGGTCTGCAATGGATGGGTCGTTGCTGTAATTGTCTTTTGCCTGGTGAGTCACTGTGCTATGCAAGATGTGTTGTGATGTGATGTAGGGGTGAGCACAGGGTGATGTAGTTTGAGATGTGAGGTGTCAGCTCAGCACGGGGTGGGTTGCTGTGGTGTTTGGCGTCACGGAAGAGGCAAACACCACAGCAACCCACGGCGCATACTCTCATTCACCTGCTGTGGGTTGCTGTGGTGTTTGGCATACTCTCATTCACCTGCTGTGGGTTGCTGTGGTGTTTGGCATACTCTCATTCACCTGCTGTGGGTTGCTGTGGTGTTTGGCATACTCTCATTCACCTGCTGTGGGTTGCTGTGGTGTTTGGCATACTCTCATTCACCTGCTGAGATGCCCTGCCATGTCAGATACGATGTGAGTGAAGTCTCTTGAGAATTTAAGAGGAGGCAGAAGAGGATGATCAAGAACAGAGAGTCAGCTGCTCAGTCGCGGGCGAGGAAACAGGTGCAGTGCAGTGAGGTGAAGTAAGGTCCGGTGAGGTGAAGAAGGGTTTGCTTAAGTGTGGAAACCACATGCTTGTGTTCATACAGTGTATGTTTCGGCTGTAGTTCGGGGGAAACACTGTGGAAACACAAACATGTGGTGGAGATGGAGTTCAGGGATAGGGAGAGGTTGCTGAATGTTAGGATACACAAGGCGGAGAAGGAACTGGATGAAGCGAACGAGGAGGCAGCAGCGGCGAGGGTGAGGGCGGAAGCTTTCAAGAGAGATCGGAAGGCGGAAACTGCAAGACGTGAGGACGCAGAGGAGAATCTAGAGAAAGGAAATCTGAGGATGAAGAGACTGGACGAGAAGGTGGAGCGGCTTGAACGTGAGAACGGCGGGCTCGTGGCTCTCAACAGTCAACTGCAGGAGAGAGTTTCAAAATTCCAACGGCTAGAGGCATTGCAGCAAGACGAGGCTAAGGAAAGGGACGGGAGGGTGAGTGACTGCAAACTTCTTTACCTTTCTACCTGTCTAATTCACCGCATCTCTACCTCTCTGCCTCTTTACCGTCCTGCCTATCTGCCTCTCCCGTCTTGTCCTCTCACTTGAACTGTTTGTGTGATGGAATAAAAGTTGAACAGCAAAGGCAAAAGTGAAAAATGAGAGGTAGTATCTTATAAGGCAACCTACGCAACGAGCTAACCGTGCCCGGTGAGTGATCCTGTGAGTGCATGTAAACGAATGTGGTCAAGGCAAGCGACCTGGTGAACTGGCTCACCTACAACATCCCCCCTCATCTGCCTCCACTCATCTGCCCCCTCTCATATGCCCCCTCATCTGACCCCTCTCGTTTCCCCCTCTCATCTTCCCCCTTTCACCTACCCCCGCTCTTTTGCCCCCTCTCACATTCCCCCCGTTGCTTTTCATATTGCCTGCGCCTGCGGGTGAGAACGCAATGCTCCATTGCAATGCGCTCAATCCATTGCAATGCGCTCAATCCATTGCAATGCGCTCAATCCATTGCAATGCGCTCAATCCATTGCAATGCGCTCAATCCATTGCAATGCGCTCAATCCATTGCAATGCGCTCAATCCATTGCAATGCGCTCAATCCATTGCAATGCGCTCAATCCATGGCAATGCGCTCAATCAATTTCCGCCTTCCGATCTCTCTTGAAAGCTTCCTCCCTCACCCTCGCCGCTGCTGCCTCCTCGTTCGCTTCATCCAGTTCCTTCTCCGCCTTGTGTATCCTAACATTCAGCAACCTCTCCCTATCCCTGAACTCCATCTCCACCACATGTTTGTGTTTCCACAGTGTATGTTTCGGCTGAAATCAAACCCTTCTTCACCTCACCGGACCTTACTTCACCTCTGTGTATGTTTGTGTTCATACAGTGTATGTTTCGGCTGTAGTTCGGGGGAAACACTGTGGAAACCACGTGTTTGTGTTCGAACTACAGCCGAAATCGAACTTAAAACCCGCGTCTCATATTTTCTACCGTATTACACTTGGTTCGGTTGAGGCACCTGGCATTGGTGCACGAGCGGCGAATTTTTAGACGAGAGGGGTTGAGATTTGGGCGAAATATGAGACGCGGGCAAAAGTTATCAACCGTATTACACTTGGTTGGGAGGGCGGAAATATGAGACGCGGGCTTTAAGTGTGAACACAAACAATGTTTCGGCTGTAGTTCGGATTGGAGTTTGATTTTGAAACCTAATTGTATGAAAGTTCTACTCACTTTCTCGCTAGTAAAAGCGGTTCATTACGTTTCTGAACAATCGGAAGCGGTTTTTTAGCGGTTTGTTTAATGCGGTCCAGTACGTTAGAATCGGGTTGAAGACGATTCTGAGTTTTCACCGACACAGACCGTTGCTTATCGTTTTTTGACGTACTTGACCTCATTGAACGAACCACGTACCTGAAAACGTGACCCACCCTAAGGGCGACGTCAGGTTGTACAACTTTTTTTACGCTCACTGCGGTTCCCTGCGTTTCAGCACGGTGCAGAGCGGTAAACGTAAGAAACCAGTTTTCACCGTGTTTGACCGTCCTTAACCACGATACAAAAACTGAGAAATGTATAACCTGACGTCGCCCTAAGGCAAATTGTCATGGCACGTGTCGCGGGCTGTTCTTGTCCTGCCAAGTTCACGCAATCTGATTTTGACGTGAACGCCCGGCGTCCCCTTATGACGTTGCTTCTTCAGTTTCTGGCGCGAGAGGGGGGATGCGAGAGCAGAGGAGTGTGAGGGCTCGTTCGACGGCGTGAGGATTGAGAGCCGTGCCCGATCACCTTCTCGCACCACCCTTCCTGCACCCCCTCTCTCTCGCTCACCTTCCGCCCTTCTCCTTCCAGGCGCGTCAAAAGGCGGCGATGGTGGTGGGCGGCGCTGCCTTCCGCCACCAGGGACGAGGCGCGAGCGGCATGCCCGAATGTAAAAGTTTAGCATAAGGAAAGCAAGAAAGTTGCGACTGTGATTTGCTGTGCGCGCGGAAGTGCGCGGGGACGAGCGCGCGGCGCTGCCATCCGCCGCGACGAACGACGCGCGGTCGTCAGTTGAGGTGGACGCGGGGGTTCGGGGAGCGGAGGGCGCAGTGGGGAGGGGGGAAGGTCGCGGCTGCCTTTCGCCGCGTCGGACGTGGGTGCATGCTTGCCCTCGCCGCCACACCTCTCCGCTTTTCGTGCCAGGAGTGGGCGCGGGGCTTCTATGTGAAGCGGCAGCAGCAGGGGTCAGCGCAGCAGCACACACATCTGCTCTCCTGGCAACTCCCCTTTGCATTGCTGCTCCTCTCCACCAATCGCCCTCACCTCCTCTTCCTCTCCGCCTTTGTGGGCGGCTTTGGCACGGTGGTGTGGATAGGCGTGGCAGAGTATGTGGCAGCGACGCCTGATACCGTCGCCACCAACCACGTCGAGCACACGCTGCAGGTGAGGGTGAGGGCACATACTGTGTGCTCTCAGGTGAGTTTCTGTGGCTGAGCATGTGGCAGCCACACCCGAAACGGTCGCCACCAACCATGTCGACACGCTGCACCTGCAGGTGAGCTGTGCAGCACACATGACCCTGCTGGGTCGTCCACCGTGAAAGATCAGTGCCCACTTCGTTGTGCTTCCGCCTTCCCATTCCCCCCTCTCTTCTTCCCCTTTCCTCTTTCCCTTCCCTACTATCTCCTCTCTCCGCGTGACAGCAACCGATCGACCAGCCGGGGGTGGAACCGAGGTCAATGCTGGCAGGCCCACACAGTGCGCACTGTCATTGTGCTCCCCCCTTTCTGCTCTCCTTCTCCCTTCACCACCTCTCATTGTGCTCTCCTCCCACCCCCACCACCCCCACCGCCCCCACCCACCCCACCACCCCCACCACCCCCACCACCCCCACCGCCCCCACCACCCCCACCACCCTCACCGCCCCCACCACCCCCACTGTGCATGCCCACCACCCCCGCCACACCCACCGTGCACGCTCCTCCACTGCTCCGCCGTGCTGCACTGCAGTCCCTCCTACCATTCGCCTCGCCTCTCTCTCCATTCCTACACGTCTCCCCACCCTCTCCCTGCATCTTTAGCAACATCCCACTTGCCATTCGCACCGCTCCACTCTCTTTCCCTCTATTCCCCTCTCTGTTCCCTAGATTCCCCACTCTTCACCCGCCCTTTCCCTCCCACCCCCACGCGTGCTCGCACGCTCTCCGCATGTGCACAGCTGCGCGCCACGCAGGCCGGCCTGAAGGGCGAGAAGAAGGGGGAAAGCGACGCCGCCGCCACAGCTGCTGGCTCGAGAGGTGGGGTGCATGAGGAGTGGAGTTGGAAGGATCGCACGATGCAGGAGGAGCAAGAGCCGCACACGATCACATTCCAACCTTCTGCATGTGCTCCCTCTCGCACTTCCCCCATACGCCGCTCACGCCTCTTCCGTCCCGGAGGGGCTGCAAGCAATGATGGTGGTGGGCAGCAGCATTCCCATAGCAGACTCGGATCTACACAAAGGTGGGATTGACGAGGGGGGGACGGGAGGGGAGGGGCGCAACGGACGGGATGCGAGAAGAGGAGAAATTTCAACTTCAACTTGCTGTGACGTGCCGCTCTCTGCCCTTGTCCATGCTGCTCTCCTACTCGCTGTTCTCCCCATTGCTGGCCCCATCACTTCCCAGTACCTGAAGCCTTGCAATGTGGTGTGCTATCACAGCGCCAGCAGCAATAATGCAGGTAAACGAGAGGCGTAACGACTGGGCACTGCACGTCCCTGTGGTTATCAGAGTGAGCAGAGCACGCAAAGAATGGGAGACAGAGTTACCAAAAATCACAGAATATCACACCAATGGGATTTCGCTTGCAGAGTGCTGCTAATACCGCTCTCTCTTGTTCCCCAGCACGATGGTATGCCACGTATGAAGCTTGGCAGTGGGCCGCCAATCTTGGTTGGAAGGGCGTTCCTGGGGAAGTGCTGGCTGAGATTCTCAACCGCACTGAGAGCCGCTCGCTGCTGTGCGCCGCGGACATGTGCATGGGATGCAGTGCTTGGCCTCACTACCCAGCTCTCACTCGCCTGCTGGGGTTCAGTGCCATGCAGCATGTGCTGTAACACCGGCTGGTAGTTGATGCAATGCCATGCAATGTGATGTAGTAACCCATGCGATGTGTCATGCAACTTAAAGCCCGAGTCTAGAATGGCAAGGGTTCAAGTTCAAGATTCTTGAACTAGAATTCGCCAAGGAACAAGGTAACCCGGTTTGGATCTGCTAGCACCTCGCGACCCACCGAGAGGGAATTGAAGCGCGAGGCAGTGATTGGCCAGATACAGCACAGGCATTTCCACAACCACCCTCGCCATAAAAAACAAAAGCACATGGTACTGTTCAGACTTCTCACAACTTGAAAGCTTTCTCTACCACTCTAGACTCTAGACGTAGTAGGCTCCTTAGCCCGTCATTCCGTGAATCGTACACCTCGCTGAAGCTTTTTTTTTTGCGCGCAATCAGTCATTCTGCCTAACACTTCCAGTCCACGTCCTTCAGATCTCACCCTTCGATCAGGTTAGGACCCTCGCAATCGTCGTTCACGACTGTCGTGACTTGCCTCCCAGCCCTTCCGTCGCTCCCGTCGCTCCCATAGCTCTCGTCGCTTCCATCGGTCCCACCCCTCAGACACTCCCAATTCTATCGCTCGCATGCAGGATGCGCAGAAAGATAGCAAGAACCGTCGCTCTTGTCCCTCGTTGCTCATGTCCCTCCCATCGCGTTTGTCCCTCCCGTCGCTCCCGTCCCTTTTCCATCCCGTCGCTCACCGCTTTCCCTTTCCGTCGCCCACGCTCTTCCATCCCGTCGCTCACCGCTTTCCCTTTCCGTCGCCCACGCTCTTCCATCCCGTCGCTCACCGCTTTCTCTTCCCATCGCCCACGTTTTTCCTTTCGTTCCCCCTCGCATTCCCTTCCCGTCTTTCCCGCTCCTCCCGTCGCTCCCGCTCCCGCTCCTCCCGTCGTTCCCGCTCCTCCCGTCGCTCCCGCTCCCGCTCCTCCCTTCGCTCCCGCTCCTCCCGTCGCTTCCGTCGCTCACGTCGCTCACGTTGCTCCCGTCGCTCTCTTCCCTTCGGTCCCTCCCGTCCCTCTCCGCCTCTCGCCTTCCTTCCCTCTTCGCCTCTCCTTTTTCCCTACACAGTTCTACCCTTCCCTACACAGTTCTACCCTCCGCCTCTCGCCTCTGCACTGCGTCCCCCCTTCCCTACGTGCAGCGTCCCCGCTTCCCTACGCTAATTTCCCGCCCCCTTTCCCTACGTGCAGTTTCCCCCTTTCCCTACGTGCAGTTTCCCCCTTTCCCTACGTGCAGTTTCCCCCTTTCCCTGCGGGCAGCTTCCCCACGCCCCATGCCCCATGCCCCATGCCCAATGCCCCAAGTTCACATGCCACATGCCCCATCCTCTCTTTGCCTCTTCGCCTCTTCCATTCATCCCTCCTTCTTTCGGTTCACCTTTCACCCCTTCCACCTTCTTTACCACTCCTCCCCTGCCTCACACCTCCACTCTTCCCACCTCTCTCTCCTACCCTCCCTTCCCGCTCCCCGCTCTTTGCGCTCGTCTTGTTTGCGCTGCCCGCCGCCCTCACTTTCCGTGCGCGCCGCCCTTGTTCTCCCTGCCCGTTCAGAGCACTAGTGTTCCCCCTTTCTGAACCCATCCGCTTCCCCGCTCTTCCCTCCATTTCCCCTTGCCTCTCCCTCTCCCCCTTCCATATCCCATCTGCCCATCCTCAACCCGCTCACTCATTTTCATCGCCCTTGTCGACTTCGTTTCCCCTGCCCATCATTACTCTCTGTCTAGTAGTACTCTCTAATTTTCTGTAACTCCCGCAATCCCACTACTCTCTCACTCCCGCCCCGCACTCACTCCCGACGCTCCCTCACTCCCGCCCCGCACTCACTCCTGACGCTCTCTCACCCCCGACGCTCTCTCACTCCCGACATCCTCCTGGGTTCCTCTCATTCTTTCCCCCTGTCCTTCCCTCCGTTTTGCCCTTGTTCCACCCTCCCTTTCCCCCTGTCCTTCCCCCCGTTTTGCCCCTTGTTCCTCCCTACCTTTCCCCCTGTCCTTCCCTCTTCCCTCCGTTTTGCCCCTTGTTCCTCCCTACCTTTCCCCCTGTCCTTCCCTCCGATTTTCCCCTTGTTCCTCCCTACCTTTCCCCATGTCCTTCCCTCCGTTTCGCCCCTTGTCCCTCCCTCCCTTTCCCCCTTGTCCTACCCTCTGTTTCCCCCCTTGTCCCTCCCTCCCATTCCCCCATGTCCTTCACTCCGTTTCCCCCCTTGTCCTCCCTTCTCACTCCAGGGTCTTCTCAAGTCGCGCCCCCGACTTGCGACTCACAAAATGCATGTGCAGCACCACCACGCACCTTTCGCGGTTATGAACCGGAAGAGAGAGAATGGGCTCGAGATGGATGAGGCAGTCATTTTCAGGAATAATTGACTTGACAAACTATCTCATCTGTTTTTTTTATGTCCCTGGTTTCACCTTGTATTGAAATGTGGAAATCATCTGTAATTCACTTTACTGTTGCTCTTTCACCCACACAGAGTATGGTATGTGAAAGACCTTATTTCCACTTCAGAATTGCTATCACGTCAGTCTTATAAGCTTTTTCACACCAGTCTTATATGCTGTAAAGCAGTTTGTAATACGGTACACTACCATTGTCAATCACACATTCGACTTTCAGGTGTGACCCCTCGGACCCTCCATGTTTCTCGCCTTGTGCCACGTTTGTCCTGTGTGCAGCCTTCAGGTTTCTTGAACTTGAAAGTGGCCAACAGTACGCAGGGTCTCATTCCGCGCTCGTCAACCTTCGCCACCCAGGTTCTGCGAATTAAACTGTCGCAACCCTTCGCTAACATAATTTCAAGTTCAGTATTTATAAAACATTACCATTCTAGACTCGGGCTTTAATCAATGAAGTGTGTGGCCATGCACTTGGGTCTTGTTGTGATACTATAGCAAAGAAGAACGTAAAACATTATTGTATGTCAAAGCCTGACTGTTCCTGCGGTATGCAACCACAACTCTGGTAATATCCAGTTCTACAATGCCATGTAGTGTGGGTGCCAAAGCACCACCCTCCTCCACTGCAACTTGTCACAAAATATCCCCCGCCCAACCTTTTTGCCATCCCCACACCATGGCCGCACTGCCATTAGCAGGTGCCGAGTCAGCCCTGTGTAGCAACACGAGTGAGCATGAGTGTGTAAAGTCGTGCCAGGAAGGCATTATGCAACGCGGGACGTTGGTCGGCACCAACACACACGCCCTGTGACTTGACCACGCTGCTGCACAAGTGTGGCCACACACCACACACACACCCCTCCCTCCCTCCCTTGCCATGGTCACTGCTGCTGCAGATGCCTGCCACGTGCACCTCAGCCTCATTGGGGTCAAGCAGGAGCCATGGTCAGACAGACGCCATGCCATGAAACAGAGATGCGTATCACCATACAGCAGGGTGTTAATAATGCATCCCCCTCGCAGACAACACAAGGTCCTTCCCATTCGGTCGCCTCTCAATAAAATCTCCCATATCCATGCCCCTTACCATCCACCACACTCAGCTACCGCCCATGCGCCTGCAGCTCTGCCTCGGCGGCCCTTCTCTTCGCCACCTCCCTCTCCACCTCTCCCTTCAGGCGCTCCACCTCCTGCTGCAGTCGGTCCCTCTCCGCTGCCACTCCCCGTAGCGCCACCTCCCTGCTCTGCACCTCGCCCCTCTCCACATGCAGCGCCCGCTCCACCTCCTGGCGCCATGCAGCCGGCAAAGGGGGACGAGGAGGGACACGGAAAGAGAGTGGGTTTACTGACATGGCCAATGATTGGATACTGGGTCCAGCAGCTTGCTCTATAACCGCTGCCAACAATTCACCATGACCGCAGTGAATGAGGAACATTAGACGGTTACCTAGAGCCAGAGCAATACGGCGCAGGCACTCGGAGTGCACAGGATGGGATGGGCAGGGAGTAATCGTAAAGTGAAACATACGTACCTCAAGGCGCCTCTTCTTTGCAGCATGCGGTGCTGTGGGCACGGCAAGGACCCTTCCCCCCTCCGCAACCCCAGGCACCGTCACTGTCACCAACCTCCCGTCCACTCTCTCTGCACCAGCACCGTCACCATCGGCAGTGCCAGCAGCGGCAGCATGCGGCACAAGAGGCATGGCAGGTGCTACAGGTTCTTGTGGCAGCGGTGTGCGAGGGGTGGTGAGCCAGTGCGCTACCACCTGCTCCTCCTCGTCGTATGACTGCAGCATGCAGCGCAGGGAGTCCCTCTCCCGCACCACCACTGCCATCTGCACTCATGGGGACGAATCGGTGGCCGTGTTGGCATAAGGGCATGTGCACGTGGGGTTGGGAGAGTGAAACCAGGGAGTGGCCCAAGGGAGATCTACGTCACTTGTAAGCGAGAAGAATGAGCGGGCTGGGTCAACCGCAGGGGAAGAGGACTAATGAGGCGTGAAGAGAGCGACGGGGGTGGGAAAACGGGTGGGAGGGAGAGGGGAGGGGGAGGGGAATGGGGAAGGGCGGGCAGGGGTGCATGGGGCGCACCTCAGAGTCCTTGCCATCCAGCTGCCCCTGCAACTGCACCAGCTGCCGCCTCACGTCGCTCTCCCCCGCCCTCGCCTCCTGCGCTGCCCTCTCTGCTGCTGCCACCGCTGCTCTCAGCGGCACCACCTGCGCTGCTGCCTCGCCCGCCTCTGCCATCGCACACAGCGCCGCACTGCCAAGTCCACAAAAGGGAGGTGGTGGGGGAAGGTTTGGGGGATGGGAAAGTCAGGCATGGACTGGAAGAGAAAGCGGCACAGGATGTGGCAGGACCTGCTGCGTGGTTGCACGGGTCACAACAAAGGTGGCACAACGTGAAGAAGATCCAGAGAAGGCAGTGGCATCGCATGAGTGTTACCTCTGCAGCTTCCCAATGGAAGCAACCACATCTTCAGGCCCATATTCCCTGCCTCCCCCCGTCCCCTCGCCACCACCGCCCCCACTCCCTGCTCCCTCGTCTGCTCCCTGCGCCGCCACAGCCACTCCTTCCTGTGCCTCCTCTGCGGCCTCCGCCTTGGACCCCCCGGTCCCATGAGGAACCAGAGCAGAGGCGGCGAGGTGAAGGGCGGGCGAGTGCAGCAGGGCGCGCCAGCGCTGCAGGTCGCGCTGAGCCTGTCTGAGCTGCACTGCCATGTCTGCTGCCGCTGCTGCTGCCGCCTCTGCTGCATCCGCCCTCGCTCGCTCCACTAGCACCTCCTGCTGCAACACGTGCCACCGCTGCCGCCCCTCCTGCTGCCTCTCCGCCTTGCCCACCTGCTCCAGCTGCACAGGGGATGGGGGGAGAGAGAAACAGCGGTGTGACTTTGAAACAACGTGAGTCAACTCAAAAGTCTCTGCTGTGACCACCTGGTCCAGATGCAAGGGTGATGGAGGGAGAGAGAAACAAATGGGGAGGGAGGCAACAGCCTTGCCAACAAAATCCTCAGTGCAAGGGTGATAGAGGGAGTGAGGTTTTGGTTCGACAAATTGACCACTTTGAACCGGTTCAACTGTGATTATTGTTCATGTCTACCTTACACCATCGTCGTTCCCTCACCCTCATCCCCTTCCTTTCTCAAGTTCTTTCCCGTCCACCCCACACACTCCATGCCCATCATCCGTCCTTCCCCTCCTCCCCTGCCCCCCCATGTCACAGCACCAGGAGGCGGTTGTCCTCTCGCAGGCGGGCCAGCAGCGCATTGGCCTCCACTGCCGAGGTCGACTTCCCCAGCCCGCCCTCGCCCCTCACGCGCTCCAACTCACACCTCACATCCGCCGCCTCCCTCACCGCCTGCCACACACACACAGGTAGCCAACGGGAGAGCGGGGCGGGAGGAGGGGCGAAAAGTGGTATGTCAAACCTATGCGTTTGAATAAGTTTACATTGACTTGAGCATGCTCCAGGTCATGTCATGCATGGAACCATTCACGTCACCTCACACCAGGAAAATTACCAAGCAGCACTTGAGCATGCTGCACGCACCTCTGCATGCTGCTCGCACCTCTGCATGCTGCTCGCACCTCTGCATGCTGCTCGCACCTCTGCATGCTGCTCGCACCTCTGCATGCTGCTCGCACCTCTGCATGCTGCTCGCACCTCTGCATGCTGCTCGCACCTCTGCATGCTGCTCGCACCTCTGCATGCTGCTCGCACCTCTGCATGCTGCTCGCACCTCTGCATGCTGCTCGCACCTCTGCATGCTGCTCGCACCTCTGCATGCTGCTCGCACCTCTGCATGCTGCTCGCACCTCTGCATGCTGTACGCACCTCTGCATGCTGTGCCCTGAGAGCGTCTGCCTCGTCCTCCAGTGATTCCATCTCCACCCCCATGGCCTCCATGCGACTCACTCCCATGCGCACCTGGTGTGCCACACAGGAAGAAGGGGGGAAGGCGGGGGAGGGGGAGGAGGGCACGCCAGAACGCACACACACAGGTGAAAGGCTGGAAATGGGAGAGTGCGGGCCAAGGTGCAAAGCTTTGGAGACTTCATACTGCACGCCACAGCACTTCCACTGGCCTCTTTCACAAGCCCAAATAACCACAGCGTACGACTGCTTGCCTCATTCGCCCTGGCTGCCACAATCCCCGTGCCCAAACCGCCAGCACCCATGAGCCCCACCTCAGCCTCCAGTCGCAATATCTCCCCCTCCGTGTGTGCGCGCACGCCCGCCACCTCCCGCTCCCGTGCCGCCTGCACCGCCCGCACCTCCTCCTCCGCCCTCGCCTGCCTTGCCTCCGCTGCTACCGCCCGCGCCTCTGCTGCTGCTGCTTTCGCCTCAGCCTCTGTGCTCCGCTTCGTGAGGTGCAGCACTTGCAGCTGGGGAAGGGGAGGTGGGGAGAGGGAGGAGAAGAAGGGGGGACAGGTGGAGAAATATTGGGGTTGAAAAAAGAAACAGCAAGGCACAACTGGGAAGCCCGGGGAACGGCGTAAGAAACAGTAGATAATATATAAGCCTCCCTGTGCTTGACATTGCGTGGTCCATTCACCTCGAGCTCATGGCACCGCTTCATCTGCACTCGAATGCTCTCCTCCGCCCTCTCTGCCGCGCGCCTCCTCTGCTCCTCCCTCTCCTTGCCGCTCTCCCTCACTGCCACCCCCTCGCGCTCCAACGATGCCACCTGCTGCTGCAGCCGCCCACACTGCTCCTCTGGTGCTCCAAGCCACGCAGCACAAATGGGGGGCAGGCACAGCAACAGGAAGGACAGAAGTGAACATCGGACAAAATAAAGAGAAGTGAGTGACGGAAGTGTGTGTGACACGAGGAGGGGAGGCTGATGTCATGGCAGCGAGGAGGAGCAGGCAAGGGAGGGCGCAGTGGCACTAGGAGGTATGGAGAGAGCAGGGAGGGAGTGCATCCAATGCGATGTGATGTGAAGGCAGGAGCGGAAGATAGGGCTGAGGAGGTGGGTGGGCGGTGGGATACCAGCAGCAGTGAGGGCAGCTGCAGTGCGGTGGTGGGTGCGAGTGAGATCTGCAAGCTGCTTCTCCACACGCGCCGTGTGCGCCATAAACTCCGCCTTCACCTGCCATTCCATGCCACACATGCCACTCATGCCATGCCATACCATGCCACACATGCCATGCCATTCCACACACCCACACCAACATGAGCAGGAGGAGGGCGCTTGAGTGGCATGGTTGTTAGTACAATATGAACCCCTGCCACGGCCATGGTGAATGGTGAATGGTGACCCACATGCATTACCATGTTCCTGCACTTGTATGTGCACCGCATCCCATCCCACTCCCTCCAATCAAACGCCTCCTCCTCCTCTTCCTCCTCCTCCGCCCTCTCCTCCTCCGCTCTCTTCCTCTTCCCCACCACCCCACCTCCTCCCCGTACACCAAGCGCCTCACCACCCCTCCACTCGCCCATCAGTGCCAGCGCCCCTGATCGCCCATCCTCCTCGTCCTCGCCCTCCTCCTCGCCACCGGACAGGGGCAGCAGGGGCACGGCACATGACCCCAGGGCCAGCCGCTGCCTCCTCCCGCGCCACTCACCCACCACACCCGCATGCCCCTCGCCTCCCCATTCCAGACGCCCCCTGCCCCTCGCCCCTGCCGCCTGTGGTGCCAGCCCTGCCAGCACGGCTGCTGCTGCCCGGCTGCGCTCACTCCACCTGCACGGCACTGCACCCGCCCCTGCCACTGCTGCCCCCCCTGCCTGCTGCGCTGGGGCGCCCCTGTGGCCTCGCCACCGCACCCGCAGACCGGATAGACTCGCCTCTGCCTCTGCTGCGGATGCTCCTGCTCCTGCTCCTGCTGCTGCTGCTGCTGCTGCTCCTGTTTCTCCTGCTGCTGCTGCCAGAAGGGCGGGGGGCTTGCCTGGCAAACCGTGGGCATCAGCAGCGACTGAGTCAGGTGCGGCCCCGACACCAGAGGCACCTGCGTTGGCGCCCTCTTCCAGGGCACCACCGGGCGCCAGGGAAGCAGCGGCAGCAGCAGTGAGAGCAGCAGACTCATCACCACCACGTGCTGCCACCTGCACTGCATCCACTGGTGCTGCTGCCGCTGGAGTTGCTGGCACTGCCGCTTCGGCCAGCACTAGTGCCTCGCCCCCACCTGCCGCACCATCCCACGCTGCCATGTGCTCGTCTCCACCCCACCCATCCTCACCACCGCCCTCCACCGCTGCTGCTCCTTCCCCAAACGTGCGTACCAGCTCTGCCTCGTCTCCTCCTTGTGCCTCCCCTTCCCCATCTCCGCCACTCCCCCTCACCATCTCCCCCAGAAACTCCTCAAACCCTGCCCCATCCGCGTCCCCCACATCACTGCCCCACGCGCCATCCACCTCCATGCCCCCCTCACCGCCCATCCCCCCTGCTGCCTCCACGCCTTCTGCCCCTCCCTGCCCTTCCCCCTCTCCTGCACTCTCCTCCTCCTCGTCCTCCCCTTCCTCCTCGCCGGGCTCCATCCTTCTCACGCTCACTTCCCTCACCCCATCACACACACCCTCCGCTCTCTGCCCGCCCTCTCCCTCCTCGCCCTCCCCCTCCTCCTCATCATCATCATCCAGGTCAATATGCACGGGTTGCCTGCTCGCTCGCCCCCTCGCGCCCGCCCTGTCCCCTGATACAACATAACACCCCCCGTGCCCACCCCACTGCTCCTCCTCGCCTTCCTCCGCCTCCCCTTCGCCACCTCCCTCCTCCTCCTCGTCTTCCTCCTCCTCCTCACCTCCGCCCCTCCCCTCCACCTCTTGTACCTCATCATCCTCCTCCCCCTCGCCTTCCCCTCCCCCGTACGCCTCTCCTTCCTCGTACCCCTCGCTCTCACCCTCTTCCCCCTCCTCGTGCTCCACCTCCTCTCCTTCCTCTTCGCCCTCCCCCCCTCCATCGGACCCTTCCTCTTCCTCCTCCTCGCCTACCCAGTCCCGGTCATCGTCTGATTCATCCTCCCCCTCCGCCTCCTCCCCCTCCCCTCCCGCCGCTCTCTCCCTTTCCCCCCACCTGCCTTGCTCCGCCTCTCCCTCCCCTTGCGCCACCCCCGCTTCCTCCTCCCCGCTGCTCTCTCCCGCTTCGCGCCCCCTTCCCCCTCTCGCCGCGCGCACTCCCCCCTCCCGTCGTGCGTCTCGCTCCTCGTCCACGCCCCCATCGTCCTCCTCCCCTCCGCCCACCACCTCCCCTTCCTCCCCCCCGTCCTCCCCCTCCATTCCCCCCTCGATCACATCCCCCCCGCCTGCTCCCCCGCCCCCGCTTCCCTCAGCGTCACCGCCATCATCGTCCGCGTCTCCCCCCATTTCCTGATCATTGTCGTCCGCCTCCCCCTGCTCTGCCCACCTGTCTTCCCCCTCCCCTTCCCGCTCCGCGTCTCCTTCCGCCTCCGCCCCCGCCCCCCATCGATCCGCTCCGCCAACATCTCCCCCATAGTAACCATCCTCCACCTCCGCCTCGCCGTGATCCCCGCCGAAATCTCCGCCGTTCCCGCCTCCCCCCGCAGCAGCGCCACGCGCGCGGTGCCGGTCGTCGCGGTCCGGTTCATGCGACTCCAGCTCCCCCGCAGCCACGCCCTCCCAATCCCCACCCCCCCCGCGCCCCTCGTGGTACGCCATGCCTGCGCCCTCGCCGTCGTCCTCCTCTTCCTCCCCGCCGCCCGCCGCGCGCCGATCGGGGGAGTCCGCGGGGTCGCCCTCGTCCACCCCGCCGCTGTCCTCCCCCGCGTGCGCCGCCGTCAGGCGGATGTAATCGGGCGCGCCCGACTCCGCGCCGTCGCCGCTGCCGCCGCCGTGCAAAGCTCCGCCGCCCTCTCCGCCGCCATCGCCGCCGTCCGGAGGAGAATCCTCGCGGGGAACCGGCCGATCCGAGGATCCTGCACCGCCCGCCGCCATGTGCGGTGGTAACGAGAGCGGAAGCAGGACGGCAAGGACGGGGTTGCGGTGGTGACTAGCACCGCTTAACCCAGTTACGGCCTTGCAACGCCTCCTTTTAGTTGCGAGGTCAGCGACTAGAAGACGCACGCAACTTGCTGAGTGACTAGTTTATCTGAATTGAAACTATACTATCTATGCCTCGTGGTTAGCCTCGGGATATTCGTCGTGATAATTTCAGATCCACCTGAGTTCCCGCTCTGTGCAAGAACATGGGGAAACAGGAGCAAAAGAAGCCTGTATCGAATTTTTCTTAGATGCCTGGTTTTATGCACAGTTCACAGAACCTGATAAAACAAATGCAATAATGAAACCTGCACTAGAAGGCACCCAACTATAAGTGTGCCAATGGGGGGCACAAATGCATCTACACTAATGAGGGGCCCAATCCAACCAGCCAATTTTGCCACGAAGGCCGTGGCATTATTACACTCCCACCACCCTGTGGCCGCCGCCATTCCATGGCAGATCTATTGAAGGGCATCCTAGTGTTCCTAACTAATAGCACGCCCAGCCACCATGCAGGGTAGTTTTGAGGAAAATCAAAAGTACCCTGCATTATTGCGCGGAGTGGAATGTGAAGGGGCGCAAATGGCATGGAAACTAGGCCGCCTCGCCTGCGGAGGGCATGAAGGCACCATGGCACGCATGCTGGCATGGTGCAGAGCGGCCACATGGCAGGTGCTATAACGAATGGAATGGCAGGGTGCGAGGATGGCGTGGGGTGGGGATGAGAGGGTGAGACTGAGTGTGGCGCTGCCATGCTGCAGGAAGAGGCGCTTCACTGCGAGAGTGACGTTTGCACCCTGGTGTGCAGCCCAGGCAGTGAGAGCAGCACAGGCAGTGAGAGCAGCACAGGCAGCAGGAAGCGAACGGAGATGATGAGGGGGAGGATGGCAGTGGGGTGAGAGCAGCAGGGGTGTGGCGCTTGTCACTGCTTGGCGAACTCCCATGGCTTGACCACGACTATTACGATGACCACTATGATTATGATCACCAGGATGACGCCACAGCATATCCACTGCCATGCACCCACGATTGAGGGGGGAGGGGCATGGGAAGGAGTCAGACTGAGAAACCAGCAGCACTGCTCCATCACCAGGCAACCCCATGAGGAGAGAGGGAGAGTGGGGGGAAGGGGGGAGGACAAGCGTTCACGGAAGAGGGAAGGAAACGGGAAAAGGGCAGCAGGAGGGGGGTTTGGGAGGCGAGGAGGGGGGGAGCAGGGACGCAGGGAGGCAGGGCGACAGGGAGGCAGGGAGGCAGGGCGACAGGGAGGCAGGGCGACAGGGAGGCAGGGCAGGTTACCTTGCGTGTGTTGAGCTGGGTCTTGCGCGCCTCTACGAGCTGCTTGGTGCCGTGCTGCACGTGGTCCACGGCCTGCCCCACTTGCACCTCTATGTTGTCCAGTAGCTCCCCCTGTGACTCCACCAACACTGCCATGTCCATGAATATCTGGGAGCGGTGATGTGCACATGCACCCGCACACGCACGCATGCACATGCACATGCACGCATGCACATGCACCCGCACACGCACGCATGCACATGCACACGCACGCATGCACATGCACCCGCACACGCACGCATGCACATGCACATGCATATACACACACACACATGCACACGCACACGCACATGCAGATACATGCACACATGCACAGACTCTGGTGCAACCACGCATCACTCATGGAGGCACTCACAGCCACAGTGGGAGAGAGGAAGGTGAGGAGGAACAGGAAGGGAAGGCGGTGGTGGTGGCGGGTGAGGGGGACAGAGAGGAACACGGAAGAGACAAGGGAAATAGTAAGAGAATGATGTGTGAAGAAGCACATCAGTGTTCACACAGAACGAGAAAGAGAGAGAATGGCCGGGGGCAGGGGGGTGTGGGGTGGTAGTGAGAAACACAACGCCGGTGGAGGGGGGAGAAAGAAAGAAAGGGTGCGCTGACAACGGAAAGGAAGAGTAGGAGAGGAACAAGCGGAGGAAATGAAGGAAGGAATGAGTGGGGCATGGGGCCGGGCGAGGAGAGGTGGTGAGAGCAGAGCACCTGGTGCAGCTCCAGCAGCTGCTTCTCTATGTCCTGCACTGCGCTGTGCCGCTCCTGAATTTCCGCTAGCGTGTCCATTAGCTGCCAGTGTGCGTACACGGGGGACAAGAGGGGCGGAGCGAAGGGGAGCGGAGGGGTTACCAAAGTGAACTGTGAGGTGCCTTAAGACGCACGGCACGGTGCTGTGCTGCTGCTCATGCGAGGGCAGGGCGCACAGGCATGGGTGGTGAGGTGAGGTCACAGGTGCGAGCAGCAGGCAGGCGGGAATGCCTAGAAAGGCGTGTCGCTGTGAGAAAAGGCTGAGCGGTAAAGGTGGCGGTGAGAGCAGAGAGGGGGGCAGCGGAACGTGGGCAGAGCAGAAGCGTGCACCTGGCCGCGGCCTTGCTCCTGAATGGCCTTCTGGAATATGGACTCGCTGTCGCCCGTCTCTATCAACGTGTCTATGGTCTGCCACCACCACCACGCACAGGGACGGGGCTCAAGGAACGGGCGAGAGGTGCAGGGATGAGGGAGAGGCGGAGGGGAGGGTGGAGAGGCGGGCAGGCACAGAGAGCTGAGGGGGGGGGACTGATTGCTGACAGGTGAGCGGAGCAGCAGAGCAGGAGAAAATCAGAGGAGCAGAGCAGGCATGCAACAACTGATGGGCGGGCAGGCAAAGAGGAGCAGAAGAGGAGACAAGGGGAGAGGTGGGGCGTGCATGGAGGAGAGGAGGGCAGGGAGGGAGAATACCTCAGAGTCAGCGCGCTTGCCCGTTACTGTAGCACAACATGTGGCAGAGAGGAGGAGACGAGGGCACAGCACCGCACAGCACAGCACGGCACGGCACGGCATGGCACAACAAAGCACAGCACAGCACCACACAGCACACAAAAAGGAAGGAACGGTGAGAGCGTGGAGGGGAAAGCAGATACAGCTGCGATGTGTGGCGTATCCTGTTCACCACGGAAAGCACTGCTTGCAACATCCCCGCCCTTCCTTCCTTGTATCACCCTGCTGCCCCCACTCTCTGCCTTCATTCCCTTGTCCCCTTAGCCACCGAGCCCCAGGCCCAGTGGGCATGGACTGCAGTGCAGTGGAGTGCAGTGCAGTGGAGTGCAGTGCAGTGGAGTGCAGTGGAGTGCAGTGGAGTGCAGTGCAGTGGAGTGCAGTGCAGTGCAGTGGAGTGCAGTGGAGTGCAGTGCAGTGGAGTGCAGTGGAGTGCAGTGCAGTGCAGTGGAGTGCAGTGGAGTGCAGTGGCGTGAAGAGGAGAGTGGAGACTCTGGAGAGGAGTGGTGGGAGGCAGTGAGTGACCTGTGTAGTAGCGGCGCTCCACCACTTCCCGGTACTCGCTCTGGAACTTGCTGCGCAGCTCCTGGTGTGTGCAGTGCACCGCATGGCATGGCATGGCATGGCATGGCATGGCATGCACACACATGGGTGCACCGCGAGCGAGGAGAGGGCGACGGGCGGGGAAGAGGGGCGCGAGGGGGACGGAGAGGGGAGGAAGGGATAGGGCGGCGGGAGGGAGGGGGGAGGAAGGGGGGAGAGGCGGGAGGGAATGAGTTAAAAGGTGGGGCGTCAAGGCAGGGGCAGTGGGGGAATGTGCGTGGCAGTTTGAAGGGGGCACGATGGGAGCATGGCCCATGGCAACACAGGGTGCTACATGACAATCAATAGGCACCGAGGGGCAAGGGCGGCAGGTGCACCACACAAACTCACGCGTGGGTGGAATACAGTATGGGTACGCAAGATTGTGGGAAAAGGCAGAGCTGAGCGGCGGACGGGCAAAGGAGCAGTGTGGCATAGCAGTGCTGCGTGCAGGCGGATTCTCAAGAACCAAGTGCAGTGTGGGCAGGGCAATGGCATGCGCGTGCAGTGAGGGCAGGGCGGATGGCAGGCAGTTGTCACCTGGAACTCGTTCATGAGCTCCTTGAGCTTCCTCTTCATCGTCCTGCATTCCCCCACGCACCCATGCACGCACGTGCCCACGCACCCATGCCCCCATGCACCCATGCACCCGCACCACCCATGCATATGCATGCACGGCACGCGTGTGCAAATCATACATCCAGCCCAGCCCAGCACAACACACATACAGGCCCCATCCACCGCACCCGCAATCCCCCAACCCGTACCCAACCCACCCACATCCCACGCACGGGGGAAACGAGAGAGTCACGCGCGAGAGTGTGAGTGAGCATGAGCATGGGCCAGCAGGCA
The DNA here is from genome assembly GCA_947471745.1 of Closterium sp. Naga37s-1. Taxonomy (NCBI): domain Eukaryota; kingdom Viridiplantae; phylum Streptophyta; class Zygnematophyceae; order Desmidiales; family Closteriaceae; genus Closterium; species Closterium sp. Naga37s-1. The sequence goes on along the minus strand of CANJKZ010000248.1, from coordinate 2,063,619 downwards.
GTGGGCGCAGGGCACAGGCAGAGCCGTGGTGTGGTGTGGCGGCGCGCACAAGCAGGGGCCCCCCGCGGTAGTAGAGGCGACAGGCAGGCAGGCATGGGAGCAGGCATGGAGGTGTGAGTGTGTGTGTGACAGACAGCATGTTGGCGAGATAGAGCTCATCAAAAAGAGGGTGGGAGCGGGAGGCGGACAAGGTACTGCCGGCAATGCAAGATGAACGAGAGTGAGTCAGTACATGAAGGTAGGGCGATGGACATAGCAAGAGCGATGGCTAGAGAAATGGCAAGTGAGATGGCTAGAGGAATTGTGGGAATGAGAGTGAGACGGGGGCCCCCAGTGGGGAGAGAAGAGCAAGACAATGGTGGGGAGGGAGGTGAAGGAGGGGAGAGGGCGGAGGAGCACGCACGTGGTGATGGACATGCGAGTGCGGTCCGTGCCCGTGCCCTCCTCACACCCTGGCGTCTTCCTGCTCTCCAAGTTCTGCCACCATGCCATGCCGTGCCATGCCACGCCATGCCACGCCAATAACCCCAAGTGATTCCGGTTCCCACGTTTCACGAATGACATGGGCAGAGGGGGAGGTGGGGTTGGTTGGGTTGGGAAAGAGGTGCAAGGGGATAGGTGTGTGCGGCAGTGGCAGTATCATATCAGGGCAGTGAGTCAGTGCAGAGGTCATGACGCCACGCCCCACAACTCTGTGCACCACCACTGCCACTGCCACTGCCACACGGGGCCACCTAGTACCGTCAAGTTTGCGGAGTCGCTTGTGACTGCGATAATTCGCGTAAGTCTTCGCCTGTACCACTGCCACACGGGGCCACCTAGTACAGCCAAGGCCGTGGCAGGACGCGCGTGGCCGCCCCAAGCAGCAGCGGCGTGGTGGGGAAGGCAACGGCAGCAGGGCTGCAGGACAGTGGGGCGGCAGAGGGCAGGGCGGCACTGACCGCTCGATCGAGGGCCTCGATCTGGCGCTTGTTGGCCTGCGCCACCTTGAGCACGTCGTCTATGTCCGCCTCCATTCGCTCCTTCAACGCTGCCCCGCCCCGTGTGGGGGGGGGGGACGTGGAGGGGAAAGGGTGGGGGGAGGGGAAAAGAGTGGGGGAAAGGGCATGGGGGAGGGAGGAGTGGTGGGGAGTGGGAAGGCGTGGGGAGGCGAGCGAAGGGTGGCAGACGACGATAAGCAGGGGCAAGGGAGACGGGGAGGGACGACGACACACTGACACGTGGCGGAGAGGCAGGAAAGTGTGGGCACGAAGTGGGAGGGTGGGGGAAAGGGGAGAGGGGATGGGGAGGGAGGGGATAGAGCAAAAATGCAAGCGAGTGCAGGGGAGACGGCGCACCTTTCATGGCTGGCGCTCGCGTTACTAGCTTGCTCTCCTCGTTCGCCTCCTGCTCGTATGCACACGCCACACGCCAGGTGCCACGCGCGCACAAGGCAGCACGAGCACAGAAAACACCCACGGGGTCAGAGACACTCGACAGCACGCACGCATTTGCGCGTTGCGACGAAGGCGGCAATGCAGACACCGCAGGCGCGAGAGGCGGCGCGAGGCGGAGAGGGAGGCGGCGCGGGACGCACCTGCAAGCTGTGAAGGCGGTGGCGGATGTGCTCCATGTTGTTCTTGATGTCGTTCACCTGCTCGCACACACCCCGCACGCCCTCAAATCAGCGCGCGCCCGTGACTGACACGCGCAGGAAGAAATGAAACGGAAGGAAACGAGAGGAGGCGTAGCGAGGCGAGGCGAGACGAGGCGAGGCGAGGGCAGAGGCAGCGGGGGCGGCGGGCGCACCTGGTCGAAGAAGAGCTGCATCTTGGGGTCCGTGCCGGCGCTCTCCATTAGCCCCGTCTCCATGTCCATCTCCTCCTGCTCCGCCGCCTCGCCATACCGCGGCGACGGCACGTCCTGCCACCACACGCAACCACGCACGAGCCCGTCAGACCGACGCACGCACGCACGCTCGCACGCACGCGCGCGCGTGGAGTCACTGCGTCGGTGCGAAGGTTCAGACAGAGCGCACGCAACGCTTCACCGTCGGCTGGGACCCACCCCTAATAAGTCGTTCATCCTTGCCCTATTCGATGCGCGCAGCCGTCCGATCTAGCGGCTCGCAGGCAGTGCGCTGACGCAGAGTGGCTGGTAGGCTTGTGGGGTGAGTGTGCGGGGTCAGGTTGGCGCGTGAGAAACCAGCAGACTGTAGCAATCGAGGGATTTCGTGACCACCCAGCACAGGGAAACTACCACAACTGCACTGAACCGCACTGAACCGTTGGAGAGGAGACATGATTAGAGGTAACCCGACTTTCGTTGATTCCGTCGTTCCTTGAGCAAGAGGGCGGCAGATGGGGCATTGCCCCACACAAGCATGTGGCATGGCAAACCCCAATGATATGTAAACGAAACACATGCTGGCCCCACCTCTTTCCGAGCATCAGAAAAACCTTCTATAGTACACTTGGAAAATGTCTTAGGGCGTGTAACATTGCTGTGACTCAACCTAAATTCCGACCATTTGGTTGGGGCTGCGAATGCGAAGGGAGTAACACGATGGCGAGGGTTGCGAGATTTTCCCGCCAAATGACCACGATAACGACCGTTTCGGCAAACGCTCAAACCAAGCGACCGTATGTGCGACCAGACATCCCCCCGAAAACATCCCCGCGGTGATACAATTTGGGGTACCACCCCTAGATTAGCAATACGTGATAGTCCCCGAATTTGTCTCGCGAAGCCCTAGGATTTTGTCTGTTTTTTTGTCACAACCATAAATTCCGTGTCCCACATTCCACATCCCGTTCGAGTGCTGGTATTTCTATTAGACCTTTAAATTCTAATTACGGGGGTAGTTAGGAGGGGTGCCCCTGAATCGACCACGCAACATCATGGTCATTGCAAATCTATTGAGGACGCCCCAGGTGCTTGTTACCATATCCCTCGCATATCGGCCAACATGACCAAATGGTCGGATTTTAGGTTGGGTCACAGCAATGTTACACGCCCTTACAATCAGTGCACGCACTGATCCCCTGTGAGCATACATTTCAAAAACGTCTTCTGTGACTCCATCAACTTGGGCCGTTTAGGGATTTGCCAAGAATATAAGACATTTCTGTGAAGTGAAATGTAGGCAGCAAAGGCATTTCATTGGACAATCTGGTCGAAAAAAAGAAGTTAAGTTTGTCGAGGCGCATCCTCCTTTTAAGACGCATCGGCTGTTGATCGCGGGCCTGTGGTCACAAGTTGAAGCCACGGACCACCCCACCCTCACCTCATCATCGTTTCGCCATGCCAATGCCTTCGCGAGCACTATCCGCCCAGTTTCGCCCACTCTCGCAGCCAGATTTTTACTTCGCTTATCCCGCTCTGTACCCTTCCCAAGTTTTGTTCGCCGCATCACATAGTGTGGCACAGCTGGTTGAAGGGTTGTTGTTGGAAAGGGGGGAACGAGGCATTGGGCGGAATTTGTGCCCAGTGAGCACGCCCCTCCATGACTGCTTTGTCCTCCCCAGCGAGCACGCCCCTCAAGCTTCACTCAGAATCACACCACCCCACAGTCTACTGCTCCTTGCTCTTGCCTGCCACTGACCCCAAAAAAATGTAAACCCAGTGGAGCAAACCTCTCCCACCGCTCCTAACAAGCCTTCTATGCCTCAAACAGACCCATCCCACCTGGCCCACGAGTCTGCCTGTACAGTTTGACTATTCACCGCACGCGCAACAGGGCAAATGTTGCGCAACCCCACCCAGCGTGCCTTCCCTTCCTCACTATCTTCGAGATTCTCGCTTCTGTTTTCTCACATCGTTGTGGAAGGTAAAATCTCAGGGGCGAGTTCGCCGAGCCTCTCATACAAGAATTGGGGACCAACCGTAGCAACGACGCGTCATAAGTGCCGGTACCACCGTCACTAGACGAGCCGTCACCAAGCGCAGCGCCATGCAAGACACCGCGGCGGCCTCTGAAGTCGCCCAGCAGCCTTCCGCGGGAATCGCGGTCGCCCCCCAACCGCCCCTCCGCGAACCTGACAAGGCCAAGAATGCGGCCAACCATCCACCTCCCGCGGAGGAGCGCCGCGCGCACGCCCACCAGCGCGCACACTCACCCTACCGCGACGCCCCTCCGCCGCCACACCCGCCGCACCGCGCGTTGCAGCCGCCCTCCGTGAGCCCTCTCCGTCCGCCGCGGCCACGTCACCACTGGCGATCCGCGTCAGTCAGCGCAGCGGAAGAGATTGCGGCGGCGGCAGCAGCAGCAGGATCTGATCCCGCCGACCACGCCGCCATGCGCGCCGAGGATGACGGCGAAATCGCCGTCACGTGCTTCGGCGCCTCCGGCAGCCGCGGACGCGCGTGGCTCGGCGGAAAGGCCTCCGCCGTAAGCGGCGCGTCCGCCGCGACGCTGGCTCCGTCCGCCTCGAAGCGATGGCGGCGGCTCAAGGAGCAATGGCGGCAGGCGGAGGGGCAGGGGGAGGGGGATTCCGGGGAGGCGGAGGACGGGGAAGAGCGTTTGGAGGCGGGAATAGAACACGCTGCAGCGAGCGCTGAGAGCAGCAGAAGTAGCGGGGGTTTGAACGGGGGCGCGGAGGACGGTGGCGCAGATGCGGGGAGAGCAGCGCCCTCTGAGAAAAAACCCGCGCTGAGGGGCAGAGCGGGGCCGTGGGGCTTCCGCTCCTTTTCCATCACCGCCACTACCACCCCAGCTTCCGAACCTGACTCTTCCGAAGGTACTTCCGAGGCTGGGCCCGGGGCAGCGGAGGGGGGGGTGGTGATGAACAGGCGCGGTGGGGTGGTGAAGATGATGCGATCCGTCTCCACCAGCCACGCTCGCGCGTCGCCCTCGCCCGCTCTCCCCGCCCCTCCTTCCTCCCCCTCCTCCGCCTCCGCCTCCGCCTCCTCGTCCGCCTCCTCCTTCCCCCCCGTCCTCTCCTCCTCCTCCGTGGATTCGTCAGTGTCGCGCGCTGTCCCCCGCCTGCCGCATCTCTTCTCGCTGGTCAAGCGCCCGTCCTTCGCCCGGCCCACTGCAGCCCGTGCTGCTGCTGTTGCCACCAGCGACAGCAGCAGCGGGGAAGGCGGTGGCACTAGCACTGGCACTGGCACTGGCAGTGGCACTGGCACTGGCACTGGCACTGGCAGTGGCAGTGGCTGTGTGCAGAGCACCGCGAGCAGCTCAGGGGCTGGTGGGGGAAAAGAAGACCCAACCGCACCTGACGGCACGCACGAAGCCCTTTCAGACACAGCGGGGCGGCGCAGCGCTAGTGCCATTGGTGCCGCTGCTGAGAGCAGTGATTGCAGGAATTGGAGCGGCGAGTTGCAGCGCGGTGGTGGCGGTGCGGGCCCAGCAGCAGCCCTGCTCCGCATGCCCAAGTCCCGCTCCGTCTCTGCCGCCCTGCCCTCCCGCCCTCCCGCCACACGCACAGCTCCACACGCAGGGGGCTCGGACGCAGATAGGCCGGGTGACGGGCGGAGGAGCGCGGGATCAGGGGAGCGTGATCGGGGCGGTGAGCGTGGCGAGGAGTCGGCAGGCAGGGGGCAGGTGAGGGGGCACCGGCACAGCAAGTCCCTGCAGCACGTGCCTGCACCACTGCCCCTGCTGCACAGTGGGGACGGAGGGGGTGGTGTGGCGGCAGGGCAGGGTGGTGTAGTGGCGTGGGAGTGGGGTGCACCGGATGCAGTGCGCTGGTTGGACGGCCACTCGCGCCCTCCTTCCGCTGCCAGTCTCGATCACCCCCTCTCCGCTCACGCGCCCACCACCTCCCCTGCCCCTGCCGCCCTAGCTGCTGCCGCTCCTCCCGAGCCTGTTCAGCGAGTTAGCTCCGTGCCCGGAGCGGGTGTGCGCCCTAGGCTAGCCAAGCTGCCTGCTTCGGGGTTAGGCTCGGCGGCCAGGGGTGGTGTGGCGCCGCTGGTTGGCGCTGCAAGGATGTTCCGCAGCGCCAGTGAGGGGGGCGCGGGGCAGAGGGGGGCAGGGCGCGCGGAGGGGGCAGGAGGCGGAGCAGCAGACGCAGCAAGGGGTGCAGTTGGGGGCGCAGGGGCAGCAGCAGCGCGGCTGTCACACCTGGGGTCGTACCGGCAGGGGCTCAGATGGGGCGGGGGCGAGGGCGGGGGGAAGGGCGCAGGCGGGGCGGAGAGAGAAGCTGTGGGTGGTGGGAGGGGGGGAGCAGGTGAGGGAGCAGCAGGAGGAGGGAGAACGAGTGAAGGTAATGTTCGGGTGGTTTGCCTTACAGATGACATGCATTCTGCTCGCGATCCTTCCCCTGCCGTCGCCACTGCGGATACGAGAGCAACAGCGGCATCAGCAGGATCAGGCGCACGTGCAGGAGAGCAAGGGGCGCTGCCTGCAGCAGCAACAGTTTCCTCTGCAAGCACAGGAGGAGGCGCTGCTGTGGCTCTGGTGGGAGGGAAGGCTATAGTGCGCGGGTCCATCATATCGCTCCTGCGCACGCGTACCCCTGCCACCACCAGCAGCATCAGCAGCAGCAGGGGACCGCAGCAGGAGAGTGCACCCCCTGTATCCTCCTCTCACCGCGCTGCACCTGATACTCCAGGCTCCGCTGCTCTGCACTCGCCCTCCTCCCTTGTGGACAGCCCTGGTCCCTCTGCCAGCGAGCACGGCACCACGGCCTCTGTGCTCTCCCCACTCGCCCCCGCACAGGTGGTCTTCGTGCCCCGCCTGCTGCCACCCGCCGCCGTGAGAGCACCCGCGCTGCGCTCTGCTCCTCACGAGGCTGAGGGGGGACGCCCTGTGGGGGCAGCACCTGCCGCGGCTGCTGCTGCTGCTGGCAGTGGCAGTGAGGGAGGCGGGGGCAGGGTGGGGCGGCACCGGCGAGTGGAGTCGGACCCGTGTGTGGGGGCAGTGCTCAGACGCACTGGTGAAGGCCGGTGGGGCCAGGGCTCCAAGAGGGGTGGCGCGCAGAGCACAGGAGCCACAGGGGCCTCGTGGGATGTAAACGGTGGGGGGGAGGGTGAGGGAAGAGAGGGCGGAGAGTTCGGAGGGGGGAGTGGAAGTAAGGGGGGTGATGCAGCAGAGGGTCCGGCCAAGGCCATGGTGCTGGGCGGGATTGTGATTGCGAGGGGGCGCGGGGAGCACAGCACGAGCGCCCCTGCTTCTGGGGGTGGTAGCAGTCGGGGCCGGCACCGGGTGGGCAGGGGGACAAGGGGGCTGGGTGGCGGGAAGGGCGGAGGGGGAGGGGGAAAAGGAGAGGAAACTGGAGGGGCGGAGGGATGGGGGGAGGGAGGTGTAGAGCCTGGGGAAGGGAGTGTGGTGGAGCGAGGGGCGTGGGGCGGCAGAGGGGCGAGGGGAGTGTATGGGATGGACAAGGTGCTGGCACAGCTGGCACGGCTGGAAGAGGACATGGCTGCCAAGGGTAAACCACCCCCGAAAAACACCAGCCGGGGAGCTGCTGCTGCTGCGGTGGCGGCAGCTGCTGGTGGAAGTGGGGGCGGGCGCGGCAGAAAGAAGGGAATGCGAAAGCAGAAGGGAAGGGCGCGTGAGATGATGGGAGGTCCTGACGATGGCAATGGTGGTGTGAGAGGCACGCAAGGTGCACGGCTGGTGGGGCTGCGTGCAGCACAAACTCATGGGCCAGCCGGGGAGGGAGCAAGGGGAGCCTTGAGAGGAGTAGCAGGTGGTGCAAAAGGGCGTGCCTCTGCAAGTGCCTCTGCATGGCCCACAGGGGCAGAGGGACTTGCGGGGTATGTGGGGAATGTGGGGGAGTGTCACGGTGACGAGTGGTCGGAGGCGGCAGCGGGAGAAAGAGGGCGAGGAAAAGAGAAGGGGGGAGGCGGACAGAGAGACTTGGAGGTTGCACGGGGCGGCGAGATTGGCAGCTCTGGTGGCAGCAGCAAGGTAGGGGAGCAGCGAGTGGTGGAAGGTGCAGTGGAGGAGGATGGGGAGGACAGCGAGGCATGGGTGCAGGAGGTGCTGCGGCGCAACAAGGCTGTGCGCATGCGCATGGGGGGAGCGAGGGCGCAGGGGCATGGGGGCGAGCAGGGGGAGGAGCATGGGGAGGGCGGGAAAGGGGGAGAAGGCGGGGAGCATGAGCAGTGTGGGAGCTACAGTGAGGAGGAGGAGGCGCAGCACCGGGCAGCGCAGTGGCTGAGGCAGCAGGGCGCACCGGAGCCATGGGCACACGCTCTCAGCCTGCGCCTGCACCGCCTGGGCGGCAGCTGGGAGAGCGAGGACGTTGTGGTGGTCGACCACCATGGGCGGCAGGTCGCCCCAGGGGGAGATGGCCGGGGGAGAGGCGTGCATGGGGTGGAGGGCGCGGTGGGGATGGGCGAAGGGGGGAGCAGGGGCGAGGGTGGGTGTGGGGAGGGAGGCGTGGGGGAGGGCCCGGAGGGGGCGGGGCGTGGGTGGCGGAGGGTGGAGTATGAGTACGGGGCGCAGTACGAGCTGCTGCGCATCCTGAGTGGTGGATTTGCTGTGAGCGATGATGATGCCGCGTCTGTGGCGTCAGGTGCACTGGATATGATGCTCGTGGACATGGGGGGTGGTGCGGGCATTGGGGGGGGTGGGGGCATGGGAGGGAGTATGGGTATGGGTGTGTGTGGGTTGGGGATGGTTGGGCACACTCCCAAGGGCGTGGGGATGCTGCGCACGGCTAGTGGGCGGTGGGGCAGTGGCGCCCTGGCAGGCCGGCTGGGGAGTGGCACCTGGGGGAGCGGGCGCCTGGGGAGTGGGCAGTGGGGGAGTGGGCAATGGGGGAGTGGGCAGTGGGTGGGGCATGAGGTGTGGGGGGACGTGGTTCAGGAAGTGAAGGAGGGAGAGGAGGAGGAGGAGGAGGGAGAGGAGGAGGAGGAGGAGGAGGAGGAGGAGGAGGAGGAGGAGGAGGAGGAGGAGGAGGAGGAGGAGGAGGAGGAGGAGGAGGAGGGAGGAGAGGGGGAGGAGGAGGGAGGAGAGGGGGAGGAGAAGGGACACGAAGGGAGTGTGGAAGGTGTGGGCATGGCAGTGGGACGTGGAAGGACAGCAGGAGAGCGAGCTTCCGCTGACTATGATTGTGACGACAACCCTGCGTCCACACAGCTGCAGCAGCACGGGCAGCGGCAACGGCAGCGCCCGTGGCGGAGGCAGAGAGGGAGCAAGCAGTGGCAGGGACAGGAGGAGGGTGCAGGCACGAGTGGCGATGTGGCGGGTGGGGAAGAGGGTCGTGACTGGGAGGCGGGGAGAGATGGAAAGGTGGTGACCACGCAGTTGCAGCAGCGGCGGCAGCAGCAGGAGGAGAAAGAGGAGGGAGCGGAGTGGGCGGTGGGTGCAGAGGGGTGCGTGGATGGGGGGAGTGTGTGTGGGTCGCTGGTGTGTGAGGAGGGCAGCAGCTGCAGAAGCGTGGGCGAGGTGCAGGGCAGCTGGCATGTAGCAGCATTGGAGCCCACGGGTGACTCGCCTCACATGCGTGCATCTGTGCCCGCTGCTCCTGATGGCGATGGCGCATCCCTGCGGCACCATGCGAAGCAGCAGCAGCAGCAACAGCAGGCAGAGGGGCTAAAGCGGGGAGGGCAGGGAAGGGAGGAGTGGAGGGGGGAGGATGAGTGCGAGGAGGAGCAGAGCCCGGAGGAGGCAGCAAGCAGGTGTGGCACGGGTGGCAGCACGGGCAGCTGTGTGGTGTGGTCTGTAGGCAGCCGCCACCAGCACGGGTTCCCTCTGTGGGAGGAGCCCTCTCCTCGGCCCTCGGAGTGTGCTGGGGAGGGGGTTGCAGATGCAGAGGAGGTGGAGGATGGGTATGGAGAGAGGATGGATGACTTGAAGGCCCACGTGGGAAGAAATGGCCAGTTTGTGGGGAATGGGGGGGAGAGAGAGGAGAGTGAGTTTGAGGGGGAAGGGGATGAGAAGGATGATGGGGATATGGGAGGGTGCATGGAGGAGAGCATGATGTTGAGTAAGCAACCCCTTGTCCGTCGTCCACGGCCTCCTTACCAATAGGGGGGCAGGGAGCATTGGGAAGAATCAAATGTTTTTGTTGGTATTGGTGAGGGTCTAGTTTAGCTCCCAGTGTACATTAGGATTGACAGTTTGAGCGTGGAAGTACCAATCTGTGTAAGGCCTGAAAATGGCATGCGGTGTACTCTAGAAACTTATATCGCTGCCACTGGGCGCTATAACAGGGAACACCCCCTCCGCGTTTTCTCCGCACTTCCCAGTTTTCTTGAATTTCCACCTTGTTCCACACACCCCGTGCACATCTCTCCCTGTTCCCAATCTCACCTCCTCGCCCTCACCGCACGTGTGCTCTTCCCGTTTTCTCCGCGCTTCGCGTACTTTCGCCGCTCCCCGCATCGTGCTCATCCGCCGCTGTGATCGCGCCATGCTGGACGATGAGGTGTTCGATGACGTGGATGGAGGCGGCGCGGACTTCAAGGAGTGGGACCGCGAGGCGCAGGTTCGCCGCGACAACTTCGTCAAGGTACCCGCGCTCGCACGCCGTTACTCTCGCACGCTCGCACGCTCACACGCTCGCACGACGGAAAATCCCACTCGCTGCGGAAGTGTGTGGGGTCAGCGCAAACCCTTCTGCGCAATCGCATCCCGGCCCTGCGCTCATCGTACTCTTCCCTTCTCCTCTCGTTCCCCCGTTCCTCATGTCGCTCCTCCCCGCCTCCACGGCGCGGCGCGCAGCTGGGGTACCGCGACGGCATAACGGCGGGCAAGGAGGCGGCGGCACAGGAGGGGTTCAACGCGGGGTTCCGCGAGAGCTGCGCGCACGGCTTCCGATGGGGGCACGCCAGAGGACTCGCCAGGTGCGCGGCATCTCCTTGCCATGCCGTGTCATCATGTGTCGTGTCATGCCGTGCCGTGCTGTCGTGTGTGTTCTTACCATCTGCTTCCTGCTAACGGGTGTCTCTCTGCGCTGCCATCCATCCCCCTTGCGTTACTTTCCCTTTTCGCTCTCCGATGCGCTGTCTCCCTGGCCCGTCGTCTACCCCCCACCCCCCGTGCCTCACACCCCCGCACCTCTCCCCATGCGTGCTCTTGCTACAACTCGCACGCGTTAGGGTTACCGCAACACGCCTCATGCCATGTCCCACCCCGACCTCTGCCTCCACTCCTTCCCACCACGCTCTCTCCACTCATCCCATCCTTTCCCGTTTACTTTACCCCCCCATTACCCCCTGCCCCCTTCACCCTTTTTTTCTCACCCTCGTCCCGTCCCACGCAGTGTGCTCTCCTCGCTGCCCCCGGACGTGGCATCCCATGTGCGCGTGCCCTCCGCGCCCCGCCACTGCATGGCGCAGCTTGCCCGCGCCATGGCGCTGCAGGGCGGGGAGGTGGGGGGGGTAGAGGGGCAGAGGGCGGAGGGGAGTGGGGAAGGGGGAAGGGGGGGCAGTGAGGGCGGGGTGGGCGGTGAAGAGGGGGGAGCGCGAGCAGAGGAAGCAAGCACTCGTGTGGTTACAGCTGCCCTGGCTGCTGTTACTGTGGGGACTGGGGAGAAGGAGGCTGAGGGGAGTGGGCCAAGGGGGGGACAGGGTGGCAGCGCGGAGCAAGGGGTTGGTGCGAGTGGGGCGTCAGGCGCACCAGGTGCAGCACAGGGCGGGGCCTGTGGGGACGGAAAGGGAATTGCTGCTGGGAACTGCTGCGGTGGTGGTGGGTGTGGAACTGGCACTGGCAGTGGCAGTGGGTGTGGGTGCGGCAAAGGGGCGTGTGAAGCAGGGGCGCATACCTCGTGTGCCTGCCAGCATGCGTCCAGAGGCGACTGTGGTGGAACCGGTGTTGCTGACAGTGCAGCAGACGGTGCTGCATCGATTGAACATTTCTCACATGGGCTGGTGGCGGATGGGGCAGAAAGGACTAGCGTAGCAGGGGAGGAAGGCGAGGGTGTGTTGCATGGGGACAGTTTGGCTGCCGCAAGTGCAGGAGGGCAGGGTGAAGAAAGACGGATCATGGATGGAGAAGCAGGGGACAGGGTTGATACAGTCACAATCGATTCAGTCACAATCGATGCAGGCACTCCAGGTGGGACCATGCAAGGGGAGCGTCATCTTGCAACAGCAATGCAGCTGGTGAGCAGCCTGCATGCATCCATGCATGCACCCTCACACCCTGTTGCTCCTGCTGCAGGTGATGCCGTGCCGGCAGCAAGCAGCAGAGGTGAGGCGGGGGGTGCTGCTGCAGCTGTGAGTGGTGACGCATCCGTGCCAGCTGGCAGCGTGGCACAGGCTGGCAGGGAAAGCGGAGCAGCCGGACCTGCGGAGCCAAGCACTCTGTGGAGGATGGTGGGGGAAGGGGCTGTGGTGGTGGGAGGGGCCACGGTGGGTGGGGGTGTGGCAGAAGGTGCATTGGCAGGGGCATCTGCGGCGTCAGTAGTGCAAGGCGTGCACGCCTCTGTGGTGGCAGGAGTGGCAGCACTGCTGGGGGATGATGCAGGGAGAGTGCCGGAAGGATGGACAGACATTCTAGACGGTTGACTGTAGGGGTTACTGTACCTTATTCCATTTCCTGTTGAGTGCCTGCCTGCTTTATCAACTGGTTCGATGTGGAATATTTTTGTCTTTACTTCATCTGAGGCTTTAACACGTTCAAGAAGCGCACCGGTTAGATTTGTGGGCTGCATCTGCCCATTTATATTTCTAATGAAGCATGGCCCATGATGGTGGTGGCTAAATCTATGTGTGGGTCGTTAGAACTGCGTGTAATGAAGTTGATTTAGACACTGTATGCAGAAGCCCTTGTGGTTGTATTAATCTTAGATATTGCCACGTGACACGCATCCGAACCTGGCAGAACCTTCTACATCCTTCTTCACGAGCTATGTCGCTTCTTTCTTAGTGTTAGCGCCGTCATGCTGCTACGGTGGTGAATACGCTTCCGAGGGTGGAAGCGCGCGCACGTTCTATCCACCCACGCTGTCAGACCCAAAGCTCTGCGCTTGTGCTGCGTCGTGGCAACGGACCGGAGAACCGTTGGATGCCCAGTCATCGCGCCCCTCACGTGTGCCTCACACGCCGCGTTCCGCAAACCAGTCTCACTACATGATTTCCCATTAGCTACCTCGTTTGCGTCAATCCTCCGCAACTATCCTTACCTGCCCATTTCCCTCTCCCTCCCCCCCAACCTCCCCTTATCCCCTCTTCCCCGCACCCCATTACGTCACAAATGCGCACATCCGCTGCTTCGCGCGGCGCGCGCAGCACGGCGGAGAAGAGCGGCGTGCCGTGGCGCAAGATAGTGGAGGAGCTGCAGCAGTCGCCGGAGCTGGTGGCGGAGAAGGAGGCGCTGGAGAATAAGGACATCGCCTACCCCGAATGTGAGCGCCGCGTACGGCTTACGCACCGAGCGATTCTCGCTAGCCAGTCGCGAGGGTACTGTGCGGATCGATTGGAGGTTCAACGGTTCTCCGCACTCCCACTCCTCCAGTTCTCACGATAATCCGCTAAATGCAGATCGGCTAAGAAAGTGCCAGATCGACTATATGACCCGTAGTCGACCTTATGAACAGCTCTTCCTTTTCCCGCGCCCTTCCCATCCACACCTCACACCTCACATGCTCCTCGGACCCGTCTGCTGTGGTCCCCCCTCCTCCTCTCCCCCCTTCCCGCCCGTATCTCTCCCCGTGGGCGCGGTGCAGACTACGTGAAGCCCTTCCACGCGTACGACCAAGGCAATCTCTGCTGGCAGGTGAGAGCGCGCGGGCGGCGATGGGGAGGGGCGAAGGGGGGTGAGATGAAGTGGACAAATGGGGAGTAAACGTGAATGTAGGGCAGGGAGCTGGCGATGGGGAGAACGGGACTCAATGGGGGAATGAGCACGGTCAGTAGGCATGGCCCGCACGCGCTTCTCTTTCCGTCACAACGCTCCTATCCCGTCTTCTCCCCTCGAACCCCCCCAACATCACCCCGCCCCCCGTCCCCCCTCATCCGCGCCCCCAGGCGGCGTACGAGGTGGAGGCGGCGACGCTGTCCATGTGCCGGCGCGCCATCCCGTGGGCGGACTCCGCGGAGGAGGCTGCGCGCATCCTGCGCCTGGGGTGGCTGGACACCATTCAGGCGCACCACACGGCGCACGCGGGGGGCGCGCCCGTGCAGGCCGTGCTGGACGTGGGGTGCAGCGCTGGCGTCAGCACGCGGTGGCTCGCCTCGTACTTCCCCGAGGCGGACGTTACCGTGAGTAGCGCGCAGGGGTGCTGCAAGGGACTGGGGGAGTGAGAGGGTGCTGGAGCGCGTGCGGAGGTAAGGGAGAGAGTGATGGAGTGCGTAGAAAGTTCACTTATTCCATGGTGCCTTAATATATAGTCTGCGTCTCACCTGACCACTGCATCTGGCCTCTCCTCGTTCATGACCTATTCCCCACCATCAACCCTCGCACCGCTGCTCTCGGCTCTCCCCCCCGCCGCACACACCAGGGCCTGGACGCATCTGCATACTTCCTCGCGGTGGCATCGCTGCGTGCGAAGCAGCAGCAGCAGCAGGACGCGGCAGTGCAGCTGCAGGGGGGCAACCCCGCCAAGCCCATCCGCTGGGTGCACGCCCTTGGGGAGGACACGCACATGCCCTCCGCCTCCTTTGACCTCGTCTCCTTCGCCTTTGTTGTATGTCACAGCGCTCCACCGCACTCCACCACAACTCACCGCACTCTACTCTACCGCGTGTTGTGGTACTGCGCTGTGTTCACTGAATTCCTCTGCTTTTCCTTCTTTCCCCTATCCAGTCCAGTGTCTGCCCCGTCCCATCCACACCCACCCTCACGCCCTCATGCTGCTCTTTCAAGCAAGCACCCCCTCCCCACTCCCGCACCCTCGCTCACACTGTGCCTCCCATGTGCACAGTTCCACGAGTGTCCACCGGATGCCATCAGGGTCCTGCTGACAGAGGCCAAGCGGCTGCTCAAACCGGGCGGCACGGTCGCCTTCACCGACAACTCGGTGCGTGCCTGCTCTGCTTTGCTCTTCCCTCCCCTGCCCTGCTCTCCCCTGCCCTGCCCTTCCCTACCCCGCCCTCCCCTGCTCTGCCCTGCCATGCTCTGCTCTGCCCTGCTCTGCTTTACGCTACCCTGTCTTGTCCTGCCCTGCCCTGCCCTGCCCCACCCTGTCCTGCCCTGCCCTGCCTTGCCCCATCCTGTCCTGCCCTGTCCTGTCTTGGCCTGTCCTGTCCTGCCCTGCCCCACCCTGCTGTCTCCACCAGATAGCTTCCATGGCACTCTAAAATATTATTCTCTTCAACATCCTGACCCTTTCCCACCCTGTCCTCCTTGTCCTCCCCTGCACACCACCACTATGTTCCCTGCCTGGTGCTGGTTGGGCCACTCTTCCAACTGTGACTGCCTCGTGCTCTCTGCAGCCAAAGTCGAAAATCATTCAGGTAACGCCCCAACTTACCACACCACACCACACCAGTCATTCTCTGTTCGCTTGACTCTACCCATTTCCACCACCACTGCACTCCCACCATCCCCTTCCCAGCCCGTGACACGCTCTTCCTTCCGTGACATTCAGAGCTTTTCAGTCAACTTAAATCCACCTCACGTTCCACACTATCTCATCAACATCGGACTGCACCTCGCCTGATCGGCCCCAACCACACTCCACCGCACCTCTCCCCCCTGTCCCACCGCTCATGCAGAACCTGCCGACGCCAGTGGCAGCGCTGATGAAGTCAACAGAGCCGCATTCAGATGCCTACTACCTGTGCAACGTGGAGGGCATGATGAAGGATCTGGGCTTCACACATGTCACCACTGTGCTCTCGGACCCGCGCCACCGCACAGTCACTGCCACTGCTTGAACAGTGATGCTGTTTTATGCAGATAAATGGCGTTTTTTCCTGTATTTTTGTAGCCATGTGGAGTTAATCACCACACTTCTTACGAGTGGTTTGGTTACTGGGAAGAAGCAAGCAGTGAAAGGGTGGGGTTGCATGTGAGGTTGCACGCAGGCACATGCACACAGGGTACTAAGGTACTGGCTTTTCATTGTGTCAGCTGGAAAGTAAGGTAGTGCGCACTAGAAGTTGGCTTTTCATATAACCCAATACTTGGTACGACCGTTGGTAGAATACTTGGTACGCCCTATCCAGAGTACTAGTATCCCTACCAGGCCCTACGATATCAGGAATTTTCCCCTGAAATTCCTGATTTTCAGCCTACTTTTATGTACTTACACTGATTTTTCAGTGTGTAGATTTTTGTGAGACTGATTTTTCAGCCTTCATTTCATAGTTAACACTGAGTTTTCAGCCTTTTATCGAAGTGTACACTGAATGCACATTCTTATTCCTTCCAGAAAAACGTTCGAGATGACTAGCACTCCAACGATTTCTGGAATTATCAAATACAAACAGATTCCCAATATCTCGGATTGTCCTAGTTGTTATTAAAGCCCAAGACCTGAATTACAAATCAAAAAGGGCAAACTGTGCACAGTTTGCCTTCCGAGCCCAATCAACACCTCCCGAGCCAGTGGGGTTACCAGAAAACGTCGCACCCCACAAAGACCGCGTCGTAGAGCAGAACGCTTCAACTTGGCGAGAGTTCCAACCACCCCTGCTGAAGGAAGAAGGGAACTGCCTGTGCACAGTTTGCCTAGAAATGGTAATTCAGGAATGCCTGTGCGGCTACTAAGCGAGACTCTAAGCTTTTGCCCCTAGCACATTCCCACCTTCAACCCCGATGCAACACGAAATTTAGGAATGCGCTCGTCACAAGCGTAAAATGCTCGAATCCCATATTACGAGACGTCGCGCTAAACAGGATCAAGAGGCGTAGGGAGGAAATCCCCTCACATCGGCCTCCCCCTTGACACACCGTCACCCTCGTTTCCCCCGTGGTCCCCGTCGCCATTGCCCTCCCATCGTCCTTACCCCTATCCCCTCCCATCGCTTCCTCGTCGTCGTGCCCCATTGCGGCGCTTCGTGCACCACTCCGCGACCACCCACTTTCAGCGTCGTCGTGTCCCCACAACGCCCCGCTATCCTGACAGTCAGGCCCACGATTCCACGCGCGGGAAGCCCGTTTCTCAAGCCCACGTTTCTCCTCCCTGCGCGCGCACCGTTCCGGTAAGCCCGCGCGGGAACCTCTCGCCACCCCGCGCGCGCTCTTCTCGCCTTCCGCGCGGTATCCCATCGCATCCCAGCGCGCGCTCCTCTTACCGCCCCGCTCGGCCTCCTCTCACCATCCCGCGCGTGCTCCTCTCGCCTCCCCTCGCGTGCTCCTCTCGCCTTCAATGCTCGCGAATCTCTTGCCTCCCCGCGCGGCCGCCTCTCGCCTCCCCGCGCAGCCTCCTCCCGCCATCCCTCGCGCGCCCCTCTCGCCTCCCCGCGCGTGCTCCTCTCTTCTCACCTACTCGTTCTCCTCTCGCCTCCCCTCGCGCGCCCCTCAAGCCTCCCTGCGCGTGCTCCTCTCTCCTCACCTACTCGTTCTCCTCTCGCCTCCCCTCGCGCGCCCCTCAAGCCCCCCCGCGCGTGCTCCTCTCTCCTCACCTACTCGTTCTCCTCTCGCCTCCCCTCGCGCGCCCCTCAAGCCTCCCCGCGCGTGCTCCTCTCTCCTCACCTACTCGTTCTCCTCTCTCTTCACCTTGCATGCCTCCCACGCCTCCCCGCGCGTGCTCCTCACTCCTCACCCTGCGTGCTCCTCTCGCCTCCCCGCGCGTGCCCCTCTCTCCTCACCTCCAATGCTCTTCGATCGCCAACCTTGCGCGTGCCCCTCTCTCCTCACCCTGCGTGGGCTCCCCTCTCCTCACCTTGCGTGCTCCCCTCTCCTCACCTTGCGTGCTCCCTCTCCTCACCTTGCGTGCTCCCCTCTCCTCACCTTGCGTGCTCCCCTCTCCTCACCTTGCGTGCTCCCCTCTCCTCACCTTGCGTGCTCCCTCTCCTCACCTTGCGTGCTCCCCTCTCCTCACCTTGCGTGCTCCCTCTCCTCACCTTGCGTGCTCCCCTCTCCTCACCTTGCGTGCTCCCCTCTCCTCACCTTGCGTGCTCCCTCTCCTCACCTTGCGTGCTCCCCTCTCCTCACCTTGCGTGCTCCCCTCTCCTCACCTTGCGTGCTCCCCTCTCCTCACCTTGCGTGCTCCCTCTCCTCACCTTGCGTGCTCCCCTCTCCTCACCTTGCGTGCTCCCTCTCCTCACCTTGCGTGCTCCCCTCTCCTCACCTTGCGTGCTCCCCTCTCCTCACCTTGCGTGCTCCCCTCTCCTCACCTTGCGTGCTCCCCTCTCCTCACCTTGCGTGCTCCCCTCTCCTCACCTTGCGTGCTCCCCTCTCCTCACCTTGCGTGCTCCCTCTCCTCACCTTGCGTGCTCCCCTCTCCTCACCTTGCGTGCTCCCTCTCCTCACCTTGCGTGCTCCCCTCTCCTCACCCTGCGTGGGCTCCCCTCTCCTCACCTTGCGTGCTCCCCTCTCCTCACCTTGCGTGCTCCCTCTCCTCACCTTGCGTGCTCCCCTCTCCTCACCTTGCGTGCTCCCCTCTCCTCACCTTGCGTGCTCCCTCTCCTCACCTTGCGTGCTCCCTCTCCTCACCTTGCGTGCTCCCCTCCCCTCACCTTGCGTGCTCCCCTCTCCTCACCTTGCGTGCTCCCTCTCCTCACCTTGCGTGCTCCCCTCTCCTCACCTTGCGTGCTCCCCTCTCCTCACCTTGCGTGCTCCCCTCTCCTCACCTTGCGTGCTCCCTCTCCTCACCTTGCGTGCTCCCCTCTCCTCACCTTGCGTGCTCCCCTCTCCTCACCTTGCGTGCTCCCCTCTCCTCACCTTGCATGCTCCCCTCTCCTCACCTTGCGTGCTCCCCTCTCCTCACCTTGCGTGCTCCCTCTCCTCACCTTGCGTGCTCCCCTCTCCTCACCTTGCGTGCTCCCCTGTCCTCACCTTGCGTGCTCCCCTCTCCTCACCTTGCGTGCTCCCCTCTCCTCACCTTGCGTGCTCCCTCTCCTCACCTTGCGTGCACCCCTCTCCTCACCTTGCGTGCTCCCCTCTCCTCACCTTGCATGCTCCCCTCTCCTCACCTTGCGTGCTCCCCTCTCCTCACCTTGCGTGCTCCCTTCTCCTCACCTTGCGTTCTCCCCTCTCCTCACCTTGCGTGCTCCCCTCTCCTCACCTTGCGTGCTCCCCTCTCCTCACCTTGCGTGCTCCTCTATCCTCACCTTGCGTGCTCCTCTATCCTCACCTTGCGTGCTCCTCTATCCTCACCTTGCGTGCTCCTCTCTCCTCACCTTGAGGCCTCCTCTCTCCTCACCTTGCGTGCTCCTCTCTCCTCACCTTGCGTGCGCCTCTCTCCTCACAATACATGCGACCATACTGGATTAAAGGGAGGGACCGTCTCCTTGCGACGCTTCGTGAAATGGCTCCGCTACCACCCACTTTCGACGTATGCGGGTCCCTACCACTTCCCACTATCCTGACAGGGGCGCCCACGTTTCCTCACTCGGGAATCCCGTGCACACGCACACGTTTCTCCACCCAGCGCGCGCACCTGCCTGGTAAGCCCGCGCGAGATCCTCTCGCCTCCCGCGTGCGCTCTTCTCGCCACTCGCGCGGCATCCTATCGCCCCCCCGCACGCGCTCCTCTTGCCTCCCCGCGCGTCCTCCTCTCACCATCCCTAGCGTGCTCCTCTCGCCTCCCTGGTGAAGGGTAAGGCCTGAGGTTCGATTCCCTGAGCTGCCAGAACTCTTTGAGACTGCAGCGATATCGGAATTACCGTGTGCGTGAAAATTAAAGTTTTTTCTTTAAGAACCCTGAAAAGTCAGCCTTTTCTTCACAGGGACCCTGATGCATCAACGTCCCTAAAAGTGAATCTGAGGGCCTGATCGCTACACTAGAGTACATTCTTATAAAAAGGAAATAATATTCAGATGAACCGTACACTCAACCAATGTAATTCTGTCTAATCCTATTGTTACAATCCCAAGTGGGACTTAGTGAAGGATTGTTCAGGGTTGATTGCAGAGTAGTGTTGCAGCAGAAGATTGAATCTCAGGTCAGAGTGAATGTAAATGACTGAGTTGATAATAACATGCATACATAGGGTTTATATAAGAGTACAAGGGAATACGAAAAGACCTAGACTAGCCATGTTGTAAGGATTTTTCCCTTATCCTTACCGGGGTTGACTGCTACGCGTACAACCCCGATTTTCGGACTTGCACGTTTGGCCGACATCAACGATGCCGAGGCTCCTCCGCGTCGCCTTCGGCTTTCCGTCGCCAAACCTGCACCCAACCTCGTTTCCCGAGGTTCCCTCCTAGCTAGGGTATTCACTATATAGTCGCCTGCCTTCATTGTAATTGACAGTTTATTAAGTCACAGCTTCTTTATTCGTTATTCCGCGCACTCTCCATTACAACTCATAACAACTGGTATCAGAGCTACTTTCCTAGTTCCGTCAAACATATATATGTGTTATAGTTTTGGGTAGGCTGTAGTGGGGTAGATACTGTGGGGTACAACCCCTTAGGTTTCTTCCTTGTACCAAATCTCTCGATAGTGCAAGTCATTCATGCCTAAGCTTCTAAGATGGTATCTAGAGCAGTAGGTCTTTAGGACCTAAGATTAGGGCCCACCGGTTACCGCGTTACCTCACCTACCGCCTTGCCTGCCTGCCTTCCTTGCCTGCTGCCCGCGCGCGCCTCGGCTGCACGCGCGCGGCCCCCCTTTTTTTTTTTTTCCCGCGCTCGCCGCTTAAGCAGCCCGCGCAGCCCGTTTTCGGCCCCGCGCGCCGCGTTAGCCGCCCGCGCAGCCTGCTGCCGGCCCGCGCGCCGCTTAAGCTGCCCGCGCGCAGCCCGCTTAGGCCCCACCCGCGCAGCCCGCCGCCGCACACAGCCCGCAGCCGCGCGCAGCCCGTCGCCACGCGCAGCCAGCAGCCGCGCGCAGCCCGTCGCCACGCGCAGCCAGCAGCCACGCGCAGCCCGCAACCGCGCGCAGCCCGCAGCCGCGCGTGCCCTGCCCGTGTGCCGCCCGTGAGCCGCGCGCCTGCCTGTCTTAGCCTGCCTGGAGCGCCTGCCTTGAGCGCCTGCCTGCCAAGAGCGCCTGCCTGCCTTGAGTGCCTGCCTGCCTTGAGCGCCTGCCTGCCAAGAGCGCCTGCCTGCCTTGAGCGCCTGCCTGCCAAGTGCGCCTGCTTGCCTTGAGCGCCTTTCCTGCCGCTCGTGCCTCCCTACTGCGCGCGTTTGCTTGCCCTGCACGCCATCTCCGCTGCCTTGCCTACACTGCTACTATGGCGACGCTTAATGTGCTCGCGTTCGATCCTGACGGTCGTCCAGTAGAGTTCGCCACCTGGCTCGACGACCTGCAAGTGTTCCTCCTGACTGATGCCAAGGACGGTGTTTCCCTGTTCGATTACGTGTCTGGCACTGCCGTTGCTCCTGCTGACACTGAGCCTGCTCTAGCCCACTCCCAGTGGCAGACCCGCGATGCTGCTGCGCGCCTAGCTATTCGCAACCATCTGCCGATCACAGAGCGCGCGCATTTTAGCCAGCACAAGACTGCCAAGACACTGTACGACGCTGTAGTTGCCCGCTACTCTTCCCCGGCCACTGCGGCCCTCGGTCGACTTATGCTACCCTACCTGTTCCCCGACCTGTCCTCGTTTACCACCGCTGAGGACCTCATCTGTCACCTACGCGCTAGTGACACTCGCCTTCGTGCCGCCCTTCCAGCCGAGTTCCTCGCAGAGAACCACCCCCCGATGTACTTTACTCTCTACTTCCTCATCACCCGCCTCCCTGACACTCTTCGCTCAGTCAGGGACCACTTCCTCGCCATTGACCCCCATTCTCTCACTGACGACGACCTCGAGAAGCACCTCCTAGCAGCCGAGAAGAACATTGTAGCTGTAGGTGCTGCTCGTGGTACTCCCCGCACTCCCCTCTTTGAGGGGTGCTCCCCCTCCCCTCTTACCCCCTCCTACGCCTTCGCAGCTGCTGCTGTCGACCTCCTTGGTGCAGAGAAGGTCGCAGCTGCTTCCGCTCCGAGTGGGAAGCGCAGCGGCTTCAGGGCGGGCAAGGGTGGCAGGGGTGGCGGACGTGGCGGTGGAGGGGGCGGTGGTGGAGGCGGCGGGGGCGGTGGAGGTAGTGGCGGTGGTCGTGGGGGTGGAGGTAGTGGTGGGGGCGGTGGTGGTGCCGGGAGCAGTGGCGGTGGCGGCGGCGGGGGCGGCGGAGGGGGGAGTGGTGGTGGTGGCGGTGGTGGGGGCTTGGGTGACACCAGTGGTGGCCAGGGGCAGCAGCAGCAGCAGCAGCAGCAGCAGCAGCAGCGTCAGCGCCAGACCCCCACTTCCTAGCAGCTTCTTGACTGGTATGCCGGGCGTGGGGCGTCTGGGGGTCCTGGTCGCTGCCCCTATATCATTCGCACAGGTCCCCGCGCTGGTCGCCAGTGCACAGGGTTTCACACTGAGTACCGCTGCTTCGCTCGGCTTAGCGACGCCTGGCGCGTCAAGTTCCCTGATGCCACTGAGTTCCCCAACTGGGCAGACCTACTTAGGCGTGATGTACCTATCTTTGATCTTGACTATGAGGCTATTCTTGCTGCCATGTATGCATTGACTGTTAGTGCTGAGCGTGACTGCTACTTGTGTGTGCCGCCTGACCCCAGTATAGCCCCAGGTATAGCGCCTGTGGCACTAGGTGCTTGTGAGTCTGCTCCTACTGGTACTGCGTCCGCACAGGCCTTGCACACCTTCACACTTGCCTCTGGTGCTTCCCGCTGTTTCTTTCGCGACAGCACCACAGTCACTCCCCTCCCTGCACCTGTTCCTGTCTCACTGGCTGACCCCTCTGGGGACCCAGTGCTTGCACGGTCTTCCACTGTGCTTCCGTGTCCGGCGGTCCCGTCGGGTGAGCTGTCTGGTCTCCACCTCCCCTCGTTCTCTACGAACTTGGTGAGCAACGCCGTCCTTCAGGATCACTGGGTTGACACCTTTACTCCTGGAGGACAGCGTGTGGCGATCTGCACGTGCTCCCGGACCGGCCGTCACCTGGCCACGTTCACACGTGCGCCTGGGTCTAGTCTCTACACCCTCACCACTGCGTCGCGCTCCACCCCTTTGTCTCCCCAGCTATACGCGTCTGCTCAGGTAGCTACCAAGTGTGAGTGTCGCCGGCTGTCGCACGACACTCTCCTGTGGCACCACCGCCTTGGTCACCCCTCCCTGCCTCGCCTTCGTAGCATGCACTCTCGCTACCTGGTCTCTGACCTTCCCAGGTCTCTGCCTGCCCTCCCTCCCTCGCCTGCGCCGCCCTGCATTCCTTGCGTCGAGGGGCGGCAGCGCGCCGCTCCTCACTCCTCCTCGTTCCCTCCCACAGAGGCTCCACTGCAGACTCTCCACCTGGACGTGTGGGGCCCAGCCCGCGCCCGTGGACAGGGCCACGAGCGGTACTTCCTGCTGGTCATCGACGACTACACGCGTTACACCACGGTCTTCCCCTTGCAGCGCAAGGGGGAGGTCCTTGATGTTTTGATCCCCTGGATCCGCGCTGTTCGTCTCTAGCTCCGCGAGTGGTTCCAGTCGGACTTTCCTGTCCTACGTCTGCACTCTGACAGGGGTGGTGAGTTCTCCTCAGACCTCTTGGCAGCCTTCTGTGCGGAGCACGGCATCCGCCAGACGTTCACGCTTCCGGCCTCTCCGCAGCAGAATGGGATTGCTGAGCGCCGCATTGGCTTAGTCATGGAGGTCGCTCGTACCTCCATGATCCATGCGGCTGCCCCCCATTTTCTGTGGCCGTTTGCGGTCCGGTACGCCGCGCATCAGCTCAACCTCTGGCCCCGTGTCTCCTTGCCGGAGACCTCGCCCACACTGCTGTGGACGGGGAAGGTTGGCGATGCGTCGCGTTTCCGGGTCTGGGGTGCTCGTGCCTTTGTCCGCGATACCACCGCGGACAAGCTCTCCGCTCACGCCATTCCTTGCGTCTTCCTTGGCTTTGTCCCTGACGTGCCTGGCTGGCAGTTTTACGACCCCGCCTCGCGCCGTGTCTTTCCGTCTCAGGACGTCACCTTTGACGAGTCCGTCCCCTTTTACCGTCTCTTTCCCTACCGCACTGCCCCTCGCCCCCCCCCGCCGCTCTTTCTCGCCCCAGGTCCTCCCCAGGTAGACCCCCTCTCCGCGCCAGGTCCTGCTCCTTCAGGTGTTTCTCAGGTAGACCCTCCCGTGCCTGCGCCTGTTGAGGTCACTGGTGACTTAGGTCCTGCTGGGGGTGGTGCTGTTTTTGGGGGTGCTGGGCCTGGGGGTGCGGAGCTTGGGGGTGCTGAGCCTGGGGGTGCGGAGCTTGGGGGTGCTGAGCCTGGGGGTGCGGAGCCTGCGCGTGAGGACCCAGGAGGTGCTGAGCCAGGGGGTGCGGAGTCTGGGGGCGCTGAGCCTGAGCGTGAGGAGCCTGGAGGTCCTGAGCTTGGGGGTGCTGTGTCTGGAGGTGCTGAGCCCGAGCGTGAGGAGCCTGGGGGTACTGAGTCTGTGGGTGCGACGCCTGAGGGTTCTGCGTCTGCTGCTGCGCGGTCTCCTTGGAGTAGCCGCCTTCGTCCACGTGTGCCTCTCACCTCACAGCAGCTGCACGTCAGGGTCGCGCTTCTGGAGCTCGGGGCTTTGCCGCTGGAGGTAATTCTGCTGACGTCACTGGAGCTGGGAGTGGTGCTGGTCCCGGAGGTGCTCGTACTGGAGGTGCTGGAGCTGCTGGGGCTGGAGGTGCTGCTGAGTCTGGGGGTGCTGCTGCTGGAGACACTGGGGCTGGAGACCCTGGGACTGGGGGTGCCGGTTCTGGGGGTGCTGCTGCTGGTGGAGCTGGTCCTGGAGGAGCTGGCGCTGAGGGTTCTGGAGCTGCTGGAGGTGCTGGAGCTGCTGGGGGTACTGGAGCTGCTGGTGCTGGTGGCACTGCACAGCCACGCCTGTTCTTCGCTCCACCGTCTCCGTCGTCTCAGCCACCGCCTGACTCTGTACTTCGCTAGGTTCTTAGTCTCCCTTCGTCTACTGGTCTTCCGTTACAGCCTGGCTCAACGCTGCCTGCTCCTTCTCCTTACGCTGAGCAGACAGGGGGTCTTACTGAGCATCGTGAGCATGCGTCGCGTCCTGTCTCGCCTGTCTGTTCTGGTCGTTCCGGTCGTCGTGTTCCTCGTCCGCGTCAGCCGGCTGTCTCCGGCACCCACCTGGTAGTCCGTCGTCCTTCCTCTCCTCCGCAGCGTGTTCCTCTGCCGTCTCCTTCTGCGTCTTCTCTGCCTGTCGTTGCGGACCCTGAGTCTGACCGGTTTTGTGCTGAGCACCCTACTGTCATACGTCTGCTAGCCACTGTTGTCACTGACCCGTCGTTTGAGTCTGCTGCTGCGTCTGCCTTTGTCGCTGAGCTGGTTGACTTTCCTGCTGCCTGTCGTCTAGACTACGCTGCTAGTCTTGCTGCTGAGTCTGAGTCTGAGTCTGTCTGTCCTCCGTCCGTCGGGGGTGAGTGTGCTCTTGGCACGGACGTCCTCGAGGACAGACAGGAGGACCTTGAGTGTCTTGCAGCCGCTGCGCCTCATCTCGTGGCCATGCTGCTTGCCCCTGAGGGAGACCCGGATGCACCAGACATCCCGACCCCGCGCTCTTACGCTGAGGCGATCGCGGGTGAGTACTCCTTTCAGTGGCAGACAGCCATGGACGCAGAGATGGCATCCTGGAAGTCCACAGGCACCTACGTCGACGAGGTTCCCCCTCCTGGGGCGAACATCGTCGACGGCATGTATATTTTCAGGGTGAAGCGGCCGCCAGGTTCTCCGCCTGTCTTCAAGGCTCGTTACGTTGCTCGAGGCTTCAGTCAACGGGAGGGAGTTGACTTCTTCCAGACTTTCTCCCCTACCCCGAAGATGACCACTCTTCGGGTACTGCTGCACGTTGCCGCTCATCGTGACTACGAGCTTCACTCGCTTGACTTCAGCACAACTTTCTTACAGGGCAGCCTGCACGAGGAGATCTGGCTGCGCCGCCCACCTGGCTTCACTGGGTCGTTCCCTCCTGGTACCCAGTGGATCCTCCGGCGGCCGGTCTACGGTCTCCGCCAGGCGCCACGTGAGTGGCACGACACACTGAGGATGACACTTGCGGCTCTTGGGTTTGCTCCTTCGACTGCTGACCCGTCGCTATTTCTGCGCACCGACACTTCGCTGCCGCCGTTTTACATCCTCGTATACGTCGACGACTTGGTCTTTGCCACTGCTGACACTGAGGCTCTCGCCCTGGTGAAGTCGGAGCTGCAGAAGAGACACACGTGCACAGACCTGGGTGAGCTGCGCAGTTACCTTGGCTTGCAGATCACCCGGGACAGAGCACGCCGCACCATCACACTGACTCAGTCACACATGGTGCAGCAGGTCCTTCAGCGCTTCGGCTTCACCTGGTCCTCGGCACAGGCCACTCCTCTGGCTACAGGTCACTCGCTCTCAGCTCCACCTTCGGACGAGTCCGTAGAGCCGAGTGGTCCTTACCCAGAGCTAGTTGGCTGCCTCATCTACCTGATGACCTGCACTTGTCCTGACCTCGCGTACCCTCTTGGCCTTCTGGCTCGCTACGTGGCTCCTGGTCGGCACCGAAAGGTGCACATGGATGCTGCTAAGAGGGTACTGCGCTACTTGTGCAGTACATCGGGCATGGGGCTCGTGCTTGGAGGACGGGGCGAAGTTGTCCTCACTGGTCACTCGGACGCTTTTTGGGTTGACGACCAGGCTACGCAGCGGTCGTCACAGGGTTACACCTTCAGTCTTGGCTCTGGCTCTGTTTCTTGGCGGTCTACGCGCCCGTCTTCTGTTCTCGGCTCCAGCTGTGAGGCTGAGATCTACGCCACAGCCATGGCTGCACGGGAGTTACGCTGGCTCACCTACGTGCTGACCGACTTGGGAGAGAGGCCTCGTTATCCTCCAGTTTTGTACGTCGACAACAAGGCAGCCATTGCCTTGTGTCAGGAGCACAGACTGGAGCACAGAACGAAGCACATCGCTCTGCGTTACTTCCTGGCTCGAGAGTTGCAGCAGCAGGGTCAGCTTCGTCTTGCTCACGTGGCCACTCGGGCCAACACTGCTGATATATTCAACAAGGCACTTCCGTCTGGTGATCATCAGCGCTTTTGTACTTTGTTGGGCCTTGTGCCTACGTTTCCACACTTGCTGTAGACTCTGCTTGTACTGTGATCTATATATATATACCTGCATGCTTGCTCTTGCTAGGTAGAGATCACTGTACTGTTTTTGTTGCATATATACCTCTGCATGTGAACTGGCCTTGTGGCCTTTTTGCTTGTGCTCAGTGTGTGTGGTGACGTTGTGATCCACCCTGAGCTTGCTTTGCTTTTCTTGACTGGTCTTATGACCTCTTGCTCTCCCCCACTTTGCCTATGGGGGTGTGTCAAACATATATATGTGTTATAGTTTTGGGTAGGCTGTAGTGGGGTAGATACTGTGGGGTACAACCCCTTAGGTTTCTTCCTTGTACCAAATCTCTCGATAGTGCAAGTCATTCATGCCTAAGCTTCTAAGAAGTTCACCCCGCTTTTCGAGGGTAGTTTGGTGGCACGGGTTGGCTTGGTAAAGAGGACTGCAAAACGGTTGGCTTCAAAGTTAGTTAACTCTAACCTGCCCGACTCCGATAGTTTTTGCTTTCCTCTTGCCTGCAAGGCCACGGATACCCCTCTGCCCACCAGACGAAGCGTGCGACTCATGGACCAGGAAGCGTTGAACAAGATGATGGCGCAAATGCAAGAGCTACAGGCAACAGTGCAGAGTCTTTCGGCAGAAGTGACAACACTACGTGTGGAAAACACCGAGCTACGCCAGACGCGAGGTGAAACGCGTCAGGAGCCGCCCGATGAAGAAGGTGAAGGCAACAGTCAAGCGATGAGCAATCCTTTGGGCGCGCTCACACGTGGCTTCGAAGAGGAAGACAGGCAACGAGCGGCAGCAACGCCAGTTGCAGTTACGACGATCAAGATTAAACATGCAAACCCGCCCCAGTTCAATCCCACGGACAAGACGACTACAGTGAAGGGGTGGTTGTTCAGCGTTGAAGTCTTCTTCACTGCAGCGAACGTCTACGACGATGCCACGCGTATTAATTACGCAGTTTCTCTACTTCGAGGCGCAGCGCTTGAATGGTGGTGCCACACCTTGGACACAGGGACTCCGACAGGTGTGACACATGCGGCACATGGGACCTTGACATCGGCTGATCAAGGGGCAACCTCAATCTTCGGAGTGACCAAGATACGCACGTGGAAGGAGTGGGGCGCAGCCTTACGAGATCGCTTCGAGCACGTATCCGCTTCGGAGCAAGCTCGCATGAAGCTGCGTAACTGGTCGCAGTTGGCATCTGTTCAAGACTACACGGCGTTGTTTATGGCCTTTGCTGACCAAGTGGACGACATGGCAGAAGCGGAGCGGTTAGATAAATACATCGGCGGCCTGAAATATGAGATACAGTACGAGGTACGCCGATGCCGCCCGACTTCGTTCCTGGAAGCCATACGGTTAGCTGAGTCTACAGACGTGTTGATGCAGTATGCGAGGGCAGGTTCCCGGGAAGGAATCCGTCTTCGTGGACAGACCCAACGGGCCACAATCAACGTAGTCCACACACCAGACCTCCCCTTTACAGGGACGTGTTTTAAGTGTGGGAAGACGGGTCACTACGCAAGAGAATGCCCCGAGAAAACACCGGCGAAGGGGAACGACAGGAGGGAGCAGGGAAATGGGAAGAGTCAGTAAATTACGGGCCCCTTACTGACTATGCTTCGTCGCCCGAACACCAACATCCCCACCGAGTAGTGGTTCCGATTCATGCAATCGATCGCACTCGGCCGAATAACGGGGATACTCATGTGGATCACCCAGTGCTGGTCGTTGGCAGAGTGTTAAAAATTACTCTGAAAATGTTCGTCGACGGAGGGGCCAGCCATAGTCTCTTCAACTTGGCGACAGCAAAAAAATGCAAGCTGCAACTTGACATGTGTCTGCCCGAAATTGACGCTCGCCTCGTGGATGGGACGCCTCTGGCGATTTTGGAAGAAACACGGACGGTGAGGATTGAGTGCGGCGACATTTTCGGCTTCAGCATGAAGTTTCTCGCGACGACTCTGGACAGCTGCGACGTACTGCTGGGACGTGATTGGCTGCGACGGCACAACCCCGTCATCGACTGGACAACGGGATCGTGCTGCATCAACAAGCACGAGGGGCTAGTTAAACTGCCTGCATGGACACCTGACTACATCCAAGCCCCGTGCGTCAAAGTTATCACTATAGCTCGCCACTTCAACAGGGGCACGCAACTGTACGCTGTATGCTTACGCGAGTTGGCAACCGACACCGACGGACAAGACATCGAGAAGCTGTGTGCAGCTGTACCGCCGGATTTAGCGGAGCTGATACGACAGTACCCGGACATCTTCCCCGACGACCTGCCACCTCGACTGCCACCCGAGCGACTCGAGGACCACAAAATACAGCTGGAACCTGGCGCGAAGCCGACTGTTCGTACACAGTGGCGGTTGACCCAACCGGAACTCGAGGAGCTTCGAAGCCAACTTGATGGCTTGTTGGAGAAGGGGTTTATCAGACCCAGTACGTCTCCCTACACAGCCTCGATCCTGTTCACCCCGAAAAAGGACGGTGGACTTCGCATGTGTATTGATTATCGCGCGCTCAACCGGGTGACAATCAAGTCTCGCTACCCGATCCCACGCACCGACGACCTCCTCGACCAACTTTGCGGCGCTCGTTACTTCTCGAAAATCGACTTACGTGGCGGTTACCATCAAATACGGGTCTTCGCAGACGATTGTTATAAGACCGCGTTCCGCACCCACTACGGAAGCTACGAATTCCAAGTGATGCCGTTCGGCCTCACAAACGCGCCTTCGACTTTTCAACTGACCATGAACCGAGTTTTCAGGGAATTTCTTGACAAGTGTGTTATCGTCTACTTGGACGATATTTTGATTTTCAGCAGGACAAGAGAACAACACCTCCGCAACCTCGACGCGATTTTTCAGCGACTACAGGAGAACCGCCTCATCACCAAAGGCTCTAAGTGCGAGTTTTTTAAGCAAGAGTTGGAGTTTTTGGGACACATCATCTCCCGCGACGGCATAAAATTCGACCCGGCGAAAATCAAGGCTATACAGGAGTGGAAGTCCCCGACTAACATCACGGAACTTCAGAGTTTTCCGGGGTTCGTGAATTATGTCAGGAGGTTTATCCCGAATATGGGATAACTGGCCGGCTAACCGACCTGCTACACAAGGACATCAATTTTTTGTGGGGGGAGGAAGCAGAGGCGGCTTTTCAGGAACTGAAGAATTTTCTGGTATCCCCTCCGGTTCTACGCATCGTCGATCCATCGAAGCCGTTCGAAGTCATCACCGACGCCTCAGATTTCGCCATCAGAGCTGTACTCCTCCAGGAGTTCGGAGATGGGCTGCAGCCGATTGCCTACGAATCACGCAAGCTGCAGTCTGCCGAGCGCAACTACCCGATACACGACAAGGAGATGCTCGCAATTATACATGCGTTCAAACTATGGCGCTGCTACTTGGTGGGCGCCGACGTCACTGTTCGCACGGACCAGAAGTCCCTACAGTACCTGCGAGCTCAACCCAACCTCAACCCATGACAAGTTCGTTGGCTCGATTACATGGAGAGCCACTTCACCTACCGCATCACGTACAAGAAAGGGGCGAATAACATCGCCGACGCCCTTACCCGACCAACAGTTCAATCCGCTGCAGTACTCATCACCCACTCGAACCCACTACTTACGGGACTATTCACCCACGGCTACACTACGGACCCGTACTTCACGACTGGAAATCACCAGCAGGCAACTACGCAAAAGGGGAACTATTACCTAAAGGCCGGAACTGACCGGATTTGGGTTCCCGCTTACCGGCTGCTGCGTGAACTCCTTATCCAAGAGGTCCACGATTCAAACCTCTCCGGACATTTCGGGGTTGATAAAACCCAGAAACTGTTGCACCGTCAATATTATTGGCCTGACTCCTCTAACGACGTGCAGCGATATGTGTCCTCATGCAGGGTGTGCCAAGCCATGAAATCGACAAGACATCGGCCAGCTGGATTGCTGCAACCACTGGAGCCACCCGAGCGACCATGGCAACAGGTGACGATGGATTTCGTCACAGGGCTACCAGCTGGGCCGTCCGGAAACGACGCGGTACTCGTCGTCGTCGATCGCTTCACGAAGATGGCACACTTCGCACCGTGTCGTACAACAATCACAGCCGAAGAAACTGCGCGCCTCTTCATCTCAACCGTCGTGCGACTGCACGGAATCCCGTCAGCGATCGTTAGCGACAGGGACCCAAAGTTCACTTCAAGATTTTGGAAGGAAACGTGGGCGTAGTACGGCACAAAGCTACAGTTTCCATCGGCATACCATCCGCAAACCGACGGACAGACCGAGCGAACGAATCAGACGATGGAGCAGCTGATCAGGACAAACTGCCCCGACCCAACTCGCTGGGAGATGTCACTCGCCATGCTGGAGTTCGCGTTCAACAACGCACTGTCTAGCACGACTAATCACTCCCCGTTCTTCCTGAATTACGGGATGGACCCGGTGGTACCAACCACCACGACACTCGACAACCCGGTCCCACTGTCACAAACATTTGTGATAGAACTTCAGGAGATCCGCCAGAAAGCAGCCGACACTATTCGCAAGGCGAATATTACTGCCCGGAAATACTTGGATCTTCTACGACAAGAAATCGTCATGACGCCTGGGCAACTAGTGCTACTCGACACAAAAAACCTACGCCTGCCCGGCTCGAACAAACTACGGCCACGATTTTGTGGGCCTTTCCGCATCATCCAGATGGTGACACTTGTCACTATGAAGCTGCTACTACCCGACGACTGGCGTATACACGACGCCTTCCATGTCAGCCTCCTTCGCAACTTCGTGCCACGACAGACATCGCGCGCCAGAACGCCGCCCCGACAGCTCGATCTGTCCCGGAACCGACCACCGACCCCTCGAAGATTCTCGGACATCGGATCCGGCTCAACGCCACTGGACGCCACGTGGACTTTCTAGTCCGATGGACTGACCGCACCAGTGAGGACGACACGTGGTTGCCATCCGCATCGCTTGAAGCTTCCCAGCTTCTTGGTGATTATTTCGCCCGCAAGCGAGTTGCGGATATTGACCACCTTGCTTAAAGGGGGGGGGTAGTGTAAGGATTTTTCCCTTATCCTTACCGGGGTTGACTGCTACGCGTACAACCCCGATTTTCGGACTTGCACGTTCGGCCGACATCAACGATGCCGAGGCTCCTCCGCGTCGCCTTCGGCTTTCCGTCGCCAAACCTGCACCCAACCTCGTTTCCCGAGGTTCCCTCCTAGCTAGGGTATTCACTATATAGTCGCGTGCCTTCATTGTAATTGACAGTTCATTAAGTCACAGCTTTGTTATTCGTTATTCCGCGCACTCTCCATTACAACTCATAACACATGTACTCTAAGGTGTACATTCCCTTATTGCAGCGAATTCAAACCGTGCGGCGCGGGAACCCGTTTCAAACCTGTTCCGCTCTTTTCACTTCGAATGTTTCTGCCTGCATCGGTCTTGATCAAACGGTTACTAGTGTCGCTTCGACTCTTCTGACTCCTCGGCTTCGTACACTTTAGAGTCGGTCCCTGTAGCATACAGGAATGCCTTCTCATAAAGTTTCATATCGTAACACTCCCCTTCATTCCTGGGCGCGCAGGGGGCTGACTCGCTTGACCACTCCGGTGAGGTCGGAACAGTGCTTGTACTGCTGACGTGGCAGTCGCTTGGTGAGAAAGTCGGCTGCCATCTCGGTGGTGGGGCAGTACGTGAGATCGACCTTGCCCTGGTCAATTTCGTCCTTGACGAAAAAGTACCGGAGCGCGATGCGCTTCGTGCGGTTCACGAAACCTGGCTTGTTCGCAATCTTGATGGCACTCTGATTGTCGCAGTGAAGACGAAAGGTGGGCGAAGTTGAAATTTTCGCCTCCTGCAGCAGCTCCTGTAGGTACAGACCTTCGCGAACTGATGCTGTCGCGGTGATGTATTCTGCTTCGGCCGATGACAGGGCAACCATCTCCTGCTTTTGCGAGTTCCAGGAGATTGGTCCTGTTGGTTCCAGGCGAAAGACGAAGCCGGTTCGGGACCGTCGATTTTCAGGGTCAGCGGCATGATCTGCATCCACGTAGCCGTTGAGGTTGAAGGAGGTTGTCGTCAGCGTGGAGTAGGAGAGCTCAATGTCAGGTGTGGAAATGAAATACTGCAGGGCGCGTTCCAGATCCAGCTTGTTCTCTGCTACTGGCTTGCGAGAGTACTGTGCCAGTTGGCTGGCGATGTACGAAAGGTCGGCTCGGCAGGCGACAAAGGCGAACAGCAGGCACCCCAATTTCTGCTGGTACATTTGGAGTCCTGCGGGCGACAGAGGTTTGTTGTCCGGTTTGTAGTTGGCACTGGGGTTGCGGTAAGGAGTTGAGTGTGGTGCGGGTGAGATGTTGAAGCGTTCCCCCAGCTGCTCTGCGTACTTGGAAGCTGACAGATGAATTGCTTCTGGCGCGTAGGTGATGTTTAACCCCAGAAACTGTGTGACATTGTGGTTGATGGTGATGTTAACGCGCTGCGCCAGGTTCTCTTCGAACTGATTAAGAAGCTTGTTGCAGGTCCCGGTGTACAGCAGGTCGTCGACATAGACTGTCAGAAGGATGTAGTCGCCGTTAAAGTGAAGGCGGTACATTCCCGGGTCGTGCGGCAGCTGCCTGAAGCCGATCTCGAGGAGGATTTTGTGGAGATGCTGCTGCCAGAGACGCGGCGCTTGCTTTATCCCGTAGAGAGATTTCTTCAGCTGGTAGACCCTGGACTCTCCTTCCCCGTAGGTGTGTGGCTGTTCCACAAAGATGGTTGCATCCACCAGCGCGTATAAGAACGCGTTCTTCACGTCGATCTGCCGCAATGGTAGGTGCTTAGCGGCGGCAATGGCGAGTAGAATTCTGACGGAGGTGTGACGACTGTCGGGAGCAAAGGTTTGATCGAAGTCGATGCCGTGGCGCTGATCGTACCCGCGTACGACCCATCGTGCTTTGAATCGCTCGATGGTGCCGTCGGCGTTGGTTTTGAGACGGAATACCCATTTTCCGCTTAGCACCCTCCTCCCCTTCACTGCTGCACGATCGACTAGGACCCATGTGTCGCGTGATTCCAGTGCCTGTAGCTCCGCGTCCATAGCAGCACGCCACTCCTTGGCGTGGGGACCGGTAAGGGCCTGGCGAGGGTTCTTGGGTTCGACGGCGCGCGTGAGGGTAGTGATTGACGTGTGTAGGCCAAGAAGCTGCAGGCCAGACACGGTGGTGGTGTTGCTGGTGGTGACCTCCACCACATCGTCATCGTCACTCTCGTGGGCAGTTGTGGTGGTGCTGGGCTCAGGTTGGCGACGTGATGGTCCTGGTGCGGGTGTGTCGTTGTCATCGTCGTCGTCGTCGTCGCGCGGGCGAGGCGGAGCGCCGGGATGTTCGTCGGCGGGATCGCGGTCGAGTGCTGCTGCTGCTGCCTCGTCCTCTGGGGATGCAAAACTGCGGCCGCTGTTGACATAGCAGCGTGCCTCGTTGCGACGCTCGTCTTCGATCCACTGATTTAGGGTGAGTCTCTCGTAGAATAGAATATCACGCGCGGGAACAACCTCCTTGCTGTCAATGTCGAGAATGAGCCAGCCTTTGTGCTCGTTGCTGAGTCCCAAATGAATTCCCCAGCGCGCGCGGTGAACGAACTTGCCAATTGTGGCCGAAGTCGGCCGATACTGCACCATGCACCCCCAAACCCTCAGCATGGAGGGGTCTCCCTTTGAGCCGGTCCACTTCATGTGAGGGGAAAGGTTGTTCCTGTTGGCCGTGGTGGAGAGAAGGTTGTGCATGCGCACCGCGTGATTCATGGCGTAGGGCCAGTACTTCTTGGGTAGGCCGGACTGGTTCATGAGGGCGCGAACTTTTGTCATGAGGGTGCGATTGACCCTTTCTGCGACGCCTTGCTGCTGATGTGCGTAGGGGAGAGAGATCTCGTGCTTGATCCCCTTTTCAGTGAGGACGCTCTCCAGTTCGTGGCTGCGAAATTCCTTCGCCCCGTCACTCTGCCAAATTTTCAGCTTCCTCCCCGATTGTCGTTGCGCATGTGCGAGCCAGATGCGGAGGACCTCTGGAGCCTTCGAGCGAGCATCGACGTTGGCAATCCAGACGTGACATGAGTAGGCGTCGATGAAGGTGAGCGTGTATTTTTCACCGTTGATGCCGTCGCAGGTGAGCACGATGAAGTCGCTGTACACCTTCTCCAGCTTCTTGTAGCGGTTGGTGCTTGGTTCCAGAGATGGGTAGGCGCTGTGAGAGAGGGCAGCTGTGGGGCAAACGGTGCGGGTGATTGGGCGTGAGGTGTTGTGTGGTTCTGTGCCATCGGGGCGCAGCAGTGCTCCCGGGGGAAAAACCTTAGCGCGGAGACAGTTAGCAAGTGTCTGACGCGAGGGGTGGCCGAGTCGTTGATGCTAGAGGTCGTCTTCGGCGCGAATGCCGGAGGTGCGCATGTAGCGTGCATGATGCTCTGCTGCTTCCGCCTCCGTTTCTTGC
Organism: Closterium sp. Naga37s-1; assembly: GCA_947471745.1. Taxonomy (NCBI): domain Eukaryota; kingdom Viridiplantae; phylum Streptophyta; class Zygnematophyceae; order Desmidiales; family Closteriaceae; genus Closterium; species Closterium sp. Naga37s-1. The sequence goes on along the minus strand of CANJKZ010000248.1, from coordinate 2,028,118 downwards.
GGAATCTGGAGTGGGGGTTCTTCCTCTTCTCCTGGTTCTGCTTCGTTGGCCGGCTCCTCTGCTTCTGCTTCCGTCGCTGTCTCCCCTTCTGCAGGTGCCGTCGTAAGATAGAGTGCGAGAAATTCGCAGTCGGGGATGATGTTGAGCGGAGTCGTCGTGCCTTCGATGAGGCGGGCAAATGGGCCTGGGCGCGAGATTGGCCCGAGAGAGTCACGCGGGGGAGTTGGTGGCACGTTCCCCTCCTCAATCTCTGACCAGGAGCTGGTCCAGCGCCACCATGGTGAGCTTGGGGGAGAGCAAGTGCGCGGGGGCCTTCCGAGCGGAACAGCGACTCGTGGAGATTGTTCTCCGCGCTCAGCCCTCATTTCCCGTTCTATCTCTTCTTCTTCTTTGGTGAGCGGAGCATCCGCATATTCGTCTCCTCCCCATCCGCCAGTGTCGCCCCATCCGCCTGTGTTGCCCCATCTGCCAGTGTTCACTGTGCCGGATGCGCCGGTTGCGGATCCCCATGTTGCACCTTCCTCCGGTATGTAGTCATCATCTCCCCATGCACCTCGTCGTGCTGATTCCTCGTCCCATCCGGCCGCGACGCGCTCTTCATACATCTTTTGTTTCTTTTCTGCTTTTGCTTGATCTTCCTCCTCCTTGACGCTCAGCTCTTCTTTTGCGTCAGGGTCCTTCCACCCTTTGTCGATCTCCTTGCGGTAGACGTCGCGGGTGTATGGGCGTGGGCGTCCTTCCTCGTCAAAGGTTCCAGTGTTTGCCTCTAGGACCCATCGGAGGGTTTCTGCGCGGGGCGTTGGGCGCTCTTGGCGTCGTTGTCCAAGCCTCTCATTTTCTTCGCCGAAGATGCGGTGAGTAGTCACGGTGAGTTCCATCTCGGTCATGCCTGTAGGTTCTGCCTCGGCGCTTTTCGCTTCCTGGATTGCCGCATAATCTCTCTCCACTTGTTCTGTGCGGCTTGCCGTGGGTGTGTGGCAGGTGGTGCATAGACCGTTGATGTCGGGCTCGTGTAAGTTGATCTCACGGGGATGAGGGCTGCGGCGAATCCACGGCCTCCCGTGTGGGTGCTGCCATGACTCTTTGTTCATGAAAGGGAAGTCGAGGGGGACAAGATCCACGAGCTCGTCGGATGAGGCCTGACAGCTCGGTATGTCGAAGTCCAGAACGTGGATGCCGTTGATTGAGCGAGCTCGTCCCAGGTATTTGTGCGACTCGGGGGGGGTGTCCGGAGGAGCAAAGGTGAGGATGAGATCGCGTGTATCCGGGTCCGTGGCGAGCATGACCCCGCAGTCTCGGAGTTGCCCTGCTGATAGTAGGTTGAATCGAAGATCCGGGACGTAGAGCACGTCGTTGAACGAAATGTGTGTGTTACTGTCCCGTGCTTGCAGGACCACGATCCCTTGCGCGTTGGCGCGCAGCTGTTCGTTGTTGGCGACGGTGACGTAGGTGGCGGGGGCACGGCTGAGGTTTGAGACGTATCGCACAGATCCCACCATGTGCTGTCCGCAACAGCTGTCCAAGTACCAGGTGTTGTAGTTGTCAGCGTTGTTGTTGCGCAGAAGTAGGGCAAGCCGCGGAGTCACCAGTGTCGCCTTGTAGCGTCTGTGAAAGGATGGGTCTTCGTCTTCTTTCCATCCCACAGGTACGTAGTGCTGGTTGTCATGAGGCGGGCTTTCCCGCAGTGTCATTGGCTGATGCCAATCTTGCTCGTCTTCGTCATAGCGGTAGTAGTGATCTTCTGTGAGAGGGTTGTTCCACCCTTCTTCAGGTTGCATGAGCCCTCCGCGAAGTTCGTCCTCTTCGTCTGGCTCAGCAGCGCGAGGGCGACGTCTTGCCGCCATGTTCGCAATCACGTTTCTAGGAGCTCCCGCTTGAGGTCCTTGTCCTTGCTGTTGTTGGTGCTGTGCAGGGGGACGAAAGTTTTGATGCTAGTGCAGAGAATGACGAGCGTCTTGTCGGCCGACCTAGTTGTTGTGGTGAGTGGAATTTGGGTGGCGATAGTTGGATCGAGATTTGCATCGATCCGTTGAGTGTCCGAAGACCTTGCATATTTTGCAATAATGGCGCCTTGGTTGTCGTCGCTCTTCACGGTTGTCTGTGTCGAAGGCGAGGCGCTCTCGGCGCGGCGCGGAGCTTGTTCTGCTCGAGTCCATGTCCTGCTGTTCAGTCAGGAGAGCAGCGCATAGCGCGGCTTCAGAGATGATTCCGCGTTGTCGGAGTAGCGCTTTGCAGGGCTTCCACTCTGGCCCGAGTCCTTGGAGGACTATATTGACGAAAATCTCTTCTGAGATTGCGCTCCCATGCTTCGTGATCTGGTCACGGATGTTCCGACAGCGGTTAATGTAAGAATTTGCCTTCTCCCCTTGCCCCATCTTTGTTTCCATGAGTTGCTGCAGGAGCCTGCTAGCGGTGACCGAATCCTTCGGCTGATATACCTCAACGAGGTGCTTCCAGGCTTCCAAGGCTGGAGCGGCGCTCTCTTTGTAGGAGCGAATGCTAAGTTGTTCCGCAGGCGTCATGTTCCGAAGCAGCACACTGTATGCCATGAGGGACTCGCTGTAGTACTGAGCCCTGGCGTCGTCGGTGTCTTCCACCGGTTTTGCGTAGGAGACGTCGAAGTAATGGTAGATCTGCGCCATTTGTAGGAGGAGCTCAAGCTCAAAACTCCATGTATAGAAGTCCTTGCCGTCAAATGCGGCAGTAGTCTTAATTTTTGAAACGCTCAGAAAGCGTGCTTGCGCAGAGTTGATAACTTCATCACTTGGACTGGGGGCAGTTGTTGTTGATTTGTCTGTGTCGAGGGAGAAGGTGTGCGCGGCGGTATCACGACTTTTCGCGGCCGGTTGTCCAGGTTGAACTGGTTGGGAAGAGGTTCCCGCATCGCCTTTGCGCAGTTCTTGGAGGTCTTTCTCCATAGTTGATAGTCGCGAAAATAACTGCTCAAGTGCGGCAGTGCTTATCGTGGTTGTCGCCTCATTTGTCGCAACCGGGTTGGTTTGTCCTTCGACCGTTAGATTTGCTTGGCCTCCGGATCCTCCGGCCATCTTGGTCTTGGAGCGTGTGCCGCTCGACAGATCTTGGTTCGGCGAATTTCACGGAAGTGAAGTTGCGAAGAATCCCTGAGTAGCTCTCATACCATGTTACAATCCCAAGTGGGACTTAGCGAAGGATCGCTCAGGGTTGATCGCAGAGTAGTGTTGCAGCGGAAGATTGAATCTCAGGTCAGAGTGAATGTAAATGACTGAGTTGATAATAGCATGCATACATTGGGTTTATATAAGAGTAAAAGGGAATACGAAAAGACCTAGACTAGCTATGTACTCTAAGTGGTACATTCCCTTATTGCAGCGAATTCAAACCGTGCGGCGCGGGAACCCGTTTCAAACTTGTTCCCGCTCTTTTCACTTCGAATGTTTATGCCTGCATCGGTCTTGATCAGACGGTTACTAGTGTCGCTTCGACTCTTCTGACTCCTCGGCTTCGTACACTTTAGAGTCGGTCCCTGTAGCATACAGGAATGCCTTCTCATAAAGTTTCATATCGTAACACCTATCAACCAAAGCAAGGCCTGTGCTAGGTTTTGGGGCATCTTGAGGCCTCAGGGCAACTTTCCAGAATCTGATAAAATGCCCTGATTTGTCAGGGCAAATTTTCAAAGGCTTCCTATAGTTTCAGGGCTTTTGCAGAAATTAATCCTGACCTGTCAGTGCTAAAAAACGAGTGTTCATGGCTCTGTTTTTAGCACTTCCAGTGGGACCAGCTTTGTTCCACTCCCTACCAACTAGTGCATGCATAGCATACGACGAGACAGGAGGTTCTGCGGGTGCTTCGTCTCGGCGGGAGCCACTCTCTCCACAGGAGCTGCGCGAGTGGTTTGCCCGGCGCTGGAGGTGTGCTGCTGGAGCTGGAGGTTCTGCGGCTGCTGAGGGTGCTGGTGCCGCGGGTCCCGGAGGTGCTCGTACTGGGAGTACTGGAGCTGCTGGGCCTGCGGGTGCGACTGGAGCTGGAGCTGCTGCGGGTGTTGGTGCTGAGGCTACTGCTGTCGGTCCTGGAGGCGGTCCTGCTGGGGGTACTACTGGTGCTGCTGGAGGTACTGGAGCTGGAGGTGCTGCTGGCGCTGGTGCTGCCGCTGGGGGTACTGGTGCTGTCCCTGCTGTGTCGGGAGTCGCCGCGCGGCCTCGGCCGTACTTCGTTCCGCTCCTTCAGCAGGTGCTTGGTCTCCCGCCTTCTACTGGTCCTCCGCCTCCCTTAGCGTGTCCACAGCCTGTCCCGTCACAGTTACAGTTACAGGCGGCCTCCCCACTGCCCGCTCCTTCTCCCTACACTGGTCCTACTGGAGGTCTTGCTGAGCGTCGTGAGCCTGCGTCTCGCCCTGCGTCGCCTGTCCGTGCTGCTCGCACTAGTGGTCGTGGTTCGCGTCAGCGTCCTCCTCCTGTCCCTGGCACGCACCGGATGTCTCTGCGTCCGTCCACTGCTCCTTTGCGTGCCCCTTTGCCTTCTCCTCCTGAGTCCTCTCTTCCTGCTCTTCCCGACCCGGAGTCGGACTCTCTTCGTACTGCCAGTCCTTCTGTCACGCGTCTCCTTGCTACTGTCGTCACTGACCCTTCCTTTGAGTCCACTGCTGCGTCTGCCCTAGTTACTGAGCTCGTCGACTTTGCTGCTCGCTGTCGTCTAGACTACGCTGCTAGTCTTGTCGCTGAGTCTGAGTCTGTCTGTCCTCCGTCCGTCGGGGGTGAGTGTGCCCTTGGCACGGACGTCCTTGAGGACAGGCAGGAGGAGTTCCAGTGTTTGGCTGCTGCTTCACCTCATCTCGTGTCCGTACTGCTTACCCCTGAGGGAGACCCGGATGCACTTGACATCCCGACTCCGCGCTCTTACGCGGAGGCGATAGAGGGTCCCTACTCCTCTCAGTGGCAGGCAGCTATGGACACAGAGATGGCTTCCTGGAAGTCCACAGGCACCTACGTTGACGAGGTTCCCCCGCCTGGGGCGAACATCGTCAGTGGCATGTGGATTTTCAGGGTGAAGCGGCCGCCGGGTTCTCCGCCTGTCTTCAAGGCGCGTTACGTGGCTCGTGGCTTCAGTCAGCGGCAGGGAGTTGACTACTTTCAGACCTTCTCTCCCACCCCGAAGATGACCACTCTTCGGGTACTGCTGCACATAGCTGCTCACCGCGACTACGAGCTGCACTCTCTTGACTTCAGCACTGCTTTCTTGCAGGGCAGCCTGCACGAGGAGATCTGGCTGCGTCGCCCACCTGGCTTCACTGGGTCTTTTCCTCCTGGCACCCAGTGGAGCCTCCGGCGACCAGTCTACGGTCTCCGCCAGGCACCGCGTGAGTGGCACGACACAGTGAGGACTACACTTGCGGCTCTTGGGTTTGCTCCCTCTACTGCCGACCCGTCGCTGTTTCTGCGCACCGACACTTCTTTGCCGCCGTTCTACATCCTCGTGTACGTCGATGACTTGGTCTTTGCCACAGCTGACAGTGCTGGACTCGCCCACGTGAAGTCCGAGCTGCAGAAGAGACACACGTGCACAGACCTGGGTGAACTGCGCAGCTACCTTGGCTTGCAGATCACCCGGGACAGAGCACGCCGCACCATTACCCTGACTCAGTCACACATGGTGCAGCAGGTCCTTCAGCGCTTCGGCTTCACGTACTCCTCGCCTCAGGCCACTCCTCTGCCTACTCGCCACTCGCTCTCAGCTCTGCCTTCGGATGAGTCCGTAGAGTCGAGTGGCCCGTACCCAGAGCTTGTTGGCTGCCTCATGTACCTGATGACCTGCACACGACCTGACCTTGCATACCCTCTTAGCATTCTCGCACGCTATGTTGCTCCTGGGAGACACAGACCGGAGCACATGGCTGCAGCGAAGAGGGTGTTGCGCTACTTGTGCAGTACGTCGGGCATGGGGCTTGTGCTTGGAGGGCAGAGTCCAGTGGTCCTCACTGGGCACGCAGACGCTTCTTGGGCTGACGACCAGGCTACGCAGCGGTCGTCACAGGGTTACACCTTCAGTCTTGGTTCCGGCTCTGTTTCGTGGCGGGCTACCCGCTCGTCTTCTGTTCTCGGCTCCAGTTGTGAGGCTGAGATCTACGCCGGGGCCATGGCTGCACAGGAGCTTCGCTGGCTCACCTACCTGCTGACTGACCTTGGAGAGCCGCCTCGTTCTCCTCCAGTACTGTACGTAGACAACAAGGCCATGCTGGCCTTGTGTCGAGAGCAGAGACTGGAGCACAGAACGAAGCACATTGCTCTCCGCTACTTCCTGGCTCGTGAGCTACAGCAGCGTGGTCAGCTGCGGCTTGCGTACGTGGCCTCTCAGGCCAACACTGCTGATATCTTCACCAAGGCACTTGCGCCTTGTGATCATCAGCGCTTCTGTACTCAGCTGGGTCTTGTGCCTACCTTGCCTCACTTGCTTACCCCTTGACCTTGTTTGTACTGTTACATATATATATACACCTGCTCTTGCTTGTCTAGCCTTATGTATATATGTAATCATGCATGTGAACTGGCCTTGTGGCCTTGAACTTGTGCTCGGAATGTGTGGTGACTTTGTGATCCACCCTGAGCTTGCTTTGCTTTGCTTGACTGGTCTTGTGACCCCTTGTTCTCCCCCACTTTGCCTATGGGGGTGTGTCAGATTTATATGACATAGCTACTGTAGGCTATAGTGGGGTAGCACATATGGGGTACAGTTTTCTAGGGTTTGCATTTGTACCAAACTTTCCCTTAGTCAATCCATTCTCGTTTCAGTTTTCTCAGCAAACCCTAATTGGGCTGTACTCACTATGGAGTACCCCACTGCAGGCTAGACAATAATAACATTCTGACACATTACATATATTTTTAGAGATGCAGTTAGTACCATATTCTTGCTAGTCCACTATGTGAAAGAAAAGAACAAGGATGAATTGACTAACAGCAGGATGGGTACAAGTACTAACCCTAATTGGGTTGTACCCCATATGGGCTACGCCACTATAGCCGACACAAGCTATAGCATATAAGTTTGACACACTAGATTAGGCCTTCTACTTCAACAGCACTAGGTTCTAACCTTTCCGATCCACATAATTTGAGAGATTTCAAAGTTTCAGCTCCGCCTTGTACCTGCACACAAGCGTGCATATTGACTGAATTGACCGACGCATTATTCTCTCTGTACAAATACAATGAATACCATATGTATTCCCATTTCCGTTAAATTATACTTGTCAGAAGTAGTAGTAGAAACAAGAATGAAGAAAGGAGGGCTTTCACTAGCAGGCAGTTGGATACATATAGCAAACCCTAATTGGGCTGTACTCACTATGGAGTACCCCACTGCAGGCTAGACAATTATAACATTCTGACACACCCCCATAGCCAAAGTGGGGTGTAATCAGCACAACAAGCAAGCATAGTAATAGTTCACAATTACAAGCAAAGCTAGAGGTAAACACAGCGGGCAAGTGAGGAGGAGGAGGAACTGTGGAAGGAGAGAAGATGGGAGGCAACGACTGAAGCTGCAGAGGCACGGGCACAGGAGCTGCTGACTCAGGGTTACCGAAGCAAGGGCGACGGACCCACAGTGGCTACCGAAGCAAGGGCGACGGACTACTGGAGTGACTGGCTCCGCAGCTAAGACGAGCGGCAGGAGCAACGGACCCACTGGCGACTGGTGCAACAGGCTCACTGGCTACCGAAGCAAGGGCGACGGACTACAGGCGCTGCAGGCGACACGACAGCTACCTCCACACAACCTCCTCCAACTGACCCACACCCTTGACACACACCCCCTGCTGAACCCCTAACTCCACTCCCACGTCACCCCCCTTAAACCCTAAACCCTCGGCTCCCACACACCCACCCCCCTCAGCGGTAGCTGCAGCAGTGGGAGACGGAGGAGGAGGAGGAGTAGGGGACGGATCACACACCCGCCACCCCCATACTTGCCACCCCCATACCCCCAAACGTAGGGCAAAAACGGGGGCAGCAGCTGGGGCGGTGTGTGAGCGGAAGCGGGGCGGCGCGCGGGCCCCCAGGGCGCCTCGACGAGTGACGGGAGGGGGGGACGCGCGGCCCCCCAGGGCGCCGCGACGGGTGACGGGAGGGGCGACGCGCGGCCCCCCAGGGCGCCTCGACGAGTGACGAGAGGGGGGAACGCGCGGCCCCCCAGGGCGCCGCGACGGGCGACGGGAGGGGCGACGCGCGGCACCCCAGGGCGCCGCGACGGGCGCCGCGACGGGCGCTAGAGCCCAGGGCGCCGCGACGGGCGACGGGCAGGGCGACGCGCGGCCCCCCTGGGCGTCGCGACGGGCGACGGGATGGCGGGGGGGGGGGGGGGCGCGCGCGGATCCCCCACGGCAGAAAACCGCCGCGCGCCTCGGGGCGCACGGCTGGCAGAAACTCGCCGCGCGCCCCGAGCGCACGGCAGGAAGAAGACGGCGCGCGCCCGAGGCGCGCGAGAAGCAGAACAGCAGCGGAAGCAGTTAGGTGGTGGGCCCACCCACAGGATCGACCCAAGGGGGTCGACCTGCTCTGAAACCATGTCAGGAGTAGTAGTAGAAACAAGAATGAAGAAAGGAGGGCTTTCACTAGCAAGCAGTTGGATACATATAGCAAACCCTAATTGGGCTGTACTCACTATGGAGTACCCCACTGCAGGCTAGACAATTATAACATTCTGACAATACCATTCCCCACCCCCCTACCAGGTTTTAACCTATTGGATCTATGTAATTTGGCAGATATAGACATTCCAGTCGTACATGGTACCTGCACTACAGGCGCGCATACCGACCAAACTGACCAGCGCGTTACTTATGTTTGTAGAGATGCAGTTAGTGCCATATTATTGCCAGTCCACTAGATTAGGCCTTCTACTTCAACAACACTAGGTTATAACCTTTTCGATCCACATAATTTGGGAGATTTCAGTGTTCCAGCTCCGCTGACTATACTATCCCCAGCTTCTGATTGGACCTCCAAACGATCCCCAGCTTCGGATTGGACCACCTAATGTGGAATCTATTATATGCAATGATATCAATATCCCATGTCTTCAATTTGAGACACGTAGGCTGTTTCAATGGCCAGCAAAGAAACACGGTTGGAAACAAAAAAACTCGACAATCTAATGACGTGGCCAAAAAGCTGTCGTTCAATTCAACGCCGCGGTTCGTTTCCCGAAGCGTAATACGAAAATAAGCCGCTCTAGTGCTAAGGAGGCGGCTGTTGGCAGAAGAGCTAAGAGGAAGTTGAGATCTCTGTTGTTTGGGCCTGACAGCGGCGGCGGTAGAGAGAAGCGACGGAGCAGCTGTGAAGCCATGATCTGCTGGAAGGAGAAGCTCGGGTCATTGGTTTAGCGAAGTGTCGAGCTCACAGGCAACTTCTGCTGTCGGCTGTTCGTGAGTGGATGGAAACTGACAAAACCGTTGTTGCGTCATCCAGAAACATCATTCCCAGGGCACACTTTCCGTTTTTCCGCGAAAATCCCTGACTTAGTAAGGCTGGCAAAGCAATTTCGAGGTTGTGTGAATCCCGAGGTGCCCATCCTGGTGTGCCTGGAACAATACACTTCCGATCTTTCTGAGGCAACTGAGTTTTCAGAGAGTATCACCTGAGTTGGGGTTTCAAATTTCTGATATGTTACATAAGTTTCTCTGGTCCCAAGCCCTGGATCTGCCCGAAACAGAACCTTTGGCTTTTTGTTGAAAGTGCATGAATTGCGGACAACGAAGAAACTCGTCTGGGGGCAGTGTTTCACGTTGGCTCCGCCGCTCGTGTCAGAAACCTTTCTGATCTCACGATTTGTGGCGAGAATTGTTTGGACGAAAAACCGCGAAATATGTGACGCTTTAGAGATAATGGCCAATCATATATCTCGTTTCAACAGTAAACAAGCCAGTGACGGTAAGAACTCACTTCCACGAACCTGCCTTCAACCGACTCCACAATATGAAAAACACACCCTCGTTAGATTTCGCGCCTACATATTTTGTCCGTTGGCTGCGAGCTGGAAGGAATCCTGGCTACATGAATACTTGAATCTCATATACTGTTTTCTAGAGGAGTGTACACAATATTGGTTATGCTTTATATACTTCATAACATCTTACTGGACAAGGGAGACGTTTCCTGGACAAACTGACTCAAGAAACAAACATATCCAATTGACCAGCAAGATGGAGGCTCTTGGCACGCATTGTGCTTGCAAATACGGTAGCATTTGCAATGTTGCCAATGTATAATTGGTTGTTTGTATGGATGGTGGGTAGGGTGCAGGTTGATTCGACTGCACTGTTTTCAGTTACGGTAGCTGCTCTGAAACTGTTCAAGAATTCATTTGCACGATATGCAAATACGGTATTGCAACCCGTGCTGGGAAGGGATGGTCACATTTGTTTTGAGTGCACCTTACCTTCTTTGCACTTTTGGCATGCCACTGCACAAAGCAATTGAAGTTAATTGTAATAGACCAGTTGAACACAGAATATAACACTAGATCAGCAGCACACAGGGGCAGCGATTGGCAGGTGCACTTATTTGCAGGCAGAGCACAAGATGATGCCTAGCAGGGGAATAGGCAGGCCAGGGCTGCTCTGCTGCTGGCTGTGTGTACTGGTGTGCACCCATCACTGCAGCACGTGCTACCTCTGCTGCTGCTTGTATACCGTTGCAACAGCACTGCGGATGGGAGAAGATCCAGTGAGCTACAAGAGAGGGGTATGGGAGGGCGGTGAAGATGGGCGGTCGTAGGGAGGGAAGCCGCAGGCAGGTCTGGGCAGCGTGCAGGTGGGATTCTGGTGGTGGGAGGCCCGGAGAAGGGAGGGCAGGGGTGCAGGTGCAGTGCAAGTATGGAAGGCAAGTCTCAGAGGAAGAGGAGGATTGGATGGGAGGTAGCAGCCTAGCAGGGACAGGAGGCAGTCAAGGTGGCTTGACTGCTTATGGTGCATAGTGCACGGCACATGCGCACGGCAAATGGCGCACGGTACATGGCGCACGGCACGGTGTGGGGGAGCGGCAGGCGGGGAGTGGGAGGAGTCAGGAGGTGTGGGAGATGGGCACGGCCTTGTGATCCCCTGTGTAGAACCGTGCAAACGCCACCGACCGCAGCGCAGCCGGGCGCTTCAGCTCCGCCAACAGGAAGGTGACACGTGGCATGTCGGGCCGGTCCTTGCGCAGCGGCGCCACACACTCTGCTGCGATGCGCGCGAAGGCCACGAGGGAATCACGGGGGTAGCCGGGCGGCATGCGGGGGTCCACGAGCTCCTCTACCCTGTCCTCTTGTATCAGCGGCAGGGCCTGCAATGCAGTAGGATAGTAGTAGGATGCAGTACGAGGGGATGGTTTTGAGCTGGGCTTTCATTGATGGTGGCGGCTGTATGGTGCGAGAAAGAAGAGTGGTGGAGGGTGGGAGGGATTGCAGAAGGCAGGACTGGTGCTCAACACGGGGCAAAGGCCATAGTGCGCAGGGTGCAGGGTGCAGGGACAGGGCACTCACCCACTGGGGCAGAGACATGGGCGGAGTGGGGGAGGGCGCCTCTCCTGCAAAGCTGGCATCCGCGGCTGTGGGGGAGGAGCGCGGCAGGCCCTGCACTATGGGCGGCAGGGCTGTCAGCATCTCCAGCATCACCACTCCGAAGCTGCGCAGTGAGCAGGGGCAGGGAGGGATGGAGAGGGGTTGAGAGTGGTGCGAGTGTGGGAGGGTAAGGTGCACGGCACCTGTGGGGCATGGTTGGAAACGCAACTGAACGGCACGAGTGGAGACAGCAAGGGGAAGAGGAAAGAAGGCAGAAAAGGAAGGGGTGGGTGACGCTGGTAAAGGAGACGAGCAGATAAAGCAGAGGAGCAGGGGAGTGTTACCTATAGACGTCGCATCTGGGCGTGACTTTGAAGGTCTGGAAGTACTCAGGATCCAGGTACCCCTTCTTGCGCGCCACCCGCAGCCGCATGCCCTCCCCCGGCAGGTGCTTCAGCAGCCCCAGTCCCCCGAGCTTCACCTGCACGGCACGCCACACACGTAGAGAGCAAGGGGAGCACGAGGAAAGAAGTTGGTACCGAATTCAGGCACTTTCAAAAAACGAATGGACGAGGGGAAACAACGTGGATGAAATGGCAGGCCAGGGGCCGAATGCAGAGCGATGGAGGCACGGCAGGAGTGAGCAGCGCACAGAGACGAGAGGGCAGAGAGCAGAGAGCAGAGAGCGGAGAGCAGAGAGCAGAGAGCGGAGAGCGGAGAGCAGAGAGCAGAGAGCAGAGAGCGGAGAGCGGAGGGCGGAGAGCAGAGAGCAGAGAGCGGAGAGCGGAGGGCGGAGAGCAGAGAGCGGAGAGCGGAGGGCGGAGAGCAGAGATCAGAGAGCGGAGAGCGGAGGGCGCACGGACCTTAAGATGGTCGTCGAGCAGAATGGTATCGGACTTGATGTCGCGGTGGATGATGGTGGGTCGGCTGAACGAGTGCAGGTACTGCACCGCCTCGCCCACGCCCAGCGCCGCATCCACGCGCTGCTCGAACGTCAGCGCCGCGTGCTCGTCTCCGGGCGGCGGGCGCAGCCACACGGAGAGTGGGCCGTTAGCGAGGTACTCGAAAACGAGGATCTGCTCACTGTTGTCGTCGCAGGAGTAGAGGAGCGGCACGATGTTGGGGTGCTTGATCTGCGACAGGAAATCCACCTCGTTGCGAAACAGATGCGACCCCGATACAGTCACGCGCTTGGCGCGCTTCACCGCCCACGGCTCGCCGCTCGGCCCCTCCCCGCGATACACGGTCGTGTGGCCCGCGCCGCCAACGATGGCGTCATCACTGAATCCGTCCGTTGCGACTTGGATGTCGTTGAAACAGAGCGTCGGCACTGCCACGTCATCCGGCCCGCTGACGATCTTTTGGGTGCTCTTCTTTTGTCCTTCCTTCTCTGAGAAGAGGTAAAACAAAACGCGGGAGGGTGGGTATTATAGCTTACACGGTGGCGTGTTCGCAGGGGGATACTTGCTGTGAATGCAGCAGCGGTTCTTACCGGCGGTTGCCTCTTTGCGGGAGGAGAAGCAGCAGCAGATGAGGATGACGCAGACGACGAGTGTAACGACGAGCGCCGACCCCGCCACGGCCGCAATTATGATCTCCGACTCTGCAGTGAGGGGCGCAGAGAAACACGCAGGGACACGGGCAGGCGAAGGGACGCAGCGGAGACTATGAGAACCCCTTTGCCGTTGATGGAGGAACGCGTTTCATGCCATGGCTCACAGATAAGGCAACGCGAGGGGCGCTCTAGTATCGAGGATGGTGGTGAGTAGCATGTGAAAGGGGCAAGTGCTAGAGCATCGACTTCATTCGAGAGTCGGGTAAGAGGCAAGTGCATTGGGGGTGACTTACGAGCAGGCAGTTGCTGCAGCAGGGCTCGTCTGGGGCTGCCACCTGCAGTTTAAGAGGCCGGCCGTTGGGACGGGCGTAAACGGAACGGGAGATACAGACGACGGGGAGCGTGGGTGAGAAACAAGAAAGAAAAGGCTTTTGAAAACGTGGGTTTCTAGCGGCAAAAATACCAGAGATGCACCTCTAAGACATCTGTAAAAGCGTTAATCCACGGGGTAAGACAACGGAGTAACTGCGACAGAAGCAACCGAACGGCGGCGCACCTGCGAGGGCCACGGGCGGCGCCGCGGAGAGAATCAGGAGCAGCACGAGCACCGCCCATGATGAGCCGAGCCGTAAACGCAATCGTGTCGGCGCGGGTCCGCGAGTTGGTTGACGGGATGATGCTGCTGCTGCTGCTGCTGCTTGTGATGCTGATGCGGAATTTCCGGTTGCTGATGCCGATGGAGCGTGGATTTGAGGCCATGGCGAAGCAGTGGCGCCATAAATACGGTTTCCAGCGGCGGACCTCAAGGGGGATGCACGCAGACGCGGCTCGCGGAAAGACGCGCGCTCCCGATTGCGACGAAACGACCCTTCCATTTACTCGAGTCGCGATGGTGTACTAGGCAAACAGGAGGTTTCCCTTTTTATCTTTCTACTTGGCGGATGTTCTGCATCCACTGAATCCTACACTCCTGGCTCCTATCAATACGGTACGGAGCTGTGCCTACTGGTAAGAAAACGGGGAGTATGAACGCCGTAGCCTTGCCGCATTGCTCTAAGGGCGATATTGGGGAAGATGGAGAAGTCTACGCTACAAGGCAGGATTGTGGGCGGCAGAGCGAGGGCAAAAGAGGAAGGCTACGACCAGAGAAGAACTAATCGCCACGCAAAAGGCAGTGACGAGGAGCTTTGGAAAGAAGAAGAAACAGTGGTTCAGGAAACGGTTGTCACCTTTGAATGGAGCGTGAACGCAACAAGGCTTTCTGGCAGGACCTAATGTCTGCTCCTCGCAAACTATGAAACAGAATTCTAGTATGTGCCTAGCTGTTTCTGCATCTGAAATCTTGCGCCTTCGAGTAAGGTCCAAACCAGCCGAGCTGAGCCGACGGAGGGAAGTGGGCATGCGAGCAATGAGCGATGGTGGTGCTACTTTCAGCCAGAAACAGACTGTGGTGCTGGGCGGAAATTTGCGCTTGCTCAGGCCGCGAAAGCACTGGACCACACGCGAAAGCATGAGGGCAAATGAGACAATTCTGCCGAAATTCGCGAACTGGGGCTCCTCCCTCCGTTGACGATGGGCCAAGTGTGTTGGAAGGTGGAACCATGCGACTCCGAACCAAAACACCCGCACGGCGATTGTCGCACACCCACGGCGGAGATGAAGGTGAGCAGGATAAGGCTCGCGGGGGGGCGCAGAACAGCGGAAATGCGACCCTTCGAGCCGCGAGGCGGAGGACGGAGCAGCGGTTCGCCACGGAAATGCTGTGGCATGTGTGTGGGGCCAGCTTGCGCCCTCTGTGGGGTGGCCGAGCCGAAGCGCAATATAGTTACTCGACAGTGGCAAACAGTGGCCTGGTCCTGCATTGATAAACCGTTACAGAGGCAAGCGAGATGTTAACGAAGAGTTAATGACGTGATTGTGAAGTTCAAGCTCACCAAACTAGAGGGTGAGCGAAGACGTTGGCGAAACAGCACGAGAGTACGCATATTAGTAACGAGCGAGCCAGTACGCGTTACTGCATTTGACCCTTCGAGGGAAGTGGTGGTTTACAGAATAACATAAACACAGCTTAAAGCCCGAGGTCAGCATGGTAAATTTTCAAGTTATGTGAGGTTGAAATAGACTGGCGAAAACCTGGAAATCGTGTATTTCGAAAATGTGAGTGGGGCGAAAGCGAATTCAGGAGGCGGGTAAAACAGCCTTCGCCACGATACTTTGCGACATCTGTTTCCGAGAATCTGGGAGGACCGAACGACTGAGTGTGCGACAGAGGACTGCTCCCGCCCCACCACTGGTGGGGCACACTGCGCTTCTCTTGGGGTTGAAATGGTGGGCAACGCGAAACTCTCACGCGAGTAAGGCAGAGGCAGTATAATGAACATATTTTTACAATTTCTAATTTACTAAAATGTTTGGATGGTTTTGAGACTTCACTTCAGGATAACAAAACATCCCAAGTGCTGAGGGGAAGCAGAAAAGCCTTGGAAGCAAATTGTGAATCATAAAAAGGACATATCAAGAAACACATTAGCAACACATTTCCAAACGTACACTCTCAAGCTCAGATCCCGCAACTCATAAGGGTCTCGGCCGTGCCATTCCCTTCACCACTCTGCACTCACCCGGCCCACCGCAGCGCAGACCAGCCTTGCCCCATCGCACATGGCTTGACGTGCGCTGCCGCCAGCATTCCTGTCAGCCTGCCTGCCCCCTCCCGCATCAACGTTCCGCGGCATCCTGCTTGCACTGCCAATCTCCATATTTTGAGAGCGGCCCCTGCCTGCCTTCACCCTGTGCTTGCCTTTGTGCCTCCCTCCCACGCCACTCCGCACTGACCATCCGCACAACACACTCTCTTACCCTTGCCCCATGATCCACCTTCAACTCCTTGCCTGCACAGTGCTGGCCGCCAGGCAGAGCGGCTCCCAATCCCATCGTAGATGCAGAGGCGGCGGCAACAGAGAGGGCAGGGCCTCATAGGGCGCAGGTCGGCAGAGGGTATGGGGCAGCAGGGGAGGCTGAAGGCAGTCTCGACAGGAGGCAGCCAGCTCGCCTCAGGGCAGATCCAGTCGAAGATCTGCTGGATGCGGTGCTTCGGTGGCCTGCCGCGAGGAAGAGGGTGAAAAAAGGGGGAGGGAATGGAGAGAGACCGTAGTGAGTAGAAGAGCGAGAGGGATTGGGCAGATATAGAAACAGACGGGGAAAGGGAGAGGTGGGATGGAAGGCGTGGACAGCAGGCGGCAGGCACAAGGGGGAGCAGCATTGCGGCAGAGTGTGAGAGAGAGACGCTCATCACTTGTGCCAGGGGATCCAGTAATCTAAGAACTTGCATGCGCGTGCGTGTTGCTGCGCACCGCGTAGAGATCGCGTAGGGGATGGGGGGAGGCAGGGAAGGGGATGGGGGGGAGCAGGGAAGGGGATGGGGGGAGGCAGGGAAGGGGATGGGGGGAGGCAGGGAAGGGGATGGGGGGAAGCAGGGAAGGGGATGGGGTGAAGCAGGGGAGGGGATGGGGGGAAGCAGGGGAGGGATGGGGGGAAGCAGGGAAGGGGATGGGGGGAAGCAGGGAAGGGGATACGGGGAAACAGGGAAGAGGGTGGGGGGATGCAGGGAAGGGGATGGGGGGAAGCAGGGAAGGGGATGGGGGGAAGCAGGGGAGGGGATGGGGGGAAGCAGGGGAGGGGATGGGGGGAAGCAGGGAAGGGGATGGGGGGAAGCAGGGGAGGGGATGGGGGGAAGCAGGGGAGGGGATGGGGGGAACAGGGGCAGATTCCGGGGAGAGAGCTTGGGGGAGGATGGTGGGGAGCAGAGAGGGGTTCGAAACGCTGTGAGATTGGGGTGGCGTTGGCGACCATCTCTGTTCCTCCCCCTCTGGAGTTGGTGAGATGGGGAGAGGGGAAGAGCGGATGGAAACGCTGATGACGAGGGGAAGCGCGAGTGACTGGGAGGCAAGGGCGACGACGGGACGTGCGAGCGACGAGGGGAGGCGAGGGCGGCGAGGGTCGGCAAGGGTGATGAGGGGAAGCGTCAGCGACGAGAGGGAATGTGGGTGACTAAGGGAGGTGAGGGCGGCGAGGATCGGTGCGGGTCGACGAGGGTGATGAGGGGAGCGCGGGTGACGATCTGAAACGCGGTATGTCTACTATCAGCGATTGCGACGAGGGGATGAGTGAGTAACGTGGGAAAGCGCGGGCGACTAGGGGAACATATGCCACCAGAGGGTCGGCGAGGGCGATGAGGGAAAGCGCGGGCGACGAGGAACGCGGTATGACGTGGGAAAGAGCGGCCGACGAGACTAACGGCAGCGTGCGTCACGCGAAGCAGTACAGTATTCGCGTGAACGACCCGTGCCTAAAACGGCACGGTTGTGACACGAGCCTGAACCGCAGCAAGTGTGAGAAGAGCCTGCGTGTGCGACGCGAGCTTGAATGCAAGACGCGAGTAACGCGAAGATCGTTCACTAACGCAAGTGCCGCGGGGGAAGGGGTTGTAACACGAGACCGGTGACGAGAGGGGGAGATCGGAGCGTGCACTGACTAAGATGGTTGGGGTGGATACTTATCTTTCTTTCCGCACAAAAAAAAACCCTTTAAAGGACTCGCTTTTGCCAACTAACGCTAGTTTTTGCCTCGGAGCCTCCTAGTCTATGAGTTCTACTTGGTAAGCAAGTTATGTGAGTGGTGAACAGTGCATCTGGTTGGCGATCATCGCGTCAGTTCTGTTTTTGGCAACTCGGGTTCCTTTGTCGCAGGACGATTGCCTGGGCTCGCGAGAGTTTCATCAGAGAAAGTAGGGTAACTCTGTTTTTGGCGATTTCAAGTTCAAGAATCTTGAACTTGAAAATTACCATGCTGTACTCGGGCTTTAACACGCATACCTGTTAGCACACTCTGCCACAGAATGTAAAGCACAGCTGCAATCCAGCCATTACTATTCAAATTACTGATGGTACTCACACGTGCAGAATCACAAGCAGTGGGTCTATCGGAATTAAGAGCACACAAACTAAAGCACACAATAATATACAGCTTGACTAGCAGTACAACAGTACGTACTACTCAAACTCCTGCTGTCCCAAAGATCTTGAGCACTGCGTAGGTGATGCCCATGGCCAGCCAGCCTCCAATCGTGGTTCGTAGGGCAGCACGGAACTTTCTTGCACCACCCAGCCAGGCCCCAATTGCTCCAAATATTAAGAATGTGATGGTGGAAACCACAATCATGACAGTAAGCCGCGTGGGGAAATTGGAAATGAATGCCCCAGATAGCAATGGAATCATGCCTCCAATGGTGAATGCTATGGCTGACACAACGGCCGCCTGCACATAGGCAAAGAGCGAGAGGGCAATACATAAGATGCGAAGTGTGTTAGAACAATGTAACACAAAAATCGAAAACGTGAAAATACTACACGACAGAGCTTGCCAAGTACGACAATGAGAAACAGCAACAACAAGCAAAAGAGGGGCAGATAACCAAATCTTCAAGGCACGCAAGAGGCAGTACCTGTCCAGGGCTCGACAGCGCATCCATGTCAATGCCCAGCTCGTCCCTTGCATGCGCTCTGATGGGGTCGCCTTTATGCAGCTCAACGGCCACAGTGCGCGCCAACTCGTACGACAACCCTCGCTCCACATAAATCAGAGTCAGCTCTTCCAGCTCCCGCGCGCACGCCTCTGGTCCCTTCGCAAACTCCGCCCGTTCTTTCCGCAGATCCGCCTCCTCCGTGTCGCGCTGCCCAAACACGGAGATATACTCGCCGATAGCCATGCTGCACGCGCCTGCGACAAGCCCAGAGAGGCCGGATATCACCATGGTGCTTTTGTCTTCCTCCACGGCTCCTACGCCGATCATGAGCGACGCGGTGGACACGAGCCCGTCGTTCGCGCCGAGCAGTGCGGCGCGCAGCCAGGGAGAGCGGTGCGAGTAGTGCGAGTGGCCCATTTTCGGCTCCTGGGGAGAGGAATCCGCATCTTGTCCGCCGTTTTCGCCATCGTGGTTGCAGTTATCGCTGCTCGCAGCGCTGCTGAAGCTTCCGAAGATCCTCCGCTTGAAGCTTCCCTCGCGGTCTCCGCCATGCCGCACGCCAGCGGCGGGTCTGCTCCCAACGCCGCCGTTCTTGGTTACGCTTTCCATTCCGCGGCCTGCCTCCGCTGAATCCGCGCGCTCCTTGTTCTCCGCCGTTCCACCCGCAAGGAGGTCGAACTCCGGCACGCCACTGGCAGTGGCTTCTGTGTCGACGATGGAAACGCTCACATCATCTTCAGAAGCAGGAGTTGCAGCTGCTGACATCGTGTCGGGAACGAGGCTGGGTACACTTTCCCCCGAGTCGAGAACGTTCGAGGGAATACTGCTCCCTTCCAGATTTGTGGGAGCCTCGCGAGTGGATGCGCCCTTTGCGGCACGTTCTTCATTAGGAGCTCCATCCTGATGATGCTGCTTCGCGCCGCCGGGCGTTGAAGAAAGAAGAACAGTGCACGAGATGTCGTCGGGAGAAGGAGCCATGACGGCGAATAAAATTGCGCCTCAAACGCCGTAAGATTTTTGACGAGCTGGAAAATTGGGGCTTGGAAGTCAAGAGTGAAAGTCCAGGTTGTTCACACTTCACCACGCGAGTCGTGACGAGACCATGGATTGGAGGATGGGCTTTCTGTGCGGCCGCCAGCGAATTTACGGAGGGACGACGCGAAGGTGGACGCATATCACGCAAAGGTGCCGCAATAAATGGCACCTGCAGGGGAAATGAAGGTTCTAGAACACAAAATCGGGCAAGCAACAAGCTGGTAGTAGGGAAACGGCGTCAGGAGTGCTTGCTGAGCCGAGTGATGAAATGTGCGATATAGCGGAAATTGGTGAATGCTTATCTGTGAGGGAGCCCTGAATCTCTTGATTGACATCTCGGGCGTGGGCTGGCTTGCATGCCATTGAAGGTGTTGGCTGGGAAAGGGGAATGAACGCGGGGACAGCTAAGGGTAATATTGGGAGATACGGGGTGGAAATAGGTCAAACTGGTAAGGTCATGCTTTCTAACACTGTCAGCAAGGAGTCTGCGTGCTCTTTTGTTCCAGTGGTAGATGGTGAAAGAGAAAAGTATTGATCTTGGAGACTTGGTTCGAGGCGTATTTTGGAAGTCCCAGTCCAGCCGATCCCTAGTCACGACAGGAGTACACCCCAAAATCGGGGGAGATGTACGGCAACCAAAACTAAATCTCGAACCAACATTTTTTGCAGGGTATTCGTGTCGGGAAATTGTTGTGCGGGTTTGACGAAGAAGCAAATGGCACGTGACAAGGGCACACCAAAGCAGATATATATGTTTGGTGGGCAGCTTCAGATGCCAGATCGACTGGGATCTGCCAACAAAAAGAGGTCGCACCTGAAACAGAGGCCAGCGATTGCAAAGCTCTGCACTTTGCACGAGTGATAGCTGCCCCAACAAGCGGATGTGATGAGTCGGATGAACTCTTTCACCGACATCCACCCTCAAAAAGTTCCAAAGTTCCTCCGTCAAGGAAGCAGCGTGGGAAACGTGGATAAGGCACGCGCCAGCGTCAAACCGGAGCGAGGCTGCCGCGTGCTCGTTGGTTCCTGTATTTCGAGGTTGCGGTGGACAACGGAGTCTCTGTTCTGTAATGTCACACCACAATCACCTGCAAACGGTCGCAATAGCTTTCAGGAACACGCAGCCACTGCCGCTATTAGTCTAAATACAAAAGACAGTTACGTGATAGTTGCATCTCAATCACTAGTTGGGTTTTACCTTACTACAGTATGATGGTTATTGCAAGACCTTAAAAACATATGACTTAGTTCGATAGCATAGATATGAACGTCTTTCAGTGTATTAGCACGATGTCAGGCTGTCAGCTAATTTCGCCTGCCATGATGGCGCACCCACAGCTCCTATGCACACGGTTGCCGTGACATTACCACACGTAGGTACAATGCTTTGCTCTGCAAAGCTTCACTATGCTGCATCAACTCGGCACGTACATACCCGCACCCCGTTGCTGCCTCTCCAATCTGCAAACCAAACAGTGTCAGCCATGGCAGCAAAAAAAAACATGCAGTTTAGGAAGGGCAAGAAAACATGCAGTAAGTTAAATCGCAGCAAGGGAAAAAGACAAACACCAAGCCACTGATAACACCCTTTGCAGCCCAGCCAAAACCACCATATTCACCAGCAGCAACACACCAGCAGCAGAAGTACCAGCAGCAGCAGTAACCAGCAACAGCACTTACGAGGGAGCGAGTTTCCCAAGCGACTTGATATGGCGCCCCGTGGACTCGTCATGTAGCTCGCCATCAATAGTGAGCGAGTAGAACCCCGGCACCATGGGCAACCCCCTCCCCTTGAGGATGGTCAGATCCCGCGGCGTCAGCTCGCGCCCGTTCACCACCACACCCGTAGTGCCCCCACAGCAGTCCTGTGGCATGGGTGCGTGCGCCACCGCCCATATGCTCGCCTGTGAAGGGTGCGGTAGAGCACGGAGCGCAGGGAGTGTGGTTAATGGTTGGTGGCGGGAAGGAGAGCATGCACAGGGAATGGAAGGTGGAGGTTGAGATGTGACCAGACAGGAGAAACGGAAGGAGTGCGCGCATTATTGGTAGGCGGGAAGAAGAGTTGCGTGCATAAGGGGAGAGCAGAGTGAGGATGGGTTGGGTGGATTGCAGAGGGCTTACCGGGATGACTCCAAGGCATGGTCCCCCCATGATGCCCCAGAAGCCAGCATAGGCGTCGTACCTGGTGGTGTGAATGTGGGACGCACACAGGGACACAGGACAAGCGCACATGAAAAGAGTGCAGCAGAGCACAAGCCACCATAAGAGCGACAGGGGAGATCAAGGACATGCGTGTGAGAGAGAGGCGGGAGAGAAAGGGCATGACCACGAGCATGAGCATCAGCGTGAGCAAGAGAATGAGCAGTGGAACGGGAATGAATGAGAGGGAGCAAGGAGCAAGCACACACCAGTAGGAGCCGGGGTGAATAGGGCCTGCCATGGCCTCTGCCTCATGCACGTGCGCATCTGAGATGGGCACGCCATTCACCACCACGCCCCTGCTGTACGCCTCCTCCCCTCTTCCCCCACCCACCACCCCCGCTGCTGCCCCTCCTTGCCCGTTCCTCACCGAGCAACTCGAATTGCCCCGACTGCTGCTTCCTGTGCCCCCCTTCCCACCTCGGCCAGCAGCGGTAGCAGCAGCGCCCTTCCCTGCAGCAGCAGTAGCAGTGGCAGCCACTGTGACGACCCCATTGGGGGGTGGTCTGCCTTGGCCCCACGGCTCGTGCTGCTGATGCACCCCTCCTCCTCCTGCTGCCGCCGCTGCCACCGCTGCTGCCGTCGCTGCTACATGTGCCGCTGTGTTGCTGCTCCGAGCAGTCACCCTGCCGTGGCTGGGATGTGTCGCGGCCAGGAACGACTGGGAGGTTGTAGCTGCAGGGACGGACGAAGATCCAGGAAACACACCGCCCACACCAGCACTAGCTCCAGTGGCGCCGGCCCCAAACCCCGCACCGGGACCCATTGCAGGAATAGAGGCGGACACAGGCATGGAGATGAGGGAGGAGGCGCCTCTGCTGGTGGGGCGACGGGGGGAAACAGCGGAGATGACAGAGGAAGAGGAAGACGGAAAGGGCCTGCCTTTCGCCTCCAGATCCAACGATGAGCGTGCCCTGGTCATACCACCACGACTCGCCCCGTCTGCCCCGCCAGCAGCAGCAGCAGCACCAGCAGCAGCACCCTGCCCGTAGAAGCCCCTAGGTGGGCTCTCCCCGTTGTTGCTGCTGCCACGGTTGTTGCCCCCGGGTGGGCTGCTCTGCACATGGTTCTTGAACCTGCCACTGTTTCCTGCCATCCCTGCGCCGCTGCTACTGCTGCTGCTCCCACTGCGCATGTGCCGTGGGCCCTTGTGCTGCCCAGGAGTGGTGGCTGTAGCAGCGGCTGTAGCAACAGAACTAGCAGTACCCACCACGTTCATAGTCATACACCGTGCCATGCGCTTGCCCTCTGCCCCTTGGCCCGTGCTCTTCATGCTACTCCCTGCAGCACCAGCAGTGGCTGATGCGACCCCTACTCCTCTGGATTTCCCTGGTCCACCTCTGTGAGGAGTACAGGGAGACGCAGACTGGCTATACACGCCCCCGGTTGCTTCTGCCATTGTTGCTGCCTCTAGCTCTGTTTCCAGATCTCCATACATGTCCTCCTCCCCTTCCTCATCCTCCTCCCCATCTGCAATTTCCTCCTCCTCCACCTCCTCTTCCGCCTCCCCTGAAAATCCCTGCCCATCCATGCCACCATACCCTCCTCCGTACTCATCTGTCATTCCTTCCTTGTATTCCTCCTCCCCATACCCCTCGCCATATACACCTCCCCCGGTTGCACCCTCACCAAGGTTGAAGTTTCCTTGGTAGGCGGCAGCACTGCTGCCAGCGCGAACAAACTGCCGGCTGCTCGAGTCAGGAGCCATCCCTGCTGCCACAGCCACGGCTTGCACCCTCCCCCCTGCACTCTGAACCCTCTGAAACCCCGTGTTTCCCACGCGCCCCCCTCTGCCCACTCCTCCCACCTGCTGCGGTTGCTGCTGCTGCTGCTGCTGCTGCTGGTGTTGTTGCTGTTGCTGTTGCCACTGCTGTTGCTGGCCATATGCCATCCCTGCGTTTCCAGGAGGGCACGGGTCCTCAAACCCGAAATCCGCCTCCCCATCCTCATCCTCCCAGTCCCCCTCCCCTGCCCCCGCCCCGCCCCCACCATACCCCCCTCCCCGTCCATACCCATTCTGCGCTCCATACCCATATGGACTGCCCCCCTCCCCACCATACCCCGCTTCATCACCATACCCTCCACCTCCCATCCCAACCCCTCCTCCAGCCTCCCAACCCTCTCCACCCCTCGCATTCGCCCCCCACCGCCCTTCCTCTTCCCCCCCATACCCATACCCATTCCCGCTCCCGCTCCCGCTCACACCATACGCTCCCCCCTGCCTGCCCGCCCCAACCCCCATCCCCGCGCCTTGCCCTGACGCCACAGTGCAAGACGTAGCGGACAGGGGGAAGGAGGGAGGCGAGGAGGCGGGGAGAGAGCTCGGGGAGGAGGTGGGGAGGGAGGGCAGGGCGGAGTGGGATGGCGGAGGGGAGGCGGGGACGGGTGATTGGAAGGGCAGGTATTTGCAGACTTTGAGGCATTTACCACACCGCAGCTTCTGCACGCCACTCTTGGGCGTGGGTAGCTTCTTGGGGAGCGATAGATTCTGCCCACAATACGTGCACTGAGGGGGGAAGGTGGGGGGGAACACGGGAGATAGTGGAGGAGGGGAGCGGGGAGGGAGGGGGGGGGGGGGGGGGGGGGGTGGGAGACCGGGGGAGGGGAGGGTGTAAAAAGAAAAAAAGAAAAAACGAGGGATGGTGATATGACGACACGGGTGGCGCAGGTGTGGTGTGCGGGCAAGGGAAGGGCAGCTTATTTGGCAGACGAGAGCGACAGGAGGGGGACGCGGCAGCTCCGAAACGAGAGCGCTGCAGCTTCAGGTGGGAGGACGCTCTCCCAGTTTCTTCCATCCACTCAGAATGAACCAGCTTCAGCTTCAGACGCCGGAAAAAAATAAACAACAACAATCCCCTCCTGCAACAGACTCCCTTGGCGAACTGAGCACAGCTAGGAAAACTTCCCTTGCACCAGCCCAGCAGCAAGCGCACCTTGACAATCTGAGTGGCGTGGGGAGGAGGCAGCATGGGCAGCCCTGCTAGCTTCTCCTCCTTGCTCTTCCCACTCCTGCTCCTGCCGCCACTGTCCCCCCCACCGCCGCTGATGCTCACCACGCTGCCGCACACGCTGCCAACCACACTGGCGGCATCACAGGACGACAGAGACGACTCTCTCTTGAGCGGGCTGCTCATAGTGCGCCGCATAGGCACCTCCCCCATGGGGTACCCTTCACTCCATTCCGCACCGTCGTCACCGTTCTCCCATCCATTCGCTCCTCCCGACCCTGCTGCTGCAGATGCACCGCTGCCCATTGCGCTGCCCACTGCGCCTGCTCCCCCCGGCCCCAGTGCTCTCCCTACCCCGCGTGCCCCCCCTGCGCAGCCCAGCCCTTCCCGGCCCGCATTGGCAGATGCATCACTGAACGTCTTCATACGGCTGGACTTGCGACTGCTGCCAACACTCGCACCTGCTCCTGACGCCCCTACTGCCCCCCCTGATGGCCCTGATGCTCCCAACGCGCCTGACGCTCTTCCCGGCACTGAGTTGCAGGAGGAGGAGAGAGGAAACGCCGTGCCGCCTCTCCCGGCGCCCGCAGCGCCGCCGCTTGCCCCACGCCCCACAGCAACGGCGGAGGAGGCGGAGGAGGAGGAGGGCATATGCGCGCGTGCGGCTGCGCTGCCCGTGCTGGAGCTGCGGAGAGGCGGGGAGGGGCGCGAGGGGGTGTAGGGGGAAGGATCGTACTGCTGGTCGTCCTGTGCGGGACAGAGAGGGGGGACGGGCGGGTGGGAAGGGGTGGGGGTGTGTGTTGGGGGGTGGCGGTGGATAGATGGAACTGAACAATGTGACAGAAATAATGAGGGTAGCTGGGAGGGGGGAAGACGCAAGGGGAGCAGTGAGGCAGCAGTGAGGCAGCAGTGAGGCAGCAGATCCGGGTGAATGGCGCTGCACAGCACAGCTGGTTGGAGAGGGAAGAGGAGGAACGGGCAGAGACATGGGCAGAGAGGCAGTTTAGAACGAATCTCCAGGGCAAGCGACATGCGTGACGTGAAGCCTCACCTGCACGGCCTGCAGCGCAACAGTGAGCGCGTGCAACACTCCCCCGCTCTCCTGCGCGGAGTTGGGCAGTGTGCGCGCCCGCCGCACCACCTCCGCCATCTCACCCTCCTCCTCGTCCCCCTCCTCCTCCTCCTCCTCTTCCCCCTCGTACTCTCCCTCCCCCGCGCCACCATCACCCCCGTCTCGGTTCAGCCACGGAATTCCACCCTGCTGTGGCTGCTGCTGCTGTTGTTGTTGTTGCTGCTGCTGCTGCTGCTGCCTCATCTTAGCCCTTTGAAAACGTTCCAATTGCTGCTGCTGCTGTGGCTGCGGCTGCTGCGGCTGCTGTTGCGGCTGTGATTGCGGCTGCTGTTTGGGCGGAGAGGGCCGGGGGGGATGATACCGGGGAGACTGTGAAGGCGCTCCCCCCTTCCCCTGCTCATCCCCCTTCCCCGACGCCATGCCCTGCCTGCCGCGCCCCGATTGGCTGTGTGACGGCGCCACGTCAGCGCCGCCAGCGCTGGCGGCGGAGGAAAACGCGGAGGCGGAAGCGGAGGAGAAGGTAGAGGCGGAGGAAGAGGCGCTGGAGGCGAGAGAGGTAGCGCCAAGTCCGGGGGGAGAGAGCGCATTGGAAGGGGAGGAGAGAGTGGGGGAGGTTTGATTGCTGAAGCTTCCATGGGCAGAACCTGTCTTGTTACTCGATCCACCCTCCTGAATGCCGCCTGCCGCTCCTGAACCCGCCGCTCCCCCTCCTCCCCCGATCCCCGCTCCTCCTGTCCCAACACCCGGCGCAGCTGCGCTGGCCTCCGCGCTCTTCTTTTTCCGCGCAGCGGCTTTTCGCAAGTGCGCGGGTTGCGGGACCGGGGAGAAGATCACACTACCGGTTTCGGAATCATTATCGTCGTCGCGTAGACTGCTTCTGCTGTCTCTGGTGTCTCTACCCACTCCCGCAACTACCGCTGCGGCTAGGCCTGGAGGCGGGCGCAGATGCTGCTGCTGAAGCACGGACGGCGGCCCTACTGGTAACCTCTGCTGCTCCTGGCTCGCAGGGGCTGTCGCAGCCGACGACTTGGGCGACGGTTGCGACGTCGCACGCGAGAACGACGACTGATCGTGATGCACCTGTAGATTAAGTCGGTTTTTCACCCCCCCCAGCTGGTGCACGGGGAGGCGCGGGGGGAGGGTCACTCCGCCTCCGCCTCCGCTTCCGCCACCGGCTCCCGCGGCAGCTGCCGATCCTCCGCCACTTCCGCCGAAGCTGAAGCCGCCGATGCTTAGCAGTGTGCTTCCGATCGGCGCTCCTGGCGCGGGCGGAGGAGCTTTCTCCAGCAGCGCTTGCAGCTTCGCGGGAATTTTAACGTCCTCTAGGCGCGGCATCGCGGAAATATAGCTCGGCGGAGGTGGGAACTACTCGGCGAGAATAACTTACATGGATACTGGGAACGGGTACTCGCAGTCAATAAAGTGACTAGTTAAGGTTACATGGGTTACATGGATCAAAGAATGATGGGGTCAAAAGTGGCCGACGGGCGTGTCAGGAGGTTAGGACTAAACCGCTAAAGTCGAGCACGAATTGTGAAACTGAAAGAGACTTAGGTTGACTGGTGCGAGTCGGAATCAGTCCATAAGAAATGAATGGGATGTTGGAATGGACGGGCCGCGCGAAGCCTAATTATAATATGAAATAAGTGAATGACGGATGTCCGGTGGGTTATTCGACAAAAAGATAGTGGAGGTGAGAGCAGTAACTGCCATGTCCGCGGACTGACGTGGGACGGCGAAACCTGAGCCTGAAACACCGTCAGGTATCAGCTTAGGCTTGCAATTTTGCTTGGTGAGAACCGCAAGCAATGCGTGTTCTGAGCCGGGAATATTATGATCATGTACGGGAATGGGTGGAAACTCGAGCCTATGGTGTGTACAACCTAATCGGCGAAGAATCAGGAACAGTTAGTAATCACTTCGAAGCAACTCTGCTCAGAGTTCTCCTCGAACACATTCCGTTCAGTAGCCAAGCAGCTGGGTTGGGTTGGCGTTGGCACTCGTGCTGCTGCTGCTCGGCTTGGCTAGCCTTGGCTCGTGTCATTGGTTTCATCCGCAGGCCCGTCCCGCCGTTCCCCCCCAACTGACCCCCTGCACGCCTTGCCGCACCTGTCACCTGACTTTTCCCCCTCCTCTCCTCGCCACCACACCACTCACCCACTCGCCCAGCAAGCAAGCAACCCTTCAAACAAAACGCCATGACTGCTGTGTGATTGGTGGGTGTGCTAACCTAGATACGCCATAAGTTCCGACTCGAGCTCGAAACGCTCAGGGAGCTGGTGAAACAGCACTTTCAGACGTATCAGTTATTGTGGTAAAGTACACCCAACATCTTTACACTAATGGATTTGCCCCACTATATTTTACTATTGTAAAAAGGGAGCAAATTGGTTGTATTAAAGTAAAAACACTTCGGTTCTCGACTTTCTCCCTCTGGATTGTTTTATTTAGAGGATATAGACACTGCTCAACCAAGACACTGCACGGCGATCTGGACACAAAAGTGTTTGGGTAGCAGACCCCAGGAAAAACGGGTTGGTCGGAGACGAGAGCGAGGGGGAATATGTGGGGAAAAGGGATGGGGGAATGGTAGGGGTTGCGGGGAAGGAGATATACACCCCGAGTTAGGGCGTGTCTGAAGTGCAAACGTCGAGTTTCGTCAAATTTCGTCGACGAAACTCATCCGTGGGACCCACGCGTGTTGGTGTCTGAAGTGCAAACTGACATCCCTCGACGAAACTCGACGTTCGTGCACATGTCGAGGGATGTCGAACAGTGATACCGGGCAGCTGTTTGAGTCACTGTAGTCAGTGAGTGTTTCAAAAACAATTCTTCGACACGCCATGTCTGCATAGCTGTGGCAAACACACGTGAATAAGAACTAAGACGAGAGCGACACGTGCTAGAGAAATTTCGATGGCAATGTGACAGTAGAATATCCGGTGTTACCAGCAACAATCTATGCTAAGCGAAATTCGCGAGATTGCAAACAATTGAGTTACATGAATGATTCTGTTAATTCCACGTCGAATTTTCATGGGCAACTTATAACAGTGTTCCTATGGCACGTGTGGGTTATTTTGTCGTGTGGGTGTCTGAAGTGAACACAGCTGAAAACGGATGTCGAGTTTCGTCAAGGAACGTCGACGAAAGTTTCGTCGGCAAACGTCGAAATTCACTTCAGACACGCCCTTAGGCCACTTTTAGAAGGACGGACATCGAAACCAGAACTGCCGCTTAGGGGGTGTAACATGTGCGCAAGAACTACGCTGGGCCGTGCTGGGCCGCTGCGGCCCAGGGGCATTTGCGTGGACCAGCGCGGACCAGCATGGACCGGCGAACGGCACAGGTGTGGACCCGACTTGCACCCGCCCACGGACCAGCATGTACAGTGCGAGGCGCACGTACGAAAATGACGCTCGACACGCAGGACCATTTCCAGAGCGACCCAAGGCGATGGAATCGCATGCGAAAACTGCGTTTTGATTGTTTCGCCAAAAGTATCTGCTGCATGCGACATCTTGTTCAAGCGTGACCAGGTACACTAATATTTTCGTCAACACTTCGTTTTCGAAGCTGCAATGCACTGTGCATAGCTGGTCCGCCGCAAATGATCCCCGGTACCACGCGGGACCACTTTTGGAAGTGGTCCCTCTAAAATGGTTTCCCCTTGCATTCGCTGGTACATTTCCTTGTAAATGGACCAGCGCGCAATGTTACACCCCCTTACTGAAACCGCCACCTTGGAGACATTGCGCCCAGGTTTGAGAATTCCCACAGCGCTCCACAGTGGCATCGAATGGGACCAGCGAGTGTTGTGGGCGTGTCGCAGCACAAATCAACCCCTGAATTCGATCTGTACTGAGAGGGACAAACGTCAGAGGACCTCCGGAAACAAACGCCCCACCCCAACACCGGACTTGTAACCTGAGTGAGCAGATTTGTTATGAGTTGTAAAAGAGAGTGCGCAGGTAAACTAAATAACGAGACTTAACTGATCTCAAAATACAATGAAGGCACAGACTAATGTAGGGGCTAGCCTAGCTAGGAGGAAACCTCGGACGAGCGAGGTTGGGGTGCAGGTTTGGCGATGGGAAATGCCGAAGGCGACGCGAGGAGCCTCGGCAGCGTTGAAATCGGCCGAACGTGCAAAGTCCGAAAATCGGGCTGTACGCGTAGCAGTCAACCCCGATAAGGAATTCGGGAAAATTCCTTACACTACCCCCCCCCCCCCCCCCCACCCCCCCCCCCCTTAAGAAAGGCGGTCAATATCCGAAACACGCTTGCGCGCCAAGTAGTCACCAACAAGGGACGAGGTGGTTAGCGAGTCAGAGTGCACCCACGTGTCGTCCTCACTGGTACGATCGGTCCAACGGACCAAGAAATCCACGTGGCGACCAGCTGCGTCAAGTCGAACCCGATGTGCCAGAATCTTCGAAGGGTCGAGAGTCGACTCCGGGACAGGTCGTGCGGCTGGGGCAGCTTGTTGCCTCGCGATGTCGGTCGTGGCTGGTACGAAATTGCAAAGCAGGCTGACGTGGAAGGCGTCATGAATTCGCCAGTCGTCGGGTAGCAGCAGCTTCGCGGTGACAGGTGTCACCATCTTAATAATATCGTGGCCGTAATTTCGACGGACCGGGCAGGTGCAGGTTCTTCGTGTCAAGTAGCACTAATTGCCCAGTGGTCAAGACGAGTTCCCGGCGTAGAAGGTCGGTGTATTTGCGGGAAGTTATATTCGCCTTGCGAATTGCGTCTGCGGCTTTTTCCCGGACTTTTTGTAGTTCCGTCACAAAAGTTTGTGACCTCGGGACTGGGTTGTCGAGGGAAGTCGCTGTAGGAACCGTCGGGTCCATCCCGTAATTCAGGAAAAACGGGGAGTGATTAGTCGTGCTGGACGTCGCGTTGTTGAAAGCGAACTCCAACATGGCAAGAGACTCTTCCCAGCGGGCAGGGTCGGGGCAGTTTGTCCTGATCAGCTGCTCCATTGTCTGATTGGTCCTTTCAGTCTGGCCGTCCGTCTGTGGGTGATAAGCCGATGAGAACTGTAGTTTCGTGCCGTACTGCGCCCACGTCTCCTTCCACAATTTCGATGTAAACTTCGGGTCTCGGTCGCTGATGATCGCCGAAGGGATGCCGTGCAGTCGCACGACCGTTGAGATGAAGAGTCGTGCAGTTTCTTCGGCTGTGATTGTCGTTCGGCATGGGGCAAAGTGCGCCATCTTCGTGAAGCGATCGACGACGACAAGTACGGCGTCGTTGCCGGACGGCCCAGCTGGCATCCCCGTGACAAAGTCCATTGTCACTTGCTGCCACGGTCGTTCGGGTGGTTCGAGGGGTTGCAGCAGCCCAGCTGGCCGTTGACGTGTCGATTTCATGGCTTGGCACACCCTGCATGAGGACACATATCGCTGCACGTCGTTAAAGGAATCAGGCCAATAATATTGACGGTGCAGTAATTTCTGGGTTTTATCAACCCCGAAGTGTCCGGAGAAGTTCGAGTCGTGGACCTCCTGGATAAGGAGTTCACGCAGCAGCCTGTAAGCGGGAACCCAAATCCGGTCGGTTCCGGCTTTTAGGTAATAATCCCCTTTCTGCGTCGTGGCCTGCCGATGATTTCCAGTCGTGAAGAATGGGTCCGTAGTGTAGCCGTGGGTGAATAGTCCAGTAAGTAACGGGTTCGAATGGGTGTTGAGTACTGCAGCGGATTGTACTGTTGGTCGGGTCAGGGCGTCGGCGATGTTATTCGCCCCTTTTTTGTACGTGATGCGGTAGGTGAAGTGGCTCTCCATGTAGTCCATCCACCGAATCTGTCGTGGGTTGAGGTTGGGTTGGGCTCGCAGGTACTGTAGGGACTTGTGGTCTGTGCGAACAGTGACGTCGGCGCCCACCAGGTAGCATCACCATAATTTAAACGCGTGGATGATGGCAAGCATCTCCTTGTCGTGGATCGGGTAGTTGCGTTCGGCTGCCTGCAGCTTGCGTGATTCGTAGGCAATCGGCTGCAACCCGTTCCCGAAATCTTGAAGAAGCACAGCTCCGATGGCGAAATCTGAGGCGTCGGTGATGACTTCGAACGGCTTCGATGGATCGGCGATGCGCAGCACAGGAGGGGAAACTAGAAAATTCTTGAGTTCCTGGAAAGCCGCTTCTGCCTCCTCTTCCCACACAAAATTCCTGTCCTTGTGCAGCAGGTCGGTCAGCGGGCCGGTTATCCCTGCCATATTCGGGATAAACCGTCTGACGTAATTCACGAATCCCAGAAAACTCTGAAGTTCCGTGACATTCGTCGGGGACTTCCACTCCTGTATGGTCTTGATTTTCGCCGGGTCGATTTTAATGCCTTCGCGCGAGATGACGTGCCCCAAAAACTCCAACTCCTGCTTAAAAAACTCGCACTTAGAGCCCTTGGTGATGAGTCGGTTCTCCTGCAGCCGCTTAAACACTGCATCCAGGTCGCGGAGGTGTTGTTCTCTTGTCTTGCTAAATATCAGGATATCGTCCAAGTAGACGATGACGCATCGGTCTAGAAGATTCCGAAAAACCCTGTTCATGGTGAGTTGAAATGTCGAAGGGGCGTTCGTGAGGCCGAAAGGCATCACTGTAAATTCGTAACTCCCGTAGCGTGTGCGAAACGCAGTCTTGTGACAGTCGTCGGCGAAGACTCGAATCTGGTGGTAACCGCCACGTAAGTCAATTTTCGAGAAATATCGAGCGCCGCGAAGTTGGTCGAGGAGGTCGTCGGTGCGTGGGATTGGATAGCGAGACTTGATGGTGACCCGGTTCAGCGCGCGATAGTCGATGCACATGCGGAGCCCGCCGTCTTTCTTCGGAGTGAACAGGATCGGTGCTGCGAAGGGAGATGTGCTGGCCCGAATGAACCCTTTCTCCAACAGTGCGTCAATTTGACTTCGCAGCTCCTCGAGTTCCGGCTGGGTCAACCGCCACTGTGTCCGAACAGTCGGCTGCGCGGCAGGTTCCAGCTGGATTTTGTGGTCCTCAGGTCTCTCGGGTGGCAGTCCAGGTGGTAGATCGTCGGGGAAAATGTCAGGGTACCTCCGAATCAGCTCCGCTAAATCCGGTGGTACAGCTGCACACAGCTTCTCGATGTCCTTTCCGTCGGTGTCAACCGCCAACTCGCGTAAGCAAACAGCGAACAGCTGCGCGCCCTTGTTGAAGTGGCGAGCAATAGTGATGGCTTTGACGCACGGGGCTTGGATGTAGTCAGGTGTCCATGCAGGCAGTTTAATTAGCCCCTCGTGCTTGTTGATGCTGCACGATCCCGTTGTCCAGTCGATGACGGGGTTGTGCCGTCGCAGCCAATCACGTCCCAGCAGCACGTCGCAGCCGTCCAATGTTGTCGCGAGGAACTTCATGCTGAAGCCGAAATCGTCGCCGCATTCGATCCTGACCGTCCGTGTTTCTTCCGTTATCGCCAGAGGCGTCCCATCCACGAGGCGAGCGTCGATTTCGGGCAGACACCTGTCAAGTTGCAGCTTGCATTTTTTTGCGCTCGCCAAATTGAAGAGGCTATGGCTGGCCCCTACATCGATGAACATTTTCAAGTTATTTTTTAACACCTTGCCAGCGACCAGCATAGGGTGATCCACATGTGTATCCCCGTTATTCGGCCGAGTGCGATCGATTGCATGAATCGGAACCACGACTCGGTGGGGATGGTGGTGTTCGGGCGACGGAGCACAGTCAGTAAAGGGCCCGCTAATTACTGACTCTTCCCATTTCCCTGCTCCTTCCTGTCGTTCCCCGTCAGCGGCGTTTTCTCGTGGCAGTCTTTCATGTAGTGACCCGTCTTCCCACACCGGTAACACGGTCCCTTAGGAGGGCGGTCGGGTGTATGGACGGCGTTGATTGTGGCCCGATGGGTCTGGCCACGAAAACGGTTTACATCCCTGGAAGCCGTTCTCGCGTACTGCATCAGCGCATCTGTAGACTCCGCCAACCGTACTGCTTCAAGGAATGATGTCGGGCGGCCCCTGCGAACCTCGTACTGTATCTCGTATTTGAGGCCGCTGATATATTTATCCAACCGCTCTGCTTCCGACATATCATCCACTTGGTCGGCGAGGCCCATAAATGACGCCTTGTAGTCTTGGACAGAAGCCATCTGCGACCATGCACGCAGCTTCATGCGAGCTTGCTCCGAGGCGGATACGTGATCGAAGCGATCTCTTAAGGCTGCGCCCCACTCCTTCCATGTGCGTATCCTGGTCACTCCGAAGATTGATTATGCCACTTGATTAGTCACTGTTGAGGTCCCGTCTGCCGCATGCGTCACACCTGTCGGCGTCCCCGTTTCCAAGGTTCGGCGCCACCACTCAAGCGCTGCACCTCGAAGAAGCGAAACCGCGTAATTAATACGCGTGGCATCGTCATTAACTCCTGCTGCAGTGAAGAAGACCTCGACCCCGAACAGCCACCCTTTTACTGTAACCGTCTTGTCCGTAGGATTAAACGGGGGCGGGTTGACGGGCTTGATCTTGATCGTCGTTACTGCAACTGGCGTTGATGCCGCTCGTTGCCTATCCTCCTCTTCGAAGTCACGTGTGAGCGCGTCCAAAGGATTGCTCACTTCTTGACTGTTGCCCTCGCCTTCGTCCTCGGGCGACACCTGACGCGCTTCACCTCGCGTCTGGCGCAGCTCGGCGTTTTCTTCACGCAGTGTTGTCACTTCCGCCATTAACGACTTCATGCTCTCCTGCATTTCTGCCACTTGCGCCATCATCCTGTTAACCGCCTCCTGATCCATGTGCCTAGCGCTACGTCTGGTGGGCAGTCGGGTATCCGTGGCCTTCAGGCAAGTGAAAACACGAACTATCGGAGTCGGGCAGGATTGAATTAACAATCCCTGCGGCCAACCGTCGTGTAGTCACTAAACCAGCCACACCCTATGCCACCAAACTACCCTCGGAAAAGCGAGGTGAACTAGGAAAATACCTCTGATACTAGGTGTTATGAGTTGTAAAAGAGAGTGCGCAGGTAAACGAAATAACGAGACTGTGATTAACTGATCTTGTCAGAATCAAGCAGCAGGAATGATAAACACGAAAGAGAGGTTTTGACTAGCATGCAGTAGAGTACATATAGCAAACCCTAATTCGGGCTGTACTCGCTACAGAGTACCCCACTGCAGGCTACACAAACATCACATTCTGACAGATCTCAGAATACAATGAAGGCACTGACTAATGTAGGGGCTAAACCTCGGACGAGCGAGGTTGGGGTGCAGGTTTGGCGATGGGAAAAGCCGAAGGCGACGCGAGGAGCCTCGGCAGCGTTGAAATCGGCCGAACGTGCAAAGTCCGAAAATCGGGCTGTACGCGTAGCAGTCAACCCCGATAAGGAATTCGGGAAAAATCCTTACAAGATTTCTCGTCTGCTTGCGATGATCTTGACGGTGGGTCCAACATACTTCACGGACAAGACAAGCCACCAAGCAGGCATTTACTTGTGGCACGTTATAAGGGCGATTTTCCATATAATAATGTCAGCTATGGAACAACTATAAGCTAGTTCAGTAGAAAATATCATACTAACACCTGCTATAGCATACTTATTCAAATTCATTGCATTCTGTACCTTCACAAGAAATTAAGCGATATAACTTATCTAGAATTAGACCATGTTGTCATTTATTTGTGATGGCATGTGAACGAACATGCAGAATCTGCAATCTGATCATTTGTTTGATTTAGAAAGAGGAGTTCAACAGTTAACATGGAGAAATGTAATTAACAATAATCCAACAAACCCATCCAGCAAGTGAACACTTGCCAAATGCCCATGATTTCTGGTTAGGTTTGAGGGCTCACCCTATTGTCAAGGGTGCGTGTTTTCTTCAAGCCAGTCACGCAAAAACGAGTCCCAAATCTTCATCATCTTCGTCTTGGACCAATCTGAACACTAATTAGGGCGTGGAACATCGTAACGACCATGTGTAATGGTCGCCCATATTGTTGCGTCAGGCGAAAGCGAAGGGTGTAACAGAGATGCGAAGGTTGCGAGATTTCTATGTGATTCTGTTCGCCAGAACGTAGGGCACCCACTAGAAACCACCCCCAATTATCAGAAACATTTAAATTCGACTTTAAGCATTCGAAAGCGGTGTGGGATGTTTGGGGGAGCGGAAATGAGTCAAACACATTCGGGGGTAATTACTGGAAGTAAAATATTGTTCCCTTTTAATGGATGGTGTGGGTAGAGACCCCTAAAAACTTACGGGAGATACCACTGATTTTAAGTCAAGTCAGGGTGACTAATATGCGTGCCAGTCAATGCGGTCTCCCTAAATTCTTCGCAATCGCCAGAAACAACCAGACATCCGACCATTTGGCGTGGTCGTTACAATGTTCCACGCCCTTAGGTCTTAGAAGCTACCTCCCACTTGGTCACTCACCTGGGAGTGTCGGCGCGCGTTTACAACTGCCTGCTGCCACACGCCGCTCGTTCCATTTAACCTAACAACCATATCAGTCGTGCAATCTAGCTAATTCGCGTGCTGCGCGCATGGATCTACTAGATGCCGACGCCCTAAGGCGGCTGTACCCGGAGGCCTTCTGGGCGCCGTTCCTCGCGGAGGGCATGCGACCCGACGGCCGGCCCATCGGGCAAGCTCGCGGCGTCAGTATTGGTCTGGGTGCGTCGACGGCCCGGGTCAGGGTTGGGGGATCAGAGTCAGGGTTCAGGGTATACGGCGGGCTAGGCACTTTATGAGGGTTTTCTGTAGATTTATGGCATTTTGGCGAGGTTTCCGTTAGAATTTTCCAGCTTTTTATGTGACCTGATTTTCTCTGGGCTATTTTTCTTATCCGTGCAGGCACTGTAACGAACGCGGATGCATCAGCTTTGGTGAAGCTGGGAGACACAGTGAGTGCACACAGGGGTACAAGCACGCGTCGTTACCGTGCACTCGTGCTTGCTCAAATGCCGTATCTCGCTTCCTCTGACACTTACAACTCACGTCCACTTCCCCCGTACCTCCCCCCTTTCCTCCCTCCGTATTTCCTCACTCTACACACAACCTCCACTTCCCCCACCTCCCCTCCGCGCTTGCGCTTCCTCCTGGTTCCGGCGTCCCCCCATGGGCGCGCAGGCGATGGTGGCGGCGATAAAGGTGGAGGTCATGTCGCCCTCCGACGACCAACCCACGGCGGGCGCTCTGCGTGCGTGCTCTGGGGGGAGGGAGGGGATAATAGGGAGGGGAGGGAGGGGAGGGAGAGGAGGGAGGAGAGGGAGGAGAGGAAGAGGAGGGAGGGGAGGTAGGGGATAGGCTGGACGAGGGGTTAGGGGCGGGAGAGGAGCAGTGAAGGGTAGGGGAACGGAGCAGAGGGAACATTGACAGAGAGAGTGAGAATGTGAGGATAGTGACCCGGAGATGACACAATTCCACTGCTCGGGGGAAGGCTATGAGAAAATGTGGGAGCAGGGGCAGCGCGAAGGTGGTGGGGAGAGGATGAGAGGAAGGGGGCTAAGCAAGGGGGTTCCAGCATGGTTGCACCGCCCCTCTTCTTTCGACACCTGCATATCATTCTCGCTCTCCATCACCCACACCCTGTCTCTCTCTCTCCCGCCCTCTTCCTCAAAGTCTTTCTCTCATCACAAACACCCTCCCTCCCTCCCTCCCTCCCTCCCTCCCTCCCTCCCTCCCTCCCTCCCTCCCTCCATCCCTCCCTCCCTCCCTCCCTCCCTCTCCCTCTCTCACTCGCCCCTGAAACCCTAACCCCCTAACCCCCTGACCCCTAACCTCCTAACCGCCTGACCCCTAACCCCCTAACCCCCTGGCACCAAGAGCAGTGGTGTCGTGCGACTTACCGCCCATCTGCTCCGCAGCAGTGCGGCCTGGCCGCCCCCCGGACATGGCACACACCATCTCGCACCACCTCACCTCCCTGCTCACCAGGTACCCAGCCTCCCACCCACCACCTGTGCTCTCTCCTGCTCTCTCGTCTGCAGTCTCTCCTGCTCTTTCTTGCTGTCTCCCACATTGCTGTCACCACCGCTACCATCCATTGCCTCCCCATTCACCCCTCCCCTACCCCCGCACGCGTCTTCTCCCACCCATTCACAGTGCCGCATGTGTGGATCTAACTCACCTCTGCATTGTACCGGGCAAGGCTGCGTGGGCCATCTGGCTGGTACGTGCTGCCCTTTCCTTAATTGCCCATGCACTACCCATGCACTACCCATGCACTAGCCACGCATTGCCCATGCACCACCCTTATTTTCTTTCTCTGAACCGTCCTTCCGTCTAATCGCCATTAACACTGGACCGCTGCTCATAATCCTCCCTTGTCTCTGCCCCCACTCTCTCGCTTCTCCAGCATCCCTCAGCTCATCCCTCCCTCTCAACCCCCCACCCCTTCACCCATCTCGCTCACTCACTTCCCCGTCCCTGCCACCCCTCCCATCCCTCCACCCCTCCCGCCTGGCAGGACATAGTGTGTATTGACGCCGACGGAGCTCTCTTCGATGCTGCTCTGCTCGCCGCTCTCGCGGCCCTCTCCTCCCGTACGCTCCTCTCCTCTCCGCTCTTCTTCCCTCTCCTGCCCTGCCCTTCCCTCCTTATCCACCCATTCCCCACTCCCCCTGGCATGTGCTGCTGCTCCTGTCATGCGTTCTTCCTCCCCTCCCCCCGTTTCCCCACCCCACACTCTCCCCATGCTTCTCCCCATTCCCCGCGCATCACGCCATACCCCTCCTCTCTGAAACCCCACACACCCTCTCTCACAGCCACCTCCTTCCCTTCCCCCCTGCAGTGACCCTCCCGGCAGTGGATGTGGTGGCGAATGGAAAGGTGTTTCTGCACTCGCAGCAGGGCGCACAGGCGGATGGGGCTCGCGCAGGCAGCGAGGGGGAGGGCGGGGGAGGCAGGGGTGATGGGGACGGGGGGGTTAAGGAGGAGGGGAGGGGGGACAGGGGCAGAGGAGAGGGCGAAGAAGCAGGTGTGGAAGGAGGGAGGGGAGCAGAGCGGGACGGGGATGGATTGGTGGTGGAGCAGACAGTGGAAGGGAGGAGACTGGAGCTGCAGGCGCTGCCATTGGCCCAGACCGTGTGCTTGTATGGGGGCCACCTCTTGGTTGATCCCACTGCGGAAGAGGAGCGGCTCGGGAGTGGCAGTAACAATGTGATTATAGCGATGGATGTGATGGCGCGGGAGGAGGGTTCAGGGGCTGGGAAGGGTGCGGAGGAGGGGGAGAAGGGAGGGGGAGGGAAGGGGGAGCGGAAAGGGGGGATTGGGAGGGGAGTGGAGAAAGGGGGAGGAGGGAGTGAAGAGGGGGAGGAGCTGTTACTGGTGTTCAAGGCGGGAGGGTCTGCAAGATTAACAGCGGCAGGCATGCAGGTGGGTGGCAAGCAGTGGCTTATTGTGTGTGTGGTGAGAGCATGGATGTACAATTGTGTGGGAATGTGTTGGGCTGCTTGTAAGCTGCAGCAACATGCTTCATGCTGTAACAAACACATTTAGTTTCTCACTTTCCCATGCCTCTCTCCATACCCACCCACACCCTTCCGCAATCCTCACTCCCTCCCGTGTCCCTCCTGTGCATGTGGCTGCGCTTCATTACGAGCAGGACTGCACTGCAGCAGCAGCGGTGAACCTCAGAGAGAGGAGGGCCGCTCTGCTGCACGCATTGGCCGAGGCAGAAAAAGAGGAGGAAGAGGAGGACGAGGAGGAAGGGGAGGAGGGGGAGGAGATGGAGAGTTGAGAATTGATGGCTTTGTGCAGGCCTTGGTTGTGTAGCTGTACCCCGTGAAGCATTAACAGAGAGTACCGGTACCTACGGTAGTAAAAATGACGTTATTTTCATTTACCTCAAATGATGTTACGGCACAATGGACTGGATCCACTAAAGATGCATACAGAGGTTAGCTTTGTGTAAACCCACTGAGAGACTAACCTAACAAGGCGCACCACAGATGCCCTTTGGAGGGTAGCAGTGGGAGGGCACCTCCCCCACACCTTGCCTCCCCACCACCATCACCACCAACCACCACACACCCGAACCAACTCTTCACCTTGCATTCCCATTCAGTATCAAGCCATCATTCCATGCAATGCAGGTCAGTACAGGTCAGCACAGGTCAACACTAATCAACACTGGTCAACTCTGGTCAACGGTGGTCAATGCTGCAAGTCCCAGACGCGCACGGACCCATCAGCGGAGCAGGAGAGCATCTGCTTGTCAGAGGGATGGAAAGCAATCCCTGTCACCACGCCCTTGTGCGCACCCTGCTGCTGCCCCGCCACTGACCCCTCCACGAGGTCCCATGCCACCAGCCGCCCATCCTCTGACCCACACACCACGTATGCATCGTCCCGCGTCAACCCTGCCTCCAGCTTGTAGTGCTGCCGGTGCGTGGGGTTGGAGATTTGAGGCATGAAGTTCGGGTTCGGGGTTTGGGAGGGTTTAGGGGGGTTTGGAGTTTGGATTTAACAAGACAGGAAGGATGTGACAGGAGGGGAGTGGGTGGGACGGGTGATGCAGACAGACAGAGCCCAGCCCATGCCATAGCCCCTGACTCATGCCCCTTGCAAGTCCCAGGCGGCATGGCATGCGCGCACTCACCTCGTTCACATGGCCTCGGTACTCGTTCAGAATCTCTCCGCTTTGCCTGCACACATGCACACATGCACACATGCACACATGCACACATGCACACATGCAGGGAGCCAGGGCACAGCATGTGAGCGCCCAAACATCCATCCATCCACGGCGCAGCGGAGCAACACAGCACGAGTGAACCAGCGACGTGCAGCTCGCGGCAAGCTGGCAGTTGGCGTTGGCATCATGGATTATGCACTGCACAGTGCAGTGCGCACACCTGTCGAGAAGTCTGAGAGTGCTGTGCAGGCTGGCGGCCAGCAGGCAGTTGGCATCATGTGACATGGCGATGCAGTTGATCGGGTGCTCTAGCCCTAGCTCGTCCACCTGTAGTCTGGTGCATGCACGGCAGGATAGTTGGAATTGGATGGGTCAACCAGCAACGAGATGCAGGGGGAGCGGAGGTTGATAATCAAGAGCGGGAGTGACCCCCACGGCACAGGCCACCCCACCCACGCGCGCACCTGCCTCTGCGGATATCAAACGTGGCGATGCTGCCGTCAATGCTGGCGGCCACGATGCAGTGAGCGGAGAGCAGCAGCGAGGTGACGGCATCGGAGAAGGGGTCCATGGTCTGCACGGCGTCTACGCTGTGCGACCTGCAGTCCCACACCCGCACGCTGCGGTCGTACCCGCCTGATACCACCACGCTGTCGTACTCGTTGAACGCCACTGCGTTCACCTGTGTGCTCGTGGGCATGGACGGAGGGACGGAGAGGGACGGTGGGAAGAGGGAGAAGGGCGAATGAGATGGATTTATAGCAGACTCGTTCAACGAGAACCACCACGCTGTCATACTCGCTGAACGCCACTGCGTTCACCTGTGCGCTCGTGGAGACGTGGGTGGGCGAGGACCAAGGGCGTGGAGAGGGGTGCGGAGGGAGCTGAGACGGGGGGTGAAAGAGAGGGGGGGGGGGGAAGGGGAAGACAAGGCGAGAGAACGAACAGCACAATGCACACGCATAGGATTCGGCCACACAGCCCCACAGCAGCACGTCCCTCTCAGGGGCGCCTCAAGAGGCGCTTCTCAGTCGGCTCAGAAGGTGCTCTTAGCGGCTCCATCCATCCACTTGCCTCCCTCCCTGGGTGGACAGGAGCATGCGCACGGCGCACCTGGTTGTCGTGGCCTTTGAAGCGCCGCAGCACTCGCCCTGCCGCCACGTCCCACAGCAGCACGCCCCTCTCCGCGCCCCCCGACGCCAGCCGCGCGTTGTCGCTGCATGGGTGCGCAGGGAGGAGTAGGCGCAAAGGAGCGGCGGCAAGAGGGTAAGGGGAAAGGGAGGAGGGAGAGCGCAAGAGGCATGGAGGCATGCAGGAGCAGGGCACGCCGTGTTGGGCGCAAGGCATGGGCTGAGAAAGTCGCCATGCTGGCGGTGACAAGGGGACAGAAGACAGGGGGACAGAACTCACACTCCCCCATGTCCTCCACTCCCTCGCTCTGTATCCTACCTTCTACCCTCGCCATTTTGCCGCCCCCCCCCCCCCCCCCCCCCCCCCCTTCCCAGTTCTTAATTCCATCGTTCCCCCCCACTTCGTCCCTTCCTTGACTCGCCCCGGCACCTCCCTTTTCCACTGCTATCACCCCACTCCCCTCCCCTCCGCGCCAGCGCCCCCCGCCGCGCGCACCTGGTGACGGCGACGTCGCGCACCTCGCGGCCGTGCCCCACGTAGCTCTTGATCATCAGCCCCGTCGCGGGGTTCCACAGCCGCACCGTGCGGTCCTTCCCGCACGTCAGGCAGTACCGCCCGTCCGGGTTGTACCGCACCGCTAGCACCGCGCCCTCGTGCCCCACCAGCGCGCGCTCCTCGCGCCACCGCACCTTGGCGGAAGCGACGGGCGCGGAGAGTCCGCCAGTCCCTCCGCCCGCGGTCATTTTGCCGCGGGGTGGGGAGGCGCGGAAGCCGATAGGCGAGAAGGGTTATGTAGGGGAAAGATGTGGAATTTGCGTGTTGCAGAGCAGCAGTACCAAGGGAAAAGGGTGCTGGGCTGTTGACGAGGGATTGGGGAGTCCTGGGATGTATGATGTCAGAACAGAACGCATTTCCTGTGGTTGTCTATGACAGAACAACTCGCTATAAACTGTTATACTAAGTCCAATTTGCTCAATCGCGGAGACTTTGTTACTCTCAAAAGTCTATATTGCCTTCGCGAAGTATCATTCAAATTCTGAAGATCTGTGTGTGTTCTTGGCTCTAGACTGATGTGTACATACCACACAGTATGTTAGAAGTGTAGCACGTCATGTTACGGGCGATAAAAATCGTCTCTGTAACGTGTCGTCGATTGTCGTGAACAAATCTCGAAGTTCCGACCTGGCAAACGTTTACAGGGTACGCCTTCTTTTACGGCCTTCTCCTGTCTGCGCTGTCACTCACCTGAACATGACTTCGTCCGTCAAATCCAGCCACGTGCACCGCCATTTCAGGAAATTCGGGACCAAACTAGCGAAATCTCAAATGACGTGGAGATCTTCGTACAGTGCTGGCATTTCGTCGAAGTCTGGCTTGCCAATCGGATTTGCCCCACCGTTTCGCCCAACATTCCGGCAAAGCAGTCTGCTGTCTTGTGACCAGTGACCACCTGCCCCTTGGAGTTTCATGTCGCGATGACATGGCGTGAAGGGACGCATGCTTACATGGCACGCAAGGCGTTGCTTTGGAGCTGTCCTGAGGCGGAAAATGTCGGCGTGGCAAGCTCCCCCCGTGCGAGATCCGCCTCCTCCGGCATTCCCTCGCCCAATGCCTGACGTGTCCACTGAGCTGGGGTCACTTGCTTTCTTTCGCAGTCGTTGCGGACAAAACCAAAACCTTTACAGAAACAAATAAACCCAACCAAACCCACCTGGATTGTGCTAAATATTTGCGAAACCCTTTTTTACTGCCCCGTATCCTCCTCATCTTCTCCACTTGCATCTTCCTCATCCTTCCTTCCCGCGTAAGCCCTGTCAGCCAGAGCGTGGCGATATTCCTCGGCTCCTATTCGCTCTCTTAGTTGCTCACACGCCATTCCCAACTGTCTTGCCACTCGGCCTCGCCAAGAATCGTGCGACTACATATCTGCGGCGCAGCTGCAATCCGAATTCTAGCAACTACATAATCCCACTTCCCTCTCCTCTCATCTCGTCTTACTCACCGTAGTTTCATGGCTGCATCTCTCCTTTCCGCACAAACTGGTCTTGCTAGCGCCAGGCTTGTCCAGGCTTGCTCCAGAAGCGAGGTAGGATCACGTTCTCTTACCTTGTCCTTCATGGCCTTCACCTTGCTTCGTCTCCTGTGTCCTGTCTCAGCTTAGCTTCGGTGGATCTTGTGGTTCTGGATTGCGTCCGTTTGCCCGTTGTTTCGTGCACATGCGTGATGCTCCCTTGGATCCGTCCACCTTTTCCCTAACGATCGGCTTTCATCCCTGCGCGTGCTGTTCGCATGCTGTTCCTTCGCTGCGTGCGGTGCAGGCGTTCAAGAACTTGGCGTTCAAGGCCAGCTCCGTCGTCGCTCCAGGCCGATTCTTCGGTTCCTTCTCGCAGTCGCGCGTCACCATGGCGGCCGAGCCCTCTCGCTTCCAGGAGGTCGCCATGGCGCCTCCCGATCCCATCCTTGGCGTGTCCGATGCCTTCAGGGCCGACACCCATCCCGACAAGCTTAACCTTGGTGTCGGAGCCTACCGTACCGAGGATCTCCAGCCCTATGTGCTGCGTGTTGTGTCAAAGGTGAGGATGTGCTGCGTGTTGTCTCTGTTTCAGAGCCCTAAAATATCACCGCCACAAGTCATAGCAACTCGCGTTGTTTCTCGGATCATAAGGAAGTCAAGTTCCTTTTAGCGTGCGAAAAAAAAAAGAGGGTTGCAGATCCAGCAGAGCTGGCCCGTTTTCCAGGATCCCGCCTAACAATATACCGTATTTCCCCGACCGGTTGGTGGGTGGCAGGCGGAGAAGCTGATGCTGGACAACCACGAGAACAAGGAGTACCTGCCCATCGAGGGCCTCGCCGCCTTTAACAAGGCCACCGTCGAGCTGCTCCTCGGTGCCGGCAACCAGGCCGTCAAGGACGGACGGGTACGTCAACCATTCTCTTACAGGTCCTACCTTTTCTGGATCAAGCGTCGCGCAAATGTTTCTATGTGTTACCCGGCGTAGTACCGTGCGCATCGTAAAATTTTGTATTCCAGTAGTCGTTGATCCCCTGAGCGTACTCTCCCCATTCGCCGTTGTTCTTGCTGCCTTCCGCTCGTGCAGGTGGCGACGGTGCAGGGACTGTCCGGAACGGGTTCGCTGCGTCTGGGAGCGGCGTTCATCCAGCGCTACCTGCCCGGCGCTACCGTATACATCTCCGCGCCCACCTGGGGTAAGATCTCTCACCAACGCACCCGCTCTCCCTCTCCTACCCCTCCGTCTCTCGCCCGCGTTTCCTCATTTCTTCGTAACGCACTCTCTCATTTTCTCGCGCTCCTCTGCTTCTTCTCCGCGGCCGTGCGCGCAGGCAACCACAAGGCGATCTTCTCGGATGCGGGCG
This sequence comes from Closterium sp. Naga37s-1, assembly GCA_947471745.1. Lineage (NCBI taxonomy): Eukaryota > Viridiplantae > Streptophyta > Zygnematophyceae > Desmidiales > Closteriaceae > Closterium > Closterium sp. Naga37s-1. Next base: position 1,983,147 of record CANJKZ010000248.1, on the reverse strand, counting down.
TGGAGTGGAAGGAGTACCGCTACTACGATCCCAAGACCGTCGGGCTCGACTACGACGGCATGCTCGAGGACATCAAGGTGCGCGCCGCCGCCGCCCTCACACGGCCAGATCGGGGGTTGGGAATGGCAGATCTGGGATTGGGTAGCGGGGAATGGAGCTGGTGCTCCGTGGTGCTCCGTAGGAGCCGTGGAATTCCAAGTAATCTCGTGTTCCGATTTATGTTGCTAACACCAGCTGTCGCACGAGTGGTATTAGTAGCAACAACAGTAGCTCCTACTGACGGGTTCTCGCCCACTGCTCACGCACTCACCCTTTTCTTTCCTCTCCTTTTCCCGCCTCTTCTCACCCTGCAGAACGCCCCTGACGGGTCCGTGATTCTGCTGCACGGGTGCGCGCACAACCCGACGGGCATCGACCCCACCAAGGAGCAGTGGAAGGTGATCGCCGACACCATCAAGGCCAAGAAGCACCTCCCCTTCTTCGACGTCGCCTACCAGGTATAACACCAACCACCCGCCTCCCGCGCACCATCTCTTGCTCCCTACGGACCCCCTATTGCGTCACTCGGGTCCGGCAGATCCCACCCGTATGCATTTGATCCGTTGCTCTCCGGCCAGTGCATCTGCGTCTGTCGTGTCTCACCCGGTTTCGTCTTGTCTGCGTGTCCGTGTGCGCGCGCCTCTTGTCTTGTCGTCGTCGCAGGGCTTCGCGAGCGGCAGCCTGGACGAGGACGCGTGGTCCGTGCGCTACTTCGTGGAGTCCGGGCTCGAGGTGCTCGTCGCGCAGTCATACAGCAAGAACCTCGGGCTCTACGCGGAGCGCATCGGCGCCATCAACGCCATCGTCCCCAACTCCGACGTCGCGACGCGCGTGAAGTCCCAGCTGAAGCGCCTCGCGCGGCCCATGTACTCGAACCCGCCCGTGCACGGCGCGCGCATCGTGGCGAACGTGGTGGGCGACGGGAAGCTGTTCGACGAGTGGAGAGAGGAGATGCAGGGCATGGCGGGGCGCATCAAGGAGGTGCGACAGAAGCTGTACGACCAGCTGGCGGCGAAGGATAAGTCTGGCAAGGACTGGTCGTTCGTGCTGAAGCAGATCGGCATGTTCTCCTTCACTGGCCTCAACAAGACCCAGGTTCGTGCCGTGCCAGCGCGTGGTGGGGACGGGGCTAGACTTGGGTTTACGAGTTGTGTATATGGAGCTGGGGCGATGTGGGTATGATGATTGCGTGCGAGTGCAATCCCAGGACGAATGTGACTGTGTGGGGTGAACGGGGTGGGCTCAATGCTGTGAGACTGATGTTCCTGCAAGTTGTTGTGCAGCTGTTATATCTGATGTAAGCGTCCCTCCTCACTCACACCTGCTTCTCCATCCTCTCACCCTCCACCCCTGCCCTCTGCCTGTCTGTCTATGGCGCCAGTCGGAGCACATGACAAGCAAGTGGCACGTGTACATGACCAAGGATGGCCGTATCTCCCTGGCTGGTCTGCCTGCTGCCAAGTGCGAGTACCTCGCTGACGCTATCATTGACTCTTTCTACAACGTCAAGTAGATCCATACTTTTCAGCCTTTTGAAAATATGTCTTGTTGATTTTGTCAGTGCTTTTTAGTTGCGGTGTTTGCTACCTCCAGTGGTTTAGAGGCCCGTTGTGTTGACCCGCTAGATTGGTTTTGGGGCACACTGATAAATCCATGTCAGTCACGATTTTACGCTGAATACAGCCAAAAACAGCCATACTCTCATTTCTATGCTAGACATATACTGGAATTTGTTGGGAAAACACTGGAAATTCTGCTATGGGTCAGAAGAAACGCTGTAAAATGGTTGTATCAGAGCGTATTCCTACGGCCGCATATCAGGCCGCCTCGTATCAAGATTGTACTTTTTGTTGGTAAAAGTAGCGAGAGGTTTGGGTTTAGGGGATTTCTCAGTGTGAGCTTGATATGAGGTACGCTTGATACGAGGATATGAATACGCTCTCAGTACAGTGACTATCATCTGAGGCCCCCCTGGGTGGACATATGCAAGAGCAACAATCTTCCTTCCCAACAGACAACCTAAGGCCTTAACAGAAAGCATGTCAAATGCTGTCGGAGATCCATGATGGCAGCCTAAGTCAAATTTTCTGGAAACATAGCCCTTCGACTGGATAACGAAGCTAAGGAAGGATAACGGTTATGCAAAGTGCCATATACATAGTAGCGGAATGGCTCTATGCCATGGTTCACAAAATCAGACGGCATGGATTCAAACCACATCTCCTCCAACCGTCTACAGTTGTTTTCCCTCCCTATGTACGGTAGTCTTCTGTGCCTTCCATTAACTGTGATGCTCCACTTGCCTCCAGCAATTGCCAGCCTGCAGATAGCATGTTGCCATGCCATGCCATGCCATGCCATGAAACACCATGCCATGCCATCACACACCATACCATGGCACACATGGAATGCCACACAATGACAACCCACACATGCCACGGCATGGAATGACAAACCACACCATCCCACAACATAGCAGAACCCAAACCATGGCATGGCATGCAACACTATGCCATGCCACACCATGACATGCCACACTATGCCATGCCACACTATGCCCTGCCACACCATGACAGAGCACACTATGCCAATCACACACCATCAAATAACATACCTCACAAATACATATCACACGGTAACATATCATACAGTAACATACCACACATAAACATGCCACACAGAAGCATACCACACAGAAATATACCATCAGTAACATACCATGAAGTAACATACAACACAGTAACATATCATAAAGTAACAAAGCATACAGAAACATAGCACACAGTAACATATCATACAGTAACATACAACACACTAACACACCACACTGAACAATACCACACAGTAACAATACCCCTCCCCACCTTCACTACCCCAACCCACTTCACACCAAACCCCCACCACGAATTACAAGCCCATCCCCCAGCAGTAGGAGCAGCTACAGCCCACTCCCTTTCGGAAACAGCACCCCCTGGGGGTGTGCTGTGTGGGGCGAGGTAAAAGTTGGATTTCAGGCTCCACTCACCACCCAAGGGGATTCAGGCCCCACTCACCACCCAAGGGGTTTCAGGCCCCACTCACCACCCAATGGGATTCAGGCCCCACTCACCACCCAAGGGGTTTCAGGCCCCACTCACCACCCAAGGGGATTCAGGCCCCGCTCACCAACCAAGGGGATTCAGGCCCCACTCACAACCCAAGGGGATTCAGGCCCCACTCACCACCCAAGGGGTTCAAAGCCCCCTCTCACTCACTCACCCAGCCCATCTCACCTTCACCTGCCAGCAGTAGGAGCAGCAGAGAGCTCACTCCCTAAAGGAAACAACACCCCCAGAGGCGGTGCATTGCGGAGCGAAGTGTGGTAGTGGAAAATTGCTTCCAGCCCAAGACTCAAATCCCACCCCTGACGTAGCCAGAGCTGACGCGAACCAGAGCAGCCGGCCGGTCGGCTCTGACGGTGTCCATTAAGCCTTAAACGGCAGATCGGGAACCTGAGCACCGAGTGCCGTGCCGCGCAGATTCCACCCACCACACTCCACCACCACAAGACACAACCCCAGGAGATGCAGTGAACTAAAGCAGTGAACCATGCTCCCCACCCACCCACCCCACACTTCACCTCCATGCCTCCTCACCTGTACTTACCACAGCCGTGCTGAGCGCCATGATGCCAAGGCTGCTGGGAAGTGGGGAAGGAGGGGGGGGGGGGGGAATTAGGGGAGGGCGGGACTCCACCGTGGTCCAGGCAGGGTTCTGCAACGGGGGGGAGGGAAGAAAGAGAGGAGGAGGTGTGTGAGAGTGTGGACTCCACTCTCCGCCCTTGCTCCAGTGCTCCCACCCTCAGCCTGCAGGGGAGAAAAGGGGGGAGAAAGAAAGGGGAAAATATCAGATCACCACACCTGACCTGGTACCATACCAAACCTTTTACCACACCTCGCTCACACCATGCCTAGCCTACCCTCCTCTCCAGCCCCCCACCACCCACTGCTGCTGCGCTGCTGCTTCTTCTGCTGCAACTGCTGCTGCCGGTCTGCTACTCTGCTTCCTCTGCTGCACTCTTCGCTTGATGCCAAGTGACCTGGTGGTGGGCAGAGAAGGGGGAGGGGGACAGGGGAGGAAGGGCAGAAGGTTAGTGATGTGACGTGAACAGAATCACTACATTCAACAGAAAAACGCATAAGCTGATAAAGACAACAAGGGCAAAATGCAGAGAGAACTGCAGCAACAAATGCACCCCAAGGAGGGAGGTAACGCACCTTGAGAGGCCAGCCCACCCCAATACTCTCCCTCGTGACACCAACTGCAAGCTGCTGCACTGCTGCCTCCCTCCCTCCCATCCCCGTGGGTACCTGCACGGCCACAGGGGAGGGGCGTGGGGAAGCGTCGGTGTTGACCCCACACGCCCCTCCCCTCCACCTGCAAGGCACATGCGCAGAGATAGTGAGTGTGCAATCATAACACAAGGCAATATGGCAGCTGGGACTTCAAAAGCAGGGAGGGCGAGGGAAAGGGCCACTGGTGGAGGGAAGAATCACAAGCCACAGACCATCCAGGGAAACCTGAAAGATGAACCTGAAAGTAGGGGGAAACCTGAGGGGGCTGTAAGGTCTAGGGCGGGCTTAACCTGAGGGGCTTAGGAACAGCAATGGGGGAGGGTCTGTGGCTTGCAAACCGGGCTCCAACCAGTGGCAAATTGTTCGGGGAGAAAACACGGAAGCACATGCGAAAATGATTCAGGCAGCAATGTGAGGAAAGAGCAGCAGAGTCCAGGGCGGAAAAGGCACTTAGCTGGCGGGCGGTTGAAGATGTTGACTCCTTCCCTCCCCTCCCCTGCTGCTCGTGCGCTCCCCTCGCTGCTGCTGTTGCTGCTGCTGCTGTTGCTGCTGCTGCTGCTGCTGCTGCTGCAACTGGTGCCGTCAATGTGCCACTCAGCTTCCTCTGCTGCATTGCGAGTGACCTGGAAAGGGGCAGAACGGAAGAGAAGGCCAGGAGGGGAGTAAGTGCATGCCGTGGCGCAAGCAAGAGCGAAGCAGAAGGATGAGCAGCAGCAGGAGAGGCACCAGCAAAGGCCCACAGCAACAAAAGAGCAGGAAAGAGGCTTACCTTGAAAGGCCACGCCATGCCCAAGGCCACGCCATGCCCAAGCCCAGTGCAGCTGGACTGTTGAGGCAGCGGGACTGCCGTGCTCCAGTGCAGTAGGCAGTGCTGCCTCCCTCCCGTCCCACGAGTGCGAGCACGGCCACAGGGGAGGGGTTTGGGGAAGCGTCGGTGTTGACCCCAGCGCCCCTCCCCTCCACCTGCAAGGAACACGCACAGAGCCTGTGAGTGTGCAATCATGGGATGAAGCTGAATTGGCAACTGCGAGTTTGAAGACAGCACAAGGGAGAGGAAGGGCCACTGGTGGAGGCGAAATTGCAAGCCACAGACTTTTGAGGGAACCTGAGGGGATGAACCTGCTGAAAGTGTTGTACCTGACGGGGCTGTAAGGCCTAGGGAGGGCTTAACCTGAGGGGCTTACCATGAGTGGGGAAGGTCTGTGGCTTGTGAATTGGGTCCCAACCAGTGGCAGACTTTCAGGGATAAAACACCGAAGGCCATGCGAGAAAGACTGAGTGAGCATTATGAGCAGTGAGCAACACGCAAGAGTGAGTCCAGGGAGGCGAAAGCACTTAGCTGGCAGCTGAAGAACCGCCAAGAGATGCTGCCATATGTCCCCCTCCCTCCCCTCCCCTGCTGCATCAGTGCTCCCCGCTGCTGATGCTGCCACATCTGGTGCCGTCAGCTGTCTCTGCTGCGTTGCAAGTGACATGGGAGGGGGCAGAATGGAAGGGAAGGCCAGGAGGGGAGTGAGTGCATGCCTTGAAACCGACAAGGGCGAATCAAAGGGATGAGCGCGAGAGGGCAAGTTAGCAGAAAATGATTGCAGCGGGAAAGTGGCTTACTTTGAAAGGCCAAGCCCATCCCGATACTCTCCCTTGGTGCAGTAGGCAGTGCTGCCTCCCTCTCGTCCCCACCAGTGCCTGCACGGCCACAGGGGAGGGACGTGGGGAAGTGTCGGCGTTGACCCCAGCGCCCCTCCCCACCACCTGCAATGCGCACACACAGAGCTAGTCAGAGACCAGTGGTGGGAGCAAGTCGAATGAATAACAGTGACTTTAAATCCAGCGCAAGAGAAGAGGGAGGAGCCACTGGTGGAAGCACGGCCACAAGCTACAGACCCAAGGGCACCTGAAAAAGAACCTGAGGGGTGTGTAACCTGCACCTGAGGGGGTTACCTGCACCTGAGGCAATTACCTGTAGCAGGGAGGTCTGTAGCATGTGAGCAGTGCCTAACCAGTGGCAAAGTTTCAAGAACATGGTGCAGCAGCTAATGAAACGAGCGAAGCGGTGTGGCAAGCAAGGATGAGGGCATGGAGGAAGGGGTACTTAGCTGATGGCGTGAGAGCAGGAGGCAGTTGAAGCAGCATGGGCAGCAGGCATGGCATGGCGTCTCAGGCGACCAGCAGCGCTGCTCTTGAGCTCCTGCGAGGGGGTGCTGGGGGGGGAGGGGAATGGAGGGGAAGGGGAATGGAGGGGAAGGGGAATGGAGGGGTGGGACTGGGAGGGGAGGGAGAGGCAGTGAGTGGGAGGGAGTCACCCTCACGGAAGGGCATGCATGCAAGCGTGGTGAACTGAGGAAGAGAAAAAGGAGGGCCACGGGTGGACGCACAGTCACAAGCCACAGTCTACGGTCTTTACCTTAGGGCTTTACCTGGAAAAGGGCTTTACCTGGGGGAGGGCTTTACCTGTAATGGGGAGGGCTTGTTTTGAGAGTAATAGAAATGACAGTAAAACGAAACGAGGGTGGATGCATGAAGGAGCGAGCACTTAGCTGATTGAGTGGTTGCGTGCAGAGGGCAGGTGAAGGTGAAGCATGTGCCGGCACCACCAGGTGTTGTCTGCTGCTGCCAGTGGCTTGAGGCATGAGGAGAACGCTGATGCTGCCCCACGTGCTTGCTGCCCCACGTCCGTCTGCCACTGCTCCTCTTGATGAGGCCTGGAAGCGGGGAGGGAGGTGAGGGGGAGAGGGGGGGGGTGCACAAGGAGAGGCAGTGAGTGGAATGGAGGCACCACGGCGGAAGAAAATGCATGCAAGCGTGGTAGACATGAGGAAGAGCGAAAAGAAGGCCACTGGTGGGCGCACACTCACAAGCCACAGAATTACGATCAGTTTCTACCTGCAGTCAAGGAGGGCTTTACCTGGGAGGAAGGCTTTAGCTGGCAGCTGAAGAAACGCCGAGAGATGCTGCCTTTTGTTCCCCTCCCTCCCCTCCCCTCCCCTCCCCGCTGCTGATGCTGCCACATCTGGTGCCGTCAGCTGTCTCTGCTGCGTTGCAAGTGACATGGGAGGGGGCAGAATGGAAGGGAAGGCCAGGAGGAAAGTGAGTGCATGCCTTGAAACCGACAAGGGCGAATCAAAGGGATGAGCCCGAGAAAGCAAGTTAGCAGAAAAAAAAATCAGCGGGAAAGAGAGGTAAGAGGCTTACCTTGAGAGGCCAAGCCCATCCCGATACTCTCCCTTGGTGCAGTAGGCAGTGCTGCCTCCCTCCTGTCCCGTCCCCACGAGTGCCTGCACGGCCATGGGGGAGGGGTGTGGGGAAGCGCCGGTCTTGACCCCAGCGCCCCTCCCCTCCACCTGCAATGCACACACACGGCAGTGGTCAGTATGCATGGCATGGCTGCAAGCACAACACAAGCCACAGCCTGGAAACTGCCAAATCCGGAAGAGGGAGGGAGGGCTACTAGTTGAGGCACGGCCACACGCCACAGACTTGCACCTGAGAAACACCTGCACCTGAGAAACACCTGCACCTGAGAAACACCTGCACCTGAGAAACTCCTGCACCTGAGAAACACCTGCACCTGAGAAACACCTGCACCTGAGAAACACCTGCACCTGAGAAACACCTGCGCCTGAGAAACACCTGCGCCTGAGAAACACCTGCACCTGAGAAACACCTGCACCTGAGAAACACCTGCACCTGAGAAACACCTGCACCTGAGAAACACCTGCACCTGAGAAACACCTGCACCTGAGAAACACCTGCACCTGAGAAACACCTGCACCTGAGAAACACCTGCACCTGAGAAACACCTGCACCTGAGAAACACCTGCACCTGAGAGGGTTACCTGCACCTGAGGGGTTACCTGAAGTGTGGGGGTTTGTGGAATGTGAACCGACTCAACCAGTGGCATTGTTTGAAAGGGAAAGGCGAAGAAACAACCAGCAAACAAAATGACAGCAGTAAAATACAAGAGATGATGTGCAAGCAAGGAGGGTTACTTAGCTGATGGCGTGAGGGCGAGCTCAAGGCAGCTGAAGCACCACCAGCTGCCTCCCTCCACGGCAGCCCTCCTCCCAGCCTTCCCGTGTGCGCCCCTGCACGCCCACGGGGGAGGGGCGTGAGGGAATGTCGGTGTTGACCCCAGCGCCCCTCCCCACCACCTGCAATGCGCACACACAGAGCTAGTCAGAGCACAGTGGTGGGAGCAAGTCGAATGAATAGCAGTGACTTTAAATCCAGCGCAAGAGAAGAGGGAGGAGCCACTAGTGGAAACACGGCCACAAGCTACAGACCCAAGGGCACCTGAAAAAAAACCTGAGGGGTGTAGTGTACCTGCACCTGAGGGGGTTACCTGCATCTGAGGCAATCACCTGTAGCAGGGAGGTCTGTAGCATGTGAGCAGTGTCCAACCAGTGGCAAAGTTTCAAGAAGACGGTGCAGCAGCAGATGAAACGAAGGAAACGGTGTGGCAAGCAAGGGTGAGGGCATGGAGGAAGGGGTACTTAGCTGATGGCGTGAGAGCAGGAGGCAGTTGAAGCAGCATGGGCAGCAGGCATGGCATGGCGTCTCAGGCGACCAGCAGCGCTGCTCTTGAGCTCCTGCGAGGGGAGGGGAAGGGAGGGGAAGGGGAGGGGGAGGGAGGGGAGGCGAGGGAGAGGCAGTGAGTGGGAGAGTCACCATTACGGAAGAAGCGCATGCATGGAAGCGTGGTGAAATGAAGAAGAGCGAAAGGATGGCCACTGGTGCGGTGGACGCACACTCACAAGCCACAGACTACCGGTCTTTACCTGAAAAGGGGCTTTACCTGGAAAAAAAGGCTCTTTACCAGTAATGGGGAGGGTCTGTGGGATGTTTCCTGTGCTGCCACCAGTGGTTCCGTTTTGAGAGAAACAGAAATGACAGAAAAACGAAGCGAGAACGGATGCAAGGAGGAGCGAGCACTTAGCTGGTTATGTGGTGGTTGTGTGCAATGAGCAGGTGAAGCATGTGCCGGCACCACCAGGTGTTGTCTGCTGCTGCCAGTGGCTTGAGGCATGAGGAGAACGCTGATGCTGCCCCCCGTCCGTCCGTCTGCCACTGCTCCTCGCGATGAGGCCTGGAAGCGGGGGAGGGGAGGGGAGGGGGAGGCGAGGGGTGCACAAGGAGAGGCAGTGAGTGGGATGGGATGGAGACACAGAGCGGGAGAGAATGCAAGAAAGCGTGGTAAATTGAAGAAGGGCGAAAGGAGGGCCACTGGTGGACGCACACTCACAAGCCACAGACTATGGTCTATAGCAAAGGGCTCTACCTGGAAAAAGGCTTTACCTAGGGGGGGGCTTTACCTGTAATGGGGAAGGTCTGTGGGCTGTTTCCTGTGCTGCCACCAGTGGCCCCGTTTTGAGAGAAGCCGGAATGATAAGAAAACGAACCCAGGGCTTACGATAAAGATTAGTCAGCTGTGGCGGAAGTCGACGTTGGATGGCGGACGTTGACAGGTTTTCGGATGCTCAACTGCCTGTAAACAGAATAAAAAATCATGGAATCAGAAATTGATAGAATTATGCAACAAACGGTGGCTAAAAACATTAAAGTCACTACCTTTCCCCGGAGAACTCGTCGTGGTACTGTGTAGTTTCGGCGTTTCAACGAAGATGCTATTTGAGGTTGGGAGTTGGCCAGCTACAGCAGACATTGATAGCGGACTGACGATGTTCCATTGCCTGCAGCAGAAGATTACGCACGTCAGAAACTGGCAAAAAACGACGACGAATGAATAGAAACCGCAAGCTGAAATACAGCAGACTAAGAAATCACCTGTGTCAGAGCACATCGAAGCTCCGCGAAACCAGCAGCGAGACTACGAAATGATCCTCCTGATGCGCGTGAGGCTTGTCACTAATGGCGTACGTGAACGAGCTGAGACAGTTGCATCTACGACTACGTTTGAGTTCGAGAGGATCGAGCACAATGTTCAAATGAATGTGCGAATGTCTTAAAACGAGGGTCTAGATTTGACAAGCGGGGGTTCAGAAGTTTTTGTTTTGAACCAGGCTTGCCAGCGCGAAAGTGTTGGCCAACGAAAACCTGGATTTCGTGCGGACACTTTTCCTCCGCAGTAACAGTTCGCCAGGGTTTTGGGTTTCGGGTGGCAAATGTGCACCGTCGCTTTAACTGACTGGTGGAAATGTCGCTCTGCGAAACCCCTGCTCGAAATGTCGTTGGAATGTCGTTGGTCGAAAAAATCCTGGTTGGAATGTCGTTGGTCGAAAATGCCTGGCGTGATTGGAATTCCACAGCCAACCCCGAATGAGTGAGGTGGACTGGGGGTGTGGGGCTCAACTCTCGCGGTTCGCTGGACGACTACCGAAAGAAGACAAAAAGGAGGGGTACCTCCTTGATTTAGGCCGCGCGGCTCCAAAAGGGTGCGGACATTGGGGTTTGGTTTCTGGAGGGATGGCCGTTGGCAGCACAAAAGGGGCGGCTCCTCTCATACCTCCCTTGTCTCCTCCTCCCCTGCCTTTCACCCTGCAGTTGATCACAAGATAGCACGGGAGTGGCAGCAGCAGCAATATCAGCAAGGGACAACAAGCAGTGGCGAATCAACTGAGCCTTCTTTCCGCGGTATGTTCCTCATCCCCTCCCTTCCCGCTTCTCCTTAAAGCTCTATGCTCCATCCACTCTCTCGTCCTTCCTCCCCTCTGCTTCACGCCGCCTTCTCTCCTCTCATATCCTCCCTGCGCCGCCGTCTGACAAACAGGCACGGCAGTAGTGGCATGGGACGGTCTACAGGCGAGGCCAAGTCAATCGCATCGTCATCTTATGGTAGTGCTGCTCGCTCAACAATCTTATTTTCTGCCCCCAAATTCCCCTTGTCAGCCTCTCTGTTGCATCTCCACTCCGTTTCTCGTTTCTTCTCCCTTTGCTCCTCTTCCTTCAGCTGCCTTATTTCTTATTTATCCTCTTCTCGTTCTTCACATTCCTTATTTCTGGACTCTTCCTCTCCTCTTTCTTCACATGCCTTTTTTCCCTCGTGTTTTCTCCTTCAGGTGTGATCAGCAGCAGTGGGCGAGCAACATTTTGGCAGCAGCATTGGAGAAGGGGGGTGTACACGAATCGCACGCGCTTTGAAGCCTTTTCTTGTGGTGGGTTTCAGCACCCACCCCTTTTCTCTTCTGCACCACACGTTCATGGTGCGCCAATACCCCTTCCAACCCCACACTTCCTGTCCATGTCTCACAGTTCTTTGCATTTCATGCCCGTCTCTCTCTCTGCCCCACAACACATTTCCATGTCGTTGTTTTTATTACAATAATGGACCCAGACGTTCCATCGTTAGCCTTCCACATGCTCCAATCTCTCTCTTCGCCATTCATGTGCCTATCTCTCTCTCGCTGCTTCTTTTGGGTGTGTTGTTGACTTGACAGGATTGGATGGTGAGGCGGGGATTGCGCTTGCCTGGTGGAGCCAACTGGAGTGGCCAATTGGTGAAGAGCTCATCGCTGTTTGTGAAGTGAGAAATAGCAACCGAACACAGACTGAACCCCAGACACAGCATATCATATCATATCATATCATATCATAACGTATCTGTACGTTGTGTAGGTATCCAAATCATGTATTTCATGTACCCCAATCCGACAGCACCCATCATTTCATGTCCTATCTGACTTCACTATGTCTGCCTTACCGCCTCCTCTCGTGTGCGTGCAGGACAAGTGAACAGGTCTGGGATACCATACCACTGCAGCAGCTCCGTTTTGAAGCTGAGGACCACGTGCTTGCAAGACGGAAGATGAACATATATATGAGCAAATAGAAGTAGATAGGCCATATAGAGTAGTAACACTCTCAGGTATGGTACCCCCCCCTCTCCTCCTTGACCTTCCAAGCTAGGAGTAGATAGGCTATCTCTAGTAACACTCTCAGGTATGGTACCCCCCCCTCTCCTCCTTGACCTTCCAAGCTAGGAGTAGATAGGCTATCTCTAGTAACACCCTCAGGTATGGTATCCCCCCCTCTCCTCCTCCTTGACCAACCCACCCACCCCACCTTACTCCATCCTATCCCGTCTCCTCCCCTCTCCTCCAACCTCCCTCCCCCTTCGTAGGAATTTCCACCCTCCCCTCCCCTCTCCCCCTGACCCGAATCCCACCCGCTGCGTTGCCCCTCCCATCCCCATCCATTCCCCTGCGGGCCACCTCCCTCTGCGACCAGCACCCCATGTGACCCACCCACCTCAGCAACACCCAGCGTAGGACTAACACAGGGCTAAACACAGGGCTGAACACAGGGTGACTACAGGGCTAATCACAGGGCTGACCACAGGGCTAATCACAGGGCTGACCACAGGTCTGTCACATGGCACACTTAACACTGGGATTGTGACCCATGGCACGCTAAACACAGGGATTGTGACTCATGGCACGCTAAACACAGGGATTGTGACTCTTGGCATGCTAACCACAAGGCTTGCTAGCTAAATATATGGAAAAAGAGGAAGAGAAAATGGTTTTCATGCCGTACTTGCTTAGTGAGCAGTACTGGGTAGTTTGTTCAGTCTCAACTCAACAGTATGGCATAAAAAAAAACCTGTATTAAAACCTATAACTACTAGGCAAGGAAACACAAGCCAAGACACTAAGATACGGTACTACTCTCTTCCAACCTGACCATGGCAGTCCACAGATCTCCAGGCCAGTGCATGCCATCCAACCTAATCCCCCCTGCTACTCGCATGGCATGGCTTGGCAACTTCTGCTCATGCCATTTGTAGGTCAACTGACAACTCTTCCCCCCCCTCTCAGCACCTACAGCCCACCCAACCCAACTCTCTAATCCTGCTTTGGAAAAATACCATAAAACAAGTACGGTAGGCAGAGAGGTGCACCGTACAAGGTGCACAGAGGTGCCAACACAGAGAATGAAAACATAACAGTAGGCAGAATGGTGAGGGCAAAGCAACAACATAGAAACCTGAATGAAGGGACAAGACAACCCCACCATACCCTCATACCATAAAAAAACACCACAAAATCTCGGGTGCGGTCACAAACAATCGAGGAGCGGATACAAGCCCATGGCTTCAGATAGAGGCGCATGCTCCTATAATAGGCCTGCAGCCTGCGCTTATATCCAGGGTTACAGTGTATCAATCAGCACAATGGCATTGGCTTCAGCACAATATTCTGCTACCGCATGTGCATTCCACATCAAAGCCTATTTTCTCTTCCCCCTGCCTCGCCCTCTCGTGGCTTTTCCTTTACCTCCTGCTGCAGCTGACGCCTTTCCCTTCCCTCCACCCCTTCCTCTGCCAGCCGCTGCTGCTGCTGCAGCTCCTCTCCCCTTCTTCGCCCCTGCACTGCCTCCCTTCCCACCCTTCCCTTTCCTCTTCTTTGATGCACTCTCCTCCTCCTCTTCCTCCTCACTATCCACCTCCTCCACTTCCTCGTCCTCTTCCTCCTCCGCTCCCTCCTCATCCCCACCCTCCTCTTCCACCACAGCCTCTTCTCTCTCCTCCTTTTTCCGTGCCCTCCCAGTGCCCGCCGCCTTGCCTTTGCCAGCAGCCTTTTGTGAGATGGTGTCAGACTCAGGCGTGAACAGTGGGAGCTGAAGGAAGGAAGGAACAAGGGGCGGGGGTAAAAGGGGTAAAAGGAAGTGAGAACGCTGAGTGAGATGAGAGGTCAATGTCAAATGTGAACAGTGGGATCTGACGAGAGGGGGGGTGATAAAGGGGTGAAGCGGAGGGGACTTGAGGGGAAGTGGATTGGAAGCGGGAATGTGTACTACCTGTGCAAATACGTTCTTTCAAATACATACATTTTCAGACTGTAATGCCCTGTGTTGTTGAAACACCTCGCACTCACCTAACGTGACCATTACTCGACCGTGATCTACCCATCCTCCCTCAATTTCTCCCTCCACCCATCCCACCCCCCCTCCCTCCTTCCCTCCTCCCTTCCTCCCCTGCCTGCTCTCACTCACCGCTGCCAGCAGCTTCTCGGCCTTGCTGCGCTGCTCTGCACTCGCACCAGGAGCTCCTGTGCGGGACACCAGGTGCAGGAAGAAACCCACTCCGCCTGCCACCCTGCACGGATGCACACGCGGAGAGAGGGGCGTAGGGAGGAGCAGGGCGGGAGTTGGAGGGGAAGGGAAGGCAATGGGAGGAACGAATGGGTGGTGAAGGAGAGTAGTGAGAAGACGGATAAAGGATGAATGGGCTGTATGAATGAGAAGCAAGAATGGCTCAGAGCATGACAGGAAGAAAGAAAAGAGTGGGCACACTCTGACTGGGTGGTGCTTCTTTCTCCATCCAAAGTGTTTAGCGTGTACATGGTTCCACATGATCCAGGAAACACAGCTGGTGCAGCTGTATGGTGCTGGCCCCATTGTGTGAATGTGTGACGACTTACTGTATCGTGTTGCTCCCATCCCATTGTGTGACGACTTACTGTATCGTGTTGGTCCCATCCCATTGTGTGACAACTTACTGTATCGTGTTGGTCCCATCCCATTGTGTGACGACTTACTGAATCGTGTTGGTCCCATCCCATTGTGTGACGACTTACTGTATCATGTTGGTCCCATTGTGTGACGACTTACTGTATCGTGTTGGTCCCATTGTATGACGACTTACTGTATCGAGTGAATGCCTTCGAGTGAGTCGATCTTCTTAGGGTTGGCTGACGATCTGCGGAGAGGAGAGGAGAGGAGAGGAGAGGAGAGGAGAGGAGAGGAGAGGAGAGGAGAGGAGAGGAGAGGAGAGGAGCAGGTGAGTGGATGGGGGATACGAAGAGCAAGGCAGCTTTGTGCACGGAGTACAGGGAGGGCCTGGATCTATCGTGGAGACTTGTCAGTAAACTCACTTCAACTCACAATGTACCCTGGAAATCAAGGGCAAGGCACGCCTCATCTCAGCACTCACTTGGTGCCTTTCGGTCCGTATCCCAGCTCCCCATGTGATAAGATGATTCCTGAGAAACCTCAACAACCGTCTCATGGCATGGCTCGAATCCCAAGGCCTACCGACACTCACTGGGTGCCTTTGGGTCCGTAGCCCAGCTCCCCATGCTGCGCCACTTTCCATGAGGCCTCACCTGGACCTATCAGAAGGACTCACTTGGCGCCTTTGGGTCCGTAGCCCAGCTCCCCGTGCTGCGCCATGCCCCAGGAGATGGTGGAGGCATCAGCAGCAACGCACGAGGTGGTGGCGCCACACGCCATGCTGCGGATGTGCCACCCGCTGAGGTCCAGCAGCGGCTTGGGGTACATAAAGCAGTCTCCCGTCTGCTTCACCTTGCCCCACACGTACATCTGCCCGCCGCCTGTTGTGGGGATGGGAGGGGGGGTGGTTGGGGAATGGAGGAAGGGGGGGTGGGGGATTGGGAGGATGAGGGCACGGGAGGAGTGAGGAGGAGATGGGGAGCGAGTTGGAGTAGGGAGAATGGCTGATGAAGGCTCTACAGCCGATGGTTATGCTGCAGGGGCGGGGAGCGAGAGACATGAAAGCACCCGCTCAGGTCCAGCAGCGGCTTGGGGTACATAAAGCAGTCTCCCGTCTGCTTCACCTTGCCCCACACGTACATCTGCCCGCCGCCTGTTGTGGGTGGGGGGGGGGAGGGTGGGGGATGGAGGAAGGGGAGATGGGGGGGATGGGGGAGTGAAGAGGATGTGAGATGAAAGACGGAGCAGGGAGAAAGGGCTGATGCTGCAGGGTTGGGGAAGCGAGGGATGGGAAGGCAGCCGCTGAGGTCCAGCAGCGGCTTGGGGGACATCCATGTGCATCCAGCAGTCTCCCGTCTGCTTCACCTTTCCCCACACGTACATCTGCCCGCCACCTGTTGTGGGGATGGGAGGGGAGGGGAAGAAGGGGGCGATGGGGGTGGAAAGGAGTAGATGGGAGGAGGGTAGGGGCAGGGAGCAATGGTTGATCACACACCGCTAAACAATTGGTGGGTATGAGTTGAGGAGGCGGGAGTTGTGAAGGAGAGTATGTCGTTAGCCCATTCTCCCTTACGTGAAGGAGGTGCTGCAGGGGCGGCAAAGCAAGAGTTGAAAAGGCGACAAGGCACGCACACCCCACCACCATTCTCTCGCTCCTACCACCAATCCCTCCCTCTCCCTCTCCCTCTCGCACTCTCTCTCACCAGCCGTGCAGGCAGAGAAGGCCCCGCCAGCAGCGACGACAGCGGAGGCGGGCAGGGTGTTCTGGCGCTGAAACACGTCCACCAGGCGCGGCCGCCACTCGTCCTTCTGCTTCTTGTGCCCCAGCCGCCCAAACCCTCCAAACCCCCACGTGAAGACAAAGCCCTTGGAGTCCACTGCCACTGCCATGCCATGCCATGCCATGCCATGCCATTGCCATTGCCATTGCCAGAGGGATGAATGGATAACTGCGTGAGTGAGGAAAAAAACGCACAATCATCAAATCAGGACAAGACATACGCGAAGGAGCAAAATTTCTGAACGTGCGCACTTTAAACGCACACTTCTCCCCTTCCCTACTCACTCTCTCTTTGCAACCCCTTACGTCCCAGTCTCTCTCTTCCTTTGCTATCTCTGCTCCTTCTGGGTGTCGAATGCTGTGCCCACACCCTTCCTGCACCTGCTCATACCAGTGTGGTTAATCCCGCACGCCAGCTTGCACATCTCCCGGCCTGCCAGAGCAGCCACTGCCCGGGGCGTGGGCTGCGGGGCATACACGAGCTTCACGGCCGAGTCCTTGGCATTGTACTGCACGAGCCATGGGGGGAAGGGAAGGGGAGAGGGGACCAGAGGGAAGCGGTTGAGGGAGAAGCACGTGGTGTGGGCTGAGGGGCGTGCACCAGCTTCAGGGGCGAGTCCTTGGCGTTGTACTGCCACGCACATGGGTGCGCACACACACATTGGGGTAAACAACGGGGAAGGCAGGGTGTGGGGGGAAGAAGGAATGCATGGATTGAAGAACACACGAGTGCCAGCTTCAGGGGCGAGTCCTTGGCGTTGTACTGCCATGCACACACACACATTGAGGTAGGAGGAGGGGGTGGGGGAATGGAGGAGGTGAGGTACGGGGAGGTGAGGTACGGAGAGGTGAGGTACGGGGAGGTGAGGTACGGAGAGGTGAGGTACGGGGAGGTGAGGTACGGAGAGGTGCAAGAAAGACACGGGAGGGAGCTGGATCACGGGCTGGTGATGGGGATCCAGTAGCACGCTAACTAAAGGGCTGCTTGCATCCCGAGGCCCTTATGCGTGGGGCGGAAGGAGGAGGAGCGGGAGGAGGGGGGGGGGGAGGGGGGGGGTGGTGGTGGTGGTGGAGGGCACTGCATGCATCCCAATGGCATGGAGCTCTGATGCGTGGAAAATCTGCCCCCGCACCTCATTGTACTGCGGTGCAATGGCCATGCCATGGCCCAGCTTCCCGTACTGCGATTACTCGACTTTTTAGTCGGCTCGGAAAGAACAGTTCGAGTGGACTCAGAGAGCACACACCACGTACCTCGTTGTCAGTACCATGGCCCAATTGCCCGTACTGCGGCAAGCCTGCTGTGAACAGGTTGGGCGGAGAGGGCGGCTCTGGGGGCTCTGCACCACCACCCGCTCCTCCCCCTGCTGCTGCTGCTGCTTTGGTGGTGGTGGCATCGTTGGAAGGAGGGGTGGTGGCGGTGGTGGTGGAGGGGTCGGGGTGGGTGATCCAGCAGGAGAACTCGCCCCCGCATGCCACGGCACGCACTCGCTTCACTGCACTCAGTACTGGCTTCTTCTCTTGCTCTGTGGGGACAGGATTGCGGAGAGGGGCGAGGAGCACGAGGGAGGAACGGAGAGAGGGAGGGAGGGAGGGAGGGATTGAGGGACGGAGGAGGAGGGGGGTTAGGGGTTTTGATTATGGAGGCGGAAGGGGTTGTGAGAGGAGAGGAACAAGGGACAGGAGCATGGTAAGGGCTTCGAAGACGTGTCAATATATGAAGGAGGAGAGGAACGAGGCACAGGAACAGGTGAGGGAAGGGGAAAAATGAAGCGATGTGGAGTGAAAGCTGAGGGAGGAGTGAAGGGGGGAGAGGGAGGAAAGGAAGAAGAGGGAGGAGCGGGGAGGAGGGGGAGGAGCGGGGAGGAGAGGGAGGGGGAGAGACCTATTTTGAGGGAGCCTGTGCCGAGCTGGCCGTACTTGTTGGACCCCCACGCCCATGCACTGCAGGCAGGTAGGTGGTAGCAGGAATGAGGGCGTTGGAGAGAGGGAGAGGGAGAGGGAGAGGTGGAGGGGAAGGGGTGAGGAGATAAGGAGAAAAAAGGTGTAAAAGAAGAAGGGTATGAAGCGAGCATGTGGTTGGTTGCTTGTTGGCATGGTTGGTTTGGTGTGGTGTGAACCGGATCGTGCGGATTTCGATTCAAAGTGCGGGTTGCTGGAAGAGAGGGGAAGGGTCGTGGATGCTTCTGCTGCGAAAAGCAGTCTTACCACCCACCCACCCGTGCCCATGCCCCAAACTTGCACGCATGGCCACGTGTCCTCCCATCCACCGCTGTGCCCCCTTCCCCATCCCCTCCCCCATCCCCTCCCCCAGCATGCATGCACGAAAAGTGAGCCCCAGCATGCATGCGTGCGTGCGTGCATTATGCATACCTGCCGTCGTCAGCCACAGCAAGGGAATGGTTGCGCCCCGATGCCACTGCCACTATTCTCTTGCTGCGGGCAGGAAGGGGGGGAGGCGGGGCATAGAGGGAGGAAAGGAAGATCCGGGGAGGCAGGGAGGCAGGGAGGCAGGGAAGCAGGGAAGCAGGGAAGCAGGGAAGCAGGGAAGTAGGGAGGTAGGGAGGATGGGATTTGCAGGGGTGCCTGGGTGGCCCGACGACTTGCATAAATTACAAATGAGAGAGACGCTTGGCAGAGCGGGTTGAGAGGCGTGCAGTGGGATGGGAAGGTGTGGTGAGGAGGGAGAACTCAGGGGACGGGGAGAGAGGTGCTGGGACGTGGTTGGGTGGGATCGGAAGGCCTGGGGGGGAGGAGGGACCTTGAGAATTCGTTTTTGAAAAGGAGAGAGGTGAGTGAGAGGTGGTGGGTGAGAGGTGGTGGGTAGTTGGGGTGCTTAGATGTCATCTCACCCTGCGAGGGCTTCGATGATGGTGGGCTGATTGAGGTCTGATTGATGGCCATGCCCCAGCTGCCCGCACTGCATGCATGCACACATGCACGCACACACGCATGCACACACGCATGCACACACGCATGCACACACGCATGCACACACGCACACATGCACGCACGCATGCACACATGCACACATGCACGCACGCATGCACACACGCATGCACACACACACGCATGCACACACACACGCATGCACACATGCATGCACACACACACGCATGCACACATGCATGCACACACACATGCACACATGCATGCACACACGCATGCACACACACATGCACACATGCATGCACACACGCATGCACACACGCATGCACACAGGCATTCACACACACATGCACACACACACGCATGCACACATGCATGCACACACACACGCATGCACACATGCATGCACACACACACGCATGCACACATGCATGCACACACACATGCACACATGCATGCACACACGCATGCACACACGCATGCACACACGCATGCACACACACATACACACATGCATGCACACACACACGCATGCACACATGCATGCACACACACATGCACACATGCATGCACACACGCATGCACACACACATGCACACATGCATGCACACACGCATGCACACACGCATGCACACAGGCATTCACACACACATGCACACACACACGCATGCACACATGCATGCACACACACACGCATGCACACATGCATGCACACACACACGCATGCACACATGCATGCACACACACACGCATGCACACATGCATGCACACACACATGCACACATGCATGCACACACGCATGCACACACGCATGCACACACGCATGCACACATGCATGCACACACACATGCACACACACATGCACACATGCATGCACATACGCATGCACACACACACGCATGCACGCACATGCACACACACATGCACAAACACATGCACGCACGCATGCGCACACACATGCACGCACGCGCATGCACGCACACATGCACAAACACATGCACGCACACATGCACAAACACATGCACAAACACATGCACACCAGGGGTAGGAGCACACAATTATAGTCGCATCTATCAGCAGTTGAACGCACTGGATGCATGAACACACCCAAGTGTATGAACGCATGGGTGCACGAAAGCAAGGGCGCATGGCGGATACACACACACACACACACACACACACACACACACACACACACACACACACACACACACACACACACACACACACACCTGCAGCCGCTAAATACTTTGTACTTTTGAACCTTGCAGCGCTGATATCATAGAAAACCGATATCCCGCTCTCCCCTCAAAAGCTACCATCCAACACTCCCCCCCTTTACCCCCAAAAAGGCCGTCCCCACCACTCCCGTCTTCCCCCGTTCGCCCCCGTTTCCCCCCGTTTCCCCCCGTTTCCCCCCGTTTCCCCCCGTTTCCCCCGTTCCCGCATTCCCCCCACCTCGTTCCGCCCCCAGGAGTAGCAGCGCCCGTCCGCATCCACCGCCAGGCAGTGCGCCGCCGCTGGGGGGAAGGGGGCGGGGGGACGGGGAAAAAGGAGGAGGGGGCCAGGAAGGGGGGGGAAGCGGAAGGGGGAAGGCGTAAGCTAGAAGCAGGGAAGTGGGAGGAGGGGAACCAGCATTGGAAGTCTCAGAGGCGGAGTCTCAGAGGCGGAGTGAGGGTACGAGAGGACGCACAACCGTTCTTGCATGAACGCACCCCTGCGTGACTGCATTTTCTCACACTTTCTCAGATTCACATTTCCTCACATTCTCTCAAGTTCACGTTTTCTCGCATTCACAGTCGCGAAGATCTCATGCAGATTCTAACCAGTTATGGGACATCGAATCAGTTTCACCGCATGGCTGCAGTGCCTAACGTGAGTTAACGCAGTGACCGTTGCGCGAGACGAAAGCAACGACAGAGAGCCGGATTCATGGATTCGCCCAGAGGAGAATCTCCCGCTGCAGCTACACGCGAAGCGCACTACAGTTCCTGTTGCAGTCGTTTCTCAAAGGACTTTGAGAACACTACACAAACGCCGCCAGCAGCATTACTACGGTTCCCTTCCCGAACACCAAGCATACCGCAGCCAGTAGCGACGGAAACGATTCGAACGTCTTTCAGCGGTGCGAGTCGGTGCGGCTCGGTGAGGAGCGGGAATCGGATGTCCTCGGCTGCTTTGCCCTTGTTCTTGGTCTTGTTCTCTGATCGCCCGATCGTCTGCCAGTCCGTTGAGCCGCAGAATAGCACCTCTCCTGTCATTGGCTCTGGATCCGTCGCGTCGCCAGCATTCTCATCTTTCGCCGCCATTTGCGGAATGGAAAGTTTTTTTTTTGCGCGGAATGTGGAGCTAATGGGGGATAGTTTTGGCGGCACGCAGGATTCAGGGGAGGAGATGGTGAGATGGAACCATTATTTCGGTTTTAGTGAACTCGGTTACTAGCAGTCAGATCTGTGCAAGTGTGCACTTTGCCATGTCTGAATGTATATGTATTATTCTAGACTTTTTAGCAAAATGGATTGGATCGTTACAATGTACAAGAGCCTTGAAAGGCCAGAATGCCCAGTGGCCACACTATTGGAATATATTTGCAGCAAATAAGGGCGCGTGTGGCGAATTTGAGAAAGTTTATGTTTTTAGGTCGAATGTAGCAGTTGAACAAAACTCGACTTTCCTTGCAGTGAAGTTCGAATCTTGGGTGTCCAACACAGACGATGTCAGAATCCCAACCGCTAGACCATTGGGATAAAAGGGCTTGTTAAAGCTGCGGTCTACATTCTAAAAGTGATTTTCTGGGTCTAATCTAAGTGATAACCCTTTGGCTCAATATGATTCGAGAGCGAATTGAGCTTCGACCCCAAACACCAGTGCGAGGAATTCAAACAAAGTTGGCGATGCAAACCAATTTCGCGATTGGATTCAGGTGGGGGAATACACTGGCGGGAAGGCGGAATTTTCAGCGCCAACCACAAACAACCATGCGGAAAAAATTGCGCCCACCCCGCTCCCTCCTTCCGCCTCGATCGTTCGTTTCTTCTGGAGAGTCTGCTACCCTGTTTTCAAGTGATAAACCAGGGCCTGTCCCTTGAGGTATGTAGACCGCAGATTTAAGTAGCGGGTCAGTGCGCCCATAACCCCCCAGGCCAGCGAGCCTGTAACCCTTCCCTAGGATCAATCGGGCATCCACAGTGCAGATCTACTGACACCACACGACACTGGGAGGCCCAGGACTGAGCACAGTGGCAACGGCCTACATGTGCATACACCGGGATTCGAACCCGAGACCCCTCTGATACCATGTCGATATTGGGTAGGAAGGAATGATTGAATTAGGTAAGAGGGAGGGGGTACAAGGATGTCGAGAGAGTTGGGTTGTACCCTCTAAGGTGTGACCCCTACACAACCTAGAGTAAGATGAACAGAACAATATATTTTGACACACCCCTTTAGGTGAAGTAGGGGATAGCCAAACCTAACAGTGGTCACAAGACCAGTCAAGCAAGAGAACAAGCAAGGCAAAGCCCAGGGTGGATCTCAAGGACACCACACAATCTGAGCACAAGCAGGCGGCCACAAGGCCAGTTCACATGCAGATTTATAATAGCAAGGTAGTACACTGATCACAACCTAGCAAGAGTAAACATGCAGGTTTATATATCAAAGTACAAGACAAGATCAAGAGACAAGCAGTGTTGGTCCGTGTGGCCACGGACTAAGGCGAAGCTGAGAACGCTGCTGCAATACTTGCACGGCAAAGGAACGAAATGCAAAGCCCTTTGTTCTGCTCGCTAGTCTGACCAGGTAGCGCAGCACCCTCATAGCAGCCTGCCAATGCGCAGGGTGGTATCTCCTGGGCGCAACGTAGCGAGTCCGGATGCTGAGAGGGTACGGCAGTGTCAAATGTTAATGTTATGATACGCTGCAGTGAGGTACTCCCTAGAGAGTATAGCTTTTGTAGGATTCCTATTTGTACCCTTGCAAACCCTAATCCCAATCATTCCGTTGCATTCCTATTCTGAGATGGTATCACGAGTAGGTTAGATCCTCGTTCGTTCTCAGCTAGCCTCCGCGCCCTACGCGCCCTCCGTGCTCTCGCGCCCTCCGCGCCCTCCGCGCCCTCCTCGCGCCTAGCCCGCGCCCTCCCGCGCTGTCCAGCCCGTCGCGCGCCCTCCTTAGACCACCGCGCGCCCTCCCACACCGTTGCGCGCCCTCCTAAACCGTCGCGCGCCCTCCTTAGACCGCCGCGCGCCCTCCCTCACCGTCGCGTGCCCTCCTCAACCGTCGCGCGCCCTCCTTAGCCCGTCGCGTGCCCTCCCCTCCGCCTGTCGCGCGCCCTCCTCCGTCAACCTTCCCGCACACCTGCGTGCGCTTCCCGCACACCTGCGTGCGCTTCCCGCACACCTGCGTGCGCTTCCCGCACACCTGCGTGCGCTTCCCGCACACCAGCGTGCACTTATCGCACACCTGCGTGCGCTTACCGCACACCTGCGTGCGCTTACCGCATCCCTTTGTGCGCTTACTGCATCTCTCTCCCCTTCACCTGTGCCCCGGTCCCACGCCATTCCTACTGCACTTGGCTCCCGGCTCAGCGGCTGGCAGCCGCTCTTCTCTCCGGTAGCGCCACCTAGGTTCGGTTAGAGCCCCGCCCCACGACTATTTTCTCGCCGACTGTCTCTCGTCGGTTTCCCTACTGGCGTCCCTAGCCCTCCGTAGTTTTCCTCCTCGTTCTTAGCTCCGCCTCCGCCGTGCTCCAGTAGCCTCTAGCATGGGCTCCGCTATGGAGGCCCGTCGCCTCCGTTTCGATGCTGAGGGACGCCCGATCGAGTTCGGTACCTGGCAGCGCCAGACCACACGTTTCCTCACCAGCCAGCGTCAGGACGGCGCCACTCTGTGGGCCCACGCGTCGGGTGCTCTCGCGGCACCCCGGTCCCCTGCCGCCCTGCCGACCGCCCCGGAGCCGACTCCTACGGCCCAGGCGGACTACGACCGTCGGGTCCTGGCTCGGGACGTGTGGCTCTCTCATGACGCGGCCGCCGCCCTCACGCTATCAGAGCTTCTCCCCCCGACTGAGGCCGCTCACTTTGACCAGGTGGAGACAGCCAAGGGGGTTTCGGATGCTATTGTGGCTCGCTATTCCACCCCCTCCTGCGCCTCCCTCAGTCGCCTCCTCATGCCGTTCGTGTTTCCCGACCTAGGCTCGTTTGCGACCGTTTCCGACCTAGTGACCCACCTCCGCTCGCTTGACGCCGGTTTTCGTTCGGCCTGTACCGACGCACAGCTCCTTGTTGCTCCCCCCCCCATGTGGCTCACTGTGCACTGGTTAGTCATCCGCCTCCCTGACAGCCTTGCCACTGCCCGCGACGCGCTTCTTCAGAAGCACCCCACTAAACTCACTATAGACCTCCTTCAGACTGCTCTCGGGACCATCGAGAGCAGCCTCCTCACCGTTGCCTCCGCCACTGATGCGGTGGCCCCCCGTCTCTTTGCGGGGTGTGCCGCCCCTCAGCTTCCCACTTTCACCGCTACCCGCGCTTCTGCTGCTGTGTCGGTCTCTGAGGACACCGCTGCCGTTTCTTCCGTAGACTGGCAGAAACGGAGCAAGAGTGGCAAGAAGGGCGGGAAGGGGGGAGGTGGGGGCGGAGGAGGTGGCGGTGGAGGGGGCGGTGGAGGTGGGAGCGGCGGTGGTGGTGGAGGCGGCGGCGGCGGCGGCGGTGGTGCACCAGGGGGAGGGGGCCTTGGAGGAGGCGCCTGTTACTGACCTCCACACTGCCCTCCTTTGTTCGTCCCATCGTCGTTCTCCTTCTCCTGTGTCCGTTCTCCCGTCTCCTCCTCCGTCCTCTCTCCCAGCCCTCCCCACTCCTATCTCTGACTACTACCGCGCTGTTCGTCCTGTTGCCGCACGTGTCCTCGCCACTCTTGTCACCGACTCTCGTTTCCCTCCGTCGTCTGCCTCGGCTCTTACTGCTGCTGTCGCTGAGTTTGCTGCCGCCAGCCGCCTTGACTACGCCATCAGTGTCGTGCCAGCTCCTGCCTACTGTCCTCTGTCCGTCGAGGGTGGGTTTGCCCTTGGCTGTGACGTCCTAGAGGACAGAGAGTCTGAGCTGGAGTATTGGGCAGCCGCTTCTCCCTTTGTGTGTGCCATGCTGCTCTCCCCTGAGGGAGACCCCGACGCCCTTGACATACCGACTCCTCGCACTTACCGCGAGGCAGTGTCAGGGGCGTGGGCCTCTCAGTGGAAAGCGGCTATGGACTCAGAGTTGGCGTCTTGGAGATCCACAGGCACCTACGTCGACGCAGTTCCCCCTCCCAGGGCGAACGTAGTCGATGGCATGTGGCTCTTCAAGGTGAAGCGGCCGCCTGGAGCACCGCCGGTGTTCAAGGCGCGCTACGTGGCTAAGGGCTTCAGTCAGCGTGAGGGAGTTGACTTCTTCCAGACCTTCGCCCCGACCCCGAAGGTGACTACTCTTCGGGTGTTACTCCACATAACAGCGCAGCAAGACTACGAGCTGCACTCCCTCGACTTCTCCACTGCGTTCCTCCAGGGCCGACTGCACGAGGAGATCTGGCTGCGCCGTCCTCCTGGCTTCACTGACACCTTCCCACCTGGGA
Organism: Closterium sp. Naga37s-1; assembly: GCA_947471745.1. Taxonomy (NCBI): domain Eukaryota; kingdom Viridiplantae; phylum Streptophyta; class Zygnematophyceae; order Desmidiales; family Closteriaceae; genus Closterium; species Closterium sp. Naga37s-1. Next base: position 1,957,085 of record CANJKZ010000248.1, on the reverse strand, counting down.
CCCAGTGGAGCCTGAGGCGACCAGTCTACGGTCTCCGCCAGTCGCCCCGTGAGTGGCACGACACTCTTCGCTCCACGCTTCGTGACCTTGGGTTCAGCCCGTCCTCCGCCGACCCGTCTCTGTTTGTTCGAGCGGGTTCTACTCCTTTATTTATCCTTGTCTACGTCGACGACTTGGTGTTTGCTACAGCAGACAAGGCAGCCCTGGCTCAGGTGAAGTCCGAACTGCAGAAGAGACACAAGTGCACTGACCTGGGTGAGCTACAACGCTACCTTGGCCTGCAGATCACCCGGGACAGAGCCGCTTGCACCATCACACTGACGCAGTCACACATGGTGCAGCAGGTCCTTCGGCGGTTCGACTTCCAGTTCTCCACCACTCAGCCCACTCCTCTTGCTGTTGACCATAGACTCACGGGCCCCTTTCCTGACAAGCCCTTTGAGTCCAGTGGCCCCTACGCAGAGCTGGTGGGCTGCCTCATGTACCTGATGACTTGTACTCGGCCGGACCTCGCCTTTCCCCTCAGCATCCTTTCTCGCTTTGTTGCGACTGGGAGACACCGTCCTGTCCACTGGACAGCTGCTGTGAGGGTGGCGAAGTACCTGGCGACTACATCAGGCATGGGGCTTGTGCTTGGAGGGACTCAGCCAGTGGCGTTGACTGCTCACTGCGACTCTTCCTACGCTGACGACGTGGAGACTCAGCGCTCGACTCAGGGTTACTGCTTCAGTCTGGGAGCTGGTGCTGTGTCGTGGAGGTCTACACGGTCGTCGTCTGTGGCTACTTCCAGCGCAGAGGCAGAGATCTACGCGGGTGCCATGTCGGCACAGGAGCTTCGCTGGTTGACCTTCTCGCTCGCCGACCTTGGTGAGCGGCCTCGCTCTGCACCGACCTTGTACGCTGACAACAAGGCCATGATCCTCCTATGTCGAGAGCCTCGACTGGAGAGCAGAGTGAAGCATATTGACGTGAGGTACTTCCTCCTGCGAGAGTTGCAGCGACGCGGCCAGGCTCGACTGGACTTTGTGGCCTCAGAGGCCAACACTGCAGACGTCTTCACCAAGGCCTTGGCGCTTGGTGATCACCACATGTTCTGTGTGCAGTTGGGGCTTGTTGAGGTAGGCCCTCGGTTGCTGTAGTCTTGTTGCTTGCTCTGCTTGTTGTGTTTTCCTATTTATATCCTAGTGAACTCTTGAACTGGCCTTGTGGCCGCTTGCCTGTGCTCGGAATTTGTGTGGTGTCCTTGAGATCCACCCTGAGCTTGCCTTGCTTCTTGCCTTGACTTGTCTTGTGACCTTTTGTTTCACCTTGCTTGCTCTGATGTCCCTCAATTAGCCTATGGGGGTGTGTCAAATGTTAATGTTATGATAGGCTGCAGTGAGGTACTCCCTAGAGAGTATAGCTTTTGTAGGATTCCTATTTGTACCCTTGCAAACCCTAATCCCAATCATTCCGTTGCATTCCTATTCTGAGAGGCAGGTACTCCAGCTCGAACTGGCTGTCCTCAAGGACGTCACAGCCAAGGGCAAGCTCACCCCCGACGGACAGAGGACACGAAGAGACAGAAACGAGACCAGCAAGGTAGGCACGGCGGCAAGTAGCGGCAAAGCCTGCGAGCTCAGCTACTAAGGCAGAAGCAGCAGCAGGCGAAGGAGCAGGTGCAGTCACAAGGGCGACTAGACAACAAAGGATAGTCGGACGAGCAGCACGAGCAAGGTCAGACACAGGGTCAGGAACAGCAGGAAGAGAAGACGGGGGAGGTAACGGCAGGACAACAGGCTCCCGAGTAACACGAGACGGAGTAGGGGAGGCAGGCGGCGGAAACAACAGAAGAGGAGTAGTACAAGTGGGCGTCGGCTCAGGTAGCCACGACGACGGCTGCTCAAAGAAGATAGACTGCCGTGGCAGCGACTGCAACGCACCCCCAGACCCAGCACCTCTAGCGCCAGTACCTCCAACTCCACCAACAAGAGGACTCCTAGCACCCCCAGAGGCAGCACCCCCAGAACTAGCACCCCCAGAACCAAAACCCTCAGCGTCACCACCCCCAACAACACCTGGGCCCCCGAAGTCCACAGCGACAGGCTGCAGAGGAGGCGAACACGTCAAGGGCGGAAAACCTGGAGGCGTCTCCAAGCGCGGTGAGTGGCGAGAGGTCGCTGTGTCGGCAGCAGTAGGGTCATCCCCCTCGGTCGAGCCAGAGGAGGCAGAGGGGACTACGAGACACGGGAGAACAGTGGAGGGGTGCGCATAGACCGTGCTAGTAGGCGCACAAGCAGCGACACACAATGGCTCTAACTCCTGGTGCCCGCCCCTGCCACTCCTGCCAGCTCCACTACGACCCTCGTTAGCTACTGTGGTGAGGTCTGACAGCGCAGGGAAGGTAAGAGGCAGCGCAAGACAGCCTAGGACTGCAGGAGGGGGGGGGGGGAGTAGCGCCTAACCACAGCGAAATACAAAGCATGGGCCGACGGCACCTGACTCCTGGGGAAGAAGGCTCGCTGGTCGAACGAGAGGTGAAGGCGGACTGCAAGTGAGGCGGCAGCGTCTCGCGCCATCCACCGGTTGTAGGCAAGGTGAGCTGCGCGGAACTGCGTCCGCTCCTCCTCCTCAGCGTCAGCAGTAGGTTCAGCAGGAGCCTCTGGGGCCGAAAAGGACCCCGGCGTGTGCTCGAACTGGGAGACGTTGTCCCGTTTGACACTCCGGAGGTACAGGTGCAGCCCCTCTAGCCAGGAGTCAAACCCTAAAGGTTGCCCCACTACGTCAAAGGCTAGAACAGTGGGAGTCGCCATATCAGCACGAACGGCAGCAAGAAGCAGGAGTGGCAGTTACGGCAGCAGCGGCAACACAGGTGGGAGCAGCAGCGCAGGCAGCAGCAGCAGCTCAGGCGGCAGGAGCAGCCTAGCAGCAGCATCGCAGGCGGGAGCAGCAGCTTAGCAGCAGCACCAGTGCACCAGCAGCAGTACAGGTGGCAGCAGCAGCGCAGGCGGCAGCAGCAGCTCAGGCGGCAGCAGCAGCGTAGCAGCAGCAGCAGCAGCAGCTGAGCAGTAGCAGCAGCGCAGTAGTAGCGGCAGCGCAGGCGGTAGCAGCAGCAGCGCAGCAGCAGCAGCACAGGTGGTAGCAGCAGCGCAGGCGGCAGCAGCAGCCTAGCAGCAGCAGCAGCTGAGCAGTTGGAGCAGCGCAGCAGTAGCAGCACAGGTGGCAGCAGCAGCCTAGTAGCAGCAGCAGCAGCGGCACGAATGCAGGGGGCAGGGCAGCACTAATGCACGGAGCGGCTCGGCTTAGCAGGACGGCTCGAGCAGCAGCAACAGGGCAATAGCAGCAGTGCAGCAGCAGCAGCAGCGCAGACGGCAGCAGTAGCTTAACAGCAGCAGCAGCAGCTTAACAGCAGCAGCAGCGCAGGCGGCAGCAGCAACTTAATAGCAGCAGCAGCGCAGCAGCGCAGCAGGGCAGTAGGGCAGCAGTACAGCAAGAGCAGCAGCGCAGGCGGCAGCAGTAGCTTAACAGCAGCAGCAGCAGCTTAACAGCAGCAGCAGCGCAGGCGGCAGCAGCAACTTAATAGCAGCAGCAGCGCAGCAGGGCAGTAGGGCAGCAGTACAGCAAGAGCAGGGCAGCAGTAGCAGCTGTAGCAAGTGCAGTAGTAGCAGCAGCAGCAGTAGCACTAGCTGTAGAACAGTAGCACTAGCAGTGACAGCTCGGGCTGGGCGGCGCGGCTCGGGCGCAGTGGCAGAGCAGCAGCGGCACGTAGCAGCAGCAGCCGGCGCACTAGTGCAGGGGGGGGGCGCGGGCTGTGGGCTAGCAAACCAGGGGCGCGCAACAAGTGCGCGCGGAGCAGCCCAAAAAGGGCGCGCAGCAGGTGCGCGCTAGGGGCTGGCAGGCAGCGTGAGTGGCGCGCGCAGCAGCAGGAACGAGGGGGGACCGGGCGTAGGGGCTGACGGGCCGCGCGAGTGGCGCACGGGGCAGCTAGGGCGCGGCCAGGAGGGGTCGCACGTGACTAGGCAGAAGAATCGCGCCAAGGGCAGCTAGGGGACGGGACGCGCCTAGGGCAGAAAAACCGTCTCGCCTAGGGCGCGTTTCGCGTTTCGCGTTTCTCCTAGGGGCGCGACTCGGGCAGCAGATCGAAATTGTTAGGTGGGCCCGTTTAAAAATTCGGTCCTAAGGACCATTTCGCTCTTAATACCATGTTAGAATCCCAACCACTAGACCATTGGGATAAAATGGCTTGTTAAGTAGCGGGTCAGTGCGCCCATAACCCCCCAGGCCAGCGAGCCTGTAACCCTTCCCTAGGATCAATCGGGCATCCACAGTGCAGATCTACTGACTCCCCCCCACACTGGGAGGCCCAGGACTGAGCACAGTGGCAACGGCCTACATGTGCATACACCGGGATTCGAACCCGAGACCGCTCTGATACCATGTCGAGATTGGGTAGGAAGGAATGATTGAATTAGGTAAGAGGGAGGGGGTACAAAGATGTCGAGAGAGTTGGGTTGTACCCTCTAAGGTGTGACCCCTACACAACCTAGAGTAAGATGAACAGAACAATATATTTTGACAGACGAGTCAGAATCACACTCCCAAGGTCGAACACAGAGATTCGACCTTTTAGGGAAGGCGGCGAGCCGCCTGTAGGGAGTGTAGGTTACCTGGTACAGCGCGACACGTCAACGTACCAGGCAACGAAACTCCACGACCTTCGCAAAGCAGTCGTAATTTTTGCATGGCATTCGTACGTGCTGAAAACAACACACACTCGCCTCGATGTGCATTCGCACGTTCACCCGTGTGATTCGAGTTGAGTTCACATTTGACATTCGCACTTATGTTCCCCCAAACTTCTCATGCCTTCGCTAAAGCTTCTTAGCGACATTGGCGAAGCGGGTAACCACTCAAAGTTCGACCTTTTTTTCCGAACTTGAAAATAGATCACACGCGCCCTAACAAACTGTATGGTGTCATTGATTGCATAAAATACAGTTATGTTAGGAAAATGAGCATAATTACACAAAGAGCAAGGCAAGCAGTTATTTTCAAATGCGAATCTATGCAATGCAGCGCCTAAACAAAGCTGACGATTTCTTAAAAAAAAAAAAAAAAAAAAAAAAAAAAAAAATGGAGCATTTGAGATGATACCAGCATTGTACACACGGAAAGGAGAGGACACTGTAGCTCTCCCCCTCCCTCCACGCTGCTTCTGTATGGGAAGCTGCTTGTTTCCTGCTGAAAATGCAAGTGATTTGCGGTTCACGGACTGGCTTCGCTTGCGTGCGCTGCTATGTTGCTCCCTTCTTCTTTTGTGCCTTCAGATTGCCCCACACATCGTCATCATCATCATCGTAATCCCCTACCCCACCACCACCAGCATTACCATCATACTTATCATTCCCACCAGACCCAAACCCATCACCATATCCACCACCACCACCCAATCCATACTCTTCCCCCCCCAGACCTCCCCTTCCCGCTCTTCCCTCTCCCTCCCCATGCCCATAACCCTGCACTGCCGCTTCCCCACCAAGTCGCTCCTCCTCCTCAGGTGCAGCCACAGCAGCGGCGGCGGCGGCAGCAGCAGCAGCAGCCCCGTCAGCACCGCCACCAAACGACCCTCTCACCAGCCGATCTCTCCATTTCTTCGCCTTTACACCGGTCAGCGGGCTTTTACTAGCTGCTGCTGCCACTGCCGCTGCCGCTGCAGCCGCAGCCGCAGCTGCAGCCGACGCCGCAGAGCGAACGCTTTTCCCCTCCCCTCCCCCACTCCTCCCTCCTCCTCCCCCTCCTCCTTCTCCCTCCCCAACCGTTCGCCGGCCAGAAACGCGAGGAGTCCCAACCGTCTGCCCTTGATACGCATGATCCGAATCCAATCCCCGATCTCTCCGCCGCTCCTTCTCACTCCCTCCTTTCCAGAAGCCTCTCTTTGGAGTGGCAGGGGCAGGGCTGCTTGTAACAGCCTCAGCAGCAATATTGAGTGCCGAACCACTTAGGCTCACACTCCTCTGCACCTTACGCCGCCTCCCTGCTCCCTCTGCCCCGCCTCCGCCCCCCCGCTCCCTCTCGCTCTCCCTCTCACCCCGTCTGCTGCTGCCCCCAGAAGAGGCACCAGCGCCGGCTTTACCAGCAGCGGAAGAGGCGAGCATGGTGTGTTTGAGGTCTTCTAGAGCTGGTAGCTGCGCCAAGGGATCAGAGTCCGACCATCCATCATCTGCAGCAGCAGCTCCGTTTGCAGTGCCAGCGCCAGCGCCAGTGCTATTACCAGCAGCAGCCCGGCCAGCAGCGACGAATGCTGCTGCCGCTGCAGCCGCCGTAGCAAGATCAGCATCTGATTCACCCCACAGGCTACCGCTGCTGTTCACTCGCGCCACCCCGCGCTCCTCACTATCTGCACGCGTCACCACCCCTCCCTCGCTCCAACTCCGCTCCACAAACACCCTCCTGCTGCTGCTGCTGCTGCTGGAAGCGCCGGGAGTGCCGGGAGTGCCGGCTCCGCTGCTGCTGCTGGTGGTGGTGGCGCGGTTGCGGGAGAGAACGGCAGTGACCATGCGCAGAGGCGAGCGGGACATGCGACCGCTGCTGCTCGTGTCTAATGCCACCGCCTTAAGCCTCCCACCTCCACCCCCGCCCGCACCCCCGCCCCCACCAGTGCTCGCGCCTCCGCCCCCGCCCCCCATCCCACTGCTACTGCCCCCCAATGCGCCCTTCTTGCTCTTCTCCTTCCCAGCCTCCCACCAGTCGGCCCCTGTCTGCCCACCACCTGCTCCTCCTCTGCCTGATGCTCCCCCCTTCCCGCCCCTCTCTGCTCGCTCGCCCTCTCCCGTCCCTCTCTCTCCCAAACCTGCAAATCCCCCGTCGCCTCGTCCTTCCCCTCTGCCATCGTCTGCACTCCCTGCTGCTGCCAGCCCATGTTCAAACTGCCTTGCTGTTTCAGTCTCTCTCCCGTCTCTCCCGTCTCTCCTCTCTGTCCTTCTCGTGCTCTTGCCTGCCCCTTCACCCGAACTGAGTATTCTCGGAACATCCTCCCATCCTGACCCCCTCCTCCCTTCCCCTACACCCATCTCCACATACTCATGCATGTCCCCCTTCTCCCCCTTGTCGCTCTTCCCTCCCTTCTCCCCCTTCCACCCCCCTTTCTCCCGCGTCCTCTGCGCCTTTGCCCTCTCCTTCTCCCTCTCCAGCTCCCTCTCTCTCTCCCGTTCCCTCTCCCTCTCCTTCTCCTGAGCTTCTATCTGCTGCAACCTCCACGCTCTCCTCTCTGTCATGTCTTCTTTCACCTTCACCACCATACCCCCCCACCCCTCCACAGACGCACTACTAACCCCCCTGCTCGCCCCCCCTCCATACTTCGCCAAAAACTGCTCATCCGTCTCCTCATACCCCCCAATCCCACCCCCGTCACCACTCCCTCCATACCCTCCCCCACCTTTCCTAAAGCTCCCGCCCCCGCTGCTGGCTGTAGAAGAGTCGAGGGACCGCGGAGAGAAGGTGGAGGAGGAGGAGGGGTTGGAGGAGACGGAGGCGGGGATGGGGTCGGAGGGCGCGAAGGGCCCTGAGATGGGCTCCTCTACCCCGCATATGCGGCACAGGCCCAGAAGAACGTCTATGAGAGCTGCGTCTACTGCCTCCTTGCATGCGTAGTAGAACGTCTGGTGGTGGTGGGGGGGAAAGTGGAAGGAGGGGTGGGTTTGGAAAAGGTACGGTTGACACATGACACACGCGGTGCTGTGGGATGGGCCTAGGAGCACGTCTATGAGAGCTAAGTCTACTGCCTCCTTGCACGCGTAGTAGAACGTCTGTCGGTGGTGGTTAAGGGAAGGGAGATAGTAAAAGAGAGAGGGAGGGGAGGGTGCATGGATGATGCATGAAGGCTTGCGAGTGTATAAGAAAGAAACTGACTACACCAACCACCCACACGCCTGCTCACCCAACCACAAGCCACCAACACACCCACCAACCCACCCACCCAAATACGAAGCCACGAGAGAAGAAGCATAGGAGGCACAAGGAAAACAAAAAACAAAACGCACCTGACCCAACCAACCACCCATGCACGCACCCACCACCCCAACCACCCACCTGCACTTGGAAAACCACTTCATCGTCCCCCATGAGCGTCCCCGGCGTGTGCAGCGACTGCCAGAAGATGGTGTTGTGCGCCATGGTGGGCAGCAGCAGCAGCCGACGCAGGAGAGGCAGAAGAGACAAGAGGAACAAACAAAAAGTACCACCCATGCACACAACCAGCCACCCACACCCACCAGCCAAATACCAACCCCCCCCCACCCCCTCTCCCACCCACCTGCACTTGAAACACGACTTCATCGGCGCCCATGAGCGTGCCCGGCGTGTGCAGCGACTGCCAGAAGATGGTGTTGTGCGCCATGGTGGGCAGCAGCAGCAGCCCGCGCTTGAGGTTCGACTCTACGCGCCCGTCCGGGAGGAAGTTCTCGGGGTCCTGCAGCTGGCAGCGCAGCGCGTGCTGTATGCTGCGCGGTAGCATGTCGTACAGCTCGTCCCTGGGGGAGGGAGAGAGGAGGTGGCAGAGGGAGGAAGGGAGGGGGTGGAGAAACTGTTGTATAACTGTGGTAGAAACTATGGGGTGCTTCTGGGTCCTGCAGCTGGCACCGCAGCACGTGCTGTATGCTGCGCGGTAGCATGTCTTACAGCTCGTCTCTGAAGGGGGGAGGATGGTTGGTGCAGGGGAGAGGGAAGGAGGGGAGGGACGTGGGGGAAAGGTTCGCCTCCACGCGCCCGTCTGGAAGGAAGTTCTCGGGGTCCTGCAGCTGGCACCGCAGCACGTGCTGTATGCTGCGCGGTAGCATGTCGTACAGCTCGACCCTGGCGGAGGAAAGGGAGGGGGGTGTGGTGGAAACGTGGTGGGACACGGCACTGTAGCGCGTGCTGTACGCTGCGCGGTAGCATGTCGTACAGCTCGTCCCTAGGGGGGTCATGGGTGGTGCAGGGGAGTCGGAGAGAGGGGAGGGATGGGGAAAGGTGGGGGGTTCGGGGAGGTTGGGTTGGAGTTGATCGAACGAGGCAGGCAGCAGCTGGGCAGCAGAGCAAGCAGGCAGTTTTGTGGGTGCTTCTCCTGAATGCCATGCCATACAGCCCTCCCCGGTATGTACCACCACCCCTGCACACCTGGTGGGGCCCATGACAGCGTCTGGCTGCTGAATAATCCTTTCCAGCAGCACCACCACGTTGGCGTAGTGCAGCGCTAGACCCCACGCGCCCAGCGACCCCACTGCCAGCGACGGCGCCGAGGGGGACGCGGAGGAGGGCGGCGGGCCGAAGGAGGCGAAGATGCGGCAACGGATCATGCAGAGTGCCGCTACTATCAACTGGGGGTGGGGCGGGGGGGAAGTGGGAGGCAGGCGAGGAGGGAAATTTCGAGATGTGTCAAAAGCCGAAGGACGCGAAGATGCGGCGGCGGATCATGCAGAGCGCCGCTACTATCAACTGGGGGTGGGGACGGGGAGGAGGGAAACGGGAATGGGGAGTAGGAAAATGGGGAGGGAGTTTATGTGTGCGGGAAGGGGCATGGGCAAGGGGTAAGGGGCGGCAAGAGGCAAAGAGCAAGAGGCAAGGGGCACGGGGCATGGGGCATGGGGCATGGGGAAAGGGGAAAGGGGGACAGAGGCACAGGACGAGGAAGAAGGCAGGAAAGACAGAGGGGTGAGCTTTGGAGCGGTGGGTGTGGTGGGAGATGGGAGGTGGGAGATGGGAGATGGGAGATGGGAGATGGGAGGTGGGAGGTGGGAGGTGGGAGATGGGAGATGGGAGATGGGAGATGGGAGGTGGGAGGTGGGAGGTGGGAGGTGGGAGATGGGAGATGGGAGATGGGAGATGGGAGGTGGGAGATGGGGGATGGGAGATGGGAGATGGGAGATGGGAGGCAGGAGATTGGAGGCAGGAGGCGGCACCTGCAGCAGGTAGTCGAGGTCAAAGGACCAGAGGCAGTGCGACTGTAGCTTCTCCACTGACTTGCCCTGCTTGCATGCACACACACAGGGGGGGGGGAAGGGGAGAGAGGGCGACAAGCAGGGGACGGTGCGTCAGATGGGCGGGGGAAGGGTTGCCCTGGTGGTGGTGCAGGTTGTTGTTGAGAATTCTCAAAAACAGCGTGAAACATGTCAGTCAATAGGCATGCGATCAGGTCACAGCATGGTACACAACGGTTCAAGGGGATGCGGGTGGGAAGGGAGGAGGGGAGTGAGGAAAAGGCACGAGGGGAGTGGTTGTGGTCTCTGTGCGGAGGCGGGGGCAGGAGGGCGCGTGTCACTGTCACCTGAGCCACGTGGCGCAACCTGGATGGATGCACATGGCGTGGACAACACACAGGCCGAATCTGGGTCGCCATGCCATACCTGCCGCGCTAACATGCCATACCTGAGCCGCCATGCCGTACCTGAGCCGCCATGCCGTACCTGAGCCACCATGCCGTACCTGAGCCGCCATGCCGTACCTGAGCCACCATGCCGTACCTGAGCCACCATGCCGTACCTGTGCCACCATGTCTTGCAGCTTGTTCCACTCTCCATACTCCTGAATGCTGCCACAGGAACCGAGGCAAGGGCGGACGCAACGGGCTGGTCAGGGAGGAGAAGTATACCGGGTACAGGCCAGGCCAGAAGGGAAAGGTGTGAGGGACGAGAGGAATTGGTGACAAAGAGCGCGCGTTGTAGCGGAGGAGACGTTGAGAGGAAGATTAGGGGAGGGGTCGGGATGAGGGAAGAAAGTGTTGGATTGCGCACGTCATGAGCCATGTAGTGTGCGTGTGTGTGTGCGTGTGTGTGTGCGGGCACGCACACTTGTGCGGATGTGCTGTGTGTGTGCGTGTGTGTGTGCGGGCACGCACACTTGTGCGGATGTGCTGTGTGTGTGCGTGTGCGCGCGCGCTTGGGCATGTGCACGTGTGCATGTGTGCATGTGTGCATGTGTGCATGTGTGCATGTGTGCATGTGTGCATGTGTGTGTGTGTGTGTGTGTGTGTGTGTGTGTGTGTGTGTGTGTGTGCATGTGCGCATGTGTGCATGTGTGCATGTGTGTGTGTGTGCATGTGTGTGTGTGTGCATGTGTGCATGTGTGTGTGTGTGCATGTGTGCATGTGTGCATGTGTGCATGTGTGCATGTGTGTGTGTGTGCATGTGTGTGTGTGTGCGTGAGAGTGTGCATGGTCACCGGTGGTGCAGCTGTTGAATGGCTTCCATCTCTGACTTGAGACGCTCTGTGGCCTCCGCTTGCTCCTTCATGAACCTGCCATGCATAGCATTGCATCGCATCAAGCTTCCTCAGTCCGCCGCTCAAAACCTATCCGAGAAGAGAAGCACACCTACTAGATGAGGAGAAGGCGCTGGTGGATAGTAAAGCTATCCGACCGGCGTCACCCGGAACACAGCAAAGTGATAAGGGGGGTCGAAATCAAATCAAAACACAGCAACGACAGGAACTCTTTGAGCCGACTCAGAGGCAGGCATGCGTACTTGACGAGTGAGTCGGCTTCAGCGGGGGAGACAGCAAAGTGCGAGAGGTCGGAATCAGGGGAGAGCAGCAGCGGGAAGAGGTCTCCCAGCGTGTGCAGGCGTGCACTGCGGCACTTGCGCCCCAGCACTGCCACGCGCGCCGCCACCCGCTGCAACTCCAACAGCTTCTCCACCCCTGCGCGCAGGGGGTGACGTGACATGCGGGGACGTGGGGGCGGAAGAGGGGAGGGAGTGGGTAAGGAGAGGGTGGACTGAGTCGAGTGGGAGCGGGGGCAGCGGGAGAGGTGGGAGCGGGGGGAAGGGGTGGGAAGGGAGGGCAGGCGGAAGGGTGGAGGTGCGGAAAAAGGAACAGTCATGGCATGGCATGGCGGGACATGGCGGGTCATGGCGGGGCATGGCGGGGCATGGCGGGTCATGGCGGGGCATGGCGTGGCACGGCGTGGCAGGGCATACCTGCGAGGTTCCAGAGCAGTCTGAGGTCACTGGAGATGAGGGTCACCACTCCCGGTGCCTGCACAGCACCGCACCGCACAGCACAGCACGCAGACACACCGGGGTGAGGCGAGGAGGGAAATGGAGAAGGGGGGAGAGGAGAGGAGAGGAGAGGAAAGGAGAGGAGAAAAGCACAAAGGTGAACGGCTTCCTTGGAAGATGGCTCACACGGTTTGGGGACAACGGGATCAGGCTTGGGACAGATAGAGGGACGAAAGGCAGAAAAACGCGAGAAGAAGGGGAGAAGAGCGAGTGAACAACAAGTGCTGGCAAATGAAACGCATCCAGCAGACTGACTATCCGTTCCCGTCGTTAACTTGTGTTGAAACCTCTCAAAACTATTCGTGCGGGCGGGCGGTATACCTGGAGGTTGGATCGCAGGGAGGCAAGTGTCTTCTCGCCCATGCAGTCATATATCTCCAGCGACCGTCTCATCACACTGCCTATCTCAAACGCCAGTACCTCCGTCTTCACACTCCCCCCGCCTCCCCCTCCCCCTGCGCCGCCTCCGCTCCCCACGCTCCCCCCTCCCCCGCCGCCCACTCCCCAGAACCCCTTGAAACCACCCCCCGGATGAGGCGGAAACATCCGCTTGACCATTTTTTTCAGCTGCCCGTCGCCTAGGCTTATCAGGGACGGTGAGCCTAGTCGGAGGGGGGACGAGTCCTGAAGCCCGAACGACCATTTTGCGGAGTCTCCCCCTCCCCCTCCCGTTCCCCCTCCGCCTACGCTCTTCCCCTTGGCTCCACCGCGCCCGGGGCTCATCAGAGCGCCCCCGGGCATGCGCCATCCGGGGCTGGAGGGTGCGGCGAGCGGAGTCCCGATGCGCTTGCTGCTGCTGCTGCTGCCGCTGCTGTGCTTGTTGCTTCCGCCGCCGCCGCCGCTATTATTACTGTGGGATCCGGACGAGCCGGGGGAGGCGGAAGGGGAGGTAACCGCGCTCCGGTGCCGTTGCTTCTGGTCGTTGCCAAGCGGGGGAATGCCGCTCCGCGCACTACCGCTTCCGCCACCACCGCTATCCCCGTCCGCGTCGTCAATTCCCCCCGCGCCCGGGGATTCCGCGCCATCCGCCTCGTGGGCGGAACCCCGCGGGCGGCGCTGGCTTTTGGGGGTAAGGAGCTGGTTGATGTTCTTATACATGATTAGGGAAAACTTGCGCGGTTATGACTATAACGCACGTGTCATGTAAACGCGTTTTAGAGGGTATACCCAGGGCGAAGGAAGAGAGGAGGAGGGGAGAGAGAGAGAAGAGGAGGAAAGCGGCGTTGTTGCCGTGGTAGGCGTTCCTCCGAAGCGAGAAGTTCGGAGGAAACAGGAGCAAGACGTTGACGTTGACGTTGACAATGGCGACAGCGATGGCGATGGCGATGGCGATGGCGATGGCGATGGCGATGGCGATGACGGTGCTGGTGACGAGACAATGGCGAAGCGGGTGACGAAGATGGTGGCGGTGACTCGCTTAATGACGAGATGGGAGGCGCATAGCTCTACCAGCGAAGTCCCGAAACGGATGTTGTTGTTACCAAGCTGTTAGCAGTTAGCAGCTAGCTTGGCATGAGAGGTAAGGAGGTCGTGAAAGCGAATACAAGGTATGGCTCGAGCATCGCACTGGCGAAAGATCTCTCCGCAGTGACCGCCGAAATCTTTGAAGCGGCGTTGATGGCCGTAAGAGGTGCATGGCTCCCGTTCTTAGTAGAGTGCTCTTGGAAAGCGAAGAATGGTCTAATTCGCGTTCGTCTGGCGAATGTCGAAACCAGGAACAATGAGTCTATAAGATCCTCATAAGGTGGCCATTAGGAAGTATCGACACTTTCTCGGATGTGCTCATTACAGGAAGTCGCAATGTAAGGAAGCAAGGATGTCAATCAGGTAGAAACAAAAAATCACAAGTCGTAGCTTGTTGAAAAGTCTTAATTTGGAAAATGGATGACACTAGTCGGCGCCGCACATCGTGCTCACAAGGCGAATCACGAGACGCTATCTCCTACCTATCGAGCTTCGCGGAGACGCTTCCCGTGTATATTTCGAACGGGAGGAAGGAAACGAATGTAGTGAAGCTGATAGATTCGCGACGGATAAAAGCTGGTCGGGTGCGAGAGTGGGAAATGGCGGCTGGATGTGGGAGACAGCAGAAAGGGAGGGAGAGGGAGGACTGTGAGAAGCAAGAGGGACGAACAGCATTTGTTGCTCCGCGCAGCAGCATTCTCTCATGCGGACGGCCCGAGGGGAAGCACGGGGAAGAGGGGGACGGGGGGAAATACACAGTACAGCGAGGTAGCGGGAGCGGGGAATTGGGGGACATGGGCGGGAGAATGCTGGGTTGAGCGGGGAAGAGGCGGGGTGGGGCAAGGGGAGGACAGGGCAAAGTGGGGGACGGGTTGGTGGGGTGGTGGGGTGGTTGGTTGGGTGGGAGGGAGTGAGGGTCAGATGGCCTCTACGCAGGAGGACTGGGCGGTAGAGTCCAAAAACATGAAACGATAGCAATGGGTCCAAAGGTTTCTGGGTAAGTTAACACTGTCGTACCGTCGACAGTCAGGCTACAGTACAGAATTGCTCCAAGCGAAAACGAAAAAGAAACCCGTTACGTTACAGTACGCCCAACAACCGCCAGCAACACTCGATCGAGTGGTCTGTACCACCATGACGCGAGACTGTGGGTACTGTGATGTCATTCATGGGCGCTGTTCTTTTGGCAAAAAATGGCCTTCCTGGATTCTTCCATCCGCACCAGTGGTGCGTCGGTTCTGGTTGGGCATTGTCCGAAGCTGGGCGCATCAAGAAAACCGAGAAAACCTGCAGAACAGCACTTTTGTGACACTGTACCAGAACCGTCCGTTTGTTCCACGCCATTTCCTCTCCAGGCAAATGGTCCGCACCACTGGTGCGACCTCTCGAGGTGAAGGTGCTGTTCTCTTGGAGTTCTCATCGCCGCACCGTTGGTGGTTTGGTAAATTTCGTATTAACTTCAGGTGCCTTTTTGGTTGACTTGGCAACACAGGAAGGTTCAGTTATAACCGAGGTAAACTTCTCGTTTGAACAGCTCAGCCGAACTCGGGTCTGCCCTTTTGAACACGGTCTGGCGAAATGAGAACCGAGGGTGACTCTTCCCCACTTCGTACCTCCTCCCACATTGGTGCCTTGAATTCATTCTCGTAGATTTTCAGCTGCAAAAACGAGAGAAGATTTTCTTGAATTTTGAGCGCGGTCAATTGTTGGGCGTTCAAGCCTACCACGAGCAAAGAATTGGGCTGATGGTTTCTGCCCCGCACCAGTGGTGCCGAGGTGATTCCACCTCGAGAGGTCGCACCAGTGGTGCGGACCATTTGCCAGGCGAGGAAATAACATGGAACAAACGCACGGTTAAGGTACAGTGTCACAAAAGTGCTGTTCTGCAGGTTTTCTCGGTTAAGTTGATGCGCCCAGCTTCGGGGTTCACCCAACCTGAGCCGAACTATTATAAGCGGACCTTTGATGTGGAAAGAAGCTTCCGAGATGGCCGTTTTTGGCCGTTGTGCGCCAGAAGAACAGCGCCGAAATCACCTCCGCACCACTGGTGCGGGGCAGAGACCAGCAGCCCATTTTTTTGCTCGTGGTAGGCTTGAACGCCCAACACTTGACCGCGTTCAAATTTCAAGAAAATGTGCTCACGTTATTGCTGCTCGATACTCTTTCATATGTGACTGATCAAGAAATCCGTATCGTTGCCTTTACCAAGATGAGTTACCCTCGGTTCTCATTTCGCCAGACCGTGTTCAAAAGGGCAGACCCGAGTTTGGCTGAGCTGTTGAATCGAGAAGTTTACCTCGGTTAAAACTGAACCTTCATGTGTTGCCAAGTCAACCAAAAAGGCACCTGAAGTTATTGCGAAGTTTACCAACCCACCAACGGTGCAGCGACGAGAACTCCAGCAGAACAGCGCCGTGGAGTACAGTTCTGTACAGTGTACAAACGAACTACACCAGGCAAAACAGAATAAACAGAATATGGTGTGGTGTACAACCCTTTCCTAGTTTGGGAGTTTTCCCCACGCAATCCCGGTTTGGGCAGGATACGTACAGTCCAATGGGTCCAGGACACTTCGGACACAGTGCGGATCCTTTCACCTGTATGGAGTGGATATCCCTTCTCTCACGTAACTGCAGTGTGGATATCCCAGCAGCGCTATCCCTCCGCTCCACCTGCCCCAATCTCACAACCGATTGCAACAATCAGGCAAAATGTCGGGTTGTCCAAATGTAAAGTCTCGGCAGTCGGTTTGGAAACAGCTGCGTGACTCTGCCGTGTCGGGTAGCGGGTGTTTCCGCGCACGTGACGACCGCTGGTTTGGGGTAGCTGTCTTATCTCCCTGGAAACTGCTGATTTTAGAAGGCTTCATCACTCTTTTACACAAAGACACCGACACTTGCACTAAGAGAAATTTTCTTCACCTGTGCACATACGTACCAATATGTATCTACATACAGGCAGTTATTCGCATGGAAACTGAACAAGGCATATTATTTCAATATTCTCTAGTGTTGCTTCTCCTGTGATACAGGGCGAATTTGAGCCAGCATGTGATGCAATCTAGTCTACTTGCCCCATGTAACGAGGCTTGCTCTTTAGCTCCTGCTTTACCTTATCCAAGACTGTGACCGGCCGCCGCTGGGCTCCTCTTATGAGATTCAGCAGCTCCTGGGCCTGAAGGGAAAGTTGAGAAAGGCAATTACGGTACAAGGGTGGGACACAGGGCAAATTAGTCATGATGAGGTAGCAACACTAAAGGGCATTGCCTGTCATCCCCCCTTTCTTACTCCTCTTACCCACTCTCTCTCATGCACGCACACACACATACCTCACCCCGCACAAACACTCACCTTAGACCGTGCTCGGTTGCTCTGGCCCGCCCCATTCACAATCTCCAGCAGAGACGGCAGCACCGCTTCCGCCACTATACCCTTGAGCCACTCCCCTTCCGCCCGTGCCAGCAGCAGCAGCGCCGCACCCGCATTCTCCCTCCCCAGCATCGTCCCATCCTCCAGCACCCTCCCGAGCACTGCAATCCCGCCACTCTCCACAATCGCCTCTTGCCCTTCTCGCACCGCAGCCAGTGATGTGAGCAGCAGCACACAATCATCTGCAAGCATGGACTTGGAGTCTTGCTCCCGCACCACAGACAGCAGGCACGGCACAGCACACGCTGCCACAATCAAGGCTTTGTTCGGCCGGTACACTGAGAGGTAGTAGAGCACGCGGAGAGAGATGCTGTGCGGTGGGAGGGGGTGCGGAGGGGTCGGGGCGACGTGGAAGGAGAAGGAAGGGGAGTTGAGGGGGAGTGTGGGGCAGGAGGAGGAGAAGAGGCGGACGAGAGGGGGGATGGCTCCCAGGCGCCCGATCTCTTTCTTCATGTCGTCGCTCTTGGCAAGGCTGAAGAGAATGGCAGCTGCATGCTCCTGGATGGAAAACGAGGTCTCGTTGCCGCTGCCGTAGCTGCTGCTGCTGCCGCTGCCGCTGGCGAGAACACCAAGGGAGCCTTGTATCGCACTGGCCAGGCGACGATGACTGGTGGATCCAGGGGAGCCCACACCGCGGGGAGCAGGATCAGGATCAGGAGCAGGAGATCTAGCACTAGTGCCACTGTGTAGTGCGGCATGGGCCATAGCAGCAGCTGTTCTTCCGTCTCCATCTTCACAATCGTCAGCAGCAGCAGCAGCAGCAGCAGACTCGACAGAGGAGAGATTTTCAGCAACGCTCTGATTCTGGTGCTTTGAATCTCTCATGAGGTCAGATCCACGACTGCTGCTCCCAGCAGCACCACCACCTGATATTGCACCTGCACTAGCACGCGTACCTGCAGAAACACCCGCAAAATAACCCTCCCCATGAGAGGAGCCCCTCCTCCTGTGCTCACCTCTCCCACCCACACTCTCACTCTCTCTCTCACTCCCCTCACTGCCTGTATCCCCTTTAATCTCCCCTCCTCCTGCCTCGACAAGAGCAGCTATAACCGGCCCCACCGCCCCTACCGCTTGCAGAAGCTTCCGGCTCACTTCCTCGATCGCCAGATTCCTCACTGCAGCTGCTGCACTTTCCACTAACACCGGGTGCTGCGCAGCTTTTAGCAAAGCGAGCAGCGGCGGGATTCCACCCGCTACTGTGATGTGCTCGCGCCACCGAGCGCTGCGCTTAGCTAAGTGCCGGATGACCTCTGCAGCAGCGAGGATTCCCACTGGGTCTCCCTTAAGCATCTCGCTTTTGAGGAGCTCGACTGGGTCCATTGCTGCCCCTGCTCTTTCTCTTAGAGATCCCTCCACTGCTGCGGCTGCGGCTGCAGCAGCGGCGGCGGCAGCAGCAGCGGCAGTGGTGGTTGCAGCAGCTGCTGCTGTTGACGCAGTGGTTGTTTTGGGAGCTGGAGGGGAAGATGAGAATGAGGAGGAGGACGAGGAGGAAGAGGAGGCGGAGCAGGAGGATGGAGAGGAGGGCACTGAAGAAAAAGACGGGCCAGGTAACAGCTCCTTCACCTGCTCTGTATCATGCTGTGTATCATGCTGTGCATCATGCTGTGTGTCACGCTCCACTACTATTACTGCTGCTGATGCTGTGGCTGGAACTGCTGAAACTGTTGCTCGAGCTCTGGATGGGTTCTTTTGTCTCCCTGCCCTCGGCCTTGCTGAGCGGGACGAGGAGGAGGAGGAGGAGATAGAGGAAGGCGAGGAGAGCGAGGGTGAGAGAGGCGCATCATTGGGTACCCCTGCTCCCACTGCCGTCCCTGTTCCCCCTGCTCCCGCTCCTGTCACTGCTCCCGGTGCTCCCACTGCTCCTGATACCATGACGCCCATCCCCAACTGCTGCTGCATGCCTGTGCTTGCTTCAGCTGTATCTGCTCCCATCGCATCCCCCACACGGACTCCTCTTGTTCCCAATCCCAGCACGAGCTGCCGGCATGGAACATCTCTTCCCAGCACCAGCCCTTCTCCTGCCACATCTCCCCAACCTTCTCCCCTCCTACTCGCCTCTGCCACACCCCCCTTGAATGACAACCCGTCAACCTCTCCTGCTCCTTCTTCTTCCCCCGCATCTGAACCCACAAGCTCATGCCTTGCACCTCCCCCTGCCCTATCGTCCTCGCCCCTCCTGCCCCCTTCCCACTCATGCTGATGAATAAACACAGGTCCCAGGTTTGCCCTATGCGCCATTGCTCCTGGCATGCCGTTGTCCCCCGCTGTTGAACCCAGCACTAGTGCCCCATATGGCAGTGGCAAGTTATCAAACCTACAAGGGTGCTCCGATGGGTGGAGAGGTGGCGCGGTAGGAAACGGTTCGTAGTGGTACGGTAGGGGGTGGGCGGGGAGTGGAGGAGAGGTGGGAAGGATGGGGAGAACGGGGTATTGGTCGGGACCCGAGCGTTCAAAGGAAGGGAGTGATTCGTGGGGAGAGAAAGAGGGAGGAAGTGGAGAGGGTGAGGAAGTAGGAGAGGTGATGGTGATGGTGCTGGTGCTTGTGATGGTTGTGGTGGTGATGTGAAACGCCCCGGAATCATAAGGAAGAGGCACGTGCATGTGTGACCGACCATATGGCCCATGTGTGGATGCTTGAGCAACAGGCATGCTGGGATCTGCTGAAACGAGAGCATGGGCTGCAGCAGCAGCGGGTGAATTGCAGGCCGGTTTGGTGGGTGGATTGTCGGCTGAATCATTCCTCGCATGCATCGCATGCACCTTTTTCTTGGGGCTAGCACGGGGTGAGAATTTGTGGGCGCTGGGAGGACGTAGCGGGGGGAGGAGGGACGAGGGCGGAGGGGAGGATGAGGAGGAGGAGCGAGGGAAGGCTGCGAAAGACCGGGGAGGGGGTGGGGATGAGGTGGAGGAGGAGCGAGGGAAACGGGAGGAAGGGTGGAGGGCGAGAGCAGAAGGTGGCTGGGAAGGGTTATGTGAGGAACGTGCAGGGAGGGAGGGGGGGTGAGAGACGCGGGGCTGAGAGAAGAGGGGATGCTGAGAGGATTGGGGCGGACAGGGAGCATATGCGTTGGACGAGACAGGATCGGGAGGAGCAGGTAACAGCAGGCGCCTCACCCCTGCTGCTGCTTCTCCCCTTCCTTGCGCCCCACCATTGCTCCTGCTGCTGCTGTCGTCGCTGCTGCTGCCATCATCATACACATGGGAGGGTCCGCTGGTGCTAGCAGAGCCCGGTGGTAAGGGCTGCGACACCACCACTCCTGCTGTAGCAGCAGCTGCTGCCGTGGCTGCTGCTGCTGCTGCTGCTGCTGCTGCTGCTGCTGTTGGCATTGGCACAACAGCAGCGCATGCAGGAGACGCAGCCAGGAACAGTGGAACCGTTGCTGCAAAGACAGCCGGAGTGGGAACCCCACTGGAGCTAACCCACAGGCCAGTGGGCACATGGGCAGCAGCACCAGAGGTAGCATTGTTAGCACTAGCGTGTCGCGCGTGGTGGCCCCTCCTTCGCCTCGCCTCCCCCTCCGCCCCATCCCTCCAGTCCCTGCTTTCTCTGCTCCCTCTCACTCTTTGCATCACCTTCCCTGCACTGCTGTACCTCCTCTCTCTCCTCCCTTTCCCTCCCCCCTCCTCCCCCTCCTCGCTCCTCTCCTTCCCTTCCCTTCTCTCAAAACCAGGATTTTTGTTCCTTAACCCTCTTTCCCCCTCGCCTCCTCTCCTTTCCTTGCCATCCCTTCGCTCTTCCCTCGCACAACCATCCCGCCCATCCGCTCCCCTCCTCTCAAATTCTCCCCCCTTCTTATTCTTACTCTCTCTCCCCTCTTCCCCGGCTCTCTCTGTACTCCCTCCTCTCGTCCCCGTTCCTCCTCCTTCCTTGCTCTCTCCCCTTCCCCTCACGCCACCCTCCCCACCTGTCCCCACCTTATAGAACGACTCGTCACAGCTACGGATCCTTCTAGCAGGAACAGGCCCCCCTTTCCCTTTCTCCTCCCCTTTCCCTTCTGACAATTTCCTCTCATCAACCCTCTCCCCTCCCCCCTTCGCCCTCCTTCCCTCCTCCCCGTCTCTCCCACTCGCCTTTTCCTTTGCAAATTCCGTTAGGAACTGCCTCGCTAGCTCGCTTGTGACCCGTGGCTCCACCTTTCCGTGTGGTTGCTTTCTGGAGATGTCTTTGGCAGTGGATACCTCGCCTGCGCATGCAGTGCTGCTCACCCCATTCGCGCTCTCCTGCTTGATTCCCCCCTTGTTATCCCATTGTTGCAAAACGTTTTCCTCCCCCCCTTGATGCTGCTGCTGTTTCTTCTGCTTCTGCTGTTGTTGTTGCTGCTGCAATTGCTGCTGCAGTTGCTGCTGCTGCAGTTGCTGGTGCTGCTGCTGCTCTTGTTGCTGTTGCTGCTGCTGCTTCTGCTGCTGCTCTTGTTGCTTCTTCAACTGCTCTAGTTGCTGCTGCTCTTGTTGCTGCGCCACCTCATGCTGTTTCTGACCCGCGTGTTGCAATACAGCAGCATGCATTGGAGCAGAGGACAGCACAGCCTCACGCCTCTGATCACTCCCAACCGTTCCTCCTGCCAAACCCCTTTCCACTGCAGCGTGCTCCTCCCCCTCTTCTGCTTCTGCTCCAGCTGCTTCAATACTGACAGAACCGACACCACCAGGAGATTCAGCTTCTACTGCTTGCCCTCCTCCTCCCCCCCTTCCTCCTCGCTCCTCTCCTCCTCCTCCCGCCCCTCCTTCTCGCTCCTCTCCTCCTCCCGTCCCTCCTCCTCGCTCGTCTCCTCCTCCCGCCCCTCCTCCTCCCTCGTTCCCATTCGACCTACGCCCTCCCATACCCTCCTCCATCCCCCCTCCCGCATTCCCGCTATCGCACCCATGCCAATCGTCTTGCACACGTCCCTTTCCCTGCCCATGCCCATGCCCATGTCCTTGCCCATGCCAATGCCCATGCCCATATCCATATCCATACCCATACCCATATCCACACCCCGAACCCTGCCCTTGCCCATGCCAATAACCATACCCGGTGCTCGCATATCCTGCTGCCCCCATGCCTGACGCTTCCCCCATCCACATCCCTGCACCCATTCCCGCACTCAAACCGGTCCCCATACCCATGCCCATGCCCCCCATGCCCATCCCCGCTATGCTCATTCCTCCAATGCCCATCCCCCCTGCGCCCATGCCTGGCGCAGCCACGTGCCAGCGCGCATCCGCGAAGCTCCCCCCTTCCGACTCCGTGAGCGACCCCGGTTCGCCCGCTCCCCCCGGGCCCAGGCACAGGCTGGGACTGCCCGCTGACGACATGGATTCGAACGACCGGCACTGCGCGCGGACTCCGCCCTCCGCGTCCTCCAACCCGCCTTGCCCCTCTCCATCGCACACCAGGTCACCCCCGTCGTCCTCGCCCGCCTCCCCCTCCACCCAGTCGTTCTCGCCCTCCTCCTCCTCCTCCTCTTCCTCAGCCCCTATGTCTTCCTCTCGCTCTTCAAATCCATCGGCAACCGTTTCCTCCGCCTCCCATCCCTCGTTCTTTTCACCCGCCTTTCCCCCCCTAAGGCTCCAACTCTCGCTGCTCTCGCAACCGTCTCGCTCGGCATTCCCGCCGTCCGTCCTTCCCAGGCTCTCGTTTACTCGCCTACTCGCCTCCGTTACTTCTGTCTCGCCTGCCAGTGTTACGCCTGGCGCGTCTGCTGTCGACGCTGCTGCTGCTTCGAAATGCCTCTGAGAGTACTGACCAGGGTGCATTGTCGCGGGCGATAGTCGCCCGCCACCTCAGACGGAGACGACCTATAATTGGAGATTCTAAAAAATAGGAAAATCAACGGGAATTACTTCCATGTCCTTCCTATAATCTACCGAGAGTCTCTATAAGTGCCTGACAAGATGCCGCCGTCATCGCTGCCGTTCTGCACCGTAGCGAAAAATCCTACAGTAAGCTGTATGCTCAGTCGCAAAAGGTCGCAGTGCGTCGCAATGCGTCGCAGGGGTGATTTTTAGTTGTCGAGCGGACAAAAAACTTTCAGCTGCGCAGGAACTATTTATTCTCGCTGTTCTCAGCATCGACCCCACGATGTTCGTTCTTGCAATGGACATACGCTTCGCAAAGCGCGTTTGCAGGAGATAACTGTAACGGCTAATGTCGAAGGAGAAATAAAAGGTAATAAATACGACAAGGAAAATCACCGGAAATCTTTTTGCATGATGAGTAATCTTGCTAGGGAAGTGAAAGAATGGTGTGCGGAGAATACTTGAGCTCATTGCAGTCTTGCTCTCTTGTGCCAGAGTTTGACCGTCATGTGAAAGGCAGGCCGGGGGAAAGGCAACAGCGCTTTGACACGACACAACCTAGGCAAGACTTTTGTGACGGATGAGAGGTTCGGCCGGTAGGCCCTTGGTCGGACCACACCCAATCAGACCCACTGAAGGGTATCTGGTTTGGGTTCGGCGATGGCGAATTCTTCCTCTCGTTATTTGCGAGAGGTTACTCCGATCTCGCGAGACCAGAATTCCGCTGATTTCGAAAATCGGCAGCCCACCAAAAGCAGAAAACAACAGACGGTATAACACCTAAACTTGTGCAGTCTTTCACACTACAGTTCCAATGCCCTATACCTACTTGTTATGCATAGTAGATTCAATAACTCATGCAAATAATTTCTTCATGAAACACTTTGTGCATCATTACACGAATTTCTCGGCATATCGTCTCCAAACCCTGTTCATATCCATCTCGGAGTCTTGTATTGGATTCTGTTCATTCTGCTATGATGGTAAGGTATTAGGTTTCGGTCCACCTTCCCGAAACATCACATTGTCCCCACAATCACGAAACATCACACTTGCTGTTAATGAAGATGGCTGACATGGTGTATAACCTGATTTAGGGTTTAGTGTCACCTGCTTTACTTGCTGATCGGCTTATGTTCCTAGACAGAAAGAGGAAAAAGGGAAAGAGAGACATCAATGAAGGAGAAGGAAAGGGAGAAGGAAAGGCAAGCCAGCCAATCCTGGAGCGTTCCTCAACCACTATGATGTACTGCCTCCCGTGCTATTGGGGAGCTGAACTAGTGGTGTGTTGGAAAACTTGATAACAATCTCGCTACCTAACCTTTGATCTGCCTTAGAAGACTAATCATAGACCATAAGAATCGTGCAGTTATCATTTATAAACAATACAGCAAGGGGCTTCTCTAGGAAAGCCCGTTTAATTATCCCCTAGTCACAAGCTCCCTCCCAAGCCGCCGCGGTAGTAACTAACCACAAACATCCAAGCCTGAACCTTATTGGAAATGAAGTGCATTCCAGCAAGCACAATGTGCCACGCAACACAGGGAACATCCATCACGGACTAGTTCCGCTCCCCCCAAGCACGTGCCTCCTCACACTCCGGCAAACCCCTCTGGGCAGCTAAATCCCCGTCACTCCTCCTACCATCCCGCTCCCTAGTCACTCCTACTGAACTTGAGAATGGGCTTACCAACATACAGAACAGTCTTGCCTGCCATCGCATTGAAGCAGGCCGCACCAGAAGCATACCAGGCTGGTAAGAAGCACAAAGAGGGTGACAGGATCAAAGGGGGGAAAACGTGAAAAATAGTACAGACTGCGTGGCACACAACAACGCAGTTGCTTCGCTTCTTGCACTCGTATTAAGCGACTCTCAAAGTCAACGAGCCAAACTCAGGGTTTCGCGGAATGAAGTGATGCCTGCCGATGCCACTACAGAACCACTTACCAGCAATGGCAGTGAAGAGGCCGAAGTAGCCGCCAGCCTTGATCCACCCCTCGCCAGGATGCTGGTTGCTGAAATTCCCGATGAAGAGCAGCATCAGGGTGATCTCGAGCAGGCTGAAGACGAGCAGCACGGCATGGCTTGCCATGAGAGCGCACACAGTCATGTAGCTGTTGAAGATGAAGAAACCCGACAGGAACCAGCCAAGAGCCTCAGACACGTCTGTGGCTTGAAGCACCGTCGTCTGCAGTAACAAATGGGAGAGATGAAGGAGGAGCGAAAATATTTAACCCTGTTAGCACGATGGTAAATTATTGGATAAGAAACTTCCAAATTGGTGCCGGGTGCTTCACAAATAGTCGCCGAAGGGGGAATCGGCTGGTACTTACGTAACCGAGAAGCTTGAGAAGAACGAAGAAGGCAAGGCCCATCCAGAAAGCACCATAGGTTGAGAAGGCGGTGGCGCCGAAGGTGTTGTTCTTCTTAAACTCCCACATGCCGGCCAGCAGCTGCGCGAGGCCGCCATAGAAGAACGCGAGGCCGACCCAGATAATGTCGGGAGCCCAGCCGGCGTTGTGACACGAGAGGACGTACGTTGTCAGCGCGAATGCCGCTAGACCAAGAGGGGCCGGGTCGGCGATGGCGCTTTTCTCAACAACCACACGGGCGTCCTCCTTAATATCCATGTCGAATTGGATGTGTGAAAATAATACTTTAGGTGGTCAGATCGCACGGACAAACCTAAGATTGAACAGAGGCGAGTTGGTAACAGACAGGTCAAGCTGGATGTGGAGAACCCGAGGAAGTCCAACTGGTCGAGGAGGTTGTTGACAAGGCCAGGACAGCGGCGGAGAGCCGTCCGATAAAAGAAAGCAAGCCGTGAGCTGAGGTAAGATGAATCAACGACGAAAATTACGGCCGTCTGCAGCTCGAGAATGAAATGATAGGCTCTCGGTTTGGTCGGAGAAAACAAGGCTTACAATTGCTGGCAGTCGGTCCCTTGATATTACCGTCTTATATGCCCTGCGTCTCCTCCATGCCAACCAACGCGGCTCGGCTGGCAGGGCAACAACACAACAACTCCGCCGCTGAAGTCGCCAAGCAATCCTGGGGATGTCCATGTCACCGTCAGCTTGCGGATAGCACAAGGCTCGGCCGTGGCTAGATGAGCTCCGATTGGTTGTCGAGTGATAGGAGGATGCAGAGGCATGATGTGCGACGCGTGAGTGTCCCTGACGTGGTGACGCCAATGCTCAGGACTAAGGGGACAGCGCTCGACTGTTGCGCTGTTTTCGGCAACTAGTGACGTGAGACGGATGCCAGATCACCTAATGGAGGTTTCATCGATATTTCTAGTAGGTGCCCCAGGTCGGTTGGCTGGTGCTGGCATCTAAAATCGCGATAACTCAGTGTTATTGTTTGAAAAGTGTAAGGAAAAATCCTTTTCCTTACTTCGCGTCCCTGCTTACCGCATACTGCCCGTTCCCGCCATCGGCACCCATCCGTGAACGTTACCCGCTCGCGACATTCGCCTCGACCAAGACTCCCGCCACTGTTCACAATGCGACCCAACCTCACGGTTCGGTTGGTAACCCGCACTCCGGACCTCCGCCTCTACAATTCCCAACCTCGGCGCTAGGCCCGTAGCGCACCCCAATTTCCCGCATTACCGTTACCACGCTAGCTTCGCTATATAACTTCGCCCATGCTTTTCGCTCAACTGTATTGTTTTGCTTCGATAGTGCAATTCTCGCTCGCTCGCTCAATTGCACTCGTAGCACTTGGTATTCATAGCCTACGATCTCCTCTCGGACTGCACCCACACCTTCGCTTCCCCACTATCTCAAATTTTGGGGGGGTAGACGTCTCTCAGCGAACAAGCACCGCCGCTCGAAGTGCTCTCTCGTAAGCACGCACGGCCAGGACAGAGGCTCTCGCTGAGCTTGCCCGACACCCCCGCCATGGCCGAAATTAACCTTGCGACACTGACGCAGGAGCAGCTCGACCGTCTCGTGCGCCAACTCGAAGACTCGGCGCTCGAAATCGCGACACTCACGGCGGAACGTGACTCCCCCCGCCAGCAATCAACAGTGAATGCGCCAGCACCATCACAAGCACCCGCAAATGCACCTGTGCAATCATAAGAACCGATCGTCATCTCATCAGGCACACCGACGCAACACGACAGCGTGGGACAGCGCTCAGGCGCAGCCAGTGATGGCGCCGCTCAATCGATGCCTGGCATGGAGAGAAATAGGGCCGCACCAAGCCCGCGTGGGCCTCGCGAAGCTCGTCGGCACGTAGAGTTTGCAGCAACAAGTGGCAGCCACGACATCATGGCACCAATGCCACTCAAGCCGCAGCGCTCGCCCTGTTTCGATCCGAGCCAACGTGGAGGTCCGACGGTTCAATAGTGGGTCTTCACGATGAACGTTTTCTTCGACGCGAATTACGTCGAGTCGGACGCAGCGAAGATTCGCTACGCTGTTTCGCTGCTGAGGGGCCCCGCCATGGACTGGTGGCGAGTCATCGTGACGTCGCCACGCGCCTACGAGCCACCGTCGCAAGAGGAAGAGCCCACGGGCCCAGCCGTCACCTGGAGTTCATTTTGCGAAACCGCCCAGTACAGCACGTGGGATGCGTGGTGCGCAGGGCTTCGGGCGCGCTTCGAGCCGATCGCGGCTTCTATTTCGGCGCGTCAGAGACTGCGTACTTGGCGGCAGCTCGGATCAGTTCTAAGACTACACGAGCGGTTTTCTCGCATTATGCGAGCAAGTCGGCTACATGCACGAAGCGGAGCGGGTGGACCGTTACGTCGGAGGGCTGAAGCCGGACATCTCGCACGAAATCATATTGCGGGGGCTTGTCAGAGTTATATGACATAGCTACAGTAGGCTATAGTGGGGTAGCACATATGGGGTACAGTTGCCTAGGGTTTGCCTTTTGTACCCAACTTTCACTTAGTCATTTCATTCCTGTTTTCTTGATTCACATGGTATAGAGCGGGTTCCTACATGGGACCGTTCCTTCCTAAGGGCCCACCATAAGAATTTTTTTTTTAGCTGCCCGCGCACATTGCGCCTTGCCCTAAATTTTTTTTTTAGCGGCCCCTACGCTGCCCCTACGCGGCCCCTACGCCGCCTCCCACGCGCCCCCTATGCGGCCCCTGGCGGCGCCCTGACGAGGCCCCTGCCGGCGCCCTATCGCGGCCCCTGACGCGCCCCCTGGTGGCACCCTGACGCGGCCCTGACGCGGCCTGACGCGGCCCCTGGCGGCGCCCTGACGCGGCCCTGCCGCGGCCCCTGACGCGGCCCTGACGCGGCCTGCCGCGGCCCCTGCCGCGGCCCTGAAGCGGCCCCTGACGCGGCCCTGACGCGGCTCTGCCGCGGCCCTGACGCGGCCCTGACGCGGCCCTGCCGCGGCCCCTGGCGGCGCCCTGACGCGGCCCCTGACGCGGCGCCCTGACGCGGCCCCTGCCGCGGCCCTGACGCGGCCCTGCCGCGGCCCTTGACGCGGCCCTGACGCGGCCCCTGACGCGGCCCCTGCCGCGGCCCCTTCTGCGGCCCTGACGCGGCCCTGCCGCGGCCCCTGGCGGCGCCCTGACGCGGCCCCTGACGCGGCGCCCTGATGCGGTCCTGCCGCGGCCCCTGACGCGGCCCCTGCCGCGGCCCCTGACGCGGCCCCTGACGCGGCCCCTGTCGCGGCCCCTGTCGCGGCCCCTGACGCGGCCCCGCCACCTACCTTTCCGGCCACGCCGCCTCCTCTCAGTGGCCCCGCCGCCTCCTCCCAGCGGCCCCGGACGCCGCCCTCTCAGCGGCCCCGCCGAGCCGCCCAGCAGCCTAGCCGCCCAGCAGCTGAGCCACCGAGCCGCCCAGCAGCCGAGCCGCCGAGCCGCCCAGCAGCCGAGCCGCCCAGCAGCAGAGCCGCCGAGCCGCCCAGCAGCCGAGCCGCTGAGCCGCCCAGCCGCCGAGCCGCCCAGCAGCCGAGCCGCCCAGCAGCCGAGTCGCCGAGCCGCCCTGCAGCCGAGCCGCCCGAGCCGCCCTGTCCGGTAAGAGCAGCGCCTCTCTCACAGCACTGCCCTCACCCCACTGTTTGCGCTGCTAGTCTACTGCTGTCATGGCTACCCCTAGTGTCCTCGCTTTTGACGCTGAGGGTCGGGCCATTGACTTTGACGTCTGGATAGATGACCTGCAGCTTTTCTTACAGTGCGATAGGGCAGACGGCCTCTCCCTCTTTGACCTCACTTCTGGTGCCTCTCCTGCCCCCGCCACTGATGCTGACGCAACTGTTCGCTCCCAGTGGGCCACGCGCGATGCTGCTGCACGTCTTGCTGTGCGTCGCCACCTGCCTACCTCTGAGCGTGCGCACTTTAGCCAGTACAAGAGTGCTCAGACCTTGTACGACGCTGTAGTTGCACGCTACTCCTCCCCTGCCACTGCTGCACTGAGTCGCCTCATGCTACCGTACCTCTTCCCTGACCTTGCTGCCTTTCCCACAGTCGCTGACCTCATTACGCACCTACGCACTAGTGACACTCGCTACCGCGCTGCGCTTCCTGCTGAGTTCTGCGCCAAGAACCCCCCCCCCCATGTACATCACCCTCTACTACATAGTCACCCGGCTCCCTGACTCCCTTCGCGTAGTCAGGGACCACTTCCTCTCAGTTTGCCCCACCACTCTCACCGTTGACCTCCTCGAGAAGTCCCTCCTAGCAGCAGAGAAGAGCATAGTAGCTGTAGGAGCCTCTCGTGGTGACCCTCGCACCCCCATCTTTGAGGGGTGTTCCCCCTCCCCCCTTTTGCCCTCTGTTGCCTCTGCTGCTGCGGCCGACCTCGTTGGGCTTGAGTCGGTCGGTGCGGCGTCTACCCCTAGCGGGAGACGCCGCCCTGGCAAGGGCAAGGGGGGCAGGGGCGCTGGAGGAGCTAGCGGGGGCGGTGGAGGCGGCAGTGGAGGCGGTGGAGGAGGTGGGGGTGGCAGTGGGGGTGGTGGCGGGGGTGGAGGTGTCGGTGGCGGCAGTGGAGGCGGAGGCGGCAGCGGCAGTGGCGGAGGGAGCGGAGGTGGCGGCGGTGGAGGAGGAGGCGGCGGAGGAGGTGGAGCTGGTCGGGGTGGCGCTGCGCAGAGGGTCGGCTCCGGTGGTGGTCAGCGCCAGCAGCAGCAGCAGCACCAGCAGCGCACTCGTGACATCCCCTCCCCTCAGCAGCTCCGTGAGTGGTACACTGCACGCCAGAGGGGTGGGGGTACTGGTCCGTGCACCTACGTCCTCCGCACCGGCGACCGCGCGGGTGAGCAGTGCGGGGGTGCGCACTCCACCCAGCGCTGCTTTGGCCGCCTGACGGACGCTTGGCGTCACCAGTTCCCTGAGGCCACTGAGATCCCCCGCTGGGGTGAGCTGTCTAGGGCAGGTGTGGCTGTCTTTGACCTTGACTTTGATGCTATTCTTGCTGCCATGTATACTGTGACTATTAGTGATGAGGGTGACTGTTACCGGTGTTTTCCGCCCGACCCGGGCATTGAGACTGCTGCTCTAGGTACTGGTGAGGCTGCTGCTCTAGGTGCTAGCGAGGCTGCTGCTCTAGGTGCGTCTGCTCCCTCAGGTGCTGGTGAGTCTGCTCTCTCAGGTTCTGCGTCGGCTTCGGCCTCCCACACCTTCACCCTTGACTCGGGGGCTTCTCGCTCCTTCTTTCGAGACCGCACCACACTCACGCCGCTTAGCCGGCCAGTTGCAGTCTCTCTGGCAGACCCCTCTGGGGGTCCTGTCCTTGCTCACTTCTCCACTGTCCTCCCGTGTCCGGCGGCCCCCTCTGGCACCCTGACTGGTCTTTACCTTCCCTCGTTCTCTACGAACTTGGTGAGTGGTGCTGACCTACAGGATGCGGGGGTTCACCAGTTCACTCCTGCGAGTCGGCGGGTGACCCACTGCACGGACGCTCGGACAGGCCGACACCTGGCCACGTTTACCAGTCGGCCGGGGTCGAGCCTGTACACCCTGACCACTGCGTCTCCTCCAGTCACTGCGTCTGGTCAGGTAGCTGCGTCGGGTCAGGTGTTTGCTGCAGCGTCCAGGTCTGGTCCTGAGTCTGCCCCCTGTTCGTGTCGCCTCCTGTCTCACGAGACTCTCCTCTGGCACCACCGCCTTGGTCACCCCTCCCTGCTTCGTCTCCGAAGCATGGCCTCCCGTGTCCTTGTCTCTGGTCTTCCCCGGTCCCTCCCTCCCCTTCCTCCGGGGCCTGGCCCTACCTGCGTCCCCTGTGTCGAGGGGCGGCAGCGGGCTGCCCCTCACTCCTCCCAGTTTCCTCCGACAGAGGCCCCGCTGCAGACGCTTCACATGGACGTGTGGGGCCCGGCCCGCGTCCGTGGACAGGGTCACGAGCGCTACTTCCTGCTGGTGGTTGACGACTACTCGCGTTACACCACAGTCTTCCCCTTGCGCAGCAAGGGTGATGTCACTGAGGTGTTGATCGACTGGATCCGCGCAGCTCGTCTCCGGCTCAGGCAGAGCTTCGGCTCGGACTTTCCTGTTCAGCGTCTGCACTCTGACAGAGGTGGAGAGTTCTCCTCTGGCCTTCTGCGAGCCTACTGTCGTGCACGAGGCATCCGCCAGACCTTCACGCTTCCGGACTCTCCACAGCAAAATGGGATTGCTGAGCGCCGCATTGGCATGGTCATGGACGTCGCCCGTACGTCCATGATGCATGCGGCTGCCCCCCATTTTCTGTGGCCGTTTGCGGTTCGGTACGCGGCGCATCAGATCAACCTTCACCCCAGGGTCTCCATGCCGGAGACCTCCCCAGCTTTGCTGTGGACGGGGAAGGTTGGCGATGCGTCTGCGTTCCGTGTCTGGGGATCTCGGGCGTTTGTCCGCGACTTGTCTGCGGACAAGCTGTCCCCTCGTGCTGCTCCTTGCGTCTTCCTTGGCTTCCCCCCTGACGCGCCAGGGTGGCAGTTCTACCACCCCACCTCTCGCCGTGTCCTGTCCTCCCAGGACGTCACGTTTGACGAGTCGGTCCCCTACTACCGCCTCTTCCCCTACCGCACTCCGTCCCTCCCCCCGCCACCGCTCTTCCTTGTCCCAGGTCCCCCCCCGGTAGACCCCCTCCCCCCTCAGGGTCCTGCCCCTTCAGGTGTGTCCCAGGTAGACGCAGTCGAGCCTGTCGAGGTTACTGGTGACTCTGGTGCTGCTGAGGGTGCTGAGCCTGGGGGTGCTGACTCTGGGGGTGCTGAGCGTGTGGGTGCTACGCCTGGGGGTGCTGAGCCTGAGGGTGCTACTACTGGGGGTGCTGAGCCTGAGGGTGCTGAGCCTGGGGGTGCTACTACTGGGGGTGCTGAGCTTGGGGGTGCTGAGCCTGGGAGTGCTACGCCTGGGGGTGCTACGCCTGGAGGTGCTGAGCCTGGGGGTGCGGAGCCTGAGGGAGCTGGGCCTGCTCGTGTGGCGTCTGGCGGTGCTGAGCCTGGAGGTTCTCCGGGTGCTTCGTCTCGGCGGGAGCCACTCTCTCCACAGGAGCTGCGCGAGTGGTTTGCCCGGCGCTGGAGGCGTGCTGCTGGAGCTGGAGGTTCTTCGGCTGCTGAGGGTGCTGGTGCCGCGGGTCCCGGAGGTGCTCGTACTGGGAGTACTGGAGCTGCTGGGCCTGCGGGTACGACTGGAGCTGGAGCTGCTGAGGGTGTTGGCGCTGAGGCTACTGCTGTCGGTCCTGGAGGCGGTCCTGCTGGGGGTGCTGGAGCTGGAGGTACTGCTGGCGCTGGTGCTGCCGCTGGGGGTACTGGTGCTGTCCCTGCTGTGTCTGGAGTCGCCACACGGCCTAGGCCGTACTTCGTTCCGCTCCTTCAGCAGGTGCTTGGTCTCCCGCCTTCTACTGGTCCTCCGCCTCCCTTAGCGTGTCCACAGCCTGTCCCGTCACAGTTACAGTTACAGGCGGCCTCCCCACTGCCCGCTCCTTCTCCCTACACTGGTCCTACTGGAGGTCTTGCTGAGCGTCGTGAGCCTGCGTCTCGCCCTGCGTCGCCTGTCCGTGCTGCTCGCACTAGTGGTCGTGGTTCGCGTCAGCGTCCTCCTCCTGTCCCTGGCACGCACCGGATGTCTCTGCGTCCGTCCACTGCTCCTCTGCGTGCCCCTTTGCCTTCTCCTCCTGAGTCCTCTCTTCCTGCTCTTCCTGACCCGGAGTCGGACTCTCTTCGTGCTGCCAGTCCTACTGTCACGCGTCTCCTTGCTACTGTTGTCACTGACCCTTCCTTTGAGTCCACTGCTGCGTCTGCCCTAGTTACTGAGCTCGTCGACTTTGCTGCTCGCTGTCGTCTAGACTACGCTGCTAGTCTTGTTGCTGAGTCTTAGTCTGTCTGTCCTCCGTCCGTCGGGGGTGAGTGTGCCCTTGGCACGGACGTCCTTGAGGACAGGCAGGAGGAGTTCCAGTGTTTGGCTGCTGCTTCACCTCATCTCGTGTCCGTACTGCTTACCCCTGAGGGAGACCCGGATGCACTTGACATCCCGACTCCGCGCTCTTACGCGGAGGCGATAGAGGGTCCCTACTCCTCTCAGTGGCAGGCAGCTATGGACGCAGAGATGGCTTCCTGGAAGTCCACAGGCACCTACGTTGACGAGGTTCCCCCGCCTGGGGCGAACATCGTCAGTGGCATGTGGATTTTCAGGGTGAAGCGGCCGCCGGGTTCTCCGCCTGTCTTCAAGGCGCGTTACGTGGCTCGTGGCTTCAGTCAGCGGCAGGGAGTTGACTACTTTCAGACCTTCTCTCCCACCCCGAAGATGACCACTCTTCGGGTACTGCTGCACATAGCTGCTCACCGCGACTACGAGCTGCACTCTCTTGACTTCAGCACTGCTTTCTTGCAGGGCAGCCTGCACGAGGAGATCTGGCTGCGTCGCCCACCTGGCTTCACTGGGTCTTTTCCTCCTGGCACCCAGTGGAGCCTCCGGCGGCCAGTCTACGGTCTCCGCCAGGCACCGCGTGAGTGGCACGACACACTGAGGATTACACTTGCGGCTCTTGGGTTTGCTCCCTCTACTGCCGACCCGTCGCTGTTTCTGCGCACCGACACTTCTTTGCAGCCGTTCTACATCCTCGTGTACGTCGACGACTTGGTCTTTGCCACAGCTGACACTGCTGGACTCGCCCACGTGAAGTCCGAGCTGCAGAAGAGACACACGTGCACAGACCTGGGTGAACTGCGCAGCTACCTTGGCTTGCAGATCACCCGGGACAGAGCACGCCGCACCATTACCCTGACTCAGTCACACATGGTGCAGCAGGTCCTTCAGCGCTTCGGCTTCACGTACTCCTCGCCTCAGGCCACTCCTCTGCCTACTCGCCACTCGCTCTCAGCTCTGCCTTCGGATGAGTCCGTAGAGTCGAGTGGCCCGTACCCAGAGCTTGTTGGCTGCCTCATGTACCTGATGACCTGCACACGACCTGACCTTGCATACTCTCTTAGCATTCTTGCACGCTATGTTGCTCCTGGGAGACACAGACCGGAGCACATGGCTGCAGCGAAGAGGGTGTTGCGCTACTTGTGCAGTACGTCGGGCATGGGGCTTGTGCTTGGAGGGCAGAGTCCAGTGGTCCTCACTGGACACGCAGACGCTTCTTGGGCTGACGACCAGGCTACGCAGCGGTCGTCACAGGGTTACACCTTCAGCCTTGGTTCCGGCTCTGTTTCGTGGCGGGCTACTCGCTCGTCTTCTGTTCTCGGCTCCAGTTGTGAGGCTGAGATCTACGCCGGGGCCATGGCTGCACAGGAGCTTCGCTGGCTCACCTACCTGCTGACTGACCTCGGAGAGCCGCCTCGTTCTCCTCCAGTGCTCTACGTAGACAACAAGGCCATGCTGGCCTTGTGTCGAGAGCAGAGACTGGAGCACAGAAGGAAGCACATTGCTCTTCGCTACTTCCTTGCTCGTGAGCTACAGCAGCGTGGTCAGCTGCGACTTGCGTACGTGGCCTCTGAGGCCAACACTGCTGATATCTTCACCAAGGCACTTGCGCCTTGTGATCATCAGCGCTTCTGTACTCAGCTGGGTCTTGTACCTACCTTGCCTCACTTGCTCACCTCTTGACCTTGTTTGTACTGTTGCATATATATATACTCCTGCTCTTGCTTGTCTAGCCTTATATATATATGTAATCCTGCATGTGAACTGGCCTTGTGGCCTTGAACTTGTGCTCGGAATGTGTGGTGACTTTGTGATCCACCCTGAGCTTGCTTTGCTTTGCTTGACTGGTCTTGTGACCCCTTGTTCTCCCCCACTTTGCCTATGGGGGTGTGTCAGAGTTATATGACATAGCTACAGTAGGCTATAGTGGGGTAGCACATATGGGGTACAGTTGCCTAGGGTTTGCCTTTTGTACCCAACTTTCACTTAGTCATTTCATTCCTGTTTTCTTGATTCACAGGGCTCTCGAATTTTAACGAGATCCTCGCGCTCGCCGAGAAAATCGACATTTTGCGCCGTCCGAGACCGGGGTCCTACTACGGACATCGCCCTCGGGGACCGATCGAGCACGCCACCGTACACGCCGTTGCGACGAATGCAGCTGCCGCGCAGTTTAAGGGGCGCTGCTTTGCTTGCAACAGGCCGGGCCATCGTAAAAGCAAGTGCCCAGAGGAGCTAAGGCGCCGCGGAGCAGAGCAGGGGAGGGAGTCTCAGAGGCAGGGAAACGCCAACAGTCAGTAGAAATTGGGCCAACTACTGACGAGACAGCCTGCTCGCCCAACCTCACCGACCCTCACCGAGTCACAGTACCGATCCACGCTATCGATCGGGCTCGGATGAATAAGGAGGGTACAGCGACGGATTGCCCAATACTGATCCACAGGAAAATACAAGGAACAGCAGTGAAGATTTTTATAGACGGAGGAGCAAGTCACAGTTTAGTTAATACCGCAACCGCATGGAAGCTGCAACTGTCACTTAGTCGGTGTTTACCGGAGATAGATGCACGCTTAATGACGGCACGCCGCTGGCCATACGGGAGAAGGTGGAGAGAGTAAAAGTCCGATGCGGGGGAAACTTCAGGTTTACACAGGAAATGCTCGCGACGACACTGGATGGGCACGATATATTACTGGGACGTGACTGGCTGCGACGGTACAACCCGCGAATCGACTGGACGACGGGTAGCTGCACTGTGCGAAGTAGCGGTAACTGGTTCGAGCTACCTCGCTGGCAGTCGCCTGAGTCTTCAACGGTCCACGTCAATGCCATCACGATGAAACGGGCTGTCACCACTGGAGCTGGCGTGTACGCGGTGGATATAGCATTGGTAGGAGAAGCAGAGCAGCCGAGTGATTTACGGAAACTACTAGCAACTGTACCGCCCGAACTACAGGAAGTACTGAAACGGTACCCGGGGATTTTTCCGGACGATTTACCGGAGGCACTGCCACCTCAGCGGGCACACGATTGCCGAATAGAATTAGAACCGGGGGCACAGCCAACTGTACAGCGACAGTTCCGACTGACACAGCCTGAGCTCGACGAACTGAGGAAGCAGTTAGATTACCTGTTAGAGAAAAAGTTCATTCGATCGAGCTCATTACCGTTCGCCGCACCGATAATGTTCACACCGAAGAAAGACGGAGGGTTTCGCATGTGTATCGACTACAGAGCACTGAACAGGGTAACAGTCAAGTCACGATACCCCATTCCCCGCGCCGATGAACTGATAGATCAACTGCGAACAGCACGGGTCTTTTCGAAAATTGACTTACGGGGAGGTTACCATCAGATTAGGGTCGAACCATCGGACTGCGCCAAGACGGCATTTAGGACGAGGTACGGGTCATTCGAGTACACTGTGATGCCGTTCGGGCTGACCAACGCCTCGGCGACATTCCAAATGACCATGAACGAGGCGTTTAGACCACTCTTAGATAAATGCGTGATAATTTACCTCGACGACATCCTAGTCTACAGTCGTGATAAGCAGCAGCACTAAGCAGACATGGAAGCAGTTTTTAAGGTTTTAGACGAGCACCGCCTACAGACCAAGGGTTCCAATTGCGACTTTTTTCAGGACAGGCTAGAAATTTTGGGGCACGTTATTTCGGAGGCTGGGGTTGAGATCGACCCAAAGAAGCTGGACACGGTAAAAGCGTGGCACTCCCCGACTAACATCACGGAGCTTCAGAGTTTTTTAGGGTTCGTTAATTATGTGCGTCGGTTCGTCCACGACATGGCAAAGTTAACTGCCCCACTAACGGATTTACTGCGGAAGGGGGTCGCTTTTACGTGGGGGGAGAAAGAGCATGCTGCCTTCTCTGCCCTTAAAAATGTTCTCTGTTCACCGCCCGTATTGCGCATCGCCGACCCACACCGCCCTTTCGAAGTAATTACAGACGCAAGCGACATCGCCATTGGGGCCGTCCTACTACAGGATTTCGGCAACGGCCTACAGCCCATCGCATACGAGTCACGAACAGTGCATCCGCCCGAAAAAAAATACCCGATACACGACCGCGAAATGCTCGCGATCGTGCATGCGTTCAAGGTCTGGCGCTGTTACTTAACCGGCGCAGACGTGACAGTACGGACAGACCACAGATCACTACAGTACCTCCGCGCACGGCCCCACCTCAACCCACGACAGATCCGCTGGCTCGATTTCCTCGAGTCAACCTTCCACTACACGGTCACCTATAAAAAGGGAGCATCAAACATTGCCGACGCACTGACCCGCCCAACTGCCCAGATCCACGCCATACTACTCGCACAGACCAGCCCGCTACTGACAGGCCTATTTACCCACGGGTATCAGACAGACCCCTTCTTTACCGGAGGCAACTCGCAGCAGTTCGCAGCAGCAAAAGGGGTGTATTACGTAAAAGCCGGCACCGACCGCATCTGGGTACCGGGCTAGACTTTACTAAGGGAACTGTTACTACAGGAGGCACACGACGGGGTTACCTCAGGACATTTCGGGGTAGAGAAAACACGGCAGCAGCTGCAGCGGTATTACTACTGGCCCGAGATGCTGACCAACGTGCAACGACACGTGGCATCGTGTCCCACCTGCCAGCTCATGAAGTCATCACGACAACGACCGGCAGGACAGTTGCAGCCGATACCACCCCCAGAGCGTGTTTGGCAGCAGGTGACGATGGACTTCGTCACGGGGTTACCGGCTGGAGCAAGTGGGAACGACGCGATCCTGGTCGTCGTCGATCGGCTGACGAAAATGGCACACTTCGCAGCCTGCAAGAAATCAATCACAGCCGAAGAAACAGCCTGCCTATTCATCTCCACCGTCGTTCGACTGCACGGGATACCAGCATCAATTATCAGCGACCGCGACACGAAATTCACCAGCAACTTCTGGCGGAACATGTGGCAGCAGTTCGGCACGCGACTACAGTTCAGTTCATCATACCACCCCGAAACCGACGGACAGACAGAACGGACAAATCAGACCATGGAACAGCTCATCCGAGCCACGTGCGACGACCCGACCACGTGGGAACAGCAACTGCCACTCATCGAGTTCGCGTACAACAACTCGCCATCTGCCACGACCCAACAGTCACCGTTTTACCTGAACTACGGACAAGACCCCACAGTACCCATGACCCCGAATCCCGACAACCCAGTCCCACGCGCGCAACAGTTCGCAGAAATACTGCAAGCAGCACGAACCCGAGCAGCAGAAGCAATAAAAAAATCAAACGTCATCGCTAAGCGCAACGCCGACCAATACTGTGAGAGTACGACGGCTTATGCTGGCTTTGCTATCTTGCCTGGACATTATTATGCTATTAATAACTTAGGTTTTATTTATCATGCATAGATATGCTTGATTTCCTAGGTTATGTGCATTCCTATATGTTATTATATTTATAGCACCGAACCAGGTTACGTGTAACGAACTCAAGCCTTTTTGGTTCCCACCGAATTGCTTTCTACCGAGTTCGAGAAGGTTCTATTTGGGACGCTTCGCGACCCTCAGAACATTCGCGTAACCCCTGGGTTACCTGCCTTGTGTCGAGCCTATATATAGCCTCGCCTTGTACCAAGGTGAATCATTCAATAGATTTATATTTCCTGAACCAGATCCTCACACTTGGTAATCAGAGCGGGTTTACACGCGAGGTCGTCAACCGCTCAAAACCGGCCTTTAAAAACCGCGGGGGCGACGACGAAAGCGCCGATACGGGTATGTAAAACCAGTTCCGCGCAATTTTTCGAAGTCCAAATCGATCCGGTTTTCGGACCTCCCTCAGGATTATTGGCAAAAACGTTGGAATTTCGACCGTCAGATTGATTCGAATCTCAACGGCCTAAAGAATTTCGCCCAAAACGGTTGGAATTTGGAGCGTCGGATCGAGTTTCTTCTCAACGACCGAGATCGGACGTGAATTTCGACTAAGGGAGAATTGTGCGATGTACAGAACTCGAGCTCGTCGATTCTACAGTCAATTCGACTCGCAGTAAGTCGACCAGCACCTAGAATTCATTTACTTTCGTCGCACATCTTCCTGCAAATCGCCAAATGGAGGGAAATAGAGATGATTCCGTACGGAAAATCGTGGAGTTACGTGTTGAGCACAAGCAGATACGTGCGACGCTCCCACGACTTGAAAAACTCCTTGCGAACCAGTCGGCAACCGCCACAGCAGCAGCGAACGCAGCGGCGAATGCAGCAGCGATAGCAGCAGCAGCAACAGCAGCGGCGGCGGCGGCGACATCGATAATTGTACCTGCGACAACGGCAGCAGCTACAGTTTACCTCGAAGCAGCAAAGCCGAGGCAACCAGAGGCGTTCAATCCTACAGTTAAAAGGAGCGACGTTCGTCGATTTGTAGCTGAACTCGAAATTCACTTCGAAGCCGTTGGATGCACAACCCCGACAAAAGACGCAATGCGCATACGGCTCGCAGCAACACTGTTACAAGGCCCAGCTCTAGAGTGGATCAACAATAGTATAGTCCAAGACGAAGGGACGTGGGCGCAGTTTCGTACAGCACTGATCGAACAGTTCGACGCGTTGAACAGTAGCTACTACGGAACACGACGCAACAAGACAAATAGTGGCATGGGGTGATTGGCACCACCCACGAGTGCCGACCCGATGGAGAACGACAAGGGCGATGTGGAGCAGCGGCTAGCAAAAAACGAGACGTGCAAATTTTGCGGCGCTATAGGACATCGTATCTTGGCGTGTTGGAAAATGAAGAAAAGGCGTGCGGAGCTGAGGGACAAGAACAGGGTGGCACCCCCGAAGCAGAAAACGGACAGCGTGGCAACTTCGGAGAGGGCGAAAAAAGAAGAATATGGTGGCGCAAATTTAAAACGTCACGACCAGCCGGCACCAGGGGAAATCGCCGAGACTAAAGGAGGATCCGCGAAACAAGACCCTGCACCGACCAGGAAACTCCAGCCGTACACCCCGACAAGTAAGAATATTACTTATCGTGGGTTTCAAGCCTTTATTAAGGGAGAGTCAGAAATTAAACCGGTACCGGGTAATATGGGGACCCTACTCCAGAGCGCTAATAAGGGTCGAGCGTTACGAGGAGTTAATATTCTCTCCCAGCAGCTCTGTTTAAAGGCTCCGTGTTCCCCACAGATGAAGCCTACACAGCTGCAAAGGCTTAGGCCCAAGAGAAGCTGAATCGGCCTCGGATAAATCCTTATAACATTTCTCAGTTGAAAACTGATATTGAAGCTGCATCTTCGAGCGCAGGACCTAGGGATGACATATTCGACGTACCCTACGATCCTATAAGCGATACCATCTACGGCTACTCGGAGCAGCAGCAACCACTAGTACTCGAGGTGATCTGCAACGGACGTCGCCTCCAGGCCCTGGTGGACAGTGGTGCGTCCCACTCGGTGTGCGACCGCGGAACGTTGGAGAAAATTGGAGAATCCTCAGAGGAGACTCAAATTACAGCAACGATGGTGGACGGTACGAAGCTTCCCATCCACGGCGAGTCAACACTGCAGCTGCAGATAGGAGCGTTAAGTGGAAGCCGACGTTGCCGATCACGAACATCAAAGGATTGGATTTCATCTTGGGGCATGTTTTTCTGAAGCGTTTCAACCTCGAGATCGACTGGGTCAACCGGAAGGCGTGCATCTACAACAATGGGAAACGTGTGGAGCTAAGAAGCTGGACGGATACAGGGAATGTTCCTGAAACGACACTTGCACGGTTCGAGCGGACAGTGAACGAGAGTAACACGGGTTACTTAGCACTGGTGATAGCAGCAGCAGGGGAGGAAAAGCCGAACACGGAGCTACCTGCAGCAGTACAGGAGGTGATGGAGCAGTACAAGGACATCATGCCAGATGACCTGTCTGCAGGAGTGCCTCTAGCACGCACCCACGAGCACGAGATCATGGAGGAACCAGGTGCGAAACCCGTCTCACGTGCACCATACCGACTAAGTCCGACCGAACTAACAGACATGAAGAAGCAGATAGATTATCTACTGGACAGACAACTGATCCGCCCATCCACCTCTCCCTACGGTGCACCAGTTCTCTTCACTCCAAAGCCAGACGGTAGTTTACGGATGTGCATCGACTACCGCGCACTAAACAAACAGACAGCATTGACTACAGCGCCAGTACTCATCCTACCGGATCCAGACAAGGACTACGTGGTGGAAGCAGACGCTAGTGACCAAGCAGTCGGAGCAGTACTGATGCAGGATCACGGATGCGGTTTGCAACCCATCGCCTACCTCAGTAAGAAGATACACGGAGCAGAACTGAACTACCCAATCCATGACAAGGAAGCCTTAGCGATAGTCATAGCCTTCAAGGCATGGAGGTGTTACCTAGAGGGAGCCAAGACTACAGTCTACACCGATCACTGCAGTCTCAAATACCTGAAGTCGCAGCCGACACTCTCACAACGACAGGTGCGGTGGGTGGACTTCTTGGAGACCCACTTCCACTACGACATCGTCTACAAGCCCGGGCTACACAACAAGGCAGACGCGTTGAGCCGCCCCGGACATGTAGCAGGCATCCAGCTCGACGGGATGAACCCTCTGCTCAAGGGTCTATTCCAACATGGGTACTCCGTGGAGGCAGAGATCGCTACAGCACAGACTAAGAAGCTGTTACAATGGGGGAAAGACTTAGCGGTAAGGAAGGGCTCAGGGAAGATTTGGGTACCGAATTACGCCCCGCTACGGCAGATTCTATTGGAGGAGTTTGATGACGTACCATACGCGGGACACTTCGAGAGCAACAAGACGTTAGCAGGGATAGCAAAGTATTACTACTGGCCCGGGATGGCAGCAGACGTGCAGCAGTTCGTCACCTCATGTGACACGTGCCAGCGAATGGAGAGTAGCAAGCAGAAAAAAGCAGGGTTACTTCAACCTCTACCCGTACCGGAGCAGCCATGGCAAGTCGTCAGCCTAGACTTTATCACTGGGCTACCTTCGACCTCACGAGGGCATGACGCTATACTCGTGGTGATCAACAAGTTCTCTAAAATGGGACACTTCATCCCGACCAACGCCACGGCTACAGCTGAAGCAACTGCTCGCCTCTTCTTCGACCGCATCATCACCGTCCATCGCATACCCGCTACACTCATCTCGGACAGAGACCCAAAGTTCACAAATAAATTCTGGAGGGAACTCATGGGTTTGTTGGGGACAAAGCTTGCGATGTCTTCAGCGTACCACCCCCAGACTGACGGACAGACTGAGCGACTCAATCAAGTGGTTGAACAGTTACTGCGCACAGCTTGCAAAGACGACGGTTGGATTCGCTTACAACAACGCTTCACATGCGGCCACAGGGAAATCTCCTTTCTTCCGGTGTAACGGACGGGAACCACTTACACCACAACAGCCAACCACACCGGCACATGTCCAAGCCGCACATGATTTCGTCACCACCATGCAGCAGCTATGGGAGAAGACACAGCGACGCCTCACCACGATGCAGACTTCCCAGAAGAAGTATGCCGATCACCATCGACGTGATCACACCGTAGCAGTCGGAGATCAGGTGCTTCTCTACACGTGCAACTTGAACCTGTCTCACCTACCATCGAAGCTCCGGCCTCGCTTCTCTGGTCATTTTCACGTTGAGGCACAGGTGACACCAGTAACATTCCGCTTGCGCTTACCTACTATGTGGAAGCTTCACAACGCTTTCCATGTTCAGCTACTGAAGCCCTACAAGGACCCCGACTAACAGTTCCAGGGACGCCAGCTACCGCCACCACCACCTGTTCTCGTATAGGATGAACCAGAGTACGAGGTGGAATGAGTGCTCGCTCATCAACGCAGACGCGGCAACACGCTCGAGTTCCTGATACGCTGGAAGGGATACGACCCGTCGGAGGACAGTTGGGTTGCAGAAGCTGATATGGGCAATGTACGCCGTGCTCTCAAGGACTATCTTGTCAAGCAGGGTGTTTCTCACGCCACCCAGCTTTGAGGGGGGGACGTGTGAGAGTACGACGGCTTATGCTGGCTTTGCTAGCTTGCCTGGACATTATTATGCTATTACTAGCTTAGGTTTTATTTATCATGCATAGATATGCTTGATTTCCTAGGTTAGGTGCATTCCTATATGTTATTATAGTTATAGCACCGAACCAGGTTACGTGTACCGAACTCAAGCCTTTTCGGTTCCCACCGAATTGCGTTCTACCGAGTTCGGGAAGGTTCTGTTCGGGACGCTTCGCGACCCTCAGAACATTCGCGTAACACCTGGGTTACCTGCCTTGTGTCGAGCCTATATATAGCCTCACCTTGTACCCAGGTGAATCATTCAATAGATTTATATTTCCTGAACCAGATCCTCACAGACACCGCCGCCCCGTCACTTACCAACCCGACGACCTGGTATTACCCGACACTCAAAACCTCCGCCTGCCCATCACCCCAAAACTCCGCCCCCGATAGTGCGGGCCATTTCGCATCAGCCACATGATCAAACCCGTCACCGCCCACCTCCTCCTCCCTGCTGACTGGTACGTCAGCCCGTCATTCCACGTAAGCCTGCTTCGCCCATACGTGCCATCCACCAGCCAACTGCCTCGCAACCGCCCCGCCAGCATGACACGACCACCAACAGAGCCAATCATCACGCCCGAAGAAATACTGAGCCACTGAGTACGTGACCCACGGGGAGCCCGCAGGATCGAATTTCTAATCCGCTGGAAAGACCGCACGCCCACCGAAGACAACTGGGTTCCCCTGGATAGAATTGAGAATCACCCTGTCCTGACTGAGCATCTGCGTAGCCGGAACTTTCGAGATGTACACGCGCTCTCGTAAGAGGGGCCTCCTTGGGGAGGGGGTAGTGTAAGGAAAATTCCTTTTCCTTACTTCGCGTCCCTGCTTACCGCATACATGCCCGTTCCCGCCATCGGCACCCATCCGTGAACGTTACCCGCTCGCGACATTCGCCTCGACCACGACTCCCGCCACTGTTCACAATGCGACCCAACCTCACGGTTCGGTTGGTAACCCGCGCTCCGGACCTCCGCCTCGACAATTCCCAACCTCGGCGCTAGGCCCGTAGCGCACC
Organism: Closterium sp. Naga37s-1; assembly: GCA_947471745.1. Lineage (NCBI taxonomy): Eukaryota > Viridiplantae > Streptophyta > Zygnematophyceae > Desmidiales > Closteriaceae > Closterium > Closterium sp. Naga37s-1. The sequence continues at coordinate 1,912,952 of CANJKZ010000248.1, read as the reverse complement.
CCAATTTCCCGCATTACCGTTACCACGCTAGCTTCGCTATATAACTTCGCTCATGCTTTTCGCTCAACTGTATTGTTTTGCTTCGATAGTGCAATTCTCGCTCGCTCGCTCAATTGCACTCGTAACTAAAAGCATCAACTTTGCAAAGAATTATAATGGCATAATAATGAATGGAATCCCCTTTTCCTTTTAATCGCCTCTCTTATCGCATGCAGCACTATTCACCAAGAACCTGCAATCCCAATACCAAAATTATTTTCTTTTTCATCCGTTTGTCTTCATGTCATCGGGGCACACGCCATACATGACACGCCCCAGCTGGGCGTGTAATACAATTCTCCCTTGGTGCTAGAACTCCAACAGTTTGCAATTCACGGTTAAGATCTCTTGGTCGTTCGCATTTGCATTATCGTTCATTCGCGCTATTATATGAGAAGAAACGAGGGATGATCAAGTTTAACTAGGGCCTAGGCTTAGGAGCCTAGGCCCAACTAGGATGTCGAGTAGTTTGTGCCTAGGGTGAGAGTCGAGAAAGTTGGAAAGGATGGTTTCACTATAGGTTTCGAAGAACATATAGCAAAGGAAACAAATAAGGTGCACCACCAAACAAAGTTTATAATAACTACACTAACTACAGCTACAGGCAGTTACAAATATAAGTTCTGACACTCCCCCATAACTGCCTGCATCAGGAGTTTGTGCAGAATACAACCTGCAGGGGTACACATGCAAAATAATAAACAAGCAACAGCAGGTACTGCAGGCGGGCTAACACTAGCTGGTCACCCCCTCCATCTCCTCACCCTCCTCCTTCCCTTCCCCCACACTGCTGCAGGAGCAGCAGAGAGGGGGGGGGAAGAGAGGAGAGGTGGAGGGACGGCTGCTGGTTGCCTCACACCCGCCACCCCGGTGCCACTCCCCCGTCTCCCCCACACCCTCACACCCTCCCCCCCAGCGGCAGCTGCAGCAGTGGGAACGAAAGGAGGAGGAGGGGAAGGGAAGGATACGACCCAACGCTCCAACACCCGCCACCCCCATACCCTCCCCCCCACGGCTGCAGGGAGACAAAGGAGGAGGGGGTGGGCGGGAAGAAAGCCGCAGAGCGACTACAATGTGTCGGCGCAGGTAGGTCAGGGGCGGCTGCAGTGAGAGCAGGTGCGGAGAGGCGCGTCGCGTGCCACGGGGCGCACGATAGGTAAGTTTAAGGTAAGGGCACCGTCGTGTGCCTCGGGGCGCACGACGAGCAGGGCACCGTCGCGTGCCACGGGGCGCACGACGGGCAGGTTTAGGGCACCGTCGCGTGCCACGGGGCGCGCGACGGGCAGAGTAGGAGTCACTCGCCAACCGGGGGCGGGACAATAGAAAATCGCCACGCGCCCTAGGCGCGCGACCGGAAAAACGTAGCAGCGGAAGCATGAGGCGGGCCCACAGGCCAGGACGTAACTCGCTCTGATAGCATGAGAAGAAACGAGGGATGATCAAGTTTAACTAGGGCCTAGGCTTAGGAGCCTAGGCCCAACTAGGATGTCGAGTAGTTTGTGCCTAGGGTGAGAGTCGAGAAAGTTGGAAAGGATGGTTTCACTATAGGTTTCGAAGAACATATAGCAAAGGAAACAAATAAGGTGCACCACCAAACAAAGTTTATAATAACTACACTAACTACAGCTACAGGCAGTTACAAATATAAGTTCTGACATTATACATACCATCACGTAACAATTAACAAAACACATACGGATGACAATGGCATAGACACGATGGTGGAGGGAGGTGCCAAGCGAGGAGTAAGCCGAGGGAGGAGCCAGAAGGGTGAGGCAACTGAGGGAGTCAACGAAGGGGGGAGGTGACAGAAGGGAAGGGAGAGAGGAAGGTCCTATAGCCGGCATTATTTGTTTTCATTTATGTCTACCAACATTCAATATACGTACTAGCATACACCACGTGAAGATGCATGTTAAGGGGGGATTTACTGTTCCCTTTGAACAGTACTTTCCAACTCACCCTTATCCTTATCTTCCTTGATTTCCTTGTGCCATGTGGCACTCTACTTTTCTTGCTTCTACTTTCTAGTTGTTAAGAAACACTAGCAGAAAGTTAGAAACAGAAATAGGGTTGCACTAGCAGCAGAAAGGATACATATAGCAAACCCTAATTTGGGCTGTACTCACTATAGAGTACCCCACTGCAGACTAGACAATTATAGCATTCTGACACAACCCCATAGGCAAAGTGGGGTATGATCAGCACAGCAAGCAGTCGCATAAGAAGTTCACAAGCACAAGCAAAGCTAGAGGCAATCACAGAGGGCAAGTGAGGAGGAGGAGGGACTGTGAGAGGAGTGGAGATAGGAGGCGACGGGTGAAGCCGCAGACACACGGGCAACAGGAGCGGCGCACACGGTGGCTACCGGAGCAAGGGCCCTGGACTACAGGAGTAACTGGCTCCGCGGCTAAGACGAGCGGCAGGAGCAACGGACCCACGGGCGACTGGCGCAGCAGGCTCGCTGGGCTACCGGAGCAAGGGCCCCGGACTACTGGAGCTGCTGACGTCACGACGGCTACCTCCGCTCAACCTCCCCCAACTGTCCCACACCCCTTTCACACACCCCTTGCTGCACCCCTAGCTCCACTCCTACGTCACCCCCCTAGCGCCACTCCCTCGGCTCCCACACACCCACCCCCCTCAGCGGCAGCTGCTGCAGTGGGAGACGGAGGAGGAGGAGGAGCAGGGGACGGCTCACACACCCGCCACCCCCATTCCCGCCACCCCCATACCCCCAACGCAGGGCAGATACGCGGGCAGCAGCTGGGGCGCTGTGACGGGCGACGGGCAGGGCGGCGCACGGGCCCCCAGGGCGCCGCGACGGGCGACGGGAGGGGACAGCGCGCGGGTCCCCGGGGCGCCGCGACGGGCGACGGGAGAGGGGACGGCGCGCGGGCCCCTGGGGTGCCGTGACGGGCGACGAAACCGCCGTGCGCCCCGAGCGCGTGGCGGGCAGAAAACCGCTGCGCGCCCCGAGCGCGCGGCGGGAAGAAGAAAAAAAACGCCGCGTGCGCCGGGCGCGCGGCAGGCAGAAAACGTCGCGCGCCCCGGGCGCGCGACAGGCAGGACAGCAGCGGAAGCAGGTGGGCCCACAGGCCAGGAGCGTTCTCGCTCTGATAGCATGTTAAGAAACACTAGCAGAAAGTTAGAAACAGAAAGAGGGTTGCACTAGCAGCAGAAAGGATACATATAGCAAACCCTAATTTGGGTTGTACTCACTATAGAGTACCCCACTGCAGACTAGACAATTATAGCATTCTGACACTAGTCCCACGAAGTACTTTCCATCATTCGATCTTGCATGCTATATCAACCTTGCTTGTATTCCCCAATATCAACCAATTCTCATTCAACTCTACAATTACTCAGTAAATTCTTCGCCTATTTCGCCAATAGTTCTTTCGCCAAAGTCTTCCGCCGCGTTTTCATCCTCGACTTAGTCGACCCCGCTATTCTTTAGCGGATTTAGGCCAAGGGGCCTAACACTTGGTATCAAGAGCCTTCGCGGGGAGCGACTTCCAACGAGCGACCGTCGACGACGAGACTACGACGTCATCGTCCCGCGGTGCCGACTTGCAGAGTTGGAGTCGTCGAGCCGACATGGATGAAACCATGACCGCTGTCCCCAACGACATGGGCAACACGCTTGCTCAACTCATGCGCCAACTCAAAACGTTGACGCTGGAAAATCGTCAGGTGCGAGCTGAAATGCAACAGCTTCGTGAATTCGACCCAAGTCATGCCGCACCATCTCCTGCACCCAACACGTCGACTGGCGCGGAAGCGCTGCCGGAACGTCGAAGCGCGCTCAAGCCGCAGAAACCCGAGCCGTTAGACCCAAGTCAACGCGACGCGAACGTGCGGACGTGGATCTTCATGCTCAACAATTACTTCGCCGCGAGCGGGGTGCAAGAGGCGGACGCGCAGCAGCGGATCGAGTACTCCGTTACGCTACTGAGGGGCCCGGCCTTGGAGTGGTGGCGCCAACTCACGCAAACTGCTGTAAGAAGGGCTCATTTGGACGGGCATCAACAGGGCGAGGGGCATGCAGCTGCAACTTCGAGCTTAGGGAGTCTAGCTTTGGGTGTTACCACGGTTCCGACGACATGGGATGGATTTGAAGCGGCGCTGAAAAGTAGGTTCGACTTGGTGAATGCCTTCGAAGCTGCTAGGAAGCGTCTGCATCATTTCCACCAGATAGGAAACGTCCAGGAGTACACACGACGGTTCTTGAGCATCTGCAACGAGATAGACGATATCACGGAAGCAGAGATGCGCGATCGCTACCTCGAAGGGTTGAAGCCGGACATAGCGGAGATCATAGCGATTCACGGGTTGTCCACCTTCGAGTCGGTAGTCGCAGCAGCAGAACGCGTCGACGCAGTACGAAGCCGACGGGGCCGTGACGATCGCGATAGGGGATACAAACCGATCAACGATTCTCTCTCGAGGGACGGACCGTCGCCCATGGAGATTGGTGCCGTTAACAGTGACGGCTCACAGAAAACGGGTTTTAGGGGGAACTGTCACTACTGCAAAAAGCCGGGACACATGAAGTGGGACTGCCCACAGCTTAAGGAGCGGCAGCAGGGAAACGGAAACCGCCAGTAGATAGCGGGTCGCTAGCTGGTGTGAGCGCTTCCGAACCCGCCAAGTCTACCAACGTAGAGGAGACGGCCTTGGAGCAGTCATCTATGCCGACCGAGGTAGACACTGTTGATCACCCAGTCGTGCTTCTAGGGAAGCTTCGTGGAGTTCCAGTCAATATTCTCGTCGATAGCGGAGCTAGCCACTCATTCGTCTCTTCATCGCTAGTTAGTCGTCTCCATCTCGAAGCAGATTCGGCAGTCAACTTCAAGGACGCGCGTATGGTAGATGGGACACCGCTTCACATAGGACCAGTCATTCGCAAGTTGTGTGTAGTGCTAGGACCGATCACGGTTAGGAAGCATGCGGCGCGGATCTTCGCAGTTTTCCTTGAGGAGGTGGAAGCTGAGGAGGGGAAAGGAGGGAGTGCAGCAGTTGGTGAGAAGGCGACTCTTCCTGCTGAGGTGACTGCACTGTTAGCAGAGTTCGCAGACGTCTTCCCCGACAAGTTGCCCCCAGGGTTACCTCCTAGCCGAGCAGTCGACCATCGAATATAGTTGGAGCCGGGGAGCAGACCAGTAGCGAAGCCGCAGTGGAGGTTGAGTCCAGCAGAGACAGAGGAGATGACGCAGCAGGTTAGGCACTTTCTCGCGCAGGGTTTCATACAGCCATCTAGATCGCCTTGGGCAGCACCGATCCTTTTCGCGCCTAAGAAAGACGGAGGGTTACAGATGTGCATAGATTACCGCGCACTGAACGCCACCACCGTGAAGAACAGAGTCCCAGTGCCGAGAGTAAAGGATCTCCTAGATGCAGTGCAGGGCGCTAGAGTTTTCTCCAAGATCGAGCTTCGCTCAGGATATCACCAGATTCGAGTAGTTCCGGAGGATCAGGACAAGACGGCGTTTTGTACGAAGCAGGGGTTGTACGAGTTCAGGGTCCTACCGTTCGGATTGACCAATGCCCTAGCGACGTTTCAGACGCTCATGAACACCGTCCTCTCCGAGTTCCTAGGATCGTTCGTCGTAGTTTACCTAGACGACATCCTAATCTTCTCCAAGACGAGAGAGGAGCACGTGCAGCACTTACAGAAGGTCTTCGAGGTCTTGCGGAAGGAGCAGTTGTACGCTAAGCAGTCGAAGTGCGAGTTCTTCCTCCCCGAAGTCATGTTTCTAGGTCATGTCGTATCTTCTAGTGGCATTAGGACCGACCCGAAGAAGATCGCAGCAGTACAGAACTGGATAGCTCCGACCTCAGTCAAGGAGTTGCAAAGCTTTCTCGGATTCGCGAATTACTACCGTCGTTTCGTTCAGGGTTACGCATCGATCGCTAGTCCACTCACCGACCTACTTCGGAAGGGCGTAGATTTCGATTGGGGTCCAGTGCATCAGCAGGCGTTCGAGCAGATGAAGCAATCGCTCACGTCTTCACCGACACTGTTGTACCCAGATCCCGCTCGCCCGTACGTTGTAGTGACCGACTCATCAGATCGGGCGATTGGAGCAGTGCTTCTTCAGGACCAGGGCCGTGGGTTGCAGCCGATAGCATACGAGTCGCGTAAGCTTAGGGGAGCGGAGCTGAACTATCCGATTCACGACAAGGAGGCGCTCGCGATCATCCATGCGTATAAGGTCTGGAGGTGCTACCTAGAGGGGGCAGATAGTGTTATACGCACGGACTGTCAGAATTATATATAACTGCATGTAGTTCTAGCTGTAGTGTAGATATTAACTTTATATGTGGTGCACCTCTTTCTTCACTTGTTTGCTATATGTACCCTCTTGCTATAGTGAACACCATTCCATTCTCTCGACTCCCTCCTTGCCACAACCATCTCGATACCCCCTTGGCCTAGGCTACTAAGCCTAGGCCCTACTCCTAACTATGGCTCCTAAACCTAAGCCTAGTTTCCTAGATGCTTAGTGTTCCAACATGGTATTAGAGCTGTACGATCCTCTGCCTACTACGCTTCCGCTCATGGGCCCCTCTGCCCGTTTTTTTTTTCTGCCTGTCGATTTTCTGCCCGTCGGTTTTCTGCCCGTCGCGCGCCCCGGGCGCGCGTCGTTTTTCTGCTCGTCGCGCACCCCGGGCGTGCGGCGATTTCGTCCCCGTCGCGCGCCCCGGACGCGCGACGGTTTCCTGCCCGTCACGCGCCCCTGGCGTGCGACGGTTCTCTGCCCGTCGCGCGCCCCGGGCGTGCGACGGTTTCTGCCCGTCGCGCGCCCCGGGCGTGCGACGGTTTCTGCCCGTCGCGCGCCCCGGGCGTGCGACGGTTTCTGCCCGTCACGAGCCCTGGACGCCCGAGCGGGTTCTGCCCGCCAGCGCGCCCTGCTGTCGCTCGCGCACCTCCTACCCCGCCCCCCCGCCCCCCCGCCCCCCCCCCCCCCCCCCTTCCCCTTCATCTCCCTGCTGCGCGTGCGGCAGTTGGGGGGAGGGTATGGGGGTGGCCTCTCTCCCACTGCTGCAGCTGCTGCTGAGGGGGGGAGGGTGTGGTGGGAGCCGAGGGAGTGTGTGGGGACGAGTGATGGGGGTGACGGAGAGTGGAGGGCGAGGGGGTGGCAGGAGAGGATTTGCAGCACCAGCCCCCTCCTTCCCCCCTCTCTCCTCTCAGTTTCCAGCCGAGGACCCGCGCGAGCTGCCCCTGCAGCAGCCCTCGACGCCGCCCCAGGACCCGCGCGAGCTGCCCTTGGAGCAGCCGCCCCTGGACCCTGCAGCAGCCGCCCCTGGCCCCTGGAGCAGCCGCCCGTGGTGCAGCCGCACTGTCTCACCCGCGCCCTCGTGCGCTCTACTGCTGCTACTGTTACTGCCGCCGCCAGCGCCCTCGTGCGCTCTGCCGCGACCCGCGCCCTCGTGCGCACTGCGGCTTCCCGCGCCCTCGTGCGCTCTGCCGCGGCCCGCGCCCTCGTGCGCTCTACTGCTGCTACTGTTACTGCCGCGGCCAGCGCCCTCGTGCGCTCTGCCGCGGCCCGCGCCCTCGTGCGCTCTACTGCTGCTACTGCTGCTACTGTTCTGCCGCTGCCAGCGCCCTCGTGCGCTCTCCCGCGGCCCGCGCCCTCGTGCGCTCTGTTCTGCTCTGCCGCCCTTCCTCCCCCCCCCCCCCCCCACCCCCCCGTCGCCCGTCGCGTGGAGGGTGTGGGGGTGGCGGGTGTGGGGGTGCTTGGAGTGTGCTTCCCCCCCCCTCCTCCTCCTTTCGCTCCCATTGCTGCAGCTGCCACTGGGGGGGAGGGGGAGGGTGAGGGGATGGAGGGGGTGACCAGCCAGCGCCAGCCCGCCTCCTCTCTCTCCCTGCCGCCCCTCTTGTGGTCGGAGGGGGGAGGAGAGTAAGGGGGTGGCAGAAGTGCCTTGCTGTCGCCTGCCCCTTTGCTGCCGAACCTGTTCTGCTGCCTTGCCTGCTGTTGCTGTTTTCTCTGTCTGTGGTGTACCCCTGCAGGTTGTGTCTTTCACTTAGCTATTCCTGCATGCAGTTACGGGGGGATGTCAGAATTATATATAACTGCATGTAGTTCTAGCTGTAGTGTAGATATTAACTTTATATGTGGTGCACCTCTTTCTTCACTTGTTTGCTATATGTACCCTCTTGCTATAGTGAACACCATTCCATTCTCTCGACTCCCTCCTTGCCACAACCATCTCGATACCCCCTTGGCCTAGGCTACTAAGCCTAGGCCCTACTCCTAACTATGGCTCCTAAACCTAAGCCTAGTTTCCTAGATGCTCGCCTTGGGCAGCACCGATCGCCTTGGGCAGCACCGATCCTTTTCGCGCCTAAGAAAGACGGAGGGTTACAGATGTGCATAGATTACCGCGCACTGAACGCCACCACCGTGAAGAACAGAGTCCCAGTGCCGAGAGTAAAGGATCTCCTAGATGCAGTGCAGGGCGCTAGAGTTTTCTCCAAGATCGAGCTTCGCTCAGGATATCACCAGATTCGAGTAGTTCCGGAGGATCAGGACAAGACGGCGTTTCGTACGAAGCAGGGGTTGTACGAGTTCAGGGTCCTACCGTTCGGATTGACCAATGCCCTAGCGACGTTTCAGACGCTCATGAACACCGTCCTCTCCGAGTTCCTAGGATCGTTCGTCGTAGTTTACCTAGACGACATCCTAATCTTCTCCAAGACGAGAGAGGAGCACGTGCAGCACTTACAGAAGGTCTTCGAGGTCTTGCGGAAGGAGCAGTTGTACGCTAAGCAGTCGAAGTGCGAGTTCTTCCTCCCCGAAGTCATGTTTCTAGGTCATGTCGTATCTTCTAGTGGCATTAGGACCGACCCGAAGAAGATCGCAGCAGTACAGAACTGGATAGCTCCGACCTCAGTCAAGGAGTTGCAGAGCTTTCTCGGATTCGCGAATTACTACCGTCGTTTCGTTCAGGGTTACGCATCGATCGCTAGTCCACTCACCGACCTACTTCGGAAGGGCGTAGATTTCGATTGGGGTCCAGTGCATCAGCAGGCGTTCGAGCAGATGAAGCAATCGCTCACGTCTTCACCGACACTGTTGTACCCAGATCCCGCTCGCCCGTACGTTGTAGTGACCGACTCATCAGATCGGGCGATTGGAGCAGTGCTTCTTCAGGACCAGGGCCGTGGGTTGCAGCCGATAGCATACGAGTCGCGTAAGCTTAGGGGAGCGGAGCTGAACTATCCGATTCACGACAAGGAGGCGCTCGCGATCATCCATGCGTATAAGGTCTGGAGGTGCTACCTAGAGGGGGCAGATAGTGTTATACGCACGGACCATTGCTCGCTTCGTTTCCTCAAGTCGCAGCCGCAGCTGAGTCGTCGCCAGGCTAGATGGATGGAGTTCATGGAGGGGAGTTTCCACTACAGGATAGAGTACAAGCCAGGCGTGCGCAACCCAGCAGATCCGCTCACTCGCCCTAGTTGCCAGCTCGCCAGCCTCACAGTCACTGCCGGCCATCCACTTCTCACAGCACTCTTCGAGCACAGTTACACAGTAGATCCCGACTTCATACCGCAGCCGCCCGCAGGAGCAGAGGTGCAGGGTAGTGTCTACATACAGAAGGGGACAGCACGGATTTGGGTTCCCGCCTACCGCCCTCTTCGACAGCTTCTTCTTTCCGAGGCGCACGATGTCGTTAGTGCAGGTCACTTTGGAGCGGATAGGACGGCTAAGACGCTTAGTCGCACGTACTTCTGGCAGGGCTTGCAGCAGACGTAGAGGATTACATTCGCTCGTGCGACACGTGTCAGCGTACGAAGTCCTCTCGCCAGCGCAAGGCAGGACTTTTGCAGCCGATTCCACCACCCGACCGCCCTTGGCAGGTAGTTACGATGGACTTCATTATGGCTTTACCGCGCACAGTTAGGGGCCATGACGCCATCTTCGTGGTAGTGGATAAGTTTTCTCGAGCAGCGCACTTCATCCCCACGCACGGCAAGGTCTCAGTAGAGGAAGCCGCGACGCTGTTCGTAGATAACGTAGTCCGACTGCACGGGGTTCCTGATTCCATCATCTCAGACCGCGACCCTCATTTCACTTCGAAGTTATGGAAGCAGCTTTTCGCACTGTTTGGGACTCGCTTAGCCATGTCGTCTGCGTACCATCCAGAGACAGACGGACAGACTGAGCGTGTGAACCAGACCTTGGAGCAGATTCTTTGCAGCATCACGATGCACGACATAGCCGCATGGGACAAGAAGCTGAGCATGGCCGAGTTCGCCTACAACAACACCCATCACTCGTCCACAGGCATGTCACCGTTTTTCGCACTGTACGGTCAGCACCCTAATGTCCCCACTCGTGTCGATCTCACACCCACTGTCCCTCGTGCGGACAACTTCCACCAGCATCTCACCCTCATTCATGATCACGTGAGGAAGCACCTTGAGCTCGCAAATGCACGCATGGCACGCACCACCAACCGCAGTCGTCGTGAGGTGTTGTTCGCAGTCGGCGACCGTATTCTTTTGGATAGCCGCAACCTCCGACTGCCACAGGACAGCAAGCTTCGCCCTCGTTTCATTGGTCCATTTGTCATTGAGCGCGCACTAGGTCCAGTCGCATACCGCCTCCGCCTTCTCGCTCATTTCCGCATGCACCCGTCATTCCACGTGTCTCTCCTTCGTCCATACACCGATCCCAACGCCACATTCCCGAGCCGTGATCGCACTCCACTGCCGGTAGCTGTTGACACAGACGAGCCCGACTACCAGATCCAGCGCATCCTCAGGCACCGTCGCCGTCTCCAGGGGGGTGTCTCTTTCATCGACTTCTTGGTTCGTTGGCGTGGTTACGACGCAGCAGACGACAGCTGGGTTCCTTCGTCCTCACTGTCTCCTGACAACGCTTACCTCCAAGCGTACCTTCAGGCTGCAGGCGCCGCGAACGTCGCCTCCTTGGGAGGGGGGTAGTGTTAAGGGGGGATTTACTGTTCCCTTTGAACAGTACTTTCCAACTCACCCTTATCCTTATCTTCCTTGATTTCCTTGTGCCACATGGCACTCTACTTTTCTTGCTTCTACTTTCTAGTCCCACGAAGTACTTTCCATCATTCGATCTTGCATGCTATATCAACCTTGCTTGTATTCCCAATATCAACCAATTCTCATTCAACTCTTCAATTACTCAGTAACTTCTTCGCCTATTTCGCCAATAGTTCTTTCGCCAAAGTCTTCCGCCGCGTTTTCATCCTAGACTTAGTCTACCCCGCTATTCTTTAGAGGATTTAGGCCAAGGGGCCTAACATGCACGTGCTATGTCTGTTCTTCTCACATGCTTCGCGCCACTCCAACCAACCTTCAACAGAGACTGGCTGGCCAGATTTTCTCAAGGTCCAGAAAATAGCCCTCAAGTCTCGAGACGCTCGTTCCGAACCACATGAGTCATGACCGAGGAACAGCCCTCACCTTACACCTGATGCCCGTTTGAGTCCCCCCAACTTGGGTTGTGCTCTGGGCTTATAAACGTTTTGGGCATTTCACCCAGTTCGTTCCATTTCGCCAGGGTGTTGAGGTGCTTCTAAAAAACACAGGTTGTAACTCGTTTGTTTTTTCCAAAACAGTGCTGGTGGGCCTGTGTTGTTGTTAGTTCAGGGTTTCGGGTTTATGCTCGTTTCTGGCCAAGAAACAAGAACAAACCGGGTCAGCATGGTTTGTTTTGCGCCTAAGATTCATACTTTGGCGTTTTCTCGCCCAAATGCAAGTTGATCCGCGTGCCTATACCCTGGGTGCAACTGACCGGGAAAAAAAGCACGGGTGCAGAGTTTCTGAAATGTGAAGGAAAATTTGCGCGCAGTGGTTGGGCATCATGTGTATAAAACTCCGAAGCACCACGACCTACGATGGCCTTCTCTCATTGTCTGGCACGAGAACAGCGTATCACTTCTGTTCTTTGCAGATAGGTAATTTCTAGGGTTGTCGAAGCGCCACATCTAGCTGCTGAGCTTCACCAACAGAGATGGCTGAGTGCGGCGGTTTTCCGTGATACACGAAGATTAGGTCAGCAGCAGTAATAGAAGCATTTGTTGACGAAGATTCGCCAGATTTAGTTGTATTGCTCCCTCACTGCTGTTTGTTGCTACCGTCATGTCCGCCAACAGGGATGTGCTCGCTAAGCATGTCGAGCGGCATCAACCTGTTCCGCTTACCGCCACGTCCTCGCTTTCCCGCTCTCAACATTCTCGAAGCAACAAGGATCAGCATCCATCGCGTGCCACTCCCTCTTCGTCCGTCTCCGCTTCCGCCTCTGACTCTTCCGCCGCGTCGCCCACGCTCGGCGCGCTTCACAGGCTCCTCCCATCCGGAGCCGTTCCCGCCGGTTCCGCCGATGACCGCGCTTTCTCGCCCACTCCACCGCTTACCACCACCGCCAGTCCCGTAGATCTGCGGGACCGCACCGGTGCCTGCAGCGCCAGCGGCGGGGACGGCGGCGGAAGAGGCGGCGTTTCAAGAACTGGATCTTTCGGTCTTAGTGGTAGTGGTGCCTTCCGCGCGGCTGGCGCTGGCGGCGGCGCTGCGGATGCGTACACGTGGCAGACGGTGGATAGTGGCGTCGCGGGCAGCTTAGAGTACCGCATGCGCTTTAAAGACCGCCTCGGGCGCACGTGCTCCCCCTGGCACCACATACCTCTTAATACCCGCAACGGGCACGTGCACGTAGTGTGCACGACGCCTAAGAAATCCTGGGCGCGCTTCGAAGTGGCAGCGGATGAAGAGTTTTCCCCGCTGAGGCTTGCGCGCAAAGCGCTGGGGGAATCAGCGAGCATCGAGGGAGCGGAAGGCGCGTGGGGGGGAGGTAGCGGCGCAGGGATCGGCGGAGGTATGGGCGTAGCCGCGGGGAGTGTTTCTTCCGCCGTGGTTCCGCTGCATTACGCGTCGAACTGCCCGTGGAACGTGGTGATGCTGCCGCAGACGTGGGCGGACCCGGAGCTGCCGAATCTGGACTACCTGGGGTTGCGCTACGACGGGCGGCCGCTGGAAATGGTGGAGCTAGGGCGCAAAGCGCGCAAGAGAGGACAGGTGCGCGCGCGCCCCGGCGGTTCCTCTGCCATCCCCGCTCCTCGCACGTCGTCTTTCTCTTCACCATCCCGTTTTACCCACGTCCGCCTCGCCCTCCCCTCCCCTCAAGTTCCCGTCACCGTCTTTCTTCCACGCCCACGTCACCCCGCCTCTCACGCACCCCTCTTGATTCACAATCTAGTTTCCCCCATCCCCTCCCAACAGGTTTACGCGGTGAAGGTGGTATCTGCGTTCGCGCTCGTGGACCTGCCGACCATGCGCCTTTCCTGGAAGCTTCTGGGCATGGCGGTGAGCGACAGGCGCGCGCGGCGAGTGAGTGACGCGGGGGACGTGCACCGCGTGATGCCTGGGACGCTGGAAGAGGTGCGCGAGTGGCTGCGGCAGAGCGAGCGCGTGCACGCGCACGACCGCGAGTGGGTTTTCGGGCTGAACGAGCGCGCGGGGGACGCGTTCCTAGCGGGGAAGCTCGTGGCGGAGGCGCACGCCGCCTGGCAGCGCCTCGTGGCGCGCGTTCCGCCACGCACCCCGGCGTTTTTGAAGGGGGAGGAGAGGGGGAGGGGAGCGGAGGGCAGGAGGGAAGGGAAGGGGGAAGGGCAGGAGGTGGGAAGCGGGCAAGTGAAGGGGAACGGGGATAGGGATGGGCAGGAGCAGGAGCGCGGTGGTGGTGCGACCACTGGTTCTGACACCAGCCATGACTCAAGCAAGCTCGGCCTTTCCAGTCCCCTTCACACCCCCCCTCTCACTCCCTCTCACCCGCACCCCCCTCCCTCTACCCCCCCTCACTCGTCCATCTCTGGTACCTCCACCCCCTCTCACATAGCCACTCCTCCCCGCGCACCCCCCTCCTCCGCCACACCCCCGCGCCTGTATCATAGTGACTCTGACGCGTCGTCTCTGTCAGCCGGCACAGGGCAAGAGTCAGCTTTCACGTCAGCTGGTGCTGCTGCTAGTGGTGGTGCTGCTGCTGCTGGTGCTGGTGCCGGTAGCAGCGGTAGCAGCAGCAGCAGCAGTGGGGTTGAGGAGCGGGCATTGCAGGTTAATGTGATCCCCCTGCGTGACCCCAGAGCGAAGCTGCTGGTGCGGGCCATGAGACGACCTGAGGCCACTGAGAGTGTGCTTGCTTTCAATGGGTCGGATGATGAAGGGGAGGAGGAGGAGGATGGGGAGGAGGGTGAGGAAGGTGAGGAAGGAGGGGAAGGTGAGAACGAGGAGGAGAGTAAGGGAGAGGAAGGAGAGGGTGATGGCGGTGTTGATGCCGTTGGTACTTCTAGTGGGGGTAGGGGCAGGGCGAGTGGGAAGGGAAAGAAGGGTGCGGTAACTGTTACGTGTTCGCGCAGAGAGCTGCTTCGGTTTCTGAGATCAACAGATCCGCGCCTCTCTCGACCGGCCTACATCGCTTTCAACAAAGGGTTTATTCACATGGACGACCAGCAAAAGGACGAGCTTGGCGGGGATACAGACCAAGGGGGCGGTTTTTCTGGTTCTTCAGCTGCCGCTGCCGCTGCTGCTGCTGCTGCTGGTGCTGGTGCTGGTGCTGGTGCTGGTGCTGGTAATGGCGATGGCGCTGGTGCTGGTGTTGGCAGAAGTGGGTCTAGGAGTGCAGGGAGGGTTTCTGAGGATGCCAAAGCGCGTTTAGATGGGTCGCATGAGGAGGAGAATGGGGGACCGGCGGCAGGGAGTGGCGAGGGGAGCTCTGATGGTTCTGTTTCCGTGCAGGCGAGCCTAGATTCTGATGGGGCGTTGGGAAGTGGAGGAGCTGGGGGGATTGGGGGAGGAGGAGGGGGCGGGGATGGGGATGGAAGGATAGTGGGGAAGAGCAGCAGGAGGAGTGGCGGTGGCAGCAGCAGCAGCCACAGGAATGGGGGAAGCAGCTGGGGGCGGCAGTTGGGGAAGGTGGAGGAGGAGCCAGAAGAGGAGGAAGCAGCAGAGGTGGAGCAAGGGAGTGGAGGGGAGGAAGGGGGGGAAGCAGAGGAAGGGGAGGAGGTGGAGGAAGGGGAGGAAGAGCATGGGAGGGTTGGAGATGGGAGGGAGGTGGGGGGGGAGGGAGGCAGGGTTGCAGAGGGCAGGGATGGGTTGGTGGAGAGGAGCAGAGGAAGTGGTGGAGGAAGAGAAGGAGGTCAAGTGGGTGTGGATCCGGTGTACCATGCAGCCATGGGTGCAGGCACAGATATTAGTGCTGCTGCCGTCGCTGCTGCTGCTGCTGCTGGAGAAGCTGCTGTTACTTGTACTGTTGCTACTGCTCCTGCTGAAAGTGGTGGTGCAAGCGATTCTGTGGCTGACAGAATTGATGGCAGTGGTGCTGCTGCCGATGGGATAGGGGGCCAAGCACACGAGGTACACGTGGGGCCCTCCCAAGCAGTGGCAGCAGTCACTGGACGAAGGGAGGGCGTTGAGAAAAGAAGGCAACAGGACAGCACTGGAGGAACGGATAATCCTACCAGTCTCCTTGATCCCAATGCACTTTCAACTCTACCAGCCCTGTCAGCGTCGTCAACAGCAGCAACAGCCGCAGCAGCCGCAGCTGACGCTCCTTGTGCTGTCCTCGCTTCTTCTCTTGCCCCAGCTGCTGCTCCCAGCCTGTCCCTCCCGTCCCCTGGGAGCAGCAATCGTGCGGGTCAGTTCAGCCGGGTGGGGTCAAGGAGAAAGCCCAAGCGCAGCAGCATGATTCAGGAGAAAGGCAGCGAGAGCGGGGAGAGTGACGGCACCAGCAGCAGCAGCAGCCACAGCAGCAGCAGCAGAAAGAGTCTGGAGAACCAACCAGTGACTTCTCCTGCTGCTGCTGCTTCTACTGCTTCTTCTCCTGCTGCTGCTTCTCCTGCTGCTGGTAAAACTGGTGCTGCAGAGGGTAACACCCGTGGGTCTGCTGGTGTTGCTGCTAGTACTCCCGCTGCTGCAGCAGCAGGGCAGGGTCAGACGCTGCTTGTGCGGGGGCGGAGAGTGGCATGGGTGGCCCCTAGGGGTAGCAGCCTAAGCTCTGAACAAAGGGGCAAGGCAGGGCGAGAGTCGTGACGTATCAAGGGGTGGAGGGATGGAGTTGGAATGGGGGTTGGCCTGGGTGGGGATGACGGTGTATGGGAGGACGAGGTGGGAAGAGAGGTACGGTGAATTAAGCAGGTACGGTAATAATTTTCGCACGGATTGATGCGTGTGTGTCTGGGTTTGCGTGTGTGTGCGTGTGTATGTGCTGTGCACTCGCGTCCAAGTGAGGGTCTGTGACTCTGTGATCGTGTGAGAGCATGTGCAGGTGTGTTTGTATGTGCGTGTCTGTGTGGCACTATCTGGAACAGTATGGCCCAACATGGTCCATGGTACCATGTAGATTGGTGAGGTTGTCTTGTCCCTTCGGGTTTCTTTGCATTGCTGCTTTGCCCTCACCATTCTGCCTACTGTCATGTCTCCATTTTCTGTGTTGGCACCTAGGTGCACCTTGTACCATAGTCTGATTTGACTGCTCGTTGCTTAAGAGTGTAGGTTATGGCCTATTTATTTCACTAGAGATTTAACTGCTGCAAGCAAACAGCTCCGAATTGAGTTTGCAAAGTGGAGCCTGAGTTGATACCTGTACGGTATGTCACTTGAGAAATTGTCTTGATTGAGTTGTTCACCTCCACACACATCCACATCATGCTTGCAAAATACAGTAACACATGGCAACAGCATGCATATAACGTGGAGAGGTTACACAACATTATATTTGGTGAATCGATGTTGATGCTATGCAAACTTATATATCATAGCGAAGCCGATATTCATTTTTGTAGTTCTCTGTCATCTTCAGGTTGATCAGGGGTGCGCAGCGAGTGGCAGGAATGCTGGACCCATTTGGCGGAGCCTTCCCGCAAACCCCAAATTTGCGCAACCCGAAGCCTAGCCGTTGGAGCAAGCGCCTGAACTTTGGCGAACTCGCGCCCCATTCTCCGGAAAGTCGGCGCAAATCCGCCTTTGTGTCAGACTTTCGGGGGTTGCGCTTCCGCAAACTTGCGACCAACAACCCCTTTCTCCTTTGCGAAATCTGCTTGGGGGCAGTGTCACGAAAGTAGCCATAATCGTCAAATCGTTTGTAACAACAAATTGCCACAATTGTTCACCCTCGAGGGAGTTCAAATTTCGCCAACACATTTCGCTCATCGAATTTCCACCGCCCTTGACTCGCCGTTGCCCTGCGCGCGTGGGAGCGGCGGGGTCGGAATTCTCGAGGTTGGTTGGGGAGGAGGAAGGCAGACAGCACTTGCCACATTCCTCACCACACGCAGTCTGCCTGCTTCCATTCGCCCTTCACTCTGCTCCTCACCACCAGTTGCTCACCACCAGTTGCTCAGCGATAGTTGCTCCACAATCTCCGACGAAACGCTTACGCTGCGATTATTCTTTCGCTTGCGACCGATTTGTTCCATGGGACGAGAAAAGGCGGAGCTCGGAGATCGCTAGGAAGAGGCGTGACAGAGCATCGCTCAGCAGGCAGGCAGCGTCGCCTCCTGCCGTTTTAGACCGTCGATTTCGTCGCATCCTCCGTTGGAAGTCGTTGATCGGGCGTCGCGAGAAATGTTTTTGGGCGTGGAATGTTGGTGCGAGGGGAGGCGAAGACGAGAGCGACGACGAGGTACGATGGGGTCCGCGCCGTTGTGCTCTTGAACGTCGCTGCCTGCTCCTTCCCGCGCGCTTATCGTCGCACGGCGAAACCGTCGTCCGCGCGTCGTCGCGCGGCGGAACCGTCACCCGCGCGTCGTCGCATGGCGAAATCGTCGTCCGCACGTCGTCGCACGGCGAAATCGTCGTCCGCAACATCAGCTCTCGGTGCTTCTTTCTCCGCCAGCTAAGTGCCTTGTTCAACCCTCACAATCTGTTGCTTTTCATGTCGTGCTTGCACCATGCATCATACTCCCTTTATCTATGCCCTCTGTCACACCCATGAGACCTCCCTCCCCCAAGGTAGCACATATATTTTTTCCTGGTAAAGCCTCAGGTATTCTTTCTAGTTTGGTTCAGCTGGTACGAGGTCTCTTGGGTGTGGCACTGCAGCAGTCCATTCATGCACGCATCATGCTTGCACTTGCTGCACTCTTCACTTTCACATGTCGTGGCTTCTTTCCTCACTGCTCTCCCCACTCCTCTGCTCCCCCTTCACTTCCCCGTTTTCTCCCCCCCTCCCTCCTTCCTCTCTCTGTCCCGGTCTGCCCCCTCTCGTCCCAGCAGGTCGCTCACACGGGAGTGGCAGTGGCGGGGACATGGAGTGCACAGGCAGCAGCTGCTCTCCACCCAACTCACCCACAGCTAAGTACCCCGCCCTTCCTCTCTTCTCCCAACCCTCGCACTGTATTGCTTTGCTTGTCATGCTTGCACAATGCATCACACTCCCGTCTTCACTGCTCTTTGTCACACCCGTTAGACCTCCCTCCCCCAAGGTAACAGGTATTTTTTCTTGGTACAGCCTCAGGTATACGTTTTAGTTTGGTTCAGCTGGTACGAGGTCTCTTGGCTGTGCCACTGCAGCAGTCCATTCATGCATACATCATGCTTGCGTTTGCTGCACTCTTCACTTTCACTAGTCTTGGCTTCTTTCCTCACTGCTCTCCCCACTCCTCTGCGCCCCTTTCACTTCCCCGTTTTCTTCCCCCCCTCCTCCCTTCCTCTCTCTGTCCCAACCCGCCCCCTCCCGTCCCAGCAGGTCGCTCATACGGGAGTGGCAGTGGTGGGAGGGGAGGGGGGCAGCATTCCACTCGGCTGGGATGGGATGGGATGGGAGAGTATCGGGATTGGGTCGTCTGGAACAAGGTGAGCCTCTTTTCCCTCGTGCACTCATGCTGCTGCTTGTTCTTCTCCCCATGCTCACTTCCCGTTTCTGCTCCCTTGGTTCCTTGTAGCTTCTGCCTACTCTTCTCCCCATTCTCACTGCTGTCCCTTGATCCCCTGCCTACCCCTGCCTTGCTCCCTCCCTCCCAGTACATTGAAGGCTGTAGCAGGGCAGCACGGGGGCAGCAGCAGGGCAGCAGCGGAGGGGAGGGGAGGGGCAGCGGCAGCAGCAGGGAAAGCAGAGTAGCAGACCGGGAGTGGCAGTGGCGGCTGACGTGGAGTGCACAGGCAGCAGCTGCTCTCCACCCAACCCACCCACAGCTAAGTACCCCGCCCTTCCTCTCTTCTCCCAACCCTCGCACTGTGTTGCATTGCTTCTCATGCTTGCACCATACATTACACTCACTTTATCACTGCTCTTTGTCACACCCATTAGACCTCCCTCCCCCAAGGTAGTAGGTATATTTTTTGTTGGTACAGCCTCAGGTATTTGTTTTGGTTTGGTTCAGCTGGTACGAGGTCTCTTGGGTGTGCCACTGCAGCAGTCCATTCATGCACGCATCATGCTTGCGCTTGCTGCACTCTTCACTTTCCCTTGTCTTGGCTTCTTTCCTCACTGCTCTCCCCACTCCCCTGCGCCCCCTTCACGTCCCCGTTTTCTCCCCCCCCTCCTCCCCCTTCCTCTCTCTGTCCCGACCTGCCCCCTCTCGTCCCAGCAGGTCGCTCACACGGGAGTGGCAGTGGTGGGGGACATGTAGTGCAGAGGCAGCAGCTTCTCTCCACCAACCCACCTACAGCTAAGTTCCCCGCCCTTCCTCTCTTCTCCAAACCCTCGCACTGTGTTGCTTTTCATGTGCTGCCCTCTGTCGCACCCAAGAGACCTGAGCCTCCCTCTAAACCTGAGCCTCTGGTCGTGCTACAACTTCAAGCCACAGACCCCTTTGTTTTGGTAATCCACCCCAGGTACAGAAGGTATTCTCTCAGGTTAAGCCTCCCTTTGTATATAGCCCCTTTGGGTCTGTGGCTTGTAGCTGAGGCTGCACCAGTGGCCCCCTTTCCTGCTGTCACCCCACCCCACCCCAACCATGTACTTCCTTTACATTGTTACCCCTAGCCGCTTACTCACTTCTCTTCAGTTCTCTCCTTGCAGGTGGAGGGGAGGGGCGTAGGGGTCAACACCGCCATTCCCCCGCACCCCTCCCCTGTGGCCGTGCAGGTGGCAGTGGTGGGAGGGGAGGGGGGCAGCACTCCACTCGGCTGGGATGGAATGGGAGAGTATCGGGATTGGGCGTCTGGAGCAAGGTGAGCCTCTTTTCCCTCGTGCGCTTGTGCTGCTGCTTGGTCTTCTCTGCTCACTTCTCGTTTTTGCTCCCTCCCTGCCTCATGCTTGCTGTTTTCCCAACTCTCACTGCTGTCCCTTGCTCCCTGTTTCCTTCCCTCTCCCTCCCTCCCAGTACATTGAAGGCTGTAGCAGGGCAGCAGGGGTCAGCAGCAGGGCAGCAGCAGGGTAGTAGGGGGCAGCAGATGTGGGGAGGAGAGGGGCAGCTGCAGATGAAGGGGAAGCAGTGTAGCAGACCGGCAGCAGCAGTTGCAGCAGTAGCAGCAGAAGAAGTGTCAACAGCAGCAGTGGGGTCTGGGGGCTTAGAGGGCAGACTAGGTGTGGTATGGTGCAGGTGTGGTACGGTGCAGGTGTGGTATGGTACAGGTGTGGTATGGTACAGGTGTGGTATGGTAAGCTGATCCCCTCCTCTCTCTCTTCCCCCTTCTCCCTGCAGGCTGAATGTGGGAGCACTGGAGTGGAGTCTACCCCCGCACTCACCTCCTCCTCTCTCCCTTCTCCTTTCCCTCCCAGCAGCACCCTGCCTGGGCCACAGAGGAGTCTCTCCCTCCCCTAATCCCCCTTCTCTCTCCACTTCCCAGCAGCCTCACATCATGGTGCTCTGCACGGCTGTGGTAGGTACAGGTGAGTAGGCATGGGGGTGAAGTGTGGGGTGGGTGGGTGGGGAGCATGGGAGCAAGCGGGGAGTTCACTGCCTTAGGGACAGCATCTCCTGGGGTTGTGCCTTGTGGTGGTGGGGTGTTGTGGGTGGAATCTGTGCGGCACGGCACTCGGTGCTCAGGTTCCGATCTGGCGTTCAAGGCCTAATGGACACCGTCAGAGCCGACCGGCCGGCGGCTCTGGTTCGCGTCATCTCTGGCTACGTCAGGGGTGGGATTTGAGTCTTGGGCTGGAAGCAATTTTCGACTACCGCACCTCGCCCCACAAGGCACGGCCTCTGGGGGTGTTGTTTTTCTAAGGAAGTGAGCTGTTTGCTGCTCCTACTGCTGACAGGTAATGGTTGGGAGCGTGGGGGATGCTGGGAAGGTGATGGTGGTGAGAGGAAGGAAGGGGCCTGAATCCCCTTAAGTGGGTGAGATGGAAGGAAGGGGCCTGAATCCCCTTGGGTGGGTGAGTTGGGAGGAAGGGGACTGAATCCCCTTGGGTGGGTGAGTTGGAAGGAAGGGGCCTGAATCCCCTTGGTTGGGTGAGTTGGAAGGAAGGGTCCTGTATCCCCTTGGGTGGGTGCTGCTGCTTGCAGGTGAATGGTGGGGAGGGGCAGGTAAAGTGGCGGGTGTGGGTGGGTGGGGGTAGGTGGGTAGGTGTGAGGGTAGGTGGCTGGAGTTTGGGCAGTGGGTGTGGGAGGGTGTGTGTGTGGGGGTTGAATGGGTGGTTCTGGGTAGGTGGGTGGGTGGGAAGGTGTAGGTGTGTGGGTTGAATGGGTGGTTCTGGGTAGGTGGGTGGGTGGGAAGGTGTAGGTGTGTGGGTTGAATGGGTGGTTCTGGGTAGGTGGGTGGGTGGGAAGGTGTAGGTGTGTGGGTTGAATGGGTGGTTCTGGGTAGGTGGGTGGGTGGGAAGGTGTAGGTGTGTGGGTTGAATGGGTGGTTCTGGGTAGGTGGGTGGGTGGGAAGGTGTAGGTGTGTGGGTTGAATGGGTGGTTCTGGGTAGGTGGGTGGGTGGGAAGGTGTAGGTGTGTGGGTTGAATGGGTGGTTCTGGGTAGGTGGGTGGGTGGGAAGGTGTAGGTATGTGGGTTGAATGGGTGGTTCTGGGTAGGTGGGTGGGTGGGAAGGTGTAGGTGTGTGGGTTGAATGGGTGGTTCTGGGTAGGTGGGTGGGTGGGAAGGTGTAGATGTGTGGGTTGAATGGGTGGTTCTGGGTAGGTGGGTGGGTGGTAAGGTGTAGGTGTGTGGGTTGAATGGGTGGTTCTGGGTAGGTGGGTGGGTGGGAAGGTGTAGGTGTGTGGGTTGAATGGGTGGTTCTGGGTAGGTGGGTGGGTGGGAAGGTGTAGGTGTGTGGGTTGAATGGGTGGTTCTGGGTAGGTGGGTGGGTGGGAAGGTGTAGGTGTGTGGGTTGAATGGGTGGCTCTGGGTAGGTGGGTGGGTGGGAAGGTGTAGGTGTGTGGGTTGAATGGGTGGTTCTGGGTAGGTGGGTGGGTGGGAAGGTGTAGGTGTGTGGGTTGAATGGGTGGTTCTGGGTAGGTGGGTGGGTGGGAAGGTGTAGGTGTGTGGGTTGAATGGGTGGCTCTGGGTAGGTGGGTGGGTGGGAAGGTGTAGGTGTCTGGGTTGAATGGGTGGTTCTGGGTAGGTGGGTGGGTGGGAAGGTGTAGGTGTGTGGGTTGAATGGGTGGTTCTGGGTAGGTGGGTGGGTGGGAAGGTGTAGGTGTGTGGGTTGAATGGGTGGTTCTGGGTAGGTGGGTGGGTGGGAAGGTGTAGGTGTGTGGGTTGAATGTGTGGTTCTGGGTAGGTGGTTGGCGGATGGTTGGTAGGCAGGTTGGTGGATGGATGGTGGAGGGTATGGGTGGGAGGGTGCTGGGTTGTTGGGAAATGGTGAGTGGGTTCGACGTGTGTGAGTGGCTGGGTATGTGTATGGGTGGCTTGGGGAGTGCCTTGCTGGTTGTGTGATGGGTGGTTGGAAGGCGGGTGGTCGGTGGTTGGGGTTGGGTGGATGGGACTATGGGCGGGTGAGTAGGTGCCTGAGTGGGTGGGCAGGTGGGTGAGTGGGTATGTGGGCAGTTGTGTGCTGGTTGTGTAAGCACTGTAAGGGACGAGGTTAAGTTGAGTGACAGGTGAATGAGGGAGGTCTGATTCCCCCAAATGTAATTTGAGTAAGGGATGACTTGAAGGGCTGAAGTCCTATGGCGTTTGAGTGGTAGAGAAGGGGGTTGAAGTCCCTTGGGTGGGTGGGTGGGTGGGTGGGTGGGTCCTGAGTCCCACATGGTAGGTCGGGCAGGAGCAAATGATGCAGGGCCAACTGATCATGCCCGCTTTGTGCCTGCTTCCCACCTTGTGCCATGGGTGAAACTCAGGCAGGGGTTTCTAAGGGGGGATCGCTGAGGTCACATGATGATGGGGTCATGGCTCGAGTTTAGGCATGCCATGGCTGCATGCATGCGAACGAGAGTAATGAGTAAGTCCCCTTTTGCCATGCTGTAGGGGCATTGGCAGGCCTGAGATGCAGTGAGCCTAGAGGCTGTTGGAGTGATGGCAATGCACTTGGTGGTTGGGGTTATCAGGGAGATGGGAGGGGCAGCTGGCTAGGGTTGTGCGTGGATGGTCATGCATGTTGCATGCTTGGGCTGGGTTCATGCACGCATAGGCCCGTGGTGCATGGATGCATGTATGCATCTGGTGCATGCTTGTGTGAAATATTATTGTCAGGAAGCTTGTTTGACTTGCAAAATCTGCTGTTTGTTATGAGTGTGAGAGATTCATGCCCCTGCTTTCAGCGTGCGGGTGGAATAGCGGAGGAAGGGTCGTTATTGCAAAATTTTTACTTCGAATCTGGTGTACCTGCTTTGCTGTCACTTGTCTTTATGTTGGTTGGTTCTTTAGGCGTATTTCCAACAATAGATTAGATGTATAGATGTTGATGTTATGCGCACTTGTATATTAGTGGAATAAAAGATTCGTTTCTGTAGTTCTCTGTTCATATTCGCCATTAAGGATGATGGATAAACTATACATTCTTTTTTGGAACGAAACTCGTTGGGCTTGTAATGCGTACAGCTTTCATCCCATCTGATACATCCTGTTGCGAACTATCTGGTAACCAGCGCACTCTGCGTCATCCTGACACCATCCCGCCATTTTCTCCTTCCCGCCACTCGGAATCAGAAAACAGACAAACCCCCTTTTCCAATCCAACCCCCCAACCGCCGTCGCCCCTTCTCCAGTTTGTGATCATGCAATAGCCTGCTGATCCTAATGTAATAAAGCGTACGTTATCGTCGCACTCACATGCAAGCACCAAGAGCGTTTCCACCCGCGCAGCGAATCGGCTCGGCCACTCGCTCCGTGGCTGCGGCGGTTCTCGGGTCTCGCGGCGGCCGCGGCGGCGGCAGCGGCGACTACGGCTCTCGGATCTGTCCATTGCCCACTCAGTCGTCTCTTCTTATATCGCGATACTACCTCCCGCGATCGCCGCTTCACGCCTTCCGGGTTGACGCTTTCCGCATCGCGGTCAACGGTAACCGCGCCACCGTGGCTTCCGCGCCGTTTTCGCTTCTTCAGCGGTTCTGGACCGCCACGTCATCCACTCTCTGCAACGCTTTGTCGCCTGTCCCGTCGCGACGAAATGCGTCATTCAACGGAGAGAGGGAAACCGGTCCAGACGACTATGGCAATGGCGGTGCCGGCGATGAGGGTTCGGGACACGGCTCTACTCCTCCCATAGCGCCAGAATCGCCTTCTAGGAGCCTTCGGCAAAGCGATCTAGATATTTTCACGAAGACGAGGCCGTTTTCGCTCCCGCATCCGCATGCGGACAAGTTGCGCAGCCGTGGTGGTGCGGACGCCGCCGCCGTCACGAGTCCCGCCCGCCGCCGCCGCTCCCGCGCCGATTGGAGCGCCGATGCTGCGCCGCGCCACGGCGGAGGAGCGTCGGAGCCGCCGATGGTGTCGGGAGCGGGCGTCGGGGGAGGAGTAGGGGGAGCGGGAGTTCCGCCGACCGCAAGCGCGCTCGGTCGTCCCGGGATCGGCTCTGTTCCGAGCAGCAGCGCGAGCGGAGCGGGTACGAGCAGGGTATGGGGGGGTAAAGTAGCGCCTTACTCGGCACGAGCGCAGGAGCAGGAGCAGCGTGAGCAGCGGGAGGTGCGGGAGGTGCGGAATCAGCAGCGACAGCGGGAGACGCGGCAGCGCAGCGACGGCAGCGCGCACGTGGGGAGCTCCCCTACGCGGACCAGCAGCAGCAGCGGCGGCGGCGGCGGCGGCGGCGGCGGCAACAGCGGCCTCAGCGGCGGAAGCAGCAGTAGGGGCAGGGGCAGCAGCGAGCGCAGCTCCGGAATCGGGTCAGGCGGAACAGAGGCGTTCGGAACTCCGCCCGAATCCCCGTCGGGGTCCGACAGTTACCAGCACAGGCCCAAGCGGCAGTTCGCGGGGAGAAGCGCTGAGCGGGAGGGGGAGTCGCCGGGGGAGAGGGGGCTGTCCGCGCAGGGAGGGGGTCGGGAGGGTGCGCGCAGTGGCTTCGCGATCGGAGGGGAGCGGCCAGTCACGTCGAGGCAGCTGTTCGGGGGGAAGGGGGAGGCGGAAGGGGAGGGGGAGGGGCTGCGG
The DNA here is from genome assembly GCA_947471745.1 of Closterium sp. Naga37s-1. Lineage (NCBI taxonomy): Eukaryota > Viridiplantae > Streptophyta > Zygnematophyceae > Desmidiales > Closteriaceae > Closterium > Closterium sp. Naga37s-1. Next base: position 1,887,469 of record CANJKZ010000248.1, on the reverse strand, counting down.
CGGCGGAAGCAGGCTGGCGCGGGCGCGGGGGGAGTCGGGGCTGCAGGCGCGGGGGGTCGAGGTGAAGTGGGTGGTGCTGGGAGCAAGGGGCGAGAGGGGTTGGCCGAGGGACAAGCGGCAGGAGAAGGCAGGGGAGTGGGGCAGGTTGTGAATGAGAGTGGTTCGGCGCGGTGGCGTGGGGTGCAAGGTGGAGAGAGAGGAGTAGGCACAGCAGCCTGGGCAACGGCGCCTCCCCCTGTGTTAGGTCGCAGCAGTTCCCCCCTTGCTTCTCCCGCCCGTGCACCTGGTGTCTCCTCCTCTGTTGCACCACTGCGTGAGCAGCAGCAACGGCAGCAACAGCAGCTGCAGCAGAGCCAGCAGGCGCAGCAGCAGGCACAGCAGCAGGCACAGCAGCAGACACAGCAGCAGACGCTGCAGCAGACGCAGCAGCAGCAGACGCATCGACCACCGCTGCTGCAGCAGCAAGCTGATGTTGTAACACTCGGTCCAACCCCAGAAGCACAGCAGCGCAATCAGCAACAGCAGCAGCAGCAGCCTCAGCAGCCGTCGCAGCAGCAGACACAGCCGACGCAGCCGATGCAGCCGACGCAGCAGCAGCAGAGAATGGACGAGAGACTGGCAGCTGCAATTTATCTGCTGACTCCTGAAGTGAGTCTTACCCAAGTGATTCATCTAGTTCAAGTGTTGTGAAGCATCAATCGATCTTCATGGCTCAATGCCGCACTTTGCTGCATGGTGCCCCTCGTTCACTTCGCTTTGCTGCTGCCAGCTTCGTGCAATTCTCTTCGAACAAGCACTTTCTCTCACACATCCTGACTATCCCGCTTCCTCATTTATCCCTGTTCTTTTCCCCCTTCGTCCAGCCCGTTTCCCAGACTCTTCCCTCCTTCCCTTCCCTGCTTTTCCGTTCCGCCCCTTGCTTCTCCAAAACCGTCCAATGCTCAAGCAAGGCCCCACACGCGGCACGAGCGGCAGAGGAGGCGGAAAGAGGTGCTGAAGCGAACAAGGAGCATGCGCAAGACGTCCTCGCTGCCCTTATCCCACCCACGCACTATCCTGCTTTCCTATCCCTTCCCTCCCTCTCTTTTGCAGAGCCGTTTGAAACACTTGCAAGGCCCCACGCGGAACGAGCGGAAGAATAGGCAGGATGCGGTGGTGGAGCGCACAGGGGGCGTCATGCGCAAGACCTCGTCTCTGCCCAAGCTGATCTCGCCCCAGGAGCAGCTGCTGGGGTCCATGCCGCCCATGCGCCGCTACCTGGTGGACATGATCATTGGCTGGTGGGTGGGGCAGTCGTTTCGTGTGTGTACGTGTATCGTTTCTGGAACGGTGTGTGGGGCAGAAATGTAGCAGCTGCTGGGGTGCGTGCCTCCCATGCGCCGCTACCTGGTCGACATGATCATTGGCTGGTGGGTGGGGCAGTCGTTTCGTGTGTGTACGTGTATCGTTTCTGGAACGGTGTGTGGGGCAGAAATGTAGCAGCTGCTGGGGTGCATGCCTCCCATGCGCCGCTACCTGGTGGACATGATCATTGGCTGGTGGGTGGGGCAGTCGTTTCGTGTGTGTACGTGTATCGTTTCTGGAACGGTGTGTGGGGCAGAAATGTAGCAGCTGCTGGGGTGCATGCCTCCCATGCGCCGCTACCTGGTGGACATGATCATTGGCTGGTGGGTGGGGCAGTCGTTTCGTGTGTGTACGTGTATCGTTTCTGGAACGGTGTGTGGGGCAGAAATGTAGCAGCTGCTGGGGTGCATGCCTCCCATGCGCCGCTACCTGGTGGACATGATCATTGGCTGGTGAGTGGCACTGTCACAGCATAACTGTACACTTGTACCACCTTTAGAAGCACAGCTGTTGCTGTTGTGCTGCTTCTGGGGTCCGTCGTGCCTCCCATCATGCGCCGCTACCTTCTTGACATGATCATTGGCTGGTGAGTGGGTGGCACTGTCACAGCATAGCTGTACTCTTGTATGTAGCACCTTTAAGAAGCACTGCTGGGGTCCGTCGTGCCTCCCATCATGCGCCGCTACCTTCTTGACATGATCATTGGCTGGTGGGTGGGGCAGTCGGTCGTGTTCACTTGTATCCCTTCTTTTGTTTTGTGAGTTTTTTTTTTCGTTTGATCCGGTTTCTGCATCACAATGCGTGCGACTGAATCATATCAGCTGCTGCTGGGGGGGCTCGTTGGCATGACTGGCTCATCTCTATCACTTCTGAAAAATCTCGAAGGGGCATATATGAATAGCAGCTGGGGCCCATGCCATGCCCACCATGCCCCCCATGCGCCCATCCCTCCCATCCCTTCCACCCCTCCCATCCCTCCCATCCCTCCCATCCCTCCCATCCCTCCCATCCCTCCCATCCCTCCCATCCCTCCCATCCCTCCCATCCCTCCCATCCCTCCCATCCCTCCCATCCCTCCCATTCCTCCCATTCCTCCCATCCCTCCCATCCCTCCCATTCCTCCCATTCCTCCCATCCCTCCCATCCCTCCCATTCCTCCCATCCCTCCCATTCCTCCCATTCCTCCCATCCCTCCCATTCCTCCCATCCCTCCCATTCCTCCCATTCCTCCCATCCCTCCCATTCCTCCCATTCCTCCCATTCCTCCCATCCCTCCCATTCCTCCCATTCCTCCCATTCCTCCCATTCCTCCCCATGTGAGAGCAGTGATTTCATCGACATGCTATCAAAGGAGGAGGTGGAGGCCCTAGCGCTAGTGCCGGTGCCAGTGGCAGAGCAGTTCCTGCGCCGCATGCCCAGCCATCCCCAGCGCCGCATGAGCGAGGTACTCTCTTGCTGCCTGCTGTGTGCTGCTCAGTGGGTGCATGGGGAGACGCGTGTGTTCATGCACAGGGCATGATCTCACTGCCTGTGGATAATCCGTGTGTGCTTTGCTGTTGGTTTGGCTCGCTTGCCATTAACCATTGTCATTGTCCCCCTTCTGAGCAACTGCGCTTTCACCCACCCACGTTCCGCGCTGTTCTATGTCTGCAACAGGGCGTGAGCAGAGCAGAACGGGATTGACTCATTGTCTTCCTTTCACTCTTTATGCATGCATGCGTGTGCATGTGTGCATGCATGTGCATGTATGTGCGTGCGTGTATGTGGATGGGTTGAGCGGACATGGCAGCCAGGAGCAGGGGAGCGGCTGTTTGATGAGAGCAGGCAGGCATACCTGGAGGTGCGGATAGAGGAGGACGTCAACAACAGACAACCCAAGATCGCCGCCATTGTATGCCCCACATGCATGCACGCAGGCACGCACGCACCATTGCTGTGCTGCTGAAATGACTTTTCCAGCGCCTCCTTGCCCTGATAGCTTGCGCTTGCGTTGCTGCCCGCATGCCACATACCATTTGCCACGTCCCATATACCACATGCCATGCTCCATTGCCTCTCTGTTCGACTGTGACACCTTTTCCCCTGCGCTCGCCCTCTCTCTCCCTTGCACATACTCTCCGTGTCACCCGCTCTTTCACTCGCCTCTCCTGCAGGACGTGTATGCAAAGCCAGACTACGTAATCAAGTCTTGATTCAAACATCCTCTCCGAATCATATATCGTTCCTCCTGCGTCTCCTTTGAATCGCCTGCAGGACGTGTGTGCCGAACCGGGCTACACAGTGGCAAACCGGGCTACACAGTGGCAAACCGGGCTACACAGTGGCAAACCGGGCTACACAGTGGCAAACCGGGCTACACAGTGGCAAAACGGCAATTAGGCACACCCCCAGGTTACTCTTCCTCTTGCCTCGCGCGCTCATGCTCTTCGAATCTCCTACCCTTTCTCTCGCCTCGCCTGCAGGACGTGTGTGCGGAACCGGGCTACACAGTGGCACACCGGCAATTAGGCCGTGACAGGATCTTAAGAGTGAGTCAGCTTGTGATGGGTGTGGTATGGTGTGCTGTTAAGTGATGAATGATGCGGCATATCTTGGTGGAAGGAATCCTTTTGAGAAAGTTGTGTGCAGTCTCACTTGCCTGCCATGCCCTGCCATGCCGTGCCATGCCGTGCCATCACACCAAGCCACACCATGTCATGGCATGACATGCCATGCTTGCCTCTTTCCAGTGCACACGTTCACCCTCCCCTCTCACCACCACACCATGCCTGCCTCTGTGAATGTGAATGCTTCGTGATTTTGTACCTTTGTGGGTGTGGTGAGGGTGTGCATGCATGCATGCATGGTGCGTCTGTGTGCGTGCATGCAAATGAGTGTCTTGTCGCGCGCGCGCGCGTGTGTGTGTGTGTGTGTGTATGTGTGTGTGTGTGTATGTGTGTGTGTGTGTGTGTGTGTGTGTGCGCGCGTGCGTCCCAAACACAGGTGACCTTCCCGCCTGCCAGGAACTCCAACCAGGGAATGACCCCCTACATTAAGTTCCTACAGGATGGCCTAGTCGTGGGACTCAGGCGCTTCCACTTCCTCGGTGCGTATTACATTTCCCACCAGCCCTTTAGATGCGCCTCAAACGGGTATGTGGATGTGTGCGTGTGTCTGCTGCTCCGTATAAAACACTCCTCTTCCCCTCACTTCCTCTCCCTCCTCATCCTCCTCCTCCTCCACCACTCCCCTCCCATGCCTCCTCTTCGCCCTCTCTCCTCCTCTCCCCCTTCCCTCCCTCTTCCCCTCCTGCTCCCCCTTCTCCTTCCCCCCTCCCACCCCCAGGCTTCAAGGCATCGCAGGGCAACTTCAAGTCGGGCGAGTCAGAGCGGGTGTTCATGTTTGCCCTGCGCTCCCCTTCCCTCCTCAAATCCTCCTTCCCCCCCTCTCTCTTCATCTCTCTGCCTCCATATCCCTCCTTCCCCCCCTCTCTCTTCATCTTTCTGCCTCCATATCCCTCCTTCCCCACCTCCCAGGCTTCAAGGCATCGCAGGGCAACTTCAAGTCGGGCGAGTCAGAGCGGGTGTTCATGTTTGCCCTGCGCTCCATGGCCCCTGCTGACGCCAACCCTGCCGCCTTCCCACTCTACCCCTCCATACAAAACCTCTTCCCTTCTGTTTCTCCTCTTCCCTTCTCCTTCCCCCCTTTCCCCCCCCCCCCAGGCTTCAAGGCATCGCAGGGCAACTTCAAGTCGGGCGAGTCAGAGCGGGTGTTCATGTTTGCCCTGCGCTCCTCTTCCATCCTCAAATCCTCCTCCCCCCCCCCCTCTCTTCATCTCTCCCCCTCCGTATCTCTCCTTCCCACCCCCCAGGCTTCAAGGCATCGCAGGGCAACTTCAAGTCGGGCGAGTCAGAGAGGGTGTTCATGTTTGCCCTTCGCTCCATGGCCCCTGCCGACGCCTCCCCCGCCGCCTTCCCCCTCTACCCCTCCATCAAAGACGTGTGGAACCGCTTTGCACACTTCCACACCTGCCCCACTATCCAGAAGACCGCTGCTAGGTATGGCTTCCAGGTGCTTTTGCGATAGCACTGATACAACCCTCTGCAGCTCTGCTTCACCTGTTTGGAGACACGTTGTTGGAATGTTACACACACCTACCCTACCCTACCCCAGCATTTAATATTCCTCTTCATTGCACTGATGTTTTTAGACGCTTAGAGAACCTGCTGCAATGCAAAGTACGCTTGCTGCCTGCGAGTTTCAGACCTCAGTGCTCACTGAGACATGTCTGAAACTTGCAATGCAAAGTACGCTTGCTGCCCGGAACCTTTTACAAAATCGCCTCTCTGCTTTGCCTCTTTCTCCCTCTCCATCCCTTCTTGTTCCTCTGTGTGTGGCCTTATGCGTGTGTGTGTCCATGCGTTCATTGCGTGTGCATGTGCATGTGCATGTGCATGTGCGTGTGCATGTGCACAAACGTGCATCTGTGTGGGTGGGTGGGGGCATGAGGGTGGGCAGAATCGAGCTGCTCTTCTCGCGCACGTATTCGCTGATGGACCTGCAACCAGGCGACCTGCAAGTCGTGCCTGACGTCACCTGCCATGTGCGCTGCTGTGCTGCTGTGCTGCAGTGCTGCAGTGCTGCTGTGCTGCTGTGCTGCTGTGCTGCTGTGCTGCTGTGCTGCTGTGCTGCTGTGCTGCTGTGCTACTGTGCTGCTGTGCTGCTGTGCTGCTGTGCTGCTGTGCTACTCTGCTGCTGCACTGCTGTGCTGCTGTGCTGCTGTGCTGCTGTGCTGCTGTGCTGCAGTGCTGCTGTGCTGCTGTGCTGCTGTGCTGCTGTGCTGCTGTGCTGCTGTGCTGCTGTGCTGCTGTGCTGCTGTGCTGCTGTGCTGCTGTGCTACTGTGCTGCTGTGCTGCTGTGCTGCTGTGCTGCTGTGCTACTCTGCTGCTGCACTGCTGTGCTGCTGTGCTGCTGTGCTGCTGTGCTGCTGTGCTGCAGTGCTGCTGTGCTGCTGTGCTGCTGTGCTGCTGTGCTGCTGTGCTGCTGTGCTGCTGTGCTGCTGTGCTGCTGTGCTGCTGTGCTACTCTGCTGCTGCACTGCTGTGCTGCTGTGCTGCTGTGCTGCTGTGCTGCTGTGCTGCTGTGCTGCTGTGCTGCTGTGCTGCTGTGCTGCTGTGCTGCTGTGCTGCTGTGCTGCTGTGCTGCTGTGCTGCTGTGTTGCTGCGCTGCTCAAGGATGCAACCTTTGTTGCGCGGAGAGAGGGACGAGGGATGGCGAGGGAGGGGAGCGGAGGGGGCGGGGAGGGGAGAGGGACGGGTGGTGGGTGGGGTTAGTTGCTGCCAATTATGGGATTTTTTGCAGCTGGGAGTGGGATAATGTCAAGAGCTATGCCGATCCTCCCAGCCCACCTCCGCTCCGCTCTCCCCTACCCCACTTCTCCACCCTACTCCACCCACGTTCCCTTTCCCCCTCCTTTCCTCCCTACCCTCGAACCCATTTCCCCTCCGCTCCTCCGCAACCCACGCCTCACCGTCCTAAACCGTGCACTCTTTAACCAGTCCAATCCACATGTGTGTGTGTGTGTGTTTGTGTGTGTGTGTGTGTGTGTGTGTGTGTGTGTGTGCCATGCTCCATGCGAGCAGGACGGCAGCATACCTACGGACGGCACGGGGCTCATCCTGGCGTCTGCAGTGCCCCCCATAGAGATCGCATCGGGAGTCGCATACGTGCCTGCTGCTGCTTCCCCCCCTTCTCCTCCCACGTCCGCCTCCCCACCCTCCGCCTCCCTGCCCTCCGCTTCCCCGGTCTCGTCCTCTCCACCCTCCTCCTCCTCCTCTCCTCCTTCCGCCTCGCCTCCTTCCTCCTCTCCTTCCTTCGTCACTCCTCCCTCCTCGTTCCCCTCCTCCCCTTCGCAGTCTCCCAGCCAGGTGCGCCCTTGTCCTCTCCTTTGTTATGCTGCTTCTCTTTGATGCCCCGTCCATCCCCATGCATTCGTTTCCCTGATTCTCCATCCATCCTCTCGCCAGCCATGTGCTACATGTAACCACTTGTAACTACATCCATTTCATGCGATATTCTGCATGCATCGCACTTGTTTCGAGACCCCGGCGTCGATTTTCCTTATTCCTTAGGTTGGTTTGAATTTGATTTGCCGCTCTTTCTCTCCTTGCCGCTCTCTCTCTCCTTGCCGCTCTCTCTCATTCCCCGCCACCTGCCATCTTCTCTCTCCCTCCGAATCCTCCTCGCCGTTTCCCCGTCCCCTTCCTCTCTCTTCCCTGCTCTCAACGCTCTCCCCCTCCAGCAACAGTCACTGGCAGCAGCGGTGGCACAGCCAGCGGTGCTGCAGGTGCGGGGGTATCTCAACGGCATGCTTTTCAAGGGCACGCTGCTGCTCGTCACACAGGTGAGGCAGGAGGAGGGTGTTCAGGTAACCAGTGGGTCTGCTGCCAGTGGAGTGGGTGGGGGGCGGTGGTGTTCAGCTGCTGCTGCAGGTGCGGGGGTTATCTCAACGGCATGCTCTTCAAGGGCACGCTGCTGCTCGTCACACAGGTGAGGCTGTGAGAAAGCGATGTGGGTGAGGGGAATGGTGCTGACCTGACTTGTAAGGGTATCTCTCAATGGCATGCTCTTTAAGGGCACGCTGCTGCTCGTCACGCAGGTGAGGCTGTGAGGAAATGGGGGGGGGGAGGTGCTGCGATGAGTGGCAAGAAGGGAGGATGGTGAGGTGAGGCACAGGGGGGTGTTCGGATGGCTTGCTATCCAAGGGCACGCTGCTGCTCGTCACGCAGGTGAGGCAGGAGGAGGGTGTTCAGGTAACCAGTGGTTCTGCTGGGTGGGGGGGCGGTGGTGCTCAGCTGCTGCTGCAGGTGTGCGGGGATCTCCATGGCTTGCTATCCAAGGGCACACTGCTGCTCGTCACGCAGGTGAGGCAGGGGGGTGTTCAGCTAACCAGTGGTTCTGCTGCCAGTGCAAGGGGGAGGGGCGGGGGGAGGGGGGGGAATGTTGAGGAACATAAAAAATCTGCTGCCAGTGGAGTGGCGGGGGTGGGGATTGTTCAGCTGCCGCTGCAGGTGCGGGGATATCGAAACGACATGCTCTTCAAGGGCTCGCTGCTGCTCGCTCGTCACGCAGGTGGGGCCGTCAGGGTCAGGGGTGAAGCGGTGACGTGACGCTGAGAGGCTGTGAGGAGGAGGCGAGGGGGCACTTTTGAGGCCCCTGGACTGGACAGTCTCCCGCTGTGTACTTCGGAGGCGCCTAAAGATGAATAGGACTGTTCCCCACTGTGACATGGGCTACTTGTTGTGGGGAGGCGTGTGACTGGAGAGTGTGCAATCATTGGCATAACCAGTTGCGGCTGTGAGGTTGTGAGGCCGTGAGGTGATGAGGCTGTGAAGCTGGGAGGGTTGTTCCAGGGAACAAGTGACCTTATGGATTCTACCATCACCTCTTCTCTCTCCCCCCCTCCCCTTCTTGCCTGTTCATCTCCCCTGCAGTTCCCGGAATCACTGAACGTGCAGCCAGGGGTGAAGGTAGTGGTGCGGGAGAGCATGGTGAAGGTCACACCTACCTGACTCGGCACTGCTGCTCTGGTTGCACCTCTACCCTCCCCTCCCTGCCGTTCGCTGCCTCCCCCCTGCAGTTCCCAGAGTCACTGAACGTGCAGCCAGGAGTGAAGGTAGTGGTGCGGGAGAGCATGGTGAAGGTCACACCTGACCCGGCGCTGCTGCAGGCACTGGAGGGGGCCAGGGGGCAGGGCAGGGCAATGCCAGCTGTCAACAAGCTAGAGGTTAATGACACCAGGTGGGGCTGGGCTGGGTCCGGTTGGGCTGGGTCTGGTTGGGCTGGGTTTGGTTGGGCTGGGTTTGGTTGGGCTGGGTTTGGTTGGGCTGGGTTTGGTTGGGCTGGGTTTGGTTGGGCTGGGTTTGGTTGGGCTGGGTCCGGTTGGGCTGGGTTTTGATGCAATTATATTGTTGGATTCTGTGAGGCTGAAATGGTTTGGCCTGGATAAGGTGGGGTGGGATGGGGTGGGGAATCAACCGCACGCTGCTGCTGCTGCTGCTGCTGCTGGCTTTTGAAGTCTACCCCCCTCTCCCCTTTCTCTGTCCCACAAGCAGCAAGGCGCCATCAGAGGTAACATTCAACCGCACGCTGCTTTGAGTTGACTCAAAATTGTTCTTCCCCCTCCACCCCCCTCTCCCCCCTTCTCTCCCCCCATCCTCTCCCTCCCTCCCCTCTTTCTCCCACGAGCAGCAAGGCGCCATCAGAAGCAACATTCAACCGCACGCTGCTGCTGCTGCTGGTGGCGTGCGGGGTGCCTCAGGACCTCTTCCTCTCCCTCGCGCGCCAACAATGCACCGATGCCATGGCCCTCCCCTCCGACCTCCGCGCTGCTTCCAAGTGTGCGCACCTGGGTCTAGGGGAAGAAGGGGGAAGGGGGGTGAAGTCGTGCTCCTGTCTTCACAGGGGGTGGGAAGGAACGGGCTGGGGGAAGGGGGGAAGGAAGTGGGGGGGAAGGGGCTGGGCTGGGGGAATGGAAGCGTGTGGGCTGGGTGTGGGGAATTCCTGAGGCGACTGAGAAATTGAGTTTTTATAGGCGCCTCAAAAGCTTGCTATTGGTGGCGTGCGTGCGGGGTGCCTAGGGACTTGTTCCTCTTCTCCCTGTGCAGCGGCATCCCTCTCTCTCTCTCTGTGGCATGCGGCATCCGTACGCGCGTCCGGTTCAGAAACTTGCTGCTGGTGCCGTGCGGGGTGCCTAGGGACTTGTTCCTCTTCTCCCTGTGCAGCGGCATCCCTCTCTCTCTCTCTGTGGCATGCAGCATCCGTACGCGCGTCCGGTTCAGAAACTTGCTGCTGGTGCCGTGCGGGGTGCCTAGGGACTTGTTCCTCTTCTCCCTGTGCAGCGGCATCCCTCTCTCTCTCTCTGTGGCATGCGGCATCCGTACGCGCGTCCGGTTCAGAAACTTGCTGCTGGTGCCGTGCGGGGTGCCTAGGGACTTGTTCCTCTTCTCCCTGTGCAGCGGCATCCCTCTCTCTCTCTCTGTGGCATGCAGCATCCGTACGCGCGTCCGGTTCAGAAACTTGCTGCTGGTGCCGTGCGGGGTGCCTAGGGACTTGTTCCTCTTCTCCCTGTGCAGCGGCATCCCTCCCTCTGACTGACCCCTTGCTGTTTTGAGATGTCTCGAAATGCCCCATGTCACCCGTATCACTCATATACCTTTCTGTGTTTGTTTGTGCATGCACGTGTGTGTGTGGATGTGTGCATGCATGCATGCATGCGTGCATGCCCGCATGCCCCCATGCCCTTATGCCCCCATGCATACATCACGTGCAGACATACTGCGCAGTGTGAACCAGTCATCAGCATCGCACGGAGCCAGCTACTTCATGCTTTGGGATGCCTATGCTCTGTGTCAACCATACCACTCATATACATTTCTGTGTTTGTGCGTGTGTGTTTGTGTGTGCGTGCGTGCATGCGTCTGTGTGTGTCCACATGTCCACATGTCCACATGCCATGCGCCCATGCCTCATGCCTTTATGCCCCCATGCATACATCACGTGCAGACATACTGCGCAGTGTGAACCAGTCATCAGCATCGCACGGAGCCAGCTACTTCATGCAGCCACTGCAGATGATCGCCAGTGGCATTCCACTCTCGGAGCCGTACCTGCAGGATGCGCTGCACAGGCGCGTCAACAAGGCAGCAGAGGTGTGTGCTGTGCTCTATGTTTGAGGCGCCTAAGAAATGGCTCAAGGCTCTCCGAGCCCTCCGTGCAGGATGCGCTGCACAGGCGCGTCAACAAGGCAGCAGAGGTGCGTCATATCATGTGTGACCTCTGTTGTGCTGTGTGCTTCAATGCACTGCACGTGAAGGCTAGCTGCGTGCGGGGTGCCTCAAAGGATCCGAGCCTTACCTGCAGGATGCGCTGCACAGACGCGTCAACAAGGCATCAGAGGTGCGTCATATCATGTATGACCTCTGTTGTGTGCACCGCAACCGCTGCAGATGCTCGCCAGTGGCATCCCACTCTCCGAGCCGTACCTGCAGGATGCGCTGCACAGGCGCGTCAACAAGGCAGCCGAGGTACGTACGTGACGTGTGCTCTCCGGCACAGGTGCGTGGCCTGTGTTGTGCGCTGGGCTACACAGCACCTGAAGTGTACCTGTGAGGTAGGTGCATCCCACTCTCGAAGCCCTACATGCATGATGCGCTGCACAGACGCCTCAACAAGGCCGCCGAGGTACGTCGTGTATGACCTCTGTTGTGTGCACTCCGGCCCCTGCAGATGCTCGCCAGTGGCATCCCACTCTCGGAGCCTTACTTGCATGAGGCACTGCACAGACGCGTCAACAAGGCAGCAGAGGTGCGTGCATGGCCTTTGTTCTCTTGTGCGCACCTCGCAGAGGCCGCAGAAGTCAACAAAGCCACAGAGGTACGTGACCTTCTCGTTGTAGTCCATACGAATGTCTTTATCCCACCATGATCCGTCACACAGGGCCACCCACACGGTCCGCACCCATTGTCCGCACCCATGTCTCTATCTCTCTCCCTTGCTCCCTCTCCCGTTGCACCCTCCCTCCGCCGCCTCATCATCCCCTCCTCCATGCATCCACAGTCACTGGAGCGGGGCCACCTGCCAGCAGAGAGGTCGTACTACCTCATGGGCGTGGCCGACCCCACTGCCTCACTGCTGCCAGACCAAGTCGTCGTGCTGCTGTATGTTGCCCTCTCTTGCTTCCACCGTCCACGCACACTTGGTGCGACTTTTGAGAATTCTCAAAAGTCCCAAGTCGTCGTGCTGCTGTATGTTGCCCTCTCTTGCTTCCACCGTCCACGCACACTTGCATGCTTCTGTGAAGGCTTTCGCTCGCTTCCTTACTTGCTCCCTTCCCTAGCCTGCACTGCGCTGAACGCTTGATTGCTTCAACTGTTTGAGCGACGTTTGCTTGATCGCTCAGAAAATGTCGCTCACTCATCCTACCTTCCACAACCTTTCCATTCCACACCAGCAGCAAGGACGGGCCAGTGACAGGCCCCTGTGTCATGTCACGCACTGTGCAGCCCAACACCCATAGCACCTCGTCCCTCGACCTGAGTTGCCCTATAAGTAGATTTCTTCTCCCCCCCCCCCCCTTCCCTCCCCCCCTACCCCCCGCTTTTGCCCCCTGCGTCCCCCCTCTTCTCCCCATTCCAGCAAGGACGGTCCAGTGACAGGCCCCTGTTTGCTGTACCGCAGCCCGTCCCTGCACCCGGGACACCTGCGGCTGTGCATCAATCTGAGTTGCCCTGAAAGTAGGTCTCTCCCCTCCCTTCTCCCCACTCCAGCAAGGACGGCCCAGTGACAGGCCCCTGTCTAATGTACCGCAGCCCGTCCCTGCACCCGGGGCACCTGCGTTGCAACTCTGAGTTGGCTTAGAAGTAGGTTTCTTAGCCCTCCTCCCCTCCTCCCCTGCACCCCCTCCCCTCTCTATGCCAGCAAGGACGGTCCAGTGACAGGCCCCTGTCTAATGTACCGCAGCCCGTCACTGCACCCGGGGCACCTGCGGCTGATGAACGCCGTGCACTCGCCGGCCATCGCCGCCCTGCTGCCGCCCAGCGCGCGCTACTGCGTCATCTTCCCGGTGACCGGGCGGCGGTCGGTGGCGGATACCATGAGTGGGGGCGACCTGGACGGGGACAAGTTTATGGTGTGCTTCCACCCGCAGGTGAGATGGGGGAGAGGGGAGGTCGAGGGTGGGGAATGGCTTGTTTCAAGTCTCTCAACACTGCCCGTTTATGAGCGGGGGCGACCTGGACGGGGACAAGTTCATCGTGTGCTTCCACCCCGCAGGTGAGTGTGCGGCGAGGGTTCGGGCTTGTGGTTGTGGCGTTTTGAGTGTAGCTTACCCGTCACAACCAGATACCCCAAGTGGGGGCGACCTGGACGGAGACAAGTTCACGGTGTGCTTCCACCCGCAGGTGAGGAGGGGAAGCGGATGTGTTCTCATGCCAAAGTGGGTGGGTGACAGTGCAAGCAGGCCAGTGCCACACAGGTGAGAGTGTGGGCTTGTGTGGTTCGAGTGTAGGCTACGCATGGCCGCCTACTCTGAGTGGGGGCGACCCCTGAGTGGGGGCGACCCCTGAGTGGGGGTGACCCCTGAGTGGGGGCGACCTCTGAGTGGGGGTGACCCCTGAGTGGGGGCGACCTGGATGGGGACAAGTTCATCGTGTGCTTCCACCCGCAGGTGAGACCGAGAGCGTGCTTGTGGGGTTGGAGTGGACTCTACCCACCCACCACTGTAGGTATCCCCTGTGTGGGGATACCTTGCATGGGCACTCACCCACCCTACGTTCTTACCTCATCGTACACCCCCCCCCTCCTCCTTTTCCCCCTCTTCTTCCGTTCCCCCAGCGCGCTTGCCCTCACAGTGCCGGGCTGAACGCGTTGACTCTCACAGTGCCGCACAGCAGGAGTGGGAGTGACTAGCGTGGGGAGCAAGCAAGGGATACAGCAACAGGATCCCACCACTAGTCCATGTCACCCACACCACCCCTCACTGGCACTCACCCCACCATCTGTATCCCTTTCCTGCCATGCAGGTGACCGGCGCGTTCAAAGAAGTGCCCCCTCCCACGCGGACAACACGGGGGAGGGTGAGTGCGGGGGTGAGGCCACAGGGGGGGCAGCTGAGTGCACTGACCCACAAACACCAGCCCTGACTGGCACTCATTTCACACACACCATCCCTGACTGTCCCATGCCGCCACGCCTCACCCTTTCCTGCCCATGCAGGTGACGGGCAGGTTCAAAGAAGTGGCCCCTCCCACGCGGACAACACGGGGGAGGGTGAGCGCGGGGGTGAGGTGAGGCCACCGGGGGGGCAGCTGAGTGCACTGACCCACACCATCCCTGACTGCCACTCAACCCACCACCCATATCCCATACCGCCACGCCACAACCTTTCCTGCCCGGCAGGTGACGGGCGCGTTCAAAGAAGTGGCCCCTCCCACGCGGACAACTCGAGGGAGGGTGAGTGCGGGGACGAGGCCACCGGCGCAGCTGAATCCCGCAGAGCTGGAGGCGCAATTGCTGGGCATGTGGGGCCGCCTGGCTTCTGGGCACAGGTGGGTACGGTGGGGCAGGCAGGCAGGCAGGCAGGCATCTGGGTCCGTTTCAGGCAGGAAAGCTTGTCTGGAGGGGCAGCTGCTGGGACACCTGAATATGCACCCTCTCCTTGTTGCGTGTGGCAGTGTGACGGGGCGCGCATACAACCTGCATGCATCATACCTGGATGAGCACGGTCCGCAGCACGAGTACTGTGAGCAGCTCATGCGCATCTACGAGCGCGCACTCGACGCCCCCAAGACGGGCGAGCAGGTCAGTATGTCGGTCGGTGAATTGTTGATTGTTGAGTCCCCTGTGACAGCACGGCCCACAGCACGGCCCACAGCACGGCCCACAGCGCAGCACGAGTACTGTGAGCAGCTCATGCGCATCTACGAGCGCGCACTCGACGCCCCCAAGACGGGCGAGCAGGTCAGTCCGTCGGTCATTCAGTCGGTCAGTCCTTGAATTGTTGATTGTTGAGTCGGCTTTGACAGTGCGACCCGCAGTGCAGCATGAGTACTGTGAGCAGCTCACGCGCATCTACGAGCGCGCACTCGACTCAACGCTCCCAAGACAGGAGAGCAGGTCAGTCAGTCAGTGCAGGTCTGTCCTTCAATTACTTATCATCGAGTCGACTACCCCCTGCCCATTCCCCCTGCCCCTACCCCCTAACCCCCCCACCAGGTGTTCATCCCCAGCTACCTGGAGTGCACGCGGCGCCCACACAACACCGTGGTGCCGGACCAGGCTGCTGCTTTCTCCTTCCCCCACCCTGTTCCCTCTTCCCCGTACCTGATTCCCCATTCCCTCGCTCAACCTCCCCTAACCCCCATCAGGTGTCCATCCCCAACTACTTGGAGCGCACGCGGCGCCCACACTACACACAGTGGTTCCTTTGAACTCGCTCTCTCCCTCCGCCACCCCATTCCCCCAACCCTCTAACCCCTCCCTCCCCCCTTCCATCAGGTGTTCATTCCCAACTACCTGGAGCGCATGCGGCGCCCACACTACGACCAGGCTGCTGCTCCTGCATGCTCGGTGTTCCATTCGCGCTCCATCATGGGGCAGATCTTTGACCTCGTGCAGCAAGCCCGAGTGATGCCATTTGGTGAGTTGGGCTGCTAGTGTGTGTGCGTCTTATGGGTTGACCCAAAGTTCCATTCGCGCTCCATCATGGGGCAGATCTACGACCTCGTGCAGCAAGCCCGAGTGATGCCATTTGGTGAGTTGGGCTGCTAGTGTGTGTGCGTCTTATGGGTTGACCCAAAGTTCCATTCGCGCTCCATCATGGGGCAGATCTTTGACCTCGTGCAGCAAGCCCGAGTGATGCCATTTGGGGAGTTGGGCTGCTAGTGTGTGTGCGTCTTATGGGTTGACCCAAAGTTCCATTCGCGCTCCATCATGGGGCAGATCTTTGACCTCGTGCAGCAAGCCCGAGTGATGCCATTTGGTGAGTTGGGCTGCTAGTGTGTGTGCGTCTTATGGGTTGACCCAAAGTTCCATTCGCGCTCCATCATGGGGCAGATCTTTGACCTCGTGCAGCAAGCCCGAGTGATGCCATTTGGTGAGTTGGGCTGCTAGTGTGTGTGCGTCTTATGGGTTGACCCAAAGTTCCATTCGCGCTCCATCATGGGGCAGATCTTTGACCTCGTGCAGCAAGCCCGAGTGATGCCATTTGGTGAGTTGGGCTGCTAGTGTGTGTGCGTCTTATGGGTTGACCCAAAGTTCCATTCGCGCTCCATCATGGGGCAGATCTACGACCTCGTGCAGCAAGCCCGAGTGATGCCATTTGGTGAGTTGGGCTGCTAGTTTGTGTGCGTCTTATGGGTTGACCCAAAGTTCCATTCGCGCTCCATCATGGGGCAGATCTTTGACCTCGTGCAGCAAGCCAGAGTGATGCCCTTCGGTGAGTCACATGCTGCTGCTGGCTTGCGCTGGTAGGTGCTCCTGTGTGTCAGTCTGCTAGTGTGTGTGCGTCTCCTGGGTGGACCCAAAGGTCCACTCGTACTCCATCATGCGGCAGATCTTTGACCTTGTGCAGCAATCCAGAGTGATGCCCTTCGGTGAGTCACATGCTGCGGCTGCTGAGGCCGCTGTCTGCTGGGGTGCTGTGCTGCCAGGTGTGAATGGTATGAGTTGGGTTGACCCAAAGGTCCACTCACAGTCCATCATGGGGCAGATCTTCGACCTCGTGCAGCGAGCCAGAGTGATGCCATTCGGTCAGTTGGGTGCTGCTGCTGCTGCTCGTGCTGCTGAGGCCGCGGTGTGCTGGGGTGCTGCCAGGTGTGAATGGTCTGGGTTGAGCTGACCCATAGGTGCATGCGCGCTCCATCATGGGCCAAATCTTTGACCTCGTGCAACACACCAGAGCGGTTCCTTCAGGTGAGCTGTGTGCTGTTCTGCAACGCATTAGGCTGCTGCTCCTGCATTTAAGCTGCTGCTGCTACGGCACTGCATATGCTGAAATCAGCTGCCTTTTTACCATAAAATGCCCGTTGCTCTCTTTCTCCGTTCCCCTCCTAACCTCTCCCGTCCTCCAATCCCCCGCTTTGCCTGCGCCCGCCTCTCTCCTCCATCCCCTTCAGAAGCCAACCCACTCACAGCGTACGAGCTCGACCCCGACCTGATTCTCACCCAGACGTGTGCGCCGTCTGTTGAGCTGAAGGAGAAGCAGGAGCTACTGGACGTGTGGAAGAAACACTGCCAGGCGTACAATCTGAGAATCTCTGAGATCTTCTCTCGCAACCTCTCGCCCAAGCAGCGCGACCTGCAGATGCAGCTGCAAAAGGAGTACTACCGCAAGGTGATGGGGTGGGCGGCGTGGGTGTGTTATGTTGAACGGTGTTTCTGAGTTGGCTAAAACTACAGATGCAGCTGCAAAAGGAGTACTACCGCAAGGTGATGGGGTGGGACTGGTGGATGCATGTTCTTGAGCTGGAAGAAGAAGAAGAAAAGAGAGAGAGATATGGAAAAGGAGAGAAAAGAATGGATGCAGGTACAGGAGGAACACCACAGCAAGGTGGAAAAGAGGCTGACTGGGTTTTAATTTATTTGACAAGGGTTTTGGAATTGCTGCCAACTCTCCTCTGCCTCCTTGCTTCCTGCTCAGCCACGACCACCCAAGATTCTCTGGTTGAGCTAATATCACTCCATGAGTTTCCCCTATGCTGATCTAACCTACAGATTCTCTATGGCAACTGGTCCCCATCCTTTGAAGAGCCATGTGCGCCGATTTATCTGCTGCGGAAAGCCAGCGCGATATATGAAGTCGTCTACACTGCTGCCCAGGAGAAAGCTATCAGGCAGGTACAGGAGAGGTCACAAAGGGGCACAGGCTCTCTAGAGGAGGCGCTTCACAAAAGGCCACCACTGTCGTTTGCGTGGATGGTTGCTGGAGAGCTTTTGTGTGAGATCAAGGCAAGGCGCAGTGGGAAATGGTTTTTGGCATCCCAGAAGCAGTTTTTTCTCATGTCTATGCCGGGAGGGAGGCATGGGAGGTGGGGTGGGGGAGAGGGGGGTGTGAGAAGGGTGGTAACGGTGGGACCTGAGGGGCGGGTGGTTGTGATTGCTTCACAGCATGGAGGGACGGAGGATGATGGGGATGAGGGGAGTGATGGCTGTGAGGATTAGGATTGGTGAATTTTTTAATGTGAACTTGTGACATGGGAGATGATGTTGAAATAAGGCACAGTGTCAGCTGCAAGGCTGCCTGATGCTTCTTGCATATAACATCACATGTAGTGATGTTTGAGTTTCCCATTTCAAAGCTATTTCGTAGGAAAAGTATTCTTGTTTATGTAGGACTGCATCACTAAAAATTGCATCCAAGCTACATTGCGCCTGTCCTGGTTTCCCCCTGTGTCCGCGCTCTGCACTCGAAGAGGCGTGAAGGCGCAGACTGATGCCCCAAGCCACACGGCATCACTCCGCAGCGCAAGCCGACAACCTGGAAGTGGTTGTCGCGACGTCCAGCGCAGCACTACAGCGCATCAGCCGTACAATGCTACAGTGCACCCATCACTGATCATCACACCCTCAATTCCCTCCCCTCCTACTGTACCTTTTTCCCTCCCCACACCAATTCCTCCTACCATTCTCCTCCTTCCATACCGACCTGCACCGTCGCATATCACCCTCGAAGTCCTCCCCAAGTCTTCCGCAGGTCGTCCGCACCCCAGTTTTTGCTGCCCCATTGCGGCCTCCCACAGTCCCTCCCGAACCTACGGCCTGACCTCGCTTGATTGGTCACTTTCAGACGAACCAACATTTGACGCTCGCAAGCCTGGCAGACCTCGCGGGAAGAGCAGCGGGATTGTTCGTGGGATTGCCCATCCGTCCTCTGATTCCTCCTCCTGAGATTGTCGTGCGTATGGCTGATGGCAAATCAGTGCACAGTGTATCAGGCTCAGCGAGTCTAGGAATTGCTGCACCTCAGCGAGTCCATTGGAATTGCTCCATTGTCGCACACACCTCAGGTTGCTCAGCTTCCTCTCAATCAACTCTCCCTCCACTCCGCTCCCATTTCTGTTAGTGTGCTCCTTATTTTCCTAACATTTTATCGGCTTCACTATTCACCTCGCTCCTATCCTGGAGGTCTTGCGCTAGTGTAACCTTTCGCGTGTTCTCCTGTGAATCTAGACCTGTAGTCGATTTTTATTTTTCATTTTTATTTAGTTTATTCTTCAGCTGGTTGCTGCGGCAAGCGAAGGCTCTGCTTGAGCGAAATTTTATTTGTTAGACCTGGTGCATGCACCAGGGATACTAAGCGTTGTCCCCGGGGCCTGGTGCATGTAAACGTAGCTCGCGATCGCATCAGCGCTTGCCGTAGAGCGCACGTGAGGAGTCGCTTGGTCGCGCTATGGCGAGCGGAGGCGGCGGGAGGGCCAGGGCCGATTATGACTATCTTATAAAGCTGCTCCTGATAGGCGATAGCGGTACGTTGCGCGTGTGCGATCCTCTGCTCCTTAATTCCGAGAAAAAAAATGTTATTGTTTATCGTAAAATGCGCCGATGGCGCGGCGACAAACATGCTTCCCCACCACTCTAATTACACTTTCCCTCATTCCCTTCCGCGCCGAGTTTTTTCGCCTTGGCCTGTCATTCAAACTCGCGCTTAGCATTCGTCGCGCCATAACGTCGTATGTCCCGTGCATTGTTCAACACCATGCATACCCTAACTTTTTCGGTCGCTCCCTTTTCGCTTCGCCTGTTTCTTAAATACCATTCTCATCTTCTTCCTCGTTTTACCCACGACGTTCCGCGTGTTACGGCGCGCGCGACGGGCGACGCGCAGGTGTGGGGAAGAGTTGTCTGCTGCTGCGATTCTCTGACGACTCTTTCACCACCTCCTTCATTACCACCATCGGGTGCGTCTTTTCTCTTTTTTTTTGTGTCTTCATATATTTTTTGTGTCTTTTCAGAGAAAATAAAACTAGCATCTGTTGCCTCTCTTGAGTGTTTCTTGTTTTTTTTACACCGCCGGTTGCACCTTTCGAGTGTTTTATTGTTCCTTGAATCACCAACGGGTGCGTCCAGCTTCAAAGAATACTTTGTTTCGTGTGCTCATAAGTCGCGCGTCTCTGCCCTTGGCCGCCCTTTATTTCAACATCGATTCTCGTTCCCTCTTGACGTAAATGTACCTGCTAACCCATCCACTCGCCCTCCCCTCCCGCGTTCCCTGTACTGCTCCTCTCATCCTCCGCTCGTTCACCCCTTCTCCTTCCCCCCAACCCACCTCCCCCCTTCCCCCCTCCTCCACGCGTCTCCGTCTTCCTCTCCGTGCTGTGGCGCGCGCGCGTACGACCGCAGCATCGACTTTAAGATCCGCACGATCGAGCTGGACGGCAAGCGCATCAAGCTGCAGATCTGGGATACCGCCGGGCAGGAGCGATTCCGCACCATCACCACTGGTGCGCGGGGGCGAAGGGGAAGAGGACGGGGTCGGGGGGAGAAGGGGGAGTGATGGGAGAGATATTGTGTGGTCAGTGGTTTTATTTTTTTTGTGACAAGTTCAAGGTTGGGGGGAACTGCAGGGAAAAGAAGTATTTGAAAAGGCTCGGGTGGTATGTGGGGGGGGAGCGGAGGGTTGCTAAAAAGGGAAATGGTTATGTTGAGACGAAAACGCAAGGAGGGGTGAAGCCGGGGTAAAGGAGGGTAAGAGGGATGCGGGCAGAAGAGAGCCGGGTGTGCAGAAGTGGGGACGGGTGAGGGGTCGGTTGGGGGAAGGTGGCGTGTATGAGTTGATGGGGCTGAAAGGATGAACTTTGGGGTTGGAAAGATGAGCTTATGGGTCTGGAAACATCAAGATGTAATGTGTATACACAATCTGATTGTTTTTTTCCTGTGTCACTGGCTTGGCATGGCATGGTGTGGCGTGGCATCGCATGGCATTGATTGCATGGCATGGCAGCATACTACCGTGGAGCCATGGGCATACTTCTGGTGTATGACGTCACGGATGAGTCATCCTTCAACAGTGAGACCCATGACAGACAAACTCTTGTTTGCCATTTCGGGCCTTCACTGCTTCATATGATGGCCAGTGCTTCATCTCGCAGAATGCGCCTACTTTGCCTTTTCATCGCCTTCCATTTCTTACCATTGCTTTCTAGTGTGCGCACTGGGTGTATTCGCGCTTACAGTATCTGATTGTATGTCACACTAGCATGAGTCGTGCCATAATTTCTTCTATGTTACTGCTGCCACATACTGCTACACAGTGGCGCCACTGCCATCACTGCATGTAGCCATTCCAAGCCATCCACCCGCCCCTCCTCCCATGTTCATCCATACACCTCCGCTCCATGTCTCCCTTCTTCCCGCCGCCTCGTGCTTCCCTCCCCTCCTTCCCCTCCCCTCCCCTCCTCTCTCCGGCCATGTGGTGCGGTGCGGTGTGGTGTGGTGCGGTGTGGTGCGGTGCAGACATCCGCAACTGGATCCGCAACATAGAGCAGCACGCATCGGAGAACGTGAATAAGATCCTCGTGGGCAACAAGGCAGACATGGACGAGAGTAAACGGGTACACACCTGCGCAATCTCGCTCTCACTCACTCTCTCACTCACTCGCTCGCTCGTTTTATCTCCTTTCTCTCACT
This sequence comes from Closterium sp. Naga37s-1, assembly GCA_947471745.1. Lineage (NCBI taxonomy): Eukaryota > Viridiplantae > Streptophyta > Zygnematophyceae > Desmidiales > Closteriaceae > Closterium > Closterium sp. Naga37s-1. The sequence goes on along the minus strand of CANJKZ010000248.1, from coordinate 1,865,963 downwards.
CTGATCACTTGCTCTCTTACTCGGCCTCTTAGCCGTGAACTCGTATATTCCATCACTCAGGCTTTCTATCCCTCCTCTACCCCCCCTTCCCCACCCTCCCCACGCACGTGCACGCACGCATGCACATATGTGCATTGTCGTTGGTCCCCTTCCCTTCCCTTTCTGCATGCTCCCTTCATCCCTCCCGTCCCACCTTTTCGACTCCCCTCATCCTCTCCCCTCCCCTGCTCTACTTCACCTAGAATTCATCTCACCTCCCTCTCAATCTCCAGCGTCCCTTTATCTTCCCTCCTGTCTTTCTCTCTTATATCGTGCGCCACCTGTTGTGAACCGTAACCCTAAACAGGCAGTGCCAGCAGCGAGGGGGCAGGCTCTGGCAGACGAGTTCAACATCAAGTTCTTTGAAGCGGTGAGACATGCACACATGCACATATATACATACGCATTCACTCTTTTCGCACATACAGATGCACACATGCATGTCCAGTCCACATGCTCACATGGACGTATTGATGACGTGCACATGCACATGCGGGCATGCATACGGAAACATGCTCTCTTACTTTCACGGGCCCCCCATTCCAAACCAGTGCTGCCGCTACCACCCATCCCATGCTACAACCCATGTTAGAGACTGCTTCGTTTTATCCACTCACTCACTCATGCACACACATTTGCCCGCCCACCCGCCGGCATGCATACATGCACGCACGCTCGTGCCACAGAGCGCCAAGTCGAACCTGAACGTGGATAACGTGTTCTTCACCATCGCACGGGACATCAAGCAGCGCCTGGCTGAGAGCGCAGAGGACAGGCCCGAGGTACCCACACACACACACACACACACTCACACACACACACACACACACACACACACACACTTGCCTCCCCTCCTCACTTGTAACCCGCTCCTCTCTTGTGCTTGCATTGTCAGTCCTTCTGTCACTGTTGGTTCCATGGTCCATCTACTTCTTCATTCTATGTGGTCTCTGTCTCATAGCTCGTCACAACATCACATATGCACCTGCACATGCACATGTAGCATACACCCACCTTTTGAACCATTCTGTACTTCTCTCCTATACCTTGACCTTTTATCTCCCCTTCACTTACCAACTCTGTTGTCAACTTCTCGACGTGCCTGCCCAATATGCCATGGCCCAGCAACAAGCCAAGGCCAACATTGTCATCTCAGACACCAAGAAACCCGCCAAGGCCAAGGGGGGGTTCTGCTAGTTGCGATGCTAGTTGGGGAGGTTATGCTGATGGGGTGGCAGTGAAGATCGGGGGGATAGTGTGGTGTTGTTTGGGTGACTGTGGTGCAGGATGGGACAAGTGCAGCAGAAGAGAGGAGGGAAGGGGACTGTCAGAATACTTGGAGTGTTTGATTGGTGGAGTCGTGGTGGTAGTATTGATGTGCCATGAGAGGTGGGGGTTTTGGGGAATAGCAGCGTGGGAGGCAGTGGAGAAAGGCCGTAACCCGCGGTTTGATTGGAAGGCTTAGACTTGGGGGATGTATTCTTTGTTAATGGGGTTGGTTCATAACTCAAGGTCAGATGCCAGCACATCAACAACCGAAGATGCTTGTGGTGGCACTTGAGGGGATGAAGATGTGGCATTTCAGTGGGCTGGGGGACGTTCTGCTATTCTGCAGGAGCATTCTGGGCCTGGGTCTGAGTATTCTATCAGAAGCATCTAGGATAATAATGTACGGAGGACTACCTTAGGGGGGTGTACAGAGTCATAATCAGCTACCGTATCTGAAATTCAATTGGATCATGATTCTCAAGTGTGCTTTCAGTATGAGTTGATCAGATGCCCTTTCTGAGTACGGAATGTAAGGTATCTTGAAGGAATCCACACCGTATTATCTTATTCCAGTGTTCTTTTCCGAAGACATTTACTGCAGAATTTATGCGGCCATTTTCAGGTGCATGCAACTTAGTCGGGAAAAGCTGCTCAGGTGCATGCTATCCCGTCGTGTTTCTCCCTCTGTTGCCACTGTTTGTACACATCCGCCACTAAAATGACTGTTCTATCAGGGGATGCGACCCGCGCAACACAAGCAGCACACGCAACACACGCAACACACAAAATCGGCCTGGCAGGGAAGCCCGAAAAGGAAAAATACAACTCCTTGGGAACCTGGACATTGTTCGGGAGGGGTCAACCCTAAACACGGGAACCGTCCTGGTGTTTAGGGTTGATGTCCCGTAAGGCAGTGGAAAGAAAATAAAAATAAAAACTAGGGAACCTGGACTCATTTTTTCGGAAGATATCAACCCTGGTGTTTAGGGTTGATTCCTCCCGAGTCGCATGCGTTTCAAATTGGGTTTATTTGTTTTTTGCCCGTTTTTAGTCAAGCGTGTTGCGATATGTATTGACCTTGTTCGCAGTAAGGCTGCGACTGGTGTGGTTGGACGACGAGTTCGTGCGAGAGCTGCGCCAGTTGCTGTCAGTCGCATGAGTAGCACCCCCTGACAGAACAGTGATTGTCGTGGCGGAGGTGTATAAACAGTAACAACAGAGGGAGAAACACGACGGGATAGCATGCACCTGAGCAGCTTTTCCCGACTAAGTTGCATGCACCTGAAAATGGCCGGAATTTATGCAAGCAGAACTGCAGCTGGTTTGCAGGCGTGGCATCATCCAACTGAGTGATCGGGGTTCTCGCCGTGAAATTGTGACACCTCATCAGTTTGCCCCAACCAGACCCGCAACCGGACCAACCAGCAGATCCCATTGCCAGTCACCCTCACCACACCCTGCCCGAACCAATCCGGCACTCTTGCCACGTCACCCGTCACTCTCTGAGGACAGGAGCGCCTCTTGAATGTCCGCCCCTCTTTTCAACAACCAAGATTCGCCTCGTCATCGCCACTTTCCCTCGATTTGAGCACTTCGATAAACTTCCACCAATCCCTTCCTACTGCTGAATCTTTCCTGACCAGCCAGGGGTCGTCCGTGGCGCCCTCATTCCAACCCTGGGTCCTGACCTCATCTAAACCCCAAACCTCTCAAACCTCACTTACCCCTTGGGACTTGCTTCCGCGCCACTTGCTCTGCCTTCTGCTGCTCCTGCTGTGTTCCTCCTTTTCTTTCGCTTTCAACCATGGCTTCCACCACATTGTCTGCCTCCGCGCACGTTGCCGCCGCTGCCGGATCCGCGCTGCAATCCTCCGCAGTCGCCAAGTCGTCCGCCGCGCGTTTTGTCGCGAAGCCCGCGTTCGGCGCGTCGCTCGAGTCGAGGGATCTCGCCGGAGCGCGCTTGGTGACACGTGAGGCCGGCGCTGCCAGGAATGCGGCCATGTCCCCGTCGGTCGCGCGCGCAGGTGCGGGTTTCTGCTGCCGTCGCTGCCGCTGTTGGCGCTGCTGCGTGCCTCGCCTGCCTTGTCCTTATCTTTCTCCTGCGCTTCCAATGGCACGAGTCTCGTCCACGTATCTCGGCCTGTCCTTGTCACAACGCCTCTCCGCCGCTTAGCACTTCCTGCGGGGAGTGTCTCCAAGAAAGCGCGACGCGAATACGGCTCGCGCGACGTAAGCCGCGTCGGAGAGGGGAATTCTTGTCAGCGAGTTCGCTCGATAGCTCGACTTCGCTGGCATGCGATCGCGAATTCCCTTCAAAAGCACAAGCATTCCCCTTCAAAAAACGTTTGAGTTCCTGGATTTGTTAGCTGCCAAGTTAGCATTTTCCTGTTTCTTCCTAGGCGCCCGAATCGCATAGTTCTTGTCTATCGGCCAACGTCTCTTGCGCATCCCTCTCCCGCCGTGGCCTCCGTCATTGCTTCTCGTTGCCTAGTCCGAGGCGCCGCCTATCGCGGCGTGACAAGCCGCCATTTTTTCCTTTTATCTCGATGATAAATGTTACGTCACTGTTGATTCCCCTCACGCCCGTCCCCCCGCGCTCTTCCCTGATTTCCCCCATTCCTTACCCGTTCTTCCCCCGCTCACTCCTTTTTCCTTCCGCAGCTCTTTCTCAGGACGACCTGAAGAAGCTCGCGGCGGAGAAGGTATGTGCGCGCGCACGGGAATGGGTGGAAGCATGCGCGAGGGGGGGAATATGGTTCGGGAGGCATGGAGGAAGAAGGAGGAAGCGATGTGGAGGGGTGGTGGGGAATGCGGACGGAATGGGGGGTTTGGGGGGAGGAAGGGGGGTACGCGGGCGGTGGTGTCGGCGGGTGGGGGAAGAGCGGAATCTGGGGAGATCAAAAAAAAAAAAAAAGCGACCTAAACTACAATGTACTAATGAGTTCGTAAAGAGCGACCTAACCACTTCTCCGCGCTTCCCCCGCGCTTCCCCCGCGCGCGGCGCCAGGTGGTGGAGTACGTGAAGAGCGGCATGTCCTATCGCGTCCTACTAGCCATCCCCTTCTCCTCCCCCCTCCCCGCCCCCCCGCGCGCGCGCCGCCAGGCGGTGGAGTACGTGAAGAGCGGCATGGTGGTGGGGCTGGGCACGGGCTCCATTCCCCTCTCCGGGCCTCACCTGACCTCCCATCCGTCTGTCTCCCTGTTGCGCATTACCACTCCTCACCACTCCCTCCCACCCTCCCCCACCCCCCCCGCGCGCGCCGCATCAGGCGGTGGAGTACGTGAAGAGCGGCATGGTGGTGGGGCTGGGCACGGGCTCCACGGCCGCCTTCGCCGTCGCCAAGATCGGCGAGCTCCTCAAGGTGCGCTGCTGCTCGCTTGCTCTCTCGTTCGCTCGCTTGCTTTCTCGCTCGCTGGCTGGCTTGCCGTGCGTCGTTTGAACCTCTCGTGCGTGCATTCCATTCAGCCGTGCTCTTCTCAAGGCTTACAAATCGAATCCTAGATTTTTATTTCATTCTTGTCTTCCGCGTGCATCGCACGTACTTACTCCATCTTTCCATCCATCCATCCTTCCATCCAACCTTCCGTCCATTGCTCGGTGGATCTTTCGCGCATGGCATGGTGGTGTGTGCAGGAGGGCAAGCTCAAGGACATCGTCGGTATCCCCACCTCCAAGGTTAGTCACTCCCTCACTCGCTCGCTCACTCACTCGCTCGCTCGCCCTATTCCCCATCCCACGCGCCCACATGCTCCATGTTGGATCCTCCATGCTCCATGTCCCATGCCCTACAGATCACCCCCCCACCCCCACCTTCCCCATCCCCTTCCTTTTTCTTCCCCTCCTCTTCTCTGTCCCCCTTTTCCTTTCCCCCGATTACGTCCACACCCCTCACTCCCCACCCTCCCTTCCCGAGTGTACGCGAATCCTCTTACCAACCAACCCTTCCCCTGCGTTTGTATTAGTCCCTCGCGCCAAATTATTTTCCCCATTTGCCTTCCCTTCCCTCTTTGCCTTGTCATCTGCCCTCTTCTGCCCCCCCTCTCCCCCCGTCCCCCCGTTCCCCCGTCCCCCCGTGGTCTGCGCGCATCAGCGCACGGAGGAGCAGGCTCTGTCGCTCGGCATCCCCCTCTCCGTGCTTGACGACCATCCCAAGGTCCGTGTGCTTTCCTGCTTGCTCGCTTGCCTGCTCGCTTGTTTTCCTCCGTGTCTCCGCGTGTGCATGCACACATCCTCCCTCGCTCGCTACTTCCTCACGTCTCTTTCTTCCAATTCCCTTCCCCTGGGCCTCCCCCCTCCACATTCCGCCCCTGCGCCCCCCACGCCCCTCCCCCTTGTGCGCGGAGCAGCTGGACGTGGCCATTGATGGGTCGGACGAGGAGGACCCGGACCAGAACCTTCCGCAGCCCACCTGTCCTCTTCTCACCTGTCCTCAACCTCCCCACCTCCGTCTCTCCCGTCTCTCCCGTCTCTCCCGTCTCTCCCGTCTCTCCCGTCTCCTCCGTCTCTCCCGTCTCTCCCGTCTCTCCCGTCTCTCCCGTCTCTCCCGTCTCTCCCGTCTCCCCCGTCTCTCCCGTCTCCCCCGTCTCTCCCGTCTCCCCCGTCTCTCCCGTCTTCCCCGTCTCTCCCGTCTCCCCCGTCTCTCCCGTCTCCCCCGTCTCTCCCGTCTCCCCCGTCTCTCCCGTCTCCCCCGTCTCTCCCTTCTCCCCCCCTCGCAGCTGGACGTGGCCATTGACGGCTCGGACGAGGTGGACCCCGACCTCAACCTCGTCAAGGGGCGCGGAGGCGCGCTGCTGCGCGAGAAGGTGCGCAGTGCAAGGGGGTGATGGGGCCAGGAGGGGGTGATGAGGGGAAAGTGAGAGAAAGAGAGGCAAGGGGGAAAAGGGGAAGGAAAGGAGCGACGGTAGTGTGGGGTGTGTTCTTGAGGCTCCTCTGAAATTTAGTTGACATTGTTGAAAGGTGCATTGGCATAGGCTCAAAGCTGCGTGAGCACTTTTGAGAATCTCAAGAGGCGCTCGGAGGTGTGCTGTTGCGCAGGAAGGTGCGTGCGAGGGGAGGGGCTGGTTGAGGGGGAGGGGACGGGTTGCGGCGAGGGAGAGACGGGAGAGACGGGTAGATGGTGGTGCTGATGTGACTTCTACCCTTGTCTTGCTGTTCTTTTCCCAGTGTCGATTCAAGTATTAAGGCGTCTCAAAACCTGCAATTGGCTCACATATAACCCTCCGTTTCGTCCCTCTGCTCTCTTCTCTTTGTTCTCTGCTCTCTTCTCTTTGTTCTCTGCTCTCTGCTCTCTGCGCTCTGCTCTCTCCAGATGGTGGAGCAGGCATCGGCGAAGTTCATTGTGATTGTGGACGATACCAAGGTAACCCACTCACCCGCCACCGCCATCCCTGCCACCATCCCTCCGTCCGCCTGTCCGTCCATCCCTCCCTCCGTGCGCCTGCCACTCACACCTTCACTATCTGTCTTATGAGACATCTCCAAAACCCGTCACTCACGAGTCACGCGTGTGTGCAGAGCTAGTCCCGCCTTCACACACACACTGCCCGTTGGCTGTCTGTCAATGTTCCAGTGCAGACAGACATTCCAACAGCCGTTAACCAACCCCCCTCGTCCTGCCCAACCCTGTCCTCCATCTTGAATCAACAACCTCACCCTACCGGCCCCCTTCTCCTCCCTCTCTCTCCCTCTCTCTCCCTCTCCTCTCCCTCTCCGCTTCCCCCCATGCGCACCCCGCCAGCTGGTGGACGGGCTGGGAGGCAGCGGGCTGGCCATGCCGGTGGAGATCGTGCAGTTCTGCTGGAAGTACACGCTCGACCGCATCAAGGCTCTCTTCATGTCTTACACGCCTCTAAATCCCCCCCATTCTTCTCCCCCTTCTCCTCCCCCTGCTTTCCCCTTCGCCTTCCCTTCTTCCCCTTCTCCCCCCCTTCCTCTCCCCCACCTCCCCCGTTTTTCCTCTCCCCTCCTTTCCCCTCCTCGTCCCCTCCACCTCCCTCTATCCATCTCTCCCCCTCACCAGCTGGTGGACGGGCTGGGAGGCAGCGGGCTGGCCATGCCGGTGGAGATCGTGCAGTTCTGCTGGAAGTACACGCTCGACCGCATCAAAGCCCTGCCGGAGGTCGCTGGCTGCGAGGTGAGCAGCAGATGGGGCAGGCAGGGGAGGGGAGGGTAGGGCGTGGCAGGGAAGGGGAGGGTTGGGCGTGGCAGGGAAGGGGAGGGTTGGGCGTGGCAGCGAAGGGGAGGGTAGGGCGTGGCAGGGAAGGGGAGGGTTGGGCGTGGCAGGGAAGGGGAGGGTTGGGCGTGGCAGGGGAGGGGGGGGGCAGGGAAATACATGCTCAACCGCTCTGCCGGAGGTTGCTGGGTGCGAGGTGAGGAGCAGATGTGCAAGGGTTGAAACGGGAGGGCAGGGCCAGGGCTGATTGTTGGTATGGGAGCGGGGATGCATGGATGCAGGTGGTGAAAGGGGAGGGAGCCGAGGGTGTATCTAGGGCACAACCGCATGGCTGCCGTGAAGCTAACGCTCCCTTGCGTTGTTTCCTCACCTGAGGTTGCTCTTTCTTATTTTCTGCGCCTGCTGCATGTGTTCTTGTTTGTGTGTGCTTGTATGTGTGCTTGTATGTGTGCCTGTATACGCCTGTATGTGTGCCTGTATGTGTGCCTGTATGTGTGCCTGTATGTGTGCCTGTATGTGTGCCTGTATGTGTGCCTGTATGTGTGCCGGTATGTGTGCCTGTATGTGTGCCTGCCTGTGTGCGTGTATGTGCGTGTACGCGTGTGTGTGGCTGTGGCAGGCGAAGCTGCGCATGGAGGGAGACAAGCCGTATGTGACAGACAATTCCAACTACATCGTGGACCTCTACTTCACCGTGAGACTGCTTGCTTGCTTGCTTGCCTTGCCCTTGCCTTGCCCCCATCCACCTGATTCTCAACGCCATTGTTGCTGGCCAAGCTGCGCATGGAGGGAGAGAAGCCGTATGTGACAGACAACTCCAGCTACATCGTGGACCTCTACTTCACGGTGAGAGTCCGTGTGCAACATCGGCTTGCCTCCCTCCACTTGATGCTCAACACCATGTGCTCTGTTGGAGAACACAGGCAATCATGAAAAAAAAACAAACAAAACAAACAAACTTGCAACAATATAACAAGAAACAAGGAACAACTTGTGACATGCTGCATTCCGTCCGCTCTTTGTATTCAGGAGGCTGCTTCCACTTCACGTGTGTGTGCCAGATCAAATGCCACACACTCGCCGTGCTCTCAATGCCACCCGTCTCCCCCTCCCACCTCCACCAGACGCCCATCAAGGACTCGTACGCGGCAGCCAAGGCCATTGATGGGCTGCAAGGCGTTGTGGACCATGCTCAAGAGATGGTTCCACACAGTCAACCTGCTCTCAACCCCACCCGTCTCCTCTCCCCCCTCCTCTCCCCCCTCCCGCCTCCACCAGACGCCCATCAAGGACTCGTACGCAGCAGCCAAGGCCATTGATGGGCTGCAAGACCATGGGCTGTTCCTGGACATGGCCACCACTGTCATCATTGCTCGCACTGATGGCACCTCAACCCCAATCCCCACTCCCCTCCCCACCTCCACCAGACGCCCATCAAGGACTCGTACGCGGCAGCCAAGGCCATTGATGGGCTGCAGGGCGTGGTGGACCATGGTCTGTTCCTCGACATGGCCACCACTGTCATCATTGCTGGCACTGATGGTATCACCGTCAAGAGCAAGTGAAAAGTCACCACCGACACCACCATTACCAACCACCACCACCAGGTTTAGGTAGCGTGATTGATTGGTTGATAATCTGGTGTGCTCTAGGTGTGGGCCTGCGTTCCAGGGAGGCTGGTGAAAGTGTGTTAATATGTAACTGCCTTGTTGAGATTCTTGTTATTCGGCCCGCACAAGATGGAAAGTAAGCAATTTCGGGGTTCTTTACCTGTGGTGGGTGCATGGTCACAGTGATGGATGCAACAACTTGCTCAAGCCGAAAGAGGCCCTGTAAGAGGGTGCTCCTGGTGCTCATGGCAGACCAGGCAAGCAGGTTCTCATGTTGCAAATTGCAGTGCAAACTCTTCGGACTGGGCAAGCAACCTGGTAATAGAGAGGAAAGAACTCAAGAATTACCTGCTATGAGAGAGCATATAAATGGATATGATATGAGCTACTGGGAGGTTGCTCATTAGGAGGGTGTGCACTGGAAATTGTTGATGGCAAAAAAATCAGAATTATTCATTTATGAGGATGTTTGGTGTACATCCTGCACAGTCAAAAGCTGAATTCAATGGGTTGTGAATTACCATTTTCCTGCAACTTGTATTGTAGTTCAAGAAGTGTATTGTTATTAGTTGAACGAATTCAGGTGGAGGTGCATTTGGGGGGACAATTCGTTACTTTTTGGAGGGCTTCCTCTCACCTCCCAACAACCTTTCGCAAAGACAACGCAGCCCTGACGAAAGGGTCGCACGGTCCATCGTCGTGCAAGCTTTTGGACGGTGAAAAGGTGGGCCGCCAGATATCCGACTGTCATGGTTCACTCAACCTCACGGACGTGGAAACTTTGACATGCCCAATCGAAATTCAACCACTCCTCGCGAAGTCGCTTATCGCAGCGGCTGGTGAACGGCTTTCGTTGGCGAAATCGCGACTTCCATTCCTACCCTCCCTCTGAGCTGCGAGAGCCTTCCCTTTAGCCTTTTGTGGTTACCTCGACGTTGCGACAACTAACGATTCGAGTTTCCAGTCGCGGATGGCCCACCGTCAATGATGCCGACGTTGGGTTGTCGCGAACCGCATCAAGCAAAACATCTCCCGAACCGCATTGCGCGTCGCGATCTCGGATTTTTTGGCACACCCATCTTCACATTGCCTCAACTCTACATATTGTGCGATCCCTCCAAACACATTCCACAACCGTTGTTGAACAATTGCGCCTCACATTAGGCCACTCATCTCATCATCTTAGCTAGTAGCATCAGCTTCCTGTTGTGGAATATCATATTCCACATTTACTACTCCTGGTCGATAAGGCATCTGTGAGAACTTGAGCCCCGCGCACTAACAGCAATGGCGTTTCGACTTATGCTGATGTTGTCTCTAATCGCTTGTGTTTCCGCTGCTGCTGCTGCTGCGTCATTACCCGCCTCAGCATTTATGGGTGATCCATCGGCAAATCCGCACTCAAAAGTAGCCGAGGCGGTTTTCGCGCATAAGGCGGCATGGTCGGGGCCCATCATCCCGTCCGCAAGTCCTGATATCATCGTTGCTCAGGATGGCTCGGGGAACTTCAAAACGATACAAGAGGCGATCAACTACGTGTCGCCCTACTCAGTGAAGCCCGTCAAGACGATCATATTCGTCAAGGCAGGGACATATTTCGAGGAGGTCGTCATACCATCCACTCATGTACGAACTCTTACCACGTCAGCTCTGTCTCGCGTGATTACAAAAAATAGCGGTTAATTCCCCGGAGTCCTATGGCCAAGTCATTCTCCACGGTCGTTGAAACTCCGTATTAATTTTACGCTCGTCGTTTACCGATACATTTTTTCCCCGTTGCAGCAATTCATTACGCTTATTGGTGAGCCCGGTCTCACTCGCGTGAAGTTCAACAAATACTCCGCCAAGCTCGACGCCAATGGCAATCCAATCGGCACAGGTACACATAAATTTGTCCACCAATTGAAACTATTTTCCTGCTTACCTGCGCGCCATTTCTTTTGAATCCCGCGGTCGCACCTCCTTTTTGTCGGCTTCTCAAACTTCGTGTTACCCTCCATCCTCGTAATGCCCGTTCCCTACCCTCCGTAATGCACCTGGTGACAGCCGGCACGGGCACTCTGGCTGCATTGGGCGACGATTTTACTATGATCAACATGATCGTCGAGAACAGCTCTCCACGTCCTCCGCCCGCTACCATCGGATTCCAGGCCGTCGCTTTTCGCGCTAGCGGCAATCGCACTGTAGTGTACAACTGCAGTTTTTTCTCTTACCAGGACACTCTATACGCGCAAGATGGCTTCCAATACTACAAAAACTGTAAGCAACTGCTGCTTCTGTTCGGTTCAAGCGCGTTAAGAAGCATATCTGGATCCACGCCTCTCTGCTCGCTCCTCCGTACTGCTCCTGGCTTCGGGCCTTCCACGCCCGCCTCACTCCCCTCCATGCGCGTCGCATTGATTTTGTTTCCTTTCGTGCATATATCGCCAGGTTACATCTTCGGCGAAATGGACTTTGTGTTCGGCAACGCGCGTGCCATCTTCGATTCGTGCACTTTCTACATGGACTCGATGGGCACCGCCGCGGTCACAGCGCAGAAGCGAGACGTGCCGACAAACGACACATGCTTCGTGATCATGTACTCGCAAATCACGGGCAAGAACCAGGGCTGGTTGGGGCGCGCGTGGGGAAAATACGCGTGCACGATCGTCGCGTACACGGCCATGGACAACGTCATTACTGCCGAAGGCTGGAGCGACTTCACGGTCCCGGCTAGAAGACTGACGACGTTTTACGCCGAGTATAACAATCGCGGGATCGGCAGCGTGCTTGAAGGCCGCGTGTGGTGGCAGCGGGTGCTGTCGGCGCGGCAGGTTAAGAAGTACCTAACGACGGACTACATCGGCCTGGGCACCTGGATTCCGCAGTTGCCGGTGGTGAACCGCAACGTCGTGACGCCTAAGTTGGTCCCGAAAACGCCGCCCGCGAACGCCAAGTGGCGGTCGTGCCAGCTGGACGACAACGATATGGAGGACTCGCAGGCGAAGAAGAACAAAAAGTGCTCCAAGTGCTGCATGAAAAAGGCGCCTCTCAGCCAGCGGCGAGACTGCATGAACTACTGCATGAAGTAAAATGAACCGGTCGGGGGGTGGCTGTTGGGGGGAACGCTTGAGGGGAGAGATGGGTGCTGCAGAGAGGTGGGTGGATGGGTGCTGCTGCTTGTGGTGGCAAGAAAATGGAGTGGCACCTTGGCGTGTGACCGCTATACTGGCCGAGGCCCGACAACATAACCGGAGGAAGCAGTTACGATACACTTTCGAGGCTTTAGGATAACAGCATTATACAGATAATTGAGACACTAGCTTGTTCATGAATTTTTGTATTTCTTATGCAATAATCGCCTCGGAATAATTGCTATCAGAGGACAGTTTGATACAGCAGCATACGTGTGTCTGCTAGGTAAACAACCCCACCAGCCCACTAGTTTGCCACAATAGGGAAGGGAAAGTACACAGCAGTGGCTTGACTCCACCCTTTACAATAGTGGCATCTTTTCAAACAGGATCTGCAATTTTTTGCTGAACACACAGAAATTGCTTATCGAGAAAACCTACCCTATAATATGGCACTTCACACGTGTAGGACAACCCTAACTGTGCTGGAATGATACCAGTCACCAGATCTAGCCAAACATCTAGCTAGGCAATGCACTGACTACAGTTTAGCGAGGCAGTAATAACCTGCTGCTTGCAAGATGGAGATTGCGAGTGCCAGAAAATACAACTTGTTCCCATTGGGTTGGAGAGGAGAGGAGATCGAAGACATGCCCAGAGAAAAACAAACACGCGCACTCATTTCCCCCAATCCCCCCCTCCCCATTCCTCTCCCAATCCAATTCCCCCTTCCCTCCCTCCCAACAATTCAGTTTTGGTGGAGTTCTCAAGAGAAAGCAGGGAGGGAGATAATTGAGCAAGGAACATAAACAGACAAAGGTGCAAAGCCGAGCCGGACAGCTTTGGGGGATGCTTGGGTTTGGTGCGCGGTCAGCGATGGGTGGTGGGGTGGTATGATGAGGGATGGGACAGAGGCTGCGACATCTGGAGAAACGAACAGTGCACATTGCCTCCCACATACATGCCACACAGAAACAGACACACCGTCCACGGGGAGCATGTATGGACACACCCACACACGCACACACACACACACACGCACGCACGCACGCACGCACGCATGCACACACACATGCACGCACGCACCCACACACGCGCGCGCGCATACGCACACATGCAAAAATAGGAGGAACACAGGGGTTAGAGAAAGGAAAGGTGTGTCGGCAAAGAGACGGCAAGCCATCAGGAACAACAGCATGGGGGTTTACAATGTTGGTGGGCGGGCAATCAACAAACAGTGCAAGCCTTCTATTCCAGCTAGGGTGAACTTGCTATGTTAAGCCTCACACTGGACTGGACCTCTTCTGACCACTCTGGCTGGCATATCAACGCCTGCAAGTGACAGACTGAAAGGACTCTTCCCATCAGAACAGTCACACACACACACACACACCTATCCCACCAACCCCAGCCCTCACCTCCTGGAATTGCCCGCATCCTGCGTGATTCGCCCTCCCCCGCTCCTCCTCCCCCTGCGCCCTCCCCCCTCCGCCACCACCACCACCACCTCCGCCAGCCCCTGCCACTTCCCCTCCCCCTCTACCTGCCCAGAGGCGCCGTGGGGGGGTGACCCACCGCGGCATCATGGGGCGCACACAGCCCACAGTCTCCGCCTTTGCACTCTCTCTCCCCTCGCCTCCCCCAGGCAACCCCCCTCCCCACAGTCGTCCGCTTCCGCCCACCAACCCTCTCCCCAACGTTTCTGCTACCTCACTCTCCGCAATCCGCGCCCCCATGCTTTCATACGGGGAGGAGAACCAGAGCGAGTGGGGATCGGCGCTAGAGGGGGACGGCTGCGCAGGCGAGGGGAGGGCGGGGGAGTGGTATGTGCGGTTGGGGGGAAACGTTGCCCCTAACGGGGGGTTGCCTCCGGGGAAAGAGGCGGTTTGCGGGGGAGTGGATGAGCCGATTCCCGCAGCACGAGCGGCTGTATCGGATGCGACGCTTCGGGGAACGTTGAGGATTTTATCCAGGGGCGGAACGGGAATCTGCTCTGCTTCCGAAGGGGGTCCCCCCTCCCCGTGGCTAGCTGCGTGGCGGGAGCGGCGAGAGGAGCGCGTGCGGAGGGGGTCCCGGCGGAAGAGAGACGTGAGAAAGGTGAGGGAGAAGGGCTGGGAGGAGCGGTGGGGGTGCGGGTCGAGGGTGGTGCGGTGGGGGAACGTGGGTGTGGCGGAAGGGAAGTGAGCGGACTTGGGCTGTGCTTGCTGCTGCTGCTGCTGCGAATGGAAGGGTTGCTGCTGCGAGTGCTGCTGCTGCTGCTGGTAATGCTGTTGCTGTTGCTGGTATTGCTGCTGTTGTTGCTGCTGCTGATAGTAGAGCCGCTCCTGAGCATCGAATGACAGGGATTGCCCAACGTGCTGTGGCTGAGACTCACCCTTTGCTCCCATCACCTGCTGCTGCGCCTGCACCTGCTGCTGCTGTTGCTGTTGCTGCTGCGGCTGGGAGTAACCCGAGACACGTGGCATCATACCGCCATGCTCGTTTGAATATCCTGCCACCGCCTGTCTGTGATCTGGGTGCTCCCTCCCGCCCCTCGGAGACACCAAGCCCTGACTATTCTCCTGCGCGCTCAAACCGTCCCTCACCTGCGCCCCCTCCTCCCGCGCCCCTATTCCCCTCAACCCGCCGCTCCTGCCGGATGCGCCCGCGCCCGCGCCCAGCCCTTCCCCCCATGCCATTCCTCCCCCCACGCCTGTCGCCTCCCGCAGTACGGACATGCTGTTCGCATATGCGCTCACCTCCATGCGCGCATCAACTCCGCTTCCGCTTCCGCCTCTCCTCCCCGGTTCCCCGCTCGCGCTCGCTCCCCCTGGTCTCGCTTCACCTCCGCCTCCTCCGCCTGCGCTTCTTCCGCGGGGGGAAACCGGGGTTCCCCCCGCCGGGTTTCCCCCTCTACCCGCAGCATCCGCCCCCCTCTGACCGGCATTCCCCTCAATACCTGCTTGAGCCGCCCATGCCTCCGCTCCGCGCTGACCCCCTCCGCTAATCGCCCCACGGCTTTCGCTTCCGCCAGCCGCTGCTTCCCGACTCCTCCCCCCCACTTCCCCTTCCGCATGACCACTTGCTCCGGGTATATTGCTAGCAAAGCCAGTGCCCCACCCTCCCGCGCCCTGGTCTCCCGTTCTTCCACGCTCTTGTTCCGCGCCTTGCGCCTTTTCTTGCGCGCCCTGCGCTCGCTCTTGCGCGCTGCACTCCCCCTGCGCGACGCCCGCTTCCGGCGGCTGCGCGGGCTGCTGCGCCAGCTCGGTGGCGTCGCGCAAGAATCGCACCATGTGCTGGCGACGAAAGTCGGCGACTGACGTCGCGCTGCGATTGGAGCGTTCTTTCAAGCCGCGCAAATCAATCAATAGGGCCTCCTCATTCCCCATGCCGGTTCCAGGCATGGTTTCCGGTATGCGCACATGCTGCTGCTGCTGCTGCTGTTGCCGTTGCTGCTGATGTTCCTGCAAATGCTGTTGGTGTTGATGAAGCTGCTGCTGCGCCTGCGCGATGCTGCTGCTATGCCATTCTGTGCCACTGATGCCATTACCAGCCGTGCGATTCTGCAACGGGTCGTGGCCGAGCGCCTCTGCGAAACGGTTCTCCGCGAAAGACTCGCCGGCGATGCCGCTAAGCGTCGCCATGGGTGATCGACAAGTACTCTGTAGGAGCAGCAGGCTAAGAAAAATAAAATACGAAAGACACCTGGAGATGTTCTTATAACAAAATGCTGCGATAGCCTTTCTTCAAGTGAGTATCAGTACTGACCGAAACACCATGGACTATAAATGTGCCGCACTACTCTGCGTGCCATTCATGAGGTGCACGCGCTTCTCGTTGTTCGGCTGCAGGGTCCTAATTATTGGTATGGGGACATAAACAGGAATGTTGATGGAGAAAGGATTACAGAATGCGCGAAGTGAAGTGGGAAGGAATCGAGAGATGTGAAGAAGAGGGTAGAATGAGATGTAGGTCAGGCAAGGCAAGGTACAGTACCTCCTCAAGTGGCTGTGGATAGGATTCAAGAGTAAACTGCTACAGTATGCCCTGGGGTGCCCGTAACCTTGAGAACACCAGGAGGAAGCAACTGTAGCGTGTAAATTGCTGTGGGTAACTACTGTACAGCAGTGAACTGTGCGATTGTTCTTCCACGGTTGTTCGAAACTGTGGGACTGTGATGCACAGCGCCGTGGGACTGTGACTGGATCAGCGTACACCAACCACAAAATCTATTGGCTGCCCGAACGAAGAAAGCGGGAGTGCTGCAGTCCACGGGGTTGGCTGCCCGCATAACTTGACGAGGGGTGGGGAGGGGAACAGAGAGTCAAGTGGAGTGCCGGGCGTGAAGGCGTAGAATAGAATGTGCCTCATATTATTGTAATCGTTTTGATACATACTTTTGGTAAATCAAAGCTGTAAAGTGAGTTTTTAGCAATAAATCGACGCTTATGATACATCCTGCGATTTCTGACACACTGGAGGTCAGAGGTATTTCCTTCGGGAGTTTTGCATGATTCTAGCTTATCCTCCGCTCATGTGCTTATTTTAGCATGTGCTTCTCTCTAGATGAACACTCACTGAATTCACTCATTCGCTTTCGTGTGTAGGGTAAGACAGCAAGCTCCCTCCTCACCCTCACACGCTTTCATATCTCCTGCATTCCACTTTCTTTCTCATTCTCCTTCAGCTGCTTGCACTGCCTCCCCTCGCTTGCTGCCCCAGTGATTTATTTCTTGGCTAATATAGTTTTTTGTTGAGCTGAGAAAGCCCTTAGGATCTTTGCAGGACAAAAACTCTGAGTAGGACAATGTAATAGCGGAAGCGTTTTAAATGAGAAGTTTGTGAACCACCTTGCGCTGGTATGTGAGGGCAAAGTAGATTGATTAAAACAAAGAGATACAAGCTTTTATAAGAGTACAAGGGAATATGAAGGGTTATAACTAATAACTGTTTTGCTGTTGCTGTTGCGGTTCGATACAGTGACGACTCGGGCAACTGCTCAGTAACGAGTCAGTTGTTTGTCCTTGCTGTCGCGCTGTACTTGTCAGGTCAAAGGTCGCTGACCTTTGACTTTCGCGTAACCTCCAGCAGTTGTTAAACCTCCGAGGGTTGACTCGCCGATGCTTCGCTGTGTTTTGCTTCGCTTATAACTTAGTGCTTCGACACGACAGGGGCGCTTAAGTTATTTGTTTCCAACACTCCCCTTCGCTTCTGGAGTGTCGCTGCTGGTGACGTGGCTCTGTCCAGTCAGCAGCATGCAATACTCAAACTTCTGCTTTCCGAGTTTCTTGGTCAAGTAATCAGCTGCCATCTCGGACGTGGGGCAGTAAGACAGCTCGAGTCTCCCCTTCTCGATCTCGTCCTTCACGAAGAAGTATCGCAGGGCGATGTGCTTCGTCCTGTTTGCGAATCCATTTTTGTTGGCTATGCCACGAGATGGGTCCGATAGGTTCGAGGCGATAGATGTAGCCGGTGCGCGAGCGTCTGTTGTCGGAATCGCCAGCGTGATCGGCGTCGACGTAGCCGATTAATTTAGGTGTCGAGGTTCCGTTCTTGTGATAGGTCAGGCCGATCGTCGGAGTGCTAACGAGGTAGTGAAGAGCGCGGTCGAGCTCCGCCATATGTTCTGTCTCAGGCCTTTTGAGGTGGGTGGCGAGTTGACTTGCAGAGTACGATAGATCCGGACGACAGGTGACGGCCGCGAAGAGGAGGCACCCCAGCTTTCTCTGGTAGTCGCGTATGCCTGCGGGCTTGAGCAGAGCGGAACTTTCCTTGTGATTTCCTGCGGTGTAGCGGTATGGCGTGGAGATTGTGATCGGGGTGAGTCCGAAGCGTTTGGCGATAGTGTCGGCATATTTCGCGGCATTGAGATAGATCGCGCCTTCCTCTTCCTGGATGTTAAGACCGAGATACTGCGTGACGGTAGACGAGACCGTGAGCGGGAGATCTTGTTGTAGCTCCCCTTCGAACCAGGTAGTGACGTCGTCGGTCGAGCCGATGTATAGCAGGTCATCTACGTAGACGATGAGTAGCATGTAGTCGTTGCCCTTTGTGAGTCGGTACATGCCCTGGTCGTGCGGTAGCTGGCAGAATCCGATGCGAATAAGTCTGGCGTGCAGATACTGCTGCCACAGTCTCGGTGCCTGTTTGATGCCGTACAGGGACTTCAACAGCTGACAGATTTTGTTAGGTTCTTTGTTTGACTTGTGCGGTAGTTCAACGAAGATTTCTGCGTCAACGGGTGCGTAGAGGAAGGCATTGGCGACGTCAATCTGTCGTAACTTCCTTTTGTTAGAGTAGGTTGGTAGGGATAATTGACTATCGAGGAAGTTTTGGGTACAAGGATGAGAACCCTAAGGGGTTGTACCCTACATTGGCTACCCCACTACAGCCTAACCAGATAAAACATGCATATAATTGACACACCCCCATAGGCAAAGTGGGGGAGAGCAATGGGTCACAAGACCAGTCAAGAGAAGCAAAGCAAGCTCAGGGTGGATCATAACGTCACCACACACACTGAGCACAAGCAAAGGGGCCACAAGGCCAGTTCACATGCAGAGGTATATATGCAACAACAACAGCACAGTGATCTCTACCTAGCAGAGCAAGCATGCAGGTATATATATGTATCACAGTACAGACAAAGTCTACAGCAAGTGAGGAAACGTGGGCACAAGGCCTAACAGAGTACAAAAACGCGGATGATCACCAGACGGAAGTGCCTTGGTGAATATATCAGCAGTGTTGGCCCGAGTGGCCATGTGAGCAAGACGAAGCTGACCACGCTGCTGCAACTCTCGAGCCAAGAAGTAACGCAGAGCGATGTGCTTTGTTCTGTGCTCCAGTCTGTGCTCCTGACACAAGGCAATGGCGGCCTTGTTGTCGACGTACAGCACTGGAGGAGAACGAGGCCGCTCTCCCAAGTCGGTCAGCAGGTAGGTGAGTCAGCGTAACTCCAGTGCAGCCATGGCTGTGGCGTAGATCTCAGCCTCACAACTAGAGCTGAGAACTGAAGACGAGCGTGTAGAACGCCAAGAAACTGAACCAGAGCCAAGGCTGAAGGTGTAACCCTGTGACGACCGCTGCGTAGCCTGGTCGTCAACCCAAGAAGCGTCCGAGTGACCAGTGAGGACAACGTCGCCCCGTCCTCCAAGCACGAGCCCCATGCCCGATGTACTGCACAAGTAGCGTAGTACCCTCTTAGCAGCATCCATGTACACCTTTCGGTGCCGACCAGGAGCCACGTAGCGAGCCAAAAGGCCAAGATGGTACGCAAGGTCAGGACGAGTGCAGGTCATCAGGTACATGAGGCAGCCCACTAGCTCTGGGTAAGGACCACTCGGCTCTACGGACTCGTCCGAAGGTGGAGCTGAGAGCGAGTGACCTGTAGCCAGAGGAGTGGCCTGTGCCGAGGACCAGGTGAAGTTGAAGCGCTGAAGGACCTGCTGCACCATGTGTGACTGAGTCAGTGTGATGGTGCGGCGTGCTCTGTTCCGGGTGATCTGCAAGCCAAGGTAGCTGCGCAGCTCACCCAGGTCTGTGCACGCGTGTCTCTTCTGCAGCTCCGACTTCACCAGGGCGAGAGCCTCAGTGTCAGCAGTGGCAAAGACCAAGTCGTCGACGTACACGAGGATGTAGAACGGCGGCAGCGAAGTGTCGGTGCGCAAAAACAGCGACGGGTCAGCAGTCGACGGAGCAAACCCAAGAGCCGCAAGTGTCGTCCTCAGTGTGTCGTGCCACTCACGCGGCGCCTGGCGGAGACCGTAGACTGGCCGCCGGAGGCTCCACTGGGTACCAGGAGGGAACGACCCAGTGAAGCCAGGTGGGCGGCGCAGCCAGATCTCCTCGTGCAGGCTGCCCTGTAAGAAGGCTGTGCTGAAGTCAAGAGAGTGAAGCTCGTAGTCACGCTGAGCGGCAACGTGCAGTAGCACCCGAAGAGTAGTCATCTTCGGGGTGGGGGAGAAGGTCTGGAAGAAGTCGACTCCCTCCCTCTGACTGAAGCCTCGAGCAACGTAATGAGCCTTGAAGACAGGCGGAGAACCTGGCGGCCGCTTCACCCTGAAAATCCACATGCCACTGACGATGTTCGCCCCAGGAGGGGGAACCTCGTCAACGTATGTGCCTGTGGACTTCCAGGATGCCATCTCTGCGTCCATGGCTGTCTGCCATTGAGAGGAGTACTCACCCGCGATCGCCTCAGCGTAAGAGCGCGGGGTCGGGATGTCTGGAGCATCCGGGTCTCCCTCAGGGGCAAGCAGCATGGACACGAGATGAGGCGCAGCGGCTGCAAGACACTCAAGGTCCTCCTGCCTGTCCTCAAGGACGTCCGTGCTAAGAGCACACTCACCGCCGACGGACGGAGGACAGACAGACTCAGACTCAGCAACAAGACTAGCGGCGTAGTCTAGACGACAGGTAGCAGCAAATTCAACAAGCTCAGCGACTAAGGCAGACGTAGCAGCAGACTCAAACGACGGGTCAGTGACAACTGTGGCTAGTAGACGCGTAACAGTAGGGTGAGCAGCACGGGTGCGGCCAGACTCAGGCTCAGGAACGATAGGCAGAGAAGACGCAAGAGGGGACGGCAGGGGAACACGCTGCGGAGGAGAGGAAGGACGACGGACGACGAGGTGGGTGCCGGAGACAGCCGGCTGACGCGAACGAGGGACACGACGATCGGAACGACCAGAACGGACAAGCGAGACAGGACGCGACGCAGGCTCACGACGCTCAGTAAGACCCCCTGTCTGCTCAGTGTAAGGAGAAGGAGCAGGCAGTGGTGAGCCAGGCTATAACGGAAGACCAGTAGACGAAGGGAGACTAAGAACCTGGCGAAGCACAGAGTCAGGCGGTGGCTGGGACGACGGAGACGGAGGAGCAAAGAACAGGTGCGGCTGTGGAGTGCCACCAGCACCAGCAGCTCCAGCACCTCCAGCAGCTCCAGAACCCTCAGCGCCAGCTCCTCCAGGACCAGCTCCACCAGCAGCAGCACCCCCAGAACCGGCACCTCCAGTCCCAGGGTCTCCAGCCTCAGTGTCTCCAGCAGCAGCACCCTCAGGCTCAGCACCTCCAGCCCCAGCAGCTCCAGTACCCCCAGTACGAGCACCTCCGGGACCAGGACCACTCCCAGCTCCAGTGACGTCAGCAGAAGTACCTCCAGCGGCAGAGCCCCGAGCTCCAGAAGCGCGACCCTGACGGCGACCGTACTAGTCGTGCAGCTGCTGTGAGGTGAGAGGCACACGCGGACGAAGGCGGCTACTCCAAGGAGAGCGCGCAACAGCAGACTCAGAACCCTCAGCGCCAGCACCCTCAGCAGCTCCAGAACCTCCAGCTCCAGCGCCACCAGCGCCAGCACCTCCAGCAGCTCCAGAACCTCCAGCGCGAGCACCCTCAGTAGCCTCAGAACCTCCAGCAGAAACAACTCCAGTTGCAGAGTCACCAGCTCCAGCGCCTCCCGCAGCAGGGCCCCTAGCTCCAGCAGCGCGACCCTGACGGCCAACGTACCACTGACGCAGCTGCTGTGGGGAGAGAGGGGGTCGACGACGAGAGTGGAGCGGCGAGGCACCGGCAGAGCGACTACGGAGACGGCCGCTCCAAGGAGACTGCTCACCAGACGCCTCAGCGCCCGCAGGTGCAGCACCCCCAGACTCCTCACACTCAGGCTCATCACCTCCAGGCTCCGCACCCTCAGGCTCCGCACCCCCAGGCTCAGCACCCCCAGGCTCCGCACCCCCAGGCTCAGCACCCCCAGGCTCAGCACCCCCAGAAGCAGCAACCCGAGCAAGACCACTCTTAGCAGGACCTGTGTCACCAGTGACCTCAACCGGCGCAGTCAAGGGAGGAGGGCCTACCTGAGACACACCTGAAGGAGCAGGACCAGGAGCGGGGAGGGGGTCTACCTGGGGAGCACCTGGAGCGAGGAAGAGCGGCGGGGGGGGGGAGAGGGGCAGTGCGGTTGGGGAAGAGACGGTAAAAGGGAACCGACTCGTCGAACGTGACGTCCTGAGAGGGGAAGACACGGCGCGAGGTGGGGTGGTAAAACTACCAACCAGGCGCGTCAGGGACAAAGCCAAGGAAGACACAGGGAACAACGCGGGCGGAGAGATTGTTCGCGGTGGTATCGCGGACAAAGGCACGAGCACCCCAGACCCGGAAACGCGACGCATCGCCAACCTTCCCCGTCCACAGCAGTGTGGGCGAGGTCTCCGGCAAGGAGACACGGGGCCAGAGGTTGAGCTGATGCGCGGCGTACCGGACCGCAAACGGCCACAGAAAATGGGGGGCAGCCGCATGGAACATGGAGGTACGAGCGACCTCCATGACTAAGCCAATGCGGCGCTCAGCAACCCCATTCTGCTGCGGAGAGGCCGGAAGCGTGAACGTCTGGCGGATGCCGTGCTCCGCACAGAAGGCTGCCAAGAGGTCTGAGGAGAACTCACCACCTCTGTCAGAGTGCAGACGCAGGACAGGAAAGTCCGTCTCGAACCGCTCGCGGAGCTGGAGACGAACAGCGCGGATCCAAGGGATCAGAACATCAGGGACCTCCCCCTTGCGCTGCAAGGGGAAGACCGTGGTGTAACGCGTGTAGTCGTCGACGACCAGCAGGAAGTACCGCTCGTGGCCCTGTCCACGGACGCGGGCTGGGCCCCACACGTCCAGGTGGAGAGTCTGCAGGGGAGCCTCTGTGGGAGGGAACGAGGAGGAGTGAGGAGCGGCACGCTGCCGCCCCTCGACACAGGGAAGACAGGGAGGAGCAGGCGAGGGTGGGAGGGGAGGGAGAACCCTGGGAAGACCAGAGACAAGGACACGGCGGTGCATGCTACGAAGGCACTGCACCGAGGGGTGACCAAGACGGTGGTGCCAAAGGAGGGTCTGGTGCGACAAAGCGCGACACGAGCAGGGGACCGCTAGCTGACCTGACGCAGACGCAGACGCAGCGACCTGAGGGGACACAGTAGTCAGTGTGTACAAACTCGAGCCAGGCGCACGGGTAAACGTGGCCAGGTGCCGGCCCGTCCGGGAGCACGTACAGTGGGTCACGCGCTGACCTCCAGGAGTGAACTGGTCAACCCACTGGTCCTGGAGGTCAGCACCACTCACCAAGTTCGTAGAGAACGAGGGGAGGTGAAGACCTGACAGGGAGCCAGACGGGACCGCCGGACACGGCAGGACCGTGGAGGAGTGCGCAAGGACTGGACCCCCAGAGGGGTCTGCCAGGGAGAGTGGAACCGGCCGACTGAGTGGCGTGAGGGTGGTGCTGTCGCGAAAGAAGGAGCGGGAAGCACCTGAGTCAAGTGTGAAGGTGTACAAGGCCTCAGAAGGCGCAGTACCAGAGAGAGCAGACTCACCAGCACCTGGAGCAGCAGCCTCACCAGCACCCAGAGCAGGAGACGCACTAGCACCTAGAGCAGCAGCCTCACCAGCACCTAGAGCAGGAGACGCACGAGCACCTAGAGCAGTAGCCTCACCAGCACCTAGAGCAGCAGGCTCTATACCTGGGTCAGGCGGTACGCACAGGTAACAGGCACGGTCAGCACTAGTAGGCAATGCATACATGGCAGTGAGAATAGCATCATAGTCAAGAGCAAATTTATCTACCCTCTGCCCAAGCAGCTCCACCCAGTCGGGGAGCTCAGCCTCGTTGCCAAACTCGGTACGCCAGGCGTCGCTCAGACGGGCGAAGCAGCGGGACTGTGTGTGACTAAGTGCCCCGCAAGCCTGACCGGCCCGATCACCTGTGCGAATGACGTACGTGCAGCGAACGGTACTCAAAGACCCTCTACTCTGAGCGTACCACTCACGAAGCTGCTGGGGCGTAAGTGTCTCGCGCGGACGCCGCTGCAGCTGCAGCTGGCCACTGCCAGACGCTCCCGACTGACCAGCTCCAGGGCGACAGCCACGACGGCTACCGCCACAACCCCAACTAGCGTACCACTCACGAAGCTGCTGGGGCGTGAGAGACTCGCGCGGACGTCACTGGAGCTGCATCTGGCCACCGCCAGTAGCAGCAGTAGCAGTGGTAGTGGCAGTAGTAGCAGCAGCAGCGCAGGAAGGGCAGGCGCGGCAGGCAGGTAGGCAGGCAGGCAGGCAGGCAGACAGGCAGGCAGGCAGGCAGGCAGGCAGGCTGGCAGGCAGGCAGGCAGGCTGGCAGGCAGGCAGTGCGCTAACAAGGCAGGTGCTCACCAGTGGCGGGATGGGCAGGCGCTCGCCAGGCGAGCAGGGCCGGCGCTCGGCGGGCGGCTGCACGGGGTCCAGGGGCGGCGTCGCGGGTCCAGGGGCGGCGTCGCGGGGTCCAGGGGCGGCTGCACGGTGTCCAGGGGCGGCTGCACCAGGGGCGGCTGCTTCAGGGGCCAGGGGCGGCTGCTCTGGGTCCAGGGGCGGTTGTTCGAGGGTCCAGGGGCGGCTGCACCAGGGGCGGCTGCTGCAGGGGCCAGGGGCGGCTGCTCAGGGTCCAGGGGCAGCTGCTCGAGGGTCCAGGGGCGGCTGCACCAGGGGCGGCTGCTGTAGGAGCCAGGGGCGGCTGCTCTGGGTCCAGGGGCGGCTGCTCGAGGGTCCAGGGGCGGCTGCACCAGGGGCGGCTGCTTCAGGGGCCAGGGGCGGCTGCTCTGGGGCCAGGGGCGGCTACTCGAGGGTCCAGGGGCGGCTGCACCAGGGGCGGCTGCTGCAGGGGCCATGGGGGGCTGCTCTGGGTCCAGGGGCGGCTGCTCGAGGGTCCAGGGGCGGCTGCACCAGGGGCGGCTGCTGCAGGAGTCAGGGGCGGCTGCTCTGGGTCCAGGGGCGGCTGCTCCAAGGGCGGCGTTGGGGCAGGGCGGGGCCGCATCGGCTGTCAGAGCGTGGCACGAGGGCCGTAGGGGTGCGCGAGGGCGGGGCCGAGCCGCGCGCTGCCAAAAAGGGGCGGCGCGGCGGGCAGGGAAGGGCGGCTCGCGGGCCCTACAGGTGCGCGACGGGCCAGGCGGGGTCGCGCGCTGCCAGCAGGGCAGTGCGACTGGCTCCCGTGGGCGGCGCGAAGGCCCTAAGGCGACGCGGCGGGCGGGGCCGGGCCCTAGGGCGGCGTGACGAGAAATTTAAAGAAAATTTAAACGCGCGTCGCGCGGCCAGCGGGCGGCGCGACGGGTGGGGCAGCTCGACAGGCAGGGGAAACCCTAAAACATGAGAGTTAACGGTGGGCCCATTAGGAAATTAGGTCCTAAGACCTAAGTGCTCTTAATACCATGTTAGAGTAGGTTGGTAGGGATAATTGACTATCGAGGAAGTTTTGGGTACAAGGATGAGAACCCTAAGGGGTTGTACCCTACATTGGCTACCCCACTACAGCCTAACCAGATATAATATGCATATAATTGACACACCTTTTCTTCATGGCGGCGATTGCGAGGAGAATTCGCAGTGAAGTGTGTCGGCTGACCGGCGCGAACGTTTCAGTGAAGTCGCGTCCGTGTTCTTGGTCGAAGCCACGTACAACCCAGCGCGCTTTGAACTTATCGATGGTGCCATCTGCCTTCGTCTTCACACGGAAGACCCATTTCCCGGTGTGTATTGTCTTGTTTTGTGCCGCGCTGATGGGGACGATTTTCCAAGTGTTGCGTTCCTCCAGTGCTTTCAGCTCCTTGTCCATGGCTTCGCGCCATTTTTCCCTATGCTCCCCCCCCAGAGCCTGCTGAACTGTGGCAGGCTCCTTAGGAATCTCCGTGTCGTGGACCGCGGTGACGAGGCCGAGTATCTGGAGACCACTCTGTGTGTAGCGGGGAAGTGTTGTGTCCTTGGGATAAGCTGCTTCGTCACCTGTTTCTGGGTCAGGTATGAAGTTGGGCCCTATGCGTTCTGCTTCGTTGGTGTTGACTCTTGTAGGAGTAACGTAACCGTTGTCGGCGAAGTGGTAAAATACTTCAGCGTTGACGCTTTCGCGAGGATTTTCGTCATCCATTGGGACGGCGACGGAGCAGTAAGGGAGAGGTCCGGCTTCCTCCGAGGCTTCATCCACGTTCTGCTCGTCCCAGTCAGCTTCGTCTGCTGCCGAGGCGAAGGCTTGGTCACCATGAAAACCACCTGTGGGGTCCCGGTCTTCTTCCAGGTTGGCAAGGTACGTCGGAAGTGTGAGTCGCTCGTAGAAAATGACATCACGTGCTGCTACTGTTTCCTTTGAGTGGACGTCGAAAATCTTCCACGCGTTGTAATTCTTTTCCATGCCCAGGTGTAGTCCCCACTGTGCGCGTTGGGAAAATCGGCCGGCTCGTGCAGCTGGGGGTCGGTACTGTTCCATGCATCCAAAAACTCTTAACATTTTTGTGCTGCCCTGTTTTCCTGTCCACAGCAGGTGCGGTGATGCGTTGTTCGGGAGCGATGATGACGAGAGCAAGTTGTGCAGCATGACAGCGTGGTCCATTGCTTCGGGCCATTGGTGGTTGGGTAGCCGCATGCCACGTAGTAGCTTGCGCATGGTGTTCTGGAGAGTCCTGTTCATCCTTTCTGCTACGCCTTGCTGCTGGTGAGCGTAGGGAAAGGAGATGAGCCTCTTGATCCCTCTTTCTGCCAAGTACTGCTTGAATCTTTGTGAGGTGTACTCTCCTCCTCCGTCTGACTGGAAGCTTTTCAGTTTCACGCCTGATTCTCGTTCTGCTACTGGGAGCCAAGCGACAAAAGCTTCGAAAGCCATGTCCTTGCTCGGAAGGTTGAGGTGCCAAACGTAACGTGTAGCGGCATCGATGAACGTGATGGTGTAGCTGTATGCTCCTTGTCCAGGTTCGCGGTTGTACATGATGTCGCTGTATACTTTCTCGAGTGGTGCGTAAGCTGGTGCGCTGGGGTTGTGGTGAGAAGTGAACGGTCGATGTGGTAAGTCAGCTTCGGGGCAGGTAAAGCACGTTCCGCGAGCTCGTTGAAGTTCGCTTCCGTCGGTTAGGAGCAGTGAGTCTTTGTCGAGCACTCCTGCTCTGATTGTGTTATTTAACACTGTGTTGCTTGGATGTCCCATTCGTGCGTGCCAGATTTCTTCGCCAGCTCGATGTCCAGGTGAGCGACGGTACAAGTCAGAGTTGGAGTAGAAGCTTGCGGTGAAGTTTGTGCTTCGATGTACTTCTCGTGGTTGGGTTCAGTTGCTGCGCAGGAGTCGGTGGAGTGTCGTCGTCGATTGGAGCTGGTGTAGTTGAAGGACCCGCGATTGGTGCCGATGTTGTCTCTGCTGCTGCCGATGTTGTTTCTGCTGCTGCCGATGTTGTTTCTGCTGCTGCCGATGTTATCTCTGGTGCTGCCGATGCTGTCTCTGCTGCTGCCGATGTTGTCTCTGCTGCTGCCGATTGAATTGTTGCTAATGCTCTTGTTCGTTCTGCCTCAGGAACGGTGTGCGAGTACCAAAATCCTTCGGGGCTGAAGTCAGGATCGAGATCCGGCGGGTGTGTCCAGGAGGTGAAGGTGACGATTCCGTCGCTGTCGGCGGTGCCTAAATCTGGAACAAAGTCGAGGACGAACACGTTGTTCTTCAGTACAGCTTTGCCGATGTAGAGGCCTCCTCTCCCGTGGTACAGCTTGAACTCCTGTGTTGTGCTGTCTGCTTCGAGGTGAATGCCTTTCGCCATCAGCTGACTGACACTCAGTAAGTTGTAGCCGAGTCCCTCCGCAATTAACACTTTTGACATATGCAATATGACGTTTGTCTCTCGTGACTGAAGTTGCACCACGCCTTGTCGTCGTGTGCGCAGGTTCTGGTTGTTGGCGACGGTGATGACGACTTCGCGTTGAAGTTGGTGTTCGCGTTGAACGAATCGTCCCGAAGAGCACATGTGCTGTCCGCAGCAGCTGTCCAAGAACCAGGTATCTTTCCCGGACGGCTCGCTTTGAGCGATGGCCGCATACGTCGGATTTGGTTGAAGTGACTCGTGGCGAGGGGTGCTGTTGTCGAGTTGCTCTTCCGGTGAGTAGTGTGGTGGTGACTCGGTGATGCAGGAGTCAGTCAGTCTTGCCATGCAACTGACAATGTTTCTTGTTCCTTGTGCAGATTGCGTTGACGATGTCGTTGAGGACTGCAGTTGACTCGTGGGGTGCGCTTGTGTGGACGCCACTTGACTACTTGAAGGACGATGTTGGCGTTGCGGTGGTGTTGACTGCTGTCAGTTCGGGCAGTGTGTGCGAGGGTGCCCTGAAGTCTTGCAGAGATGACAGAATGGAGGTACGGGTTTTGGTTGATGCCGGTTGTTGTTGTTGTTGTAGCGCTGTTGAGTGTGGAACGCGAATTCAGGTACTGACGTTTTCCTCTTGTGCCGCTCCTCTTGCAGGTCCATGTCTTGCTGTTCAGCGTGAATTTCGGCGCATAGTGATGCTTCGGAGATCTTCCCGTGAGCTCGGAGTATGGCGCGGGTTGAGCGCCAATGAGGACCAAGACCGCCAATGACGACTGTGACGAAGGCGTCTTCTGATATCGACCCTCCACATCGAAGGATTTTGTCGCGCAATTCGCGACAGCGGCTGATATACGCCATCCCTTTTTCGCCCGGTTTCATTTCCACTGTTGTCAGTTGTGCCATTAACCGACTTTGATTGACACTGTCTGTTGCCTGATACAGGTTCTTCAGGTGATTGTACGCGAGCTCGGCGGAGTTTCCGTATCCTCGGTAAGACCGAATGTTCTGCTGCTGGTTCGGTGTGACGTTGCGCAGTAGGATTGTATACGCCATCATGGATTGATATGTATACTGCTGCTTGTCGTATTGCGTCCCATGCGTTGGATATGGCAGGGACCCGTCGAAGAAGCCAAGAATCTGCGCGCCTTCCATCATCAGCTCGAATTCGAATGACCAGGTTAAGAAGTCCTTTCCGTCGAACGGTCTTGACGTCTGCAGTTTTAAGACGTGCGCAAACTGCGACTGAACTTGAAGTGCATCTATTGTCTTCTCTTGCTCAGGTGAAGGCTGCTGGCGCGGCATGAAGCTGACGGAACCGCGCTGAGGTTCGTACGGGGCGAAGGTAGGTTGTTGTTGCTGATTTCCTCGTGCGTAGGATGAACCGTCGAGGCTCATCGGTGTTGCGATGTTGTTGTTGCTGTTGTTTGACTGCGCAGGTGCCCCTTGCTGGTGTTGTTCGTAGAAGGACATGAAGGAGAAGAATTTCTCCATCATGTCTGGGTCGAAGGCCGCGGCTTGATTTGCGGGAGTTTCGGTAGACCCAGCTGCCAGTCTTGTTGCTGTGCCCTCCTCTGTCTGTAGGCCAGAGGCAGGAGGTGGAGTAGGAGTAGTACCGGGAGAGCCGTTAGAGGAGCTTCTCTCCTTCTGCGTTGCCATGCCTTGTGATGTTGTAGGTGTCTTGATTGTAGTTGAATTTGTCCTGATAGCTCTCACACCATGTTGGGCTGAGAAAGCCCTTAGGATCTTTGCAGGACAAAACTCTGAGTAGGACAATGTAATAGCGGAAGCGTTTTAAATGAGAAGTTTGTGAACCACCTTGCGCTGGTATGTGAGGGCAAAGTAGATTGATTAAAACAAAGAGATACAAGCTTTTATAAGAGTACAAGGGAATATGAAGGGTTATAACTAATAACTGTTTTGCTGTTGCTGTTGCGGTTCGATACAGTGACGACTCGGGCAACTGCTCAGTAACGAGTCAGTTGTTTGTCCTTGCTGTCGCGCTGTACTTGTCAGGTCAAAGGTCGCTGACCTTTGACTTTCGCGTAACCTCCAGCAGTTGTTCAACCTCCGAGGCTTGACTCGCCGATGCTTCGCTGTGTTTTGCTTCGCTTATAACTTAGTGCTTCGACACGACAGGGGCGCTTAAGTTACTTGTTTCCAACATTTTTCTCCCACCCCTCCATGACAGGTACCCTCTAAGGTCGTGGTGGTGATGCTGGCTGGTACTGGTGAGCGAGGTGGTGCTGGTGGTGCTGGGGCAGCAGTGGGTTGTGAGTCAGTTCCAATCCTGGGCCCAATATCTGCATGTTTAAGCCATAATGGTCGAACACCAGACCTTCAGGCGGGAGTCCTGGTGGGGCTCTCCTCTTGCCTCGTCGCTGAGGGTTCAGCTCTTGGGGCTGGTACACTGCCCTACTGATGTCAATGTGACGGCCAGGCATGTGACATACATCCTGGTGGGGGTGGAGAAACCAGCTGGTCAGATGGGTGGAAATCACCCCATATGTGTTGCTTACAGCTTCATTTGAGTGTGTGGTGACTGCACTCTTTACACTTAATTCTGTAGACCAAAACAGAACACAAAGCAGTTCAAACCATCAAGAAATTACAGCTACGAAACCTTGACACTTTCCAGCGTCGCCACCTTCTCTCCACTTGCGTTACCAAGACATTAAACCTTCCACGATCGAGAACGTGTGAGGGCAGGCTGCTGAAGCTTCTTCTCTTCCTCCAATGCAATAATCCCAAGGTGGCTGGGATCCTCTAGCATCATCTTGGCAACGAGATAGCCTGCCACGCTCCAGGTCTGGTGCTTCCGTGCCTGCTTCCCGACATACCTACCCAGTTTCCCATCGTAGTACTCGGGCCAACCGTCTTTGCCAAGGCGCTTCTCAATCACTTCAATGGCCTTCCGTGCCACGTGGGGCCGGCCCACTTTGATGCTCGCGGCAGTGAGAATCCAAATCAGCACTGCACATCCAGATAAAACAACAACACAATGAGCATATTACGGTGTAATTTACTCTTTGGATTCAGGAAAAACTGTACGTGTAGAAAATGGAAACGGACAGGGTGGAAACTGAGTGGAGACTGAAATGCGTGCCTACCTGGCCATGAGCCGCCGTTGTGGTAGCTCCATCGGGTGTTCTTAGGGTCGCAGCCTGTGGTGATCCGCCAGTCATGGTTCTCGAGAGCAGGATAGGCAATCTTGAGCGGCATCTCCCCCATCAGCTCGTCCCAGCGCTCCTCTATCAGGTCCATGATTTTTTCTGCCTGCTCTGGTGATGCCATGCATGACACAATCGCCATGCAGTTTCCAAGGGCGAACCACCTGCATGCAGCCCACGGCAAAGTACAGTAAGGTCATATGGCACTGAGAGTCCCGGAAGGTACCGAACCAAAAAAAAGGGGGAAAAAACTCACTGGTTAGGCCACGGATATGGAAATCAGAGCAAGTACCTGAAGTCCATGCGTGCAGGCGACACATTCCCGATGAAGTAACCCCCCTTGAGCGGCATGAAGTCGAAGAGCCAGTCAGGGATGGACTCTGGGATGACATTAAACTTGTTCACTGCCGTGTGTGAATACTCCTCTGTCTTGTATCGGTACACGCAGTTCAGCTGCTCGTGATCCAGCCTGAGGAGGGGGGGATGGGGAGAGGAGGAAGGGGCAAAACAAGGAAGGGTGGGGAGTGTGGGTGAATACTCCTCTGTCTTGTATCGATACACGCAGTTCAGCTGCTCGTGATCCAGCCTGCACAGAAACCATTCCAGGACAGGATAAGTCAAGCAGTACAGAGAGGCAGCAGCAGAAGGGCATGAATGCAATGGAACCACCGGAAGAATGACGCTGGGAGGTAGTAACTTAAAGAGTCGGAAAGCACGGGAGGAGCGGTGTCGTGATATGACGAGTTCTGTGCTGGGATGAGCAAACACAGAGAAGCGAACAGCAACAACCATACAGAGGCAGGCGGGCAGGAGGAAGGGAGACGAGCAGACCAGAAGTAGGTGCGCATGTGGTAGGAGAGCGCCATGAGGCGCTTGTCAATGCGCTCCAGCAGCTCCTTGTTCTCCGGCAGGTCTGGGCGCAGCAGCGACCACGCCCCCACCCACACCAGCAAGACAGCGCCCCCCTTATGCAGCCAAACAGGACCCCCCCCACACCGGCAAAACAGAGCCCTGCTTAAGCAGCCAAACAGTAAGCCCCCCACAAGCTCCCTCCCCCCCCAACGCACCAGAAGTAGGTGCGCATGTGGTAGGAGAGCGCCATGAGGCGCTTGTCAATGCGCTCCAGCAGCTCCTTGTTCTCCGGCAGGTCTGGACGCAGCAGGCAGCGCGCCACTCGCAGCGCCATGAAGAACATGGACTGGATCTCGATAGGGTACCCGTAGATGCCCTGGGGGGAGGGGAGGAGTGGTGGGCGTGGAGTGATGTTTAAGCGGACTAATAAATCCCTCCTCCGGCAGGTCTGGGCGCAGTGCCACCCGAAAAGCCATGAAGAACGTGAACTGGATCTCGATCGGGTACCCATAGACGCCCTGGGGGAGGGAATGGTGGGAGTGAGTGAGAGGAGTTTTGAGTGGACTCAAATCTGCAGGTCCGGGTGCGGCAGGCAGCGCGCCACTCGCAGCGCCATGAAGAACATGGAATGGATCTCTATCGGGTACCCGTAGATGCCCTGGAGTGGGTGGGGAAAGTGGGGTGGACGGATGAATATGGAGAGGAAGGATGAGAGGTACTGAAGTAATCAGAAGCATGGCAGGTGGTAGTGTAGGCGAAAATTGCCAAACACAACCTTCACAGATTACTTGTCAACAATAACAAACAGCAGATGCATTCAAGGGTCCTGAAGTGATAAATCTTTATTGAATGGTTGCCTCACCATGCGGCGATCGATCATGGAGCATCCATCGGCGCACAGAAGCGTGGGGAAGGTATCGAACCCATCCGCCAGGCACAGGCTGAGAATGAGCCGCATGCCACGCTGGCAGTCCGGGGAGTCTGCAAGAGACTGGTCACCTGCCATGCACGCACAGATCCATAGCACATCAGTTGACAAACAATCCCTGTACATTCCATTGACACTTTCCACCAGGCATCATCATGCAATCCTGATTTGCCTCATGCAGTCAAGGAAGCAGACATGCTAGAATGCTGGAGTGCTGGAGCAATTTATCACACATGCGCTAATGTGCTGGAGGTAAGAGGGAGCTCACCTGTGGCCTTCACATAGGCCCTGAGCAGGATGATCCACCAGAAATCACTATCCACAGGGGCCACTCGCCCAATGGCGCTCTCCCCAAAGTCGGCCATCATGGTGTCTCCCCCAATGCACCCACATCAGCACGCGCTTACACCAGAAAAACAGCAGCGCACCCACCTGTGGCTTTCACGTACGCCCTGAGCAGGATGATCCACCAGAAGCCGCTATCCACAGGCGCCACGCGGCCAATGGCGCTCTCCCCAAGTCGGCCATCATGGTGTCTGTCCCTCAAAGCACACCCACATCAGCATGTGCTTACACCAAGCCCACCTGTGGCCTTGACGTAAGCGCGCAGCAGGATGATCCACCAGAAGCCGCTGTCCACAGGCGCCACACGCCCAATGGCGCTCTCGCCAAAGTCGGCCATCATAACGTCCACGCCTCGCCGGCTGTCATGCAGCACCTTGAACGACGCCGGCATCACGCCCTCTCCTAGGGTGAACACGTCCACTCGCTTCTCCCACGATTGCTGTGGTGGGGAAGAGGAGGGGCGGGTGGCAAGTGATGCCACACAGGCACACCTGGTGTAAGCGACAGCGGTGGCAGGAGGGTAACAACAATAACCAGGAGCATGAGCGTGTATAATGGGCCACACCAAACCAGGAGAGTGAGAACTACACTGCACTGTAACTCTTTAAACCCCCCCAAAAAAAGGTAGGAGGAAAAATGGTTTCGCAAGCCATGTATTGGTGCCTTCAACTGAAGTCCTTCACCGGTGCCCTTCGCTCGTGCCCCCTCACACCGTAAACACTGAAGCCCCTTCCTGGTGTTTCCGCACAGTGTGAACAGCAACATCGCCTGTCACACACAATAGCAAGTACTGTGCCGTACCTGCAGCCGCAGTGTCTTGAGCAGGAAATTCTCCACAATCTCCGCCTCTCCGTTCATGAGGAATGCGAGCGCACTCGGGACGAAGTCACGCACGAACACCTGCCATGGCATCCACACGGAAAAAGAATCCAGCACATTCATATCTAGAATCCTGAAAACTCTTGCAACAAACCCGACCTGCAACATGTCAGCAGAGAGGAGCGCTGGTGCCAACAACACACAAGCCCCCTACCTTCCCCTCCCCCCACACACCTGGTCGTAGTTAAGAGCCGTTTCAGAGGGGTCCAGAGCGGCGATGGTGCCCACAGGGCGGCCGCGGAAGAGCACTTGAGACACCCGCAGCGCATCCCACGCCTCCAGCACCATGGGATCCACCTGGAACGCCGCTGCTGCTGCCGCCGCCGCTGCTGCTCGCCCCGCTCCGCTGGGCGTGGTGAAGCCCGACCGCATGCTGCCACGTGGACGGAAGGACGGAGAGAAGAGGATTTGGGGAGATGTGCGAGAAATCGACTGTGGTATTCATGAAAGGAATGGAAGATGAGTGCAGGAAACTTGACAGATGGCTTAGAAGGTACAATTATAACAGGAATTAATCAGGTTAGGTTGATGTGGCAGGTGGGAATACCTTGGTGTCAAATAGCGCGGAGAAGGTAAGACAGAACGACGACCGCCACCCCTGAAAAGCAGGTGGAAGGGTTTGTTTTTAGAGCACAGATGTACAGAGCATGAATGTATTGCGATTTAAATAAGTATGCACTAATCTGTTCCTCTCAAGCTAAATTAAAACATATCATTATCCTTCTCCCAATTATGACAACCGAATTAGCATCTCTTATGCATTCTATCCGGATCTGGCATCCTAGAGTCTCGTAAACCATGCTCTTGCGACTTACCCTGGAGTACGGCGTTTAGGAGAGCTGTTAGCTGACCTTGCCCTGTTTAGCACAGTCAGACGACAGCAGAGGGTTAAATTCTAATCACTAGAGTGGCACTTGTAACCAATAGAAAGAAACGAAGTAATGCACTTGGAAACAGTCTGATTATTGACTTGTAAAATCAGTCTTTCAACTCACAAAGGCGTGGCTTCTGCCTTGTCTGAGTGGATCTGCTTTCCCTTGTCACCACTGAGGGATACACGGGCTGCAGCAGCTGCTGCCGCCACCACCTGGGCTTTGGTCTTCCGATCCGCGAATTCCCAAACATGGAGGGGCGGCTGAAACACATCACACACATCAATCTATCAATGTGCGTTATAAGTAGCACATGATACGAAATATCTTGCGACATTCTTGCGACATCACGCCAGAAAAGTTCCTGAAACCATCAACAGGCGGATCTCACAGATCCGATTCGATCTGCATTTTTTTACCTGATTGAGGCTCACAGAGAGCTTCTTCACCCGAGCCTTGAGCCGACTAGGACGCTCCCGCTCCTCTTCCGTCTCACTTTCCGACTGCGAGTCCCCTCCCTGCGCGTGATCAGTCACATCGTTGTGCATCTGCATCTTTCCTTTGGCAGGGAGAGACGCTGGCGAGCTGGACGCATCACCTCCGTCGGCTGCAGTGGTGGCAATGGTGGTGTGGAATTCCGAGTCATTGTCATGCGCTTTGTTGTCGTAATCCAATTGAATATAAACCTCCTCAATTGTTGCTGAAGACGGCATTAATCCGCGTCCTTTCCTCTGCGCGGGGCTGCCGTTCATGACAGTGGCAGATCCAGAATTTCCTGCAAACAAAGCAAAGCTTGCGTCAGTACTACATATACACATTCGTCGTATTACGACACGTAACGTCGAATCTGATATTGAACCACGTTAAAAAACCGGGTTTTAACCACCTGAAGCGGGATAACCGCAGGAATTTAACGAGCAAGGAGCCGACGTGACATGGACGACAGAGCCTGAGCTTTTCCTCGTCTCATCATGGTCCTTGGCCACGGAAACCCCAGGCTGAGCCTCGTCACGTTGACGTTCTTCAGCGTCGGCAGAGACTTCCCGAGAAATTGGAGTGAAAACCCCAGCCATTTTTGGGGTGACTGCCTCTTGATGAAGATCGCTTGAACGGTGAAGTCGATGCGGCATGAAAGAATTTTGGTTGTAGATCCTCAAGCTGTGTATTAAAAGAACCCGTTTAAACGCGACAAAGAATGAGGAAGAAGACGGAATGAGAGTTCACGCTAGAGGAAGCCTCAGTCAAACAGACCCACGGCTGCAGCTGCCGAACCTCGCTCTGCCTCCTTGTAATGCTGAAAAGGAGGATGTTGTCTAAACTATGTGCGACTGCTTGGGGTGGTGGTGCTTGCTGAGGTGATGGTGAGGGGGAGAGCAGGCGCTAGTCAGGCGGAAGAAGCGAGGTGGATCACACAGCATGGCATCGTGGCCGTTAGATAAGGTGTGTATGACATGAATGGTGGTGGATGACCCGGCGCG
Organism: Closterium sp. Naga37s-1; assembly: GCA_947471745.1. Taxonomy (NCBI): domain Eukaryota; kingdom Viridiplantae; phylum Streptophyta; class Zygnematophyceae; order Desmidiales; family Closteriaceae; genus Closterium; species Closterium sp. Naga37s-1. Next base: position 1,829,642 of record CANJKZ010000248.1, on the reverse strand, counting down.
CTTCGAAGATGATATCCAGGAATTGTACGCATTGTGTTCGATTCGGTATTGAGTGTGATTTCCGCAAATCCTTGATAAACTGTTATAATTGCTTGAAAGTTCATTACCTGTTTTGCCAGAACCACACCCAACTGCTTCGATGGAAGGTGACGCGCAATGATCTCAGCTCATCGTGCGTCTCGCATTCACATATTCGCTATAGCTCATTGCGTCACAACCACGCGAGTTGCACAGGCAATATCAATTTTTGTTTTCCACCCACGCAATGCATGTTTGACATGTGCTCCACAACTGCAGTACGTGACGTGACGCACCTGCATTCGGTGGAGAATGGTGTACAGTGCACGGTACCTTCTAGAAATAGCAGGTTAGGTGGTGTTTCCAGCCCAGGCACTGAGAAAGTTCGGTACAGGCGGCTGGTTGCAGAGTCGTCCTCGACCATTCGCAAAGCTATATTGATCAGGCATCTGCGTCTCCGCTGTGATCACTTCAACCTCCACGAATTTGTCATCCGTTCAGCGGGCATCTGTGCTGCCGATTCGGTCGACAGATCGTTTGCCATTCTAACGACGTTCCTCGCAGCTCTCTCTGTAGCATTGTGATCAACTGCGTGGCAGCCATGACAGACATCAAGCAGATAATTGAGGAGAACGCTGTCGTCGTCTTCAGGTGCCTACGTCTCCCGTGGATAAACCGTCGTCATCCATTCGTCCCTGAATTTCCACATCGCATCCATCTCGCGAGATACATGACCTTTATTATTTTTCCGCCTCCGTTTCCTTCTCCCGTTTCGCACCTTACAGCAAGACCTTCTGCCCGTATTGCGTGCGCGTTAAGCAAATCCTGGCTAAGCTCAAAGCCAAATTCAAGGTAACTCGTCGATCGATAGAAAACCGTGGCACATGGCCGCTTTCTCGATAAGCCAATCTCTGCTCACTCATGCCAACACTGCCGTCCCTCCACCTGGATTTTTCGTCCTCCCACATTACGTTCCCGTTCATGATCGTATCTTCCATTGTCCTTCCGTTGGCTTGTTTAAAACAGGCAATTGAGCTGGACCATGATCCCGAGGGAGCCGCGATGCAGCAAGCACTGGCGCAGATGACTGGTCAACGCACCGTGCCTAGCGTGTTTATCAATCAGCAACACATTGGCGGATGTGACGGTAAGTGATCCTATATGTGTCCACCCTGTCAACCATAGTCACTCTGTCTGGTGCTGCCTAGTGGAGAGTGCTGTTGCTTCTGCTCCTTCCGCTGCTACTGCTGGAGCTGTCCGTTCACCGTTTATCCTGTTCTTTTCCACCCTCCCTGCTGCTTCGTTACAGACACAGACGCTTTGAATCGGCAAGGGAAGTTGGTGCCCTTATTGCAGGCAGCAGGTGCTGTGTGAGCTGCTGGAGTTGAGGGTCAGGTGGTTTGTGGTTTCTCTGTTAGGCAAGAAGCCTGATTGTGAAGTGCTTTAGAGTGGCATAGAGGCACCCACCCGTGTGTGTGTGCTTATACGGTAGTGAGAAAGGCCCCACAGTGGAGGTTATAAAAGCCATGCTTTGTACCGTACCTGAAAACTGACATTATTGGTGATGAGCCTCCTGTAGGGAGAGCATTGGTATGTACAGCGTGCCAGATTGCACTTCGACCCCGGTGGAGCAATCAAATAAAGCTGCACCAGCATGTGTTTTAAGGGTAGTACAATTTTGCGTATTCTTACCTACAGACGAACACCATCCTCAAAACTAACATCCTCAATGCTTATTCCCGAGAAACTATATCACAGTTCCTCTGCTCTGCAAACCTCAGCATGATACCGGTATACCAGAGACACCTGCGACGCCTTTAATATGCATTGGCATCCGGATCGGGAATGACCTTCATGTCACTCATGTCGAGAATCCTGCAACCAACAACACACAAAATACCGAAAGCCAAGTTGCACAAAACAGCACGCAAGCGCTGTGTAGACACAACCTGGAAGGGCGGTGCACTAGCATGATCAAACAGTACCCGTAGCAAAGCGCAGTGCATAAAGAACAGCGAACCGAGCTCCAGATTGCACTCAAAAGGTATGACAGAAAACGAAGAAGCAGGCAGGGCACAGTATCATGCCACAATCAAGAGAAAGCACTTACCTCCAGGGCAGCTGCGAGGTGTCAAAGTGGGTGCGCAGCTCGTCCACATGCTACCGTACTTTTGAGACGTCTCAAAGCATGACAGGTCACAATAATAATGAGGGAGCGTTTACCGTACCTCCAGGGCAGCTGCGAGGTGTCAAAGTGGGTGCGCAGCTCGTCCACATGCTAGCTTTGAGACGTCTCAAAGCATGACAGGCCACAATAATACGGTAATGAGAAAGCACTTACCTCCAGGGAAGCTGCGAGGTGTCAAAGTGGGTGCGGAGCTCGTCCACATGCTGCAGCGCCTCTCTGCACTCCTCCCGGTCGTCAAAGTACGTCTTCTCCTGCCCCACTATCTGGTACGTCTCATGGCCCTTCCCCGCCACCACCTGTGAACGCGGTGAGGGGGAGTGTGAGAGAGAGCGCGTGAGAGAGAGACGGGCAGGTGGGGGTTTAGTGGGGGCGCGAGGGAAACAGACGCAGTCAGCACAAATGGATGGTCATTCCTCCCTGCCAAACAGCCTTCTTATCCCTCAGGACACAAATCCCACATACATAACATCCCCTCGTCTTTCTTTGAATTTTTCCCCCCTCCTATCTCCCGAACCTTACCACTCCCTCGTTTCCTCCCGTTCCCCCCACACTTAACCCCTCCCTCCTCACTCCTCCCTCCCTCCAACCCCCTCCCCACTCTCCTCCCCTCTCTCCCGCCGCACATACCACAGCATCGCCATCATCAGCCATGGCAATGGCAGCGCGCACAGCAATGCCGCGGATGTCATACACGTAGAGACGGTTCCCCGAGGGCAGCGGGGGGATGAACTGTGAGGTGTCAAAGTGAGTGCCCACCCGCTCCTACCCAGTCCCCTCCCCACCCCCAGCACTCACCACAGCGTCACCATCATCGGCCATGGCGATAGCGGCGCGCACAGCAATGCCGCGGATGTCATACACGTAGAGACGGTTCCCCGAGGGCAGGGGGGGAATGAACCCCGCCTGGTTGTACTCTACGTACTCCTCCATGCTCCACCCCACTCCTGCTAGCATGTCGTCCAATATGCCCACTGCACCGCAAGTGGGGAGGGCGAGGAAGGGCGGTGAAAAGAGGCACGAGGCGGAGGGGAGGGAGAAGGGACATAATTTTCAATGTATTCCTCCATGCTCCACCCCACTCCTGCTAGCATGTCGTCCAATATGCCCACTGCATGGTGTGGCATGGAGGGAAGAGGGGCCAAGGGCAAGCACAGGTGGTAAAGGGAGTCATGAGGCAGCTTTCCCATGGGAGAGAGGGAGAGCAATCGTCCAAATGGCTGATTGCGGGAGGAAGAGGAAAAGAGTGTGGAAGAGAAGGCAGGGAGGGACAGAAAGAGTCTTCGTAACTCATGGCTTGGAAGAGCTGCAGTGCTAGAGAAAGCTTTTAGAAGCCAGGGACAGAAAGAGGAAAATATGGAGAATCTCCCCAAAGAGTTTCTCTTTTAATTTAAGAAGCGATATTCGTTTGTTTGCTTGCTTCTTTTCCTTCTTTCTCTCCTGGAAAGACGGAGCAGGGCACACGAGTGAGCGCCTTACAGGGGTCCTCAGTGCGAGGGTTGTCGGACGTGAGTATGGCGACATCGCTCTTCTCCGCTGCAACACTTGCACTGCAACGCAGATCCCCTCACCCCCACCTCTCCCCCCTTCCCCTCCCCCTTCTAGGGAGAGTGACTACCACAAACATAGCAGAGCCCACGAGCGAGCGCCTTACAGGGGTCCTCAGTGCGAGGGTTGTCGGACGTGAGTATGGTGACATCGCTCTTCTCCGCTGCTATCTTGGCCATCATCGGCCTCTTGCCCCGGTCCCTTGCACAGCAAAGCACACCCCGTCACCCCCACCGCCCCTCCTCCCTTCCCCTCCCCTCTCGGAGAGTGCATACCATGCATCCCCACAAGCAGAGCTCGGCAAAGAGAGCGCCTTACAGGGGTCCTCGGTGCGGGGGTTGTCGGACGTGAGTATGGTAACATCGCTCTTCTCCGCTGCTATCTTTGCCATCATCGGCCTCTTGCCCCGGTCCCTGTCGCCGCCACACCCCACCACTGGTGGCAGGATTGGGAGGTGGGCAGGAGTGGGTTCGTGGGAAGGGGGGAAGAAAATACGGGAGAAGGGGGGATGGGAGATGGAGAGATGGTTGAAGGGCTGAGGTGTGAGTGGGGAGGCCTGGTGGGAGGAAGTGAGAGGGAGGAATTGGGAGGAGGAAACGAGGGGAGAGGAAGTGAGGAGAGAGCAAGTGAAGGAAGAGGAATCAAGGAACCAAGGGGGGAACAGAGAGAGACAGCCATCAGCCATCAGCCACCAGCCACCAGCCATCAGCCATCAGCCATCAGCCACCAGCCACCAGCCATCAGCCATCAGCCATCAGCCACCAGCCACCAGCCACCAGCCATCAGCCATCAGCCATCAGCCAAGACCCAAGAACTGCACCTGTGACACTTCATCCACGCACCTGTGATGATCCGCCTTGGCCCGCACTCCCGGACCGTATCCAGCAGCCGGCTGAGTGCATCCGGCGTGTGTGAATAGTCCACCACCACAGCAAATGCCTGCTCCTCATCCACCAGCTCTGCCCGCCCCGGCACAGCACGGCATACACCTAAACCCACCACCCACGCACCTGTGATGATCCGTCGGGGCCCGCACTCCCGAACCGTATCCAGGAGTCGGCTGAGCGCATCAGGCGTGTGTGCATAGTCCACCACCACAGCAAACGCCTGCTCCTCGTCCACCAGCTCTGCGCGCCCCGGCACGGCACGGCATACACCTAAACCCACCACCCACGCACCTGTGATGATCCGTCGGGGCCCGCACTCCCGAACCGTATCCAGGAGTCGGCTGAGCGCATCAGGCGTGTGTGCATAGTCCACCACCACAGCAAACGCCTGCTCCTCGTCCACCAGCTCTGCGCGCCCCGGCACGGCACGGCATACACCTAAACCCACCACCCACGCACCTGTGATGATCCGTCGGGGCCCGCACTCCCGAACCGTATCCAGGAGTCGGCTGAGCGCATCAGGCGTGTGTGCATAGTCCACCACCACAGCAAACGCCTGCTCCTCGTCCACCAGCTCTGCGCGCCCCGGCACGGCGTCCACCTCCTCCAGCCCGCGCACCAGGGCCTCTAAGGGCGCGTTGATGGCGATGCCCACTGCTACCGCCGCCAGGATGTTGGACACGTTGTGACGACCCAGCAGACCGGAGGAAATCTCCAAGTCGCCCTGTTGGGGAGGGGAAGGGAAGGGAAGGGAGAGGAAGAGGGGGAGAGGGGTGAAGCGAGTATAGGAGCTTGCTTTGAGGTCTGTGGCTTGTTTCTTTCTGTTGGGGGATGATGAGGGAGAGAGCGCCTGCTCCTCATCCACCTGGCACGAGCTCGGACCGCCCCGGCACGGCGTCCACCTCCTCCAGCCCGCGCACGAGAGCCTCTAAGGGCGCGTTGATGGCGATTCCGACGGCTACGGCTGCCAGGATGTTGGACACGTTGTGGCGGCCCAGCAGCCCTGAGGAGATCTCCAGGTCGCCCTGTTGAGGGGGAGGGAAGAGGGGGGAGGGGAGAGGGGAGAGGGGAGAGGGGGGAGGGGGGAGGGGGGAGGGGGGGAGGGGGGAGGCGGGAGGGGGGAGGGGGGAGGGGGGAGGGGAGAGGAGGGAGGGGAGAGGAGGGAGGGGAGAGGAGGGAGGGGAGAGGAGGGAGGGAATAGGAGGGGAGGCGAGGGGAAGAGATGTGAAGGGGATGTAGGAGTGTGCTTTTAAGGTGAGTGGCTGGAATTTCCCGTATCCCACTCCTCTTGAGGCACCTCAACCCCCCTCACCCCCTCTCTTGAGGCACCTCAACAGTCATCCTGCACCCTCCCTGCACCTCTCTTCCCTCCGTCTCTCATTCCCCTCATCTCCCTCTAATCACACCCACTTCTTCCCCTTCCCTCTCTCAACCCCCACCCCCCCAACTCCCTCATCCCTTCCCCCCACCCCCTCCCCCCAAACGCACCCGGGGTGTGCGAACAAGAAGCTCGGTTTCAAAGAGTGAGAGGGCGACCTCGAGGGCATGCACGTCCGCCTGTGTGTTCTCCAGAGAAAAGGTCACCGTCGGCACGTCTGCCCCGCCACGTGCCATGAAGAAGGACGCGTGGGGGTCGTCAAGGTTCACCACCTGGTGAGGGTGGGGAAGGGGGGGCGGAAAGGGGCCACAGGGGCAAGGGGGGAGGGAGAAGGTGTGAGACGGTAAGAAGGGCGCCGCCACGTGCCATGAAGAAGGGCGCGAGGGGGTCGTCCAGGTTCACCACCTCGGGTGAGAGGAGAGCGGAGGGGAATGGGGGGCGGATAAGGGAAGGGGAGGGTACGAGGGGGGCAAGGGAAGGGCAAGGGACAGCGCGAGAGGGGAAGGTGGGAGGTGGGAGTGGGGAGGTGGGAGTGGGGGGAGGTGGGAGTGGGGGGAGGTGGGAGTGGGGGGAGGTGGGAGTGAGGGGAGGTGGGAGTGAGGGGAGGTAGGAGTGGGAACGAAAGGACAAGGTCTGCCGTGTTAAATACGTACTTTGTTCTCTTATTAGGTTCTGTCAGAATAAGTCATCTATGCTGTTTCTCACAAACAAAAGCACCCACCAACCCATCCACTGGCCCACCAGCCCTCCCACCCACTCACCCACCCACCCCCACCTCAACCACCCATCCCACGCACCTTCCTGTGGCGGGTAGGATCCGTCATGGCATCAAACAATCTGGCCTTGGCGTCCCGATACGCCTCCATGGTCCCATGGAAGTCCAGATGGTCGCGCGTGAGGTTGGTGAAGACGGCCACGTCAAAGTCGATGTCCTCCACTCGCCCCAGCGTGAGCGCGTGCGAGGAGACCTCCATGACGCACGCCTCGCACCCCGCCTCCACCATCTGAGATAGCAGCCGCTGCAGGGAGATGGCGTCTGGAGTGGTGTTGGGCGCCTCTAGCTCCTGGTCCTTGATTCTAGGGGGGGATGCAGGGATGCAGGGGTGGAGGGGTGGAGGAAGGAGGGGTGGAGGAGTGGAGGAGAGGAGGGGTGGAGGAGTGGAGGAGAGGAGGGGTGCAGGGTTGCGGGGGAGGAGAGGGGGCAGGAGGGGAGAAGGGTGATGTGCGGAGATCAGAGGTTGGATGAAATGGGGCATGAGCTGCCATGGCAAGCCATCCCATTGCATGACATGGTACAGCAGGCATCGCATGCAACAAAGTGGCACATTATGGCAATCCATTGTTGCAGGGCAGGGCAGGGCAGGGCAAGGCAGGGCAGGGCAAGGCAGGGCAGGGCAGGGCAGGGCAGGGCAAGGCAGGGCAGGGCAAGGCAGGGCAGGGCAGGGCAGGGCAGGGCAGGGCAGGGCAGGGCAGGGCAGGGCAGGGCAGGGCAGGGCAGGGCACCGCACAGCATTTGGCAGGGCGTGGTGACAGCATTACTTGTAGCTAATGGTGCCGAGCAGCCCAGCAGAGAGCTTCATGGCATCGTAGATGCTCTTGATGAGATACGTGGTGGTCGTCTTGCCGTTCGTGCCCGTCAGCCCCACCTGGGGGGGGAGGAGGCGAAGGAACAAGGGGGGAAGACGAGGGGGCAGCAAGGGGGTGAGAAAGCGGGGGAAGAAAAGGGGAGAGGAAAGGGGGAGGAGCGGGGGAGGTGGGGAGGGGGAGGAGGAGCAGGGGAGAAGCGGAGAAAGGTGGCGGAAAACACACATGGATTGGCATGGCATGTACAAGTGCATAGCATACTACCATGGTAGATGACAGGGCGTAGCATGGCCGAAGAAACCATACATGCTATACTGGATGGATGGATGGATGAGAGGACATAACATACCATGGCGAGTTTCTCTGATGGGTGATCGTAGAATGCGCCTGCCAATGCTGACAGCACTGCTCCTGTGTCCTCCACCTGTTTGTACCATGGCACCATGCACCGTGTCATGCCATATCATGCCACACCGTGCCATGCCATGCCACACCATGCCATGCCATGCCATGCCATGCCATGCCATGCCATGCCACACCATGCCACACCATACCACACACCACGCCATGTGGTATGTGCCAGGCACTGGGTACCATCAGCAACGGCAGACAGCACTAGCAGCAGCAGCAGCAGCAGCAGCAGCAGCAATAAACTAGAGAGGGACCACGGAAGACTGTTCCTAAGGCGCCTCAAAACAAGGGTACCACCAGCAGCAGCATCCTTCTTTAGATTTCCTATCAAGTCCCTTACAAAGATTGCAACCTAGTGTGGATGCCATAACGCCCGCCCACACTACAGGGAAAAGCACACACACACACACACACACACACACACCACCCCTCCCTCCCTCCCTCCCTCCCTCCCTCCCTCCCTCCCACGCCCCATCCACCAGTATAGCACCCCTTCCCCCACCCAGTAGCACACCTTCTCCCCCCCCGTTACCCACCAGCACCGCTCTGCACCGACCTGCACCACGGCGTCCACGCGCTCGTCCACCTCCACGTCTCCGCGTGACAGCACGACAGCAGCGGCGCCCCTCTCTGCTGCATCCCCCACGTACATGTGCCCGTCCGTGGCCTGCCCCACCACGCACACAAACAGATCGCCCGGCTTCACCTCCCTGGGTTGGGGTTGAGGGCGTGGAAAACGCATGGCAAGGACGGCAGAGAGGATGGGGGCATCGGTGGGGGTATCGGTGGGGGAAGGAGCGGGGAACGCACATACATATGCCCATCCGTCCGTGGTCTGCCCCACCACACACACACACACACAGATCGCCCGGCTTCACCTCCCTGGGATGGAGGGGTGGAAAGGCATGGCAAGGGCAGCAGAGGGTGGGGGTATCGGTGGGGAAGGAGCAAAGAGTCAACGTACATATGCCGGTCCGTCCGTGGTCTGACTGACCCACCACACACACACACACAGATCGCCCGGCTTCACCTCCCTGCGGTGCGCCAAGCCCAAATCCTTTCCCAGGGAGGGAAAGGATTTGGGGAGTGGGCATGTCATGGCAGGGCGGCAGAGAGGGTGGAGTGGAGCCCGCCCGCCCGCCCACCGCACCGCACCGCACCGCACCGCACCGCACCGCACCGCACACCTGGAGTCAGCCTGAATGCCAGTGATCTCCACCGACAGGTCCCCGCCCACGTCCAGCACCTCCCTCCACGCACCCCCCCAACGCATCCCCCCACCCCACCCCCTCCAAATCCCCTTAGCGCGCACACCTGGAGTCGGCCTGAATGACAGTGATCTCCACCGATAGGTCCCCGTCCACGTCCAGCGCCTCTACCCATCCTCAACGCACTCCCCCCAGCCCACCGGCCCCTCAACACACCCTCACCCCCTAATTGACCTCACCGCACACCTGGAGTCGGCCTGAATGCCAGTGATCTCCACCGACAGGTCCCCATCCACGTCCCTTCCCCCCCTTCCCCAGCTCTCTTACATCTCAATCCCCCCCAGCGCACACACCTGGAGTCAGCCTGAATGCCGGTGATCTCCACCGACAGGTCCCCATCCACGTCCAGCGCCTCTACCCCCGCGTCCTCCAGAATCTCCGCGAGAGTGAGCGCGCCCGCGCCCCCCTCCTCCCCCGCCTCCGCCATGGCCGTCACCATGCGCATGTCAAACGACGCCTCCTCATCCTCCTCTTCTTCTTCCTCCTCCTCCCCCTCCTCCTCTTCTTCCTCTTCGTCTTCCTCGTACAACTCTTCCTCCTCCTCCTCCTCTTCCACCTCGCCTTCTTCTAGTTCCTCCACTTCTTCCCCCTCTTCCAACCCTTCCTCCTCGTCCTCCTCCTCTTCCTCCACCTCCTCCACCTCCCCTTCCTCCCTCTCCTCGCTTAAAGCCCCTTGAATCACCCTGCTCCCCCCCACTGCAGCGGCAGGTTGCTTAGAAGCTTCCGCTTTCTTCACCAGTCCTTCCCCTTCCCCCTCCCCTTCCCCTTCCCCTTCCACCACCCCTATCTCCTCCGCCACCGCCGCCTCGACTAGCTCGCGTGGCGCAGCGCCGGGAGCCTGGAAAAGGCGCATGGCGCGGAGGGAGCGAGTATAAGAGGGGGGAAAGGGGGAAGATGTGAGGAGGCATCATATTATGATACGAAGATATGACGGGGAAGGGGAGGATAGGCGCGCATGGGGATACGGCAAGTGAGATTAAGGACATGCGTGTAAATGACTCGATCACGTAGCATAATACAGCGACTTGACGCGTCGTACTTGAGCAAATTTGATTATGCAATTATTTTATGCACACTTAATACGAAGTACAGGTGTGATCTTTATTTCCTCCTGAGAGACGTAATGCACAATGACGCGGAATAACTCACCTCGTACAGCCTAATCGCCTCCTCCTCTCGCAGCTTTCTCGCCTCCGCGCGGATCCTCTCCGCGCGGCTTTCCCCGTCCATCCGCGCCTCCTCCTCCGCAGCCTTTGGCGGAAGGTCCGCGGGGTTCGGGAACTCGGATCCCGATCCATCCCACTTCCCGCTACCCGCTTGGCATGCCACTCGCCGCCTTGCCCTCCTGGGCTTGGCGCGCTCTGATGATGCCTGCGGAGCGCTCCGGCGCATAGCGGCGGAAGCGGAGGCGGAGGCGGAAGCAGCGGGGATTAGCGGAGCCCTGCGGGCTTGTGGTTGCGCGGAGAGATCCTGAGCGCGTTTGAGTGATGGGAACGCGGCAGCTGGGGGACAAATGGCGGCGGAAGAGGCGGCGAACGACATGGCAAACGGACTAGTGAGACCCAGTCCTACGACAAGGTCGGGAACGCGAGAAGAGTTATGGAGGGTGGCTAAGCTCACAGATACTGCAAGGGATTCTAGAGCTGGGACGGACTTCATGGATGGTTGACTCAAGAGAGCTCTGGTAGTATCGAGGGCTTTTGAAGGGTAGATGATTAGGGGGGATAATCCCAAGGGCGGAGCACTTCGATTGTTCGCGCTATAAGTATTGCGTTACGGCTCAGTACAAGCATGAATCACGTGTGTCTCGAAAAGAAATCAACATTGGTTTGACAAATATCATCTAGCTTTTATTCAGATGTGTATATCTAAATAGTATTATAAATCATCCAATCCCAACCTTTCCATATTCACAAGTATATACGGTAGGTAATGATCCACAAAACCAATGAAACATGTAGACTTGCTCCTACTAAACCATGCAGTGCCATTTGGCACAAGTGACCTTCTCAACTGCCTTTTGGCACAGCACCACAGTAAATCGATAACGACGTATACCAACTGACCGACCGACCTTTGTGCAGGAGGTAGGAGCTACAGCACATGCAAGCACCCGCACCAAACGTACAGCTGCCCCAGATGCAAGAGCCAACAATCCCATCCACCCACCTTCAAACTCACAAGCCCTCGATCTGACAACCACAAATCATCCCTTCTTCAAAACCTCCCTTCCTTAACCACTCCACTACGAACTCCCGGGCCACAGGTTATCCCATGAACCAACCGGGCCTCCAGCAGCAGCACCTCCTGCGGGAGCAGAAGCAGCAGCATATGATGAAGCAGCGGCAGCAGCACCACCAGCACCACCAGAAAAGGCAGTCTTTGCCGGTGCTGAGAACGCAGCAGGTGCAGAGCCAGCAGGAGCGCCGGCAGCAGGGGTACCATGCAGCAGAGCAGCATCAGGAGCGGGGGGGAGACCTTTGCGTTGAGTTGGCGGCGTGCGGAAACCGAGCAGGCGCAGCACAAACCTGGCTACTTCACCGTACAGGAGACCCGCACGGTCACATAGCTGTAACGAAGGGAAGATGTGCAGCGAAAAAACAGGTATTGAGTGAGGAGAGGGAGAGGATACACAAACGGAAACTTTGCAGGAGAGTCTAAGAGTGCGGAAAGTGTTAAGGCGCAAGTGGAAATGGTTACGCGAGTGAGGTGGCCGTGGCAGTGTATTGGTGTGACTAGACGGACTAGACAAGCGTACCTGCAGCAGTGCTGTGATGAAGAAGTGGATGGCATGGGTGTTCTCATCCACCAACACACACAGCCGACCAAACCCCGTCATCACCCCGTGAATCTGCTCAAGTCGCGCACACACGCACACATGCACACAGACGCACACACACAAACACAGCCGTATGCACGTTATGCATCAGCAAATGAAATTGCAGACACGCCTTCAGACAAGAAGACGCAGAAAATAAGGAAGCTCTCAGCTCTGGACAAATCAGACAACCCAGTCGGTCAACCCCCCTCAACCCCTTCCTCCCTCTCCCACCCCCACTCAACAAGGGCCTTAAAACATATTCATGAGCTTCCTTCCCCGCACTCAGCCACTCACCACTCGCAGCATGGAGACCCAGAAGGTGGGCGCGCGGGGCGGGCCATGACCGTCCGGCGGAGCATTCGGATCGCCCCCATGCGGCCCCATGCCCATCTCGCCTCCGTACCCCATGCCCGTGCCCATGCCCATGCCCATGCCAGACCCATACATCCCCCCGCCCATTCCCCCCATCGTCATCCCCGAACCATACATCCCCCCGCCAAGACTGCTTCCGTATCCCCCCATTCCGCCCATGCCGTAACTAGACCCGTACATCCCGCCAGCCCCGTATCCCCCGGCGCCGGCGCCGTAGCCGCCGTATCCGCCGCCAAGCCGCGACGCGTAGGGAGAGGAATAAGCGCTGCCGTAGGCGGTGCCACCCGCACCGTACATGCCCCCGCCACCGTAGAGCGAGCTCATGCCGCTGCCGTAGCGGTTCGCGCCTGGGTAGGCTCCGCCGGCGGTGCTGGCGGGCGTGCCGTAGGCGGACGAACCGTACGGGGAAACCCCGCTTGCGCCTGCGGGGACACGATGCGCATATGGCGCACGGGGAAAAACCAGTTGGTGAGTCGTGGCGCGGGATGAGGGGAACGGAAAAGGCTGCGATGGAGGCAATAGACAGACGTAACGTCTATTGCGCGAAAAAGAGAGCGGTGAAGGGATACCGGGAAAAGGAGAAACAACAGACACGGAAAGAAGGTACACAGGCATTTAAGGAAAGGCGGGGTGGGGGGAAGGGGAGAGCTAGAGGAGGGACAAGTCCAGGCAGTGCCACGGAAATCGAGCTTACGACGCAAAAAAAAAAAAACAAACAAACAAACAAACAAACAAACAAACGATGATCAGCAGCCAGCCAACAGTTGCAATAAGGCTCCTAATTGGCTTACCTGCAGCAGTGGTTGCTCCTTCCCACGGCCGAGATGGCATAGGACGGCCAGCAGCCGCTGCGTCTGCAGACGTTAACGGGTTGCTCCCAGCGGTGCCGGCCTCTGCGACCACCTGCAACGTGCTGGCAGCCGGCGCCGACGGAGCGAACGGAGACGACGATGCCGCTCCTGTGCTCTGCTGCGCCCTCTCCCAAGGTTTCGGTGGAGGTGGTCTTGCTGCAGATGGGGAGAACGGGGCCGGGAACAGAAATTGCTGAGAGGAAAACTAAGTCGGAGGATCTAGCTTTGATGTGGGTAAGGACGGCGTAAGAGAACGAAGATAAGCGTGCAAGCGGTGGTACGGATTACTCGAACGAAGACTTACATGCCATAAATCACCGCTGAGGAAGTGTTGCGCGACTGGAGCTCGTTACGAGCGTCGGGAACGAAACTGCGACGAAAAGACGCTCAGACTGCTTCGCTTGCCCCGGGAAACCCCGTGCTACAAGCAAAGTCGGTAATCTAACAGCGACCACACAGGAGGGAGGAAAACGCTGCCCATGCAGGGTCAGCCCAGTCGGACCTGGAAGTTAAGCTTTACGGGACGAGAAGCCAAATCAACGGCTGGGCTAGCCGAGGACGGTAGACACGATATACCTCGATCACTGAATTTCTTAGAATCTGTCTACGATTGTGCTGCACAAACAAAAACGTGTGACCAGCACCAACTAGGCCAGAAGATGGGTCTAGGAAAGTCAGGTGAAGCAAGGAAGAAGTGGAAAGGATGGGGTCACATCACATCTCGGGCTTTTCAAGCTATAGACCTAAATTGGATAAAAATTACCCTGAAATCTCGTACGGTCCGAAATCGGTCAAGACGGCAAGGGGCGGAGTTTCCCTCAGCCTGGGGGCTTCTTTACATGTTAGGACGTTGAGAACAAACCTCAAAAGCTCGCAACCAGAAAAAAAAAACATTGAACTTCAAGTTCGGATCCTTGGATTTCCAGTTTCCCAATTCATACCTGGTTGGTTTCAGGTAGGAAAATGGCTTCAGGTACCGACCCAGAAACATCGAAATCAATTCGGCTCGCGATATTACCCTTTTAGAGTGGGGTGTGATTACGTCACAATCATCAAGCTATCCAGCGTGAGGCAGGCGATTTCCACCAAACCCTAAACACACGCGCTATCCTGCCTTGGGAATACAACAGCAGGCGCCTATCACCACCAGCTCCTGTTTTGTGGGACGTGGCATTCGCGAATCATTCGACTCGTACCGAAACCACTGTCACCAATTTCGTCCACTCGGCGGAAAGGTTAGACAAGGAAGTCAGTCCACAGAATGACCGTTGATCCACCAACCATGTCAGAGAACATCGGCTGCCACTGATGATGACCAGTCACGGGTGTTCGAGCAGGGAAACATGAATCACATATGTCATGTCATCTCGCAGCTCGCGCCTCGCCACCTCAGCGAGTGGTGCTGTGGGAACATCACCACCAGCCCCCACAAATGCAAACGTCAAGTGAATGGCATCGTGAAGCAAAGGCCAAGTGCGTTGCGACACATGACACGGTGGTTGATGCGTTGCTCCGATTGCTGCTGACCGTGGACAGCAAGGCAGCGTGACATTACAAATGACGACATCCGCCGCATAAATGACGGTGCTTCAGTGGGAGAATGTGCGAGAAGCGACCCAATCTGCTATGGGAATGGTGGTTGTTGACGCGTGCCACGTCAACGTAAGGGAAGGGACAGGAAACGGCCGGAATGGTCCCACCCTCGAGGGGGCTGCACTGTTACCCGTACGAGGACTTCCCCAGTACGCAGCCGGTACGGAACAGATTACATCAATAAGCACACATTAGAAGGTTTGTTTTGTATAAAGCACACGTTTAGGATGTACCCCCTTTCGAAGCGAAAATGTCTCGATAAGCGGGTACCCGCTGCTGACTCTCACCTCTTGCAACTCTGACGGCCTGGGATGGCGGGAAGGCATCTTCCCTCCTCTTCTTTGTCAGACCCGCCAATCCGCCAAACCATCGCTAAAATATGCCGTCAACTTTGACGTCTGCAGCTGCCCTTGATGTCACAAACTGCACCTCGGTTCTGCAAGTCACTCCTACAAGCGCGGACTCACGGTTTTTTCTGACCCAGTAAAACTAGTTCCCCGCCACTCCCCCCTGACCGACATCTGAATAGCTGACCGACAGCGGCACGACAATCTTCAAATCAAACCAACGCGATTCCAGTAAGGTAGCAGCAGCAGGGCATGCAAGTTCCGCCCGTCTGGTAAGTTTGTGAGAGAAACTAACACTGATTCTGATCATTATTGAGCCTCAGCAGTCGTTTCTCCCTTCAGTCGGTTTCGTTCTTCCTCGCCTGTGCTTTGAGCCTTTTAGCCTAGTGAACTTCTTCGCGGAAATTTGCGACGCAAAAAACCCACTTTGCCGTCTCCCCACGCTGCTCGCTCTCGGTTGTTCATTGCGTATTTCTAAATCAGCAGCTTACCGTAGATACGCATCGATTGCCGTCGTCTCCATAGCCAGAATCGCTGGTCGACCTCTTGTGCTCTCAGGATTATCGAAAGGGCGTCGGAACCTTACGCAAAAATCGTTTCTTGCACCAAATCTTTCCTGGACTCCTTTTCCGTTGTGAACCATGGCAAGGCTCAGGAATCTCCATTCCCGATGCCAGCAACTTCTCGTTCCAATGCGTCAAATCCCCGCCGTCCGTTCGCCGATTGCTCTTCTCCACGGCATCCTCCTCCTCTCCTCGCTCGTTAACATCCATCCAGTCGTCGGTCAACCCACCCAACCCTCTCCTGCATCCGTTCCCGTGACTTCAGCAAGCGTAACCGGTCAACAGGTCATGTCCCTTCGGTCAGCTTCAGATTTCCAATCAAAGCGCAGCAGCACGGTTAGTCCATCCAATTCCACTCCCAAGCCCTCCGTGCCCGTCCCATCAGTCGAGCCCACTCCCGCCGTCCCCCAGGCCCAAGCACTTCTATCCACGGAGCCGCTTGCTGCTAAGACCTCACCAGTTGCTAAGACTGCCCCAGTGGCAAAGACGCCAGCAGCAACAGTCACTCCACCAGTAGCGAAGACTTCTACAGGAACGAAGAAGACTGCACCAGTAGCAAAGACGCCAGCCACGATTACTCCATCAGTAGCGAAGACTCCGACAGGAACGAAGACTCCACCAGTAACGAAGACCCCAACCGTGACGAAGACTCCAGCAGCGGCCAAGGCTCCGGCGGTCGCCAAATCTCCGCCACTCCCAGTCATAGCCTCTCCGTCTAAGCCGCTCACTCCAACTGTCCCAACACCGGCCAAGGTCCCCGCTAAGATACTGGCGACGATGCCACCAACCACGAAGGCTCCTCCAGAGAAGCCGCTGAAGCTGAAAAATATCAGCCCGGCTCTGGCGATATGCGTCGCGGGACAGACGGAGGGGCAACAGTGCCGCATGTGCGACCAGCAGATTTCAGGGGAAGACAATTGCTACTGCCTTGGTGACCAGTGCATGACTTTCTGCAAGGTATCACGCACAATGGATTGCAAGTCCTGCTACAACTTCGACGGCAGCGGCTGCCTGTGCAATCGGGATGGGCAGTATTGCTCGGTGGCGTGTTACGAGCCTGGTGGTTACCAGCGGCCCTGCAAGCGGTGCAGTGACGCGAAGAACAATCCCTGCCTCTGCGCCGGAAACTTCCTCGGCTGCCAGGATTTCTGTTTCTTTGCGGCGAACGCGGGGAGGGGATGCCGGTGCGCGGATGGGTCGCTTGGTTGCACTTGCAAGTATAGCGTTTCTCAAGCTAGAAGCGTGTGCGCTCGATAGAGTAACCAAGCATTATGTGCCTTGCAGAAATTACTATGACCAATTTTGTTACCAGTTCCTTCTGCTCTTCACAACCACTGAGATGATAATCTATCAAGTACCGTTCACTCTGTGCTTGCATGGTGGCGCTAAAGCTCCCTTGCGTTCACAAAATAATAAGTATGGCCTCAGAGAATTGTCCAAGCAGGCGAAGAGATGTACCAGGTACTAGGTACGGTATGTGGTGCTACTTTGATAGCACCATATCAAGCCCACTAAAAGGTAGCCAACCTACAACCAAACTCCAACACACCGATATCCACCAAGCAGGGTGCTTCTGCCCGTACTGCACCCCACCCATCCCACTGCTCGTCGTCTTCCTCCCGCTTTGCCCAAACAACATCAGGGCCACTCATCACTAACACCACCCATACCATAAGACTACCCATATAATCACTCATGTTTGGGCTTGTCGCACGACTAACCATAAAGCAGCCTTCAGAGATCCGAGCAAGCGCGATAAACCCCATCCCGATCCCTTTAAAACCCGGGGTCCAAGAGTTTCTAAGTTAGGAAGCTTGCTTGGGGAAAGGGATGTGAGTGGCGCGCGAACCAGGGACGTGTCGAGATTTGTGGTTGGGTATCGCAGAGCCTGAGTACCTCGCGTGTGTAGCCAGATCTTGAAAGCAACTAGCAAAATAGTTCGCAACAGTTTCGCGTGAGCTTCAAAACTGTGTGCGAATTCGACACTGCTTTCGTGTTCGCGAGTACAGTAATTTTGCGTGGCGAAATTTGTCCCGACAAAATGCGAACTGAGTCAGTATCTACTGGGTCACCTCCAACCAAAGTTAGGAAGGTTGAGGCAGTTTTGTGCTGTTTGGAACCCCGGTTTTAAAAGTGCCACATTCAGCCGTACATATCATTGTTGCCATGACCATCTCCCGAAGCTCACTAACTACAGCCCCACGTTCCATGCAACTAGAGTGGTGAAGTGTAGCTGCAGTCCCCCCTAAGCTGTTGCAATGGGATATTGTATTCAGCCACCTTCTGTTCCCTCTCCTTAGAAACAGAACCAGCCATGCAGCTAAACTGCCCATGCTGTTGCAAGAAAGGAGAACAACTCTCACCTTGAATGTGGGCTTGTGGCTTGCGCCTCCCCATCCATCGGCCTCTGAGTAACTACCGACCCGCTTGATTTTGCGGTGGAAATAAGGATTTTCCCATCGTATTCAGCTAGAAAATGACGGCCTATGACATCAAGCCATGATAAACAGAACTTGCATATGAAATATAAGTTTCCCTTCCACCTAGTCTGTAATGAAGGTTGTCCAGTGCACATCTGTAACTTTCCCTTGCTGGCGACAACGTTAGGAGGGAATTCGCACAGCCCGCACCACCCCATTGACAACAACCAACTTTATCTCGACCTCCATTGACCTGTACTGTACCTAGCCCTCTCATCCTCGCTGAGTTGTCCCAGCCCAGCTGTTCTTGGGACACTTCCACGTCGATGCTAGCTGGACACTTCGTGGCTTGCGGGACTGATGACGGCATTTTGTCCCACACCTGGGCAATCCCAAGGTTGATGTGGGCCGCACTTTCGCCATGGAACCTGAGCTGAGGCCACAATCTTGATGCGCTTTCCGGGCAAGCAGAGATGTTTGCGCTCTCGTGTCGGTGACTCTCTGAGAGCTCCCACACCAACACCCCGCGGGGAGCGGGATTTTTCTTTCCGACGGCCGACGTATAAAGACGGCATTTTGAGTCCGAGCTCTCCATTCGCTGATTTTGCCAACGAGGCTTTGCTCTTTTACCTTGCTCCGCTTTCTCATTTCTCGTCGGTTCCTCTTTTTTCCGATTCATCTACGAAGCCTCGGGTTTGTCAGCGGATACCTGGAAGCGCGAGCGAGTTTTTCTGTTGATAGCATCACGCGCTCGTTCGTAGCTGGTCGTTTCGCATCGTTGCGTGCATCGCGCTGGTTTCGCCATGGAAGGACGGTCGGAGGCCGTGAATCGGCGGGTCGGCGTTCTCGCTCAGCACCTTTCTCTGCAAGGCCCTACGATGGACGAACAAATCCTTCTTGGCGCTGCTCCCTGTCTTCAATACATCCCACCTGAGCGTCACGAAGGTATTACCGTCGCGAAGAATGCGGAGAGCGAGATATACAGATAGACGATTCGCACAATCAACCTTGTGTTTTTTCAAGATTGATTCTGCTGCTTGTTTGATACCGAAGAACCAACCTTCTGTTCGTTGTATGTCGCACTCAGGGCCGGCGAAGTTCAACCCCGCTGCGCTGCATAAGCTGCTGGTGGGAGACGGAGCGGAGGTTTACAAGGAGATGTTCAACATCTTCGCCAACACCAAGATCTTCTGGTCCAATCCCGACCCTCCACGTGGACACGTGTACACGAGCATGGACTACAACTCGACCAAGGAGCAGCAGAGGGACGTGACGTTTGAACGAATTATTTTCCTGAGGGACCGAGGGTACTTCAAGGGATGGCTGACGGACGACAGTCCGGCGAGCGTGCGACGCAAGTCGGCGATGCACGAGGCCATCAGCATGTTCGACCAGTCCATGGCGGTCAAGCTGGGCGTGCATATCCACCTCTGGTGAGCCGCTTCTTGCTGCTTTTTATGATGATGGTGCTGACCTTGTGCTTCTGCGGCTGCTGATGCTGCGGACCCTTGTATTGTCTATTTCGCCCTAGCTATGCGCGCTTGAGAAGTTGTGACTTGCCGAAAAGTCGACTAGGATAAATGCGAGAAGCAAGGGGTCTGAGAGGCGTTCGTTGTCCAAAAGAATACTGACCCCTCACAACCTTTTAGCTAACAATGAATCCAAGTTAATGTTATGATTGGCGATTCGCGTTGGGTTGGTGGCAGGGGTGGTGCGGTGAAGTACCTGGGGACCAAGAGGCATCACGACAAGTGGCTGACTCGCACGGAGGACTACGAAGTGGCGGGCTGCTTCGGACTCACAGAGCTCGGCCACGGAAGCAATGTGAGTGCATGGACGCCATAACACGCCTCTCTTTCCTCTAAAAAACTCCTTGTTTTCTCCTGATTACCTGATGTTTTCTCCTTGTTCTGCCTTTTCCCCGCACCCGCTCCCCCTCCCATCGCCTCCTTTACTCCTGACGCCCCCCTCCCCACATTCTTTTTCGTCCGCCTCCCCTTCGTTGATTATCACGGTTCCTCCTTCCTTTACCCTCGTTGCTCGTGCGTCGTTGGTCGTCAGGTGCGCGGCATTGAGACGGTTGCGTCGTACGACCCTGCGCGCGAGGAGTTCATCATCACAACGCCGTGCGAGACGGCACAGAAGTACTGGATCGGAGGCGCCGCCATGGTGGGTGCCCTTCTCCGCGACTTCTCTTCCACACACACAAACAACCTTGCCTATTACAATATATTGCTCCGTTCCCTGCCAACTCCTTTCCATTTCTTGCAATATTTCTTGACCAAAGTCCTCCTGAACGCGTGCATGCATGTGCTGGTGTTTAGCTTCCGATGCTCTCTCCCTCTCTCTCGTCCTACTCTTACCCTGTGTGTCCCCGTTGATCGTTCCCCCAGCACGCGAACCACACGGTGGCGTTCGCGCAGCTGCACATGAACGGGCGCAACGAGGGCGTGCACGCGTTCATCGTGCCCATCAGGGACGCGCACGGCCGCGTCATGCCGGGCGTGCGCATTGCCGATTGCGGCCACAAGACGTGCCTCAACGGCATTGACAACGGCCGCATGTGGTAACCACCCCGCTGCCTTCCCCCCCTCACCATCTTGCATTTTCGCGCTGCTTTCGCCTGTCGGCCTTTCTGCCTGTGCGCCTGTCCGTCTGTCCGCCTCCTGACGACCTGTTCACCTGTCTGCCTTCCCGCCTGGATGCCGTGCTGCAGGTTCGACAGTGTGAGGATCCCTCGTGAGAACCTTCTCAACGCAGTGGCCGACGTGACGGCAGACGGCCGCTACATCAGCCCCATCCCCGACCCCGACCAGGTAACCACGGCTACTGACAGGCTGGATAACCACGGCTAGGGGAAACGTAAAGAAACGAAAAGACCACGGCCGACAGGTCAAGGCTGGGAGCAGGGTATCTTTGTTGCGTGGCTGTTGCTGGGAGAGCTCTCGCCTCATTCGTGCTCCTCTGTGTGTGTCCGTGTGCGTGTGTCTATATCTGTGTGTGCGTGTATGACGTATCATTCAGAGGTTCGCTGCATTCATGGCGCCACTGACAGGGGGCCGCGTGACACTGGCAATCAGCGCCGTCAACCAGTGCAAGGTGAGCTGCCTGCCTCTCATCTCATTCATCATCCCCCTCTCTCACATTCCCCTTGCTACACCCTGGTTAGTAACCAGCTAGCAGTCCAACTATGCATCCTGTGAAGCACCATCACCAACATCAGCACGAACCAACTCAACGTGGGCATACCATACCATGCCACCACACTGCTCATCCAATCATCTCTCCCTCCTTCCCTTTCCAGGTCGGTCTGTCCATCGCCCTGCGCTACGCGCTCACGCGTCGTGCCTTTGCCCTCACGGCCGGGGAGGAGGAGGTGCTACTGCTCGACTACCCCACCCACCAGCGCCGCCTGCTGCCGCTCCTCGCAAAGACGTATGTCTCTCTCTCCGTTCCCTCTCCTTTCGCACTCACTGTAAGGTTGCAATGCAAGCCCCCATCTAGCCTTCCACAAGCATCTTTGAGGCGCCTCAGATTGAAAACTTTGCAACCACAACCCCTCGTTTGCGTTCCTGGTCCACCGCTCCTATCCGACTGTCTCCCTGCACCGCGCTGCTAACTAGCCCACCTGACCACCACTGCCTTCCTTTTTCACCCACCCACCTTCCCTCCCGCACCCACTTCTCCCCGTACACTTGTCACCTTTTTGCTGCTCCCAGATACGTGCTGCATCTGGCGGTGAACGGGCTGCGGGAGCTGTATCTCTCACGGCGTCCCTCTGACGTGAAGTACATTCACGTGCAGTCGAGCGGGTACAAGGCGATGAACTCGTGGCACATGCTGCGCACGCTGCAGGAGTGCCGCGAGGCATGCGGGGGCATGGGCGTGAAGAGCGACAACCGCATCGGGCACCTGTACGCGGAGCACGATGTCATGACCACGTTCGAGGGCGACAATGTGGTGCTCATGCAGACGGTGAGTGGGGTCTGTTTTGAGTCGACTCAAAAGGCACCTGTACGCGGAGCACGATGTCATGACCACGTTTGAGGGCGATAATGTGGTGCTCATGCAGACGGTGAGTGAAGCGCCTATGCACCCATGCACCCATGCGCCCGTGCATGCACCCGTGCGTGCTTTACTGAGTCTGCCTTTGTAGCATATTGATATGCATGCAACCACGTCTGACTGCTGTGTTACCTCACAGCTCTACACCCGTGCATGTGCATGCACACTCACTTGTACATGTGCTCATGTAGTCACATCACATGTGCTCCACTCATCCGTGTGTGTGTTCTGGTGCGTTGTGCAGGTGAGCAAGGCGATTCTAGCGGATTATATGGCGGCCAAGAGGAAGGGCAAGGCCTTGCACGGGCTGGGACTGGAACACCTCAACGGGCCCCGAGTACCGCTCTCCACCTCCTCCAACCGCGCGATTCTGCGCGACACCAAGTTCCATGTACGTGTGCTCCAAACATGCAGTCGTTGCACATGCCCGCCAATCGCCACCTCACCACCACCTCACCCCGTGCCTTGCGACTCCCTTGTGCATCCTTTTCACCGCCTTGTTTAGACTCCATTACAACTACCATTCCATTTGTTCATCCTCCACGTGTTCTCACACGAGTTTGTGCTCCAAGGAACTTGGCTTCTCCTTCTTCTCGGCTTGATCACTGCAGCAGCCCTCAATCCCCGCTCTGTGATGCATCAACGTGTTGCCAACCTCCCCTACCCCTCCCTGTGCGTCCCTGTTGTGCGTGCAGCTGGCTCTGTTCCGCCTGAGGGAGCGGGACCTGCTGGAGCGTCTAGCCACTCGGGTGAACGTGCTCGTGTCTGCCGGCCACAGCATCTCAGATGCACTCAACCAGGTGCGCTGCTGCACATGCCCTTGCTGCAACCAGCTTACTATTGCAACCAGCTTCCTTTAACCACACGCAATGCCTGTACACTCTAGTTCATCAGTTCCTGTCTATGCGTGGTCAGGCCTCTCCCCCTGTAGTCCTGCCTGCCTGCACATTCCACCTGCTGTGTCCCCATCTAACATACTTCTGTGCCCTGCCACTCACTGAGCTTCCATTCCATGCACTCCTGGCCCTCCCTCCCTCCCTCTCCTCTCTCCGTGCAACAGAGCTTCCAGCTGAGTTCAGACCTAGGCAGGGCGCGTGCGGAGCTAGAGGTGCTGGTGGCGGCCACAGATGTGCTGCAGGGGCTGCAGCCTGGGCCACTCACTGTTCTTCCATTCCATGCATTCCTGGCCCCTCCCTCCCTCTCCTCTCCACTGTGCAACAGAGCTTCCAGCTGAGTTCAGACCTGGGAAGGGCGCATGCGGAGCTAGAGATGCTGGTGGCGGCCACAGATGTGGTGCAAGGGCTGCAGCCTGGGCCGCTCAAGGACGTGCTGACACTCCTCACCACGGTCTTTGCCATGGTCACTGTGGACGAAGACCCCGTCTTTCTCAGGTAACCCACACGCCACCTTCCTTGTCTTGCTCAATTCCTTGTTCCCACTTCACCCCCTTTTTCTCCCCTCCCTTCACCACCCTCCAAACACCACCAACCCTTGTCACCACTTTCAACAACGCTGCGCTCACTTCCCAACTGCCTTCCCCATTTCCTCCCCCTCTGGTGGAAACCAGGTATGGGTACGTGAGCACGGAGCAGGGTCAGGCGGTTCACGACGAAGTAGCCTTGCTGTGCAAGGAGGTGCGCCCGCATGCGCTCCCCCTCGTGCACGCCTTTGGCCTGCCCGGGCACCTCCTTGGTCCCATCGCATTTGACTGGGTGGACTATGAGTCGTGGCGGAACGTGGAGCAGGGCCGCGACAAGTGGTCGGGACAGGTGGCGCACCTGTGAAGTTCTCGTGACGCGGAGAGACATTGTAAAGGGCACCTACACCTGTCCTTCTTCACCTTGTGACTGGCTTCACTCTTTTGAGTTACCGTACCGCAGCACGTGGAGCAGGGGGGCTAGGGGTTGGGGTCGCCGATCTGTGATGGGGAAAATGGTGGTGACGATGTGCTGGGAGGAGTGCGGTGTGTAGGAGTGTGAAGGGATCCTGTGCGGCTGTGGATTTTTTGTCGAAGTGTTCGCCGCTGTCGATTTGTACATGGGGTGGGGGAACATGCTTTAGAGATGCTTGCAGAGTCATTTTGTAGGCTTTCCGTGTGATGATCTTTCTGTGACGTCACCTACTCTCATGACCAGTGTTTTCGGTGTTTGATTTCTTGTGTGGGAAGTATTTTACAATCAAGAGACGGCATTGAAGTGCCACACAGTAGCAGGAAAGGGAAACAAGAAAAATGAAGTATAAAATATGAATCGTGTAACTTACTCCACTGCTCTTGTCGGAAATGCAGACGTCGCAGACGCAGAGAGCCACCCGCAAATACATGAAGAACATTGCATCAGAAAAGCAGTCAGGTCTGGTGATACATCCAAGGCACCCGTGTCATTGGCTACATTACTCTTAACCCCCCGGATAAGCCACATGCCGCAGTTAAGGACCCCTGGGTAGCTTATGCGAGAAGGGCATTTTTTGGCAGGTCTTTTCCATACCCCACCTTTTGGCCGGAAACATAATGACACCCCCTCGAGAACAGGTGTACCTGGGAACACGGGAAGACGGGAAGCCACGGGGTAACACGGGAACAGGAGAACACATGGGAACACACGGGAACACACGGGAACACACGGGGAACACGGGAACACATGGGAGCACATGGGAACATAAGAATATGGGAATACATGGGAACATGGGAACACACGGGAACACACGAGAAAATGGGAACACACAGAAACACGGGAACACACGGCAACACAGGAACACACGGGGACCACAGGAACACACGGGAATAAACGGAAACACACGGGCGTTTCATCCCCTTCTCTCCACTCACCCACCCAAGGGGTTTCAGGCTCAGCCCCTTCTCTTCCACTCACCCACCCAAGGGGTTTCAACCCCTTCTCTTCCACTCGCCCACCCAGGGGGTTTCATCCCCTTCTCTTTCATTCACCCACCCCAGGGGTTTCAACCCCTTCTCTTTCACTCAACCACCCAAGGGGTTTCAACCCCTTCTCTTCCACTCACCCACCCAAGGGGTTTCAGCCCCTTTCTCTTTTACTCAACCACCCAAGGGGTTTCATCCCCTTCTCTTTCATTCACCCACCCAAGGGGTTTCAGCCCCTTCTCTTCCACTCACCCACCCAGGAGGTTTCATCCCCTTCTCTTTCATTCACCCACCCAAGGGGTTTCAACCCTTTCTTTTTCACTCAACCACCCAAGGGGTTTCAACCCCTTCTCTTCCACTCACCCACCCAAGGGGTTTCAGCCCCTTTCTCTTTTACTCAACCACCCAAGGGGTTTCATCCCCTTCTCTTTCATTCACCCACCCAAGGGGTTTCAGCCCCTTCTCTTCCACTCACCCACCCAGGGGGTTTCATCCCCTTCTCTTTCATTCACCCACCCAAGGAGTTTCAACCCCTTCTCATCCACTCACCCACCCAAGGGGTTTCAACCCCTTCTCATCCACTCACCCACCCAAGGGGTTTCAACCCCTTCTCTTCCACTCACCCACCCAAGTGGTTTCATCCCCTTCTCTTTCATTCCCCCACCCAAGGGGTTTCAACCCCTTCTCTTCCACTCACCCACCCAAGTGGTTTCATCCCCTTCTCTTCCACTCACCCACCCAAGGGGTTTCAACCCCTTTTCTTCCACTCACCCACCCAGGGGGTTTCATCCCCTTCTCTTTCATTCACCCACCCAAGGGGTTTCAACCCTTTCTCTTCCACTCACCCACCCAAGTGGTTTCATCCCCTTCTCTTCGACTCACCCACCCAGGGGGTTTCATCCCCTTCTCTTTCATTCACCCACCCAAGGGGTTTCAACCCCTTCTCATCTACTCACCCACCCAAGGGGTTTCATCCCCTTCTCTTCCACTCACCCACTCAAGGGGTTTCATCCCCTTCTCTTCCACTCAACCACCCAAGGGGTTTCAACCCCTTCTCTTCCACTCACCCACCCAAGGGGTTTCATCCCCTTCTCTTCCTCTCACCCACCCAGCGGGTTTCATCCCCTTCTCTTCCACTCACCCACCCGGGGGGTTTCATCCCCTTCTCTTTTATTCACCCACCCAAGGGGTTTCAACCCCTTATCTTCCACTCACCCACCCAAGGGGTTTCATCCCCTTCTCTTCCACTCACCCACCCAAGGGGTTTCAACCCCTTCTCTTCCACTCACCCACCCAGGGGGTTTCATCCCCTTCTCTTTCATTCACCCACCCAAGGGGTTTCAACCCTTTCTCTTCCACTCACCCACCCAAGTGGTTTCATCCCCTTCTCTTCGACTCACCCACCCAGGGGGTTTCATCCCCTTCTCTTTCATTCACCCACCCAAGGGGTTTCATCCCCTTCTCTTCCACTCACCCACCCAAGGGGTTTCAACCCCTTCTCTTCCACTCACCCACCCAAGGGGTTTCATCCCCTTCTCTTCCTCTCACCCACCCAGCGGGTTTCATCCCCTTCTCTTCCACTCACCCACCCAGGGGGTTTCATCCCCTTCTCTTTTATTCACCCACCCAAGGGGTTTCAACCCCTTATCTTCCACTCACCCACCCAAGGCGTTTCAGCCCCTTATCTTCCACTCACCCACCCAAGGGGTTTCATCCCCTTCTCTTCCACTCACCCACCCAAGGGGTTTCAGCCCCTTCCCTTCCACTCACCCACCCAAGGGGTTTCAGCCCTTTCTCTTCCTCTCACCCACCCAAGGGGCTTCATCCCCTTCTCATCCACTCACCCTCCCAAGGGGTTTCATCCCCTTCTCTTCCACTCACCCACCCAAGGGGTTTCAACCCCTTCTCTTCCACTCACCCACCCAGGGGGTTTCATCCCCTTCTCTTTCATTCACCCACCCAAGGGGTTTCAACCCTTTCTCTTCCACTCACCCACCCAAGTGGTTTCATCCCCTTCTCTTCGACTCACCCACCCAGGGGGTTTCATCCCCTTCTCTTTCATTCACCCACCCAAGGGGTTTCAACCCCTTCTCATCTACTCACCCACCCAAGGGGTTTCATCCCCTTCTCTTCCACTCACCCACTCAAGGGGTTTCATCCCCTTCTCTTCCACTCAACCACCCAAGGGGTTTCAACCCCTTCTCTTCCACTCACCCACCCAAGGGGTTTCATCCCCTTCTCTTCCTCTCACCCACCCAGCGGGTTTCATCCCCTTCTCTTCCACTCACCCACCCGGGGGGTTTCATCCCCTTCTCTTTTATTCACCCACCCAAGGGGTTTCAACCCCTTATCTTCCACTCACCCACCCAAGGGGTTTCATCCCCTTCTCTTCCACTCACCCACCCAAGGGGTTTCAACCCCTTCTCTTCCACTCACCCACCCAGGGGGTTTCATCCCCTTCTCTTTCATTCACCCACCCAAGGGGTTTCAACCCTTTCTCTTCCACTCACCCACCCAAGTGGTTTCATCCCCTTCTCTTCGACTCACCCACCCAGGGGGTTTCATCCCCTTCTCTTTCATTCACCCACCCAAGGGGTTTCATCCCCTTCTCTTCCACTCACCCACCCAAGGGGTTTCAACCCCTTCTCTTCCACTCACCCACCCAAGGGGTTTCATCCCCTTCTCTTCCTCTCACCCACCCAGCGGGTTTCATCCCCTTCTCTTCCACTCACCCACCCAGGGGGTTTCATCCTCTTCTCTTTTATTCACCCACCCAAGGGGTTTCAACCCCTTATCTTCCACTCACCCACCCAAGGCGTTTCAGCCCCTTATCTTCCACTCACCCACCCAAGGGGTTTCATCCCCTTCTCTTCCACTCACCCACCCAAGGGGTTTCAGCCCCTTCCCTTCCACTCACCCACCCAAGGGGTTTCAGCCCTTTCTCTTCCTCTCACCCACCCAAGGGGCTTCATCCCCTTCTCATCCACTCACCCTCCCAAGGGGTTTCATCCCCTTCTCTTCCACTCACCCACCCAAGGGGTTTCAACCCCTTCTCTTCCACTCACCCACCCAGGGGGTTTCATCCCCTTCTCTTTCATTCACCCACCCAAGGGGTTTCAACCCTTTCTCTTCCACTCACCCACCCAAGTGGTTTCATCCCCTTCTCTTCGACTCACCCACCCAGGGGGTTTCATCCCCTTCTCTTTCATTCACCCACCCAAGGGGTTTCATCCCCTTCTCTTCCACTCACCCACCCAAGGGGTTTCATCCCCTTCTCTTCCACTCACCCACCCAGGGGGTTTCATCCCCTTCTCTTTCATTCACCCTACCAAGGAGTTTCAACCCCTTCTCTTCCACTCACCCACCCAAGGGGTTTCAACCCCTTCTCTTCCACTCAACCACCCAAGGGGTTTCAACCCCTTCTCTTCCACTCACCCACCCAAGGGGTTTCATCCCCTTCTCTTCCTCTCACCCACCCAGCGGGTTTCATCCCCTTCTCTTCCACTCACCCACCCAGGGGGTTTCATCCCCTTCTCTTTTATTCACCCACCCAAGGGGTTTCAACCCCTTATCTTCCACTCACCCACCCAAGGCGTTTCAGCCCCTTATCTTCCACTCACCCACCCAAGGGGTTTCATCCCCTTCTCTTCCACTCACCCACCCAAGGGGTTTCATCCCCTTCTCTTCCACTCACCCACCCAAGGGGTTTCAACCCCTTCTCTTCCACTCACCCACCCAGGGGGTTTCATCCCCTTCTCTTTCATTCACCCACCCAAGGGGTTTCAACCCTTTCTCTTCCACTCACCCACCCAAGTGGTTTCATCCCCTTCTCTTTGACTCACCCACCCAGGGGGTTTCATCCCCTTCTCTTTCATTCACCCACCCAAGGGGTTTCAACCCCTTCTCATCTACTCACCCACCCAAGGGGTTTCATCCCTTTCTCTTCCACTCACCCACCCAAGGGCTTTCATCCCCTTCTCTTCCACTCACCCACCCAGGGGGGTTCATCCCCTTCTCTTTCATTCACCCTACCAAGGGGTTTCAACCCCTTCTCTTCCACTCAACCACCCAAGGGGTTTCAACCCCTTCTCTTCCACTCACCCACCCAAGGGGTTTCATCCCCTTCTCTTCCTCTCACCCACCCAGCGGGTTTCATCCCCTTCTCTTCCACTCACCCACCCAGGGGGTTTCATCCCCTTCTCTTTTATTCACCCACCCAAGGGGTTTCAACCCCTTATCTTCCACTCACCCACCCAAGGCGTTTCAGCCCCTTATCTTCCACTCACCCACCCAAGGGGTTTCATCCCCTTCTCTTCCACTCACCCACCCAAGGGGTTTCATCCCCTTCTCTTCCACTCACCCACCCAAGGGGTTTCAACCCCTTCTCTTCCACTCACCCACCCAGGGGGTTTCATCCCCTTCTCTTTTATTCACCCACCCAAGGGGTTTCAACCCCTTATCTTCCACTCACCCACCCAAGGGGTTTCATCCCCTTCTCTTCCACTCACCCACCCAAGGGGTTTCAACCCCTTCTCTTCCACTCACCCACCCAGGGGGTTTCATCCCCTTCTCTTTCATTCACCCACCCAAGGGGTTTCAACCCTTTCTCTTCCACTCACCCACCCAAGTGGTTTCATCCCCTTCTCTTCGACTCACCCACCCAGGGGGTTTCATCCCCTTCTCTTTCATTCACCCACCCAAGGGGTTTCATCCCCTTCTCTTCCACTCACCCACCCAAGGGGTTTCAACCCCTTCTCTTCCACTCACCCACCCAAGGGGTTTCATCCCCTTCTCTTCCTCTCACCCACCCAGCGGGTTTCATCCCCTTCTCTTCCACTCACCCACCCAGGGGGTTTCATCCCCTTCTCTTTTATTCACCCACCCAAGGGGTTTCAACCCCTTATCTTCCACTCACCCACCCAAGGCGTTTCAGCCCCTTATCTTCCACTCACCCACCCAAGGGGTTTCATCCCCTTCTCTTCCACTCACCCACCCAAGGGGTTTCATCCCCTTCTCTTCCACTCACCCACCCAAGGGGTTTCAACCCCTTCTCTTCCACTCACCCACCCAGGGGGTTTCATCCCCTTCTCTTTCATTCACCCACCCAAGGGGTTTCAACCCTTTCTCTTCCACTCACCCACCCAAGTGGTTTCATCCCCTTCTCTTCGACTCACCCACCCAGGGGGTTTCATCCCCTTCTCTTTCATTCACCCACCCAAGGGGTTTCATCCCCTTCTCTTCCACTCACCCACCCAAGGGGTTTCATCCCCTTCTCTTCCACTCACCCACCCAGGGGGTTTCATCCCCTTCTCTTTCATTCACCCTACCAAGGAGTTTCAACCCCTTCTCTTCCACTCACCCACCCAAGGGGTTTCAACCCCTTCTCTTCCACTCAACCACCCAAGGGGTTTCAACCCCTTCTCTTCCACTCACCCACCCAAGGGGTTTCATCCCCTTCTCTTCCTCTCACCCACCCAGCGGGTTTCATCCCCTTCTCTTCCACTCACCCACCCAGGGGGTTTCATCCCCTTCTCTTTTATTCACCCACCCAAGGGGTTTCAACCCCTTATCTTCCACTCACCCACCCAAGGCGTTTCAGCCCCTTATCTTCCATTCACCCACCCAAGGGGTTTCATCCCCTTCTCTTCCACTCACCCACCCAAGGGGTTTCAGCCCCTTCCCTTCCACTCACCCACCCAAGGGGTTTCATCCCCTTATCTTCCACTCACCCACCCAAGGGGTTTCAACCCCTTCTCTTCCACTCAACCACCCAAGGGGTTTCAACCCCTTCTCTTCCACTCACCCACCCAAGGGGTTTCATCCCCTTCTCTTCCTCTCACCCACCCAGCGGGTTTCATCCCCTTCTCTTCCACTCACCCACCCAGGGGGTTTCATCCCCTTCTCTTTTATTCACCCACCCAAGGGGTTTCAACCCCTTATCTTCCACTCACCCACCCAAGGCGTTTCAGCCCCTTATCTTCCATTCACCCACCCAAGGGGTTTCATCCCCTTCTCTTCCACTCACCCACCCAAGGGGTTTCAGCCCCTTCCCTTCCACTCACCCACCCAAGGGGTTTCATCCCCTTATCTTCCACTCACCCACCCAAGGGGTTTCAGCCCTTTCTCTTCCTCTCACCCACCCAAGAAGCTTCATCCCCTTCTCATCCACTCACCCTCCCAAGGGGTTTCATCCCCTTCTCTTCCACTCACCCACCCAAGGGGTTTCGGCCCCTTCTCTTCCACTCACCTTCCCAAGGGGCCTCAGCCCCACCTCACCTTTACTTGCCAGCAGTAGGAGCAGCAGAGAGCCCACTTCCTCAAGGAAACAACACCCCCTAGAGGCTGTGCCTTGTGGGGCGAGGTGTGGTAGTGGAAAATCGCTTCCAGCCCAAGTCTCAAATCCCACCCCTGACGTAGCCAGAGCTGACGCGAACCAGAGCCGCCGGCCGGTCGGCTCTGACGGTGTCCATTAGGCCTTGAACGCCAGATTGGGAACCTGAGCACCGAGTGCCGTGCCGCGCAGATTCCACCCACCACACCCCACTCCACAAGACACAACCCTAGGTGATGCTGCCCCTAAGGCAGTGAACTCCCCGCTTGCTCCCATGCTCCCCACCCACCCACCCCGCACTTCACCCCCATGCCTCCTCACCTGTACCTACCACAGCCGTGCAGAGCACCATGATGCTGAGGCTGCTGGGAAGTGGAGAGAGAAGGGGGATTAGGGGAGGGAGAGACTCCACTGTGGTCCAGGCAGGGTGCTGCTGGGAGGGAAGGGAAAAGGGAGAGAAGAGGAGATGAGTGAGAGGGTGGACTCCACTCTCCCGCCCTTGCTCCAGTGCTCCCACCTTCAGCCTGCAGGAGAGAAGAGGGGGAAGAGAGAGAGGAGGGGATCAGCTTACCATACCTCACCTGATACCATACCACACCTGTACCATACCTTTCACGCAGCTACATCTAGCCTAGCCTAGCCCCCCTTTCCCCACTGCTGCTACTGCTGCTTCCGCTTCTGCTGCTTCTGCAGCTGCTCCCGGTCTGCTACTCTGCTTCCCCTGCTGCCCCCGTGCTGCCCTGCTACGGCCTTCAATGTACTGGGAGGGAGGGAGCAAGGCAGGGGTAGGCAGGGGATCAAGGGACAGCAGTGAGAATGGGGAGAAGAGTAGGCAGAAGCTACAAGGAAGCAAGGGAGCAAAAACGGGAAGTGAGCATGGGGAGAAAAACAAGCAGCAGCATGAGTGCATGAGGGAAAAGAGGCTCACCTTGTTCCAGACGACCCAATCCCGATACTCTCCCATCCCATCCCATCCGAGTGGAGTGCTGCCCCCCTCCCCTCCCACCACTGCCACCTGCACGGCCACAGGGGAGGAGCGCGAGGGAGCGGCGGTGTTGACCCCCACGCCCCTCCCCTCAATGGAAAGGAGAGAACTGAAGAGAAGTGAGTATGCGGCTAGGGGTAGAAATGTGAGAGGAGTGCATGGGTGGCGTGGGGTGGGATGGCAGGTGAGAGCAGAGAAGGGGGCCACTGGTGCAGCCTCAGCTACAAGCCACAGATCCAAGGGGGGTACACACCTGGGGAGGCTTAACCTGAGGGAATACCTGCTGTTACCTGGGGGGATTTACCCAAGAAAAGGGGTCTGTGGCTTGATGCTTTGGCTCAACAAGAGGCTTGCATTTGAAGAGACAAGAAAACACGAGATGCAGCAAGGATGAACGTGGAAAGCAAACGAACGCGAGAGAGATTGGGAGGAGAGTGAGGGCGGATACTTAGCTGTGGGTGGGTTGGGTGGAGAGCAGCTGCTGTTGCACTCCATGTCCCCCGCCACTGCCACTCCCGTATGAGCGACCTGCTGGGACGAGAGGGGGCAGGTCAGGACAGAGAGAGAAAACGGAGGAGAAGGGGGAGAAAACGGGAAAGTGGGGGCGCAGAGGAGTGGGGAGAGCAGTGAGGAAAGAAGCCAAGACAAGTGAAAGTGCAGAGTGCAGCAAGCGTAAGCATGATGCGTGCATGAATGGACTGCTGCAGTGGCACACCCAAGAGACCTCGTACCAGCTGAACCAAATTAAAACGTATACCTGAGGCTGTACCAAGAAAAAATATACCTACTACCTTGGGGGAGGGAGGTCTAATGGGTGTGACAAAGAGCAGTGAAAAAGGGAGTGTAATGCATGGTGCAAGCATGACAAGCAAAGCAACAAAGTAAGAGGGTTGGGAGAAGAGGAAGGGCGGGGTATTTAGCTGTGGGTGGGTTGGGTGGAGAGCAGCTGCTGCCTGTGCACTCCATGTCAGCCGCCACTGCCACTCCCGGTTTGCTACTCTGCTTCCCCTGCTGCTGCCGCTGCCCCTCCCCTCCCCTCCGCTGCTGCCCTGCTGCTGCCCCCGTGCTGCCCTGCCACAGCCTTCAATGTACTGGGAGGGAGGGAGCAAGGCAGGGGTAGGCAGGGGATCAAGGGACAGCAGTGAGAATGGGGAGAAGAGTCGGCAGAAGCTACAAGGAAGCAAGGGAGCAAAACGGGAAGTGAGCATGGGGAGAAGAACAAGCAGCAGCATGAGTGCATGAGGGGAAAGAGGCTCACCTTGTTCCAGACGACCCAATCCCGATACTCTCCCATCCCATTCCATTCCAGCCGAGTGGAGTGCTGGCCCCCAGCCCCGACTGCTGCTGCTTCTGCTGCTGCTGCCGGTCTGCTACTCTGCTTCCCCTGCTGCTGCCGTTGCCCCTCCCCTCCCCTCCGCTGATGCCCCGCTGTGCCCCCTGCTGCCCTGCTGCCGCGCTGCTACAGCCTTCAATGCTCTGGGGGTGAGGGGAGAGAGAGGGGAGATAAAGGGAGGCAGGGGATCAAGAGACAACACTGAGAACAGGGAGAAGCGTGAAGGGGGGAAGAGTGCAAGAAAGAAAAGTGAGCATGGGGAGAAAACCAAGCAGCAGCATGAATGCACGAGGGAAAAGAGGCTCACCTTGTTCCAGACGACCCCATCCCGATACTCTCCCATCCCATCCCAGCCGAGTAGAGTGCTGCCCCCCTTCCCTCCCGTCACTGCCACCTGCACGGCCACAGGGGAGGGGCGCGAGGGAGCGGCGGTGTTGACCCCCACGCCCCTCCCCTCAACGGAAAGGAGAGAACTGAAGAGAAGTGAGTATGCGGCTAGGGGTAGAAATGTGAGAGGAGTGCATGGGTGGGGTGGGGTGGGATGGTAGGTGAGAGCAGAGAAGGGGGCCACTGGTGCAGCCTCAGCTACAAGCCACAGATCCAAGGGGGGTACACATCTGGGAGGCTTACCTGCAGACCTGAGTGTATACCTGTAATACCTGGGGGGATCTACCCAAGAAAAGGGGTCTGTTGCTTGAAGCTTTGGCTCAACCAGTGGCTTACGTTTGAATGCACAAGCGACAGAGATGCAGCAAGGACGGAAGTGGAACGACAAATGAATGCAAGAGGCAGGGCGGGTACTTAGCTGTGGGTGGGTCGGGTGGAGAGCAGCTGCTGCCTGTGCACTCCATGTCCCCCGCCACTGCCACTCCCGTGTGAGCGACCTGCTGGGACGAGTTGGGGACAGAGAGATGAAGCGAGGACGGAGGTGTGATAAGGATGAAAGGGAGGGTGATGAGTAAAGAGGCGAAGGCAAGTGAGTGAAGTGAGAGCGAGCAAGTGCGAGAGTGAAGCGTGGATGGATGGACTACTGCAGTGGCACACCCAAGAGACCTCGTACCAGCTGAACCACAAACAAGCAAATACCTGAGGCTGTACCAAAGTTTTGAACCTGCTACATTGGGGGAGGGAGATATCTTGAGTGTGACATAGGGCAGTAAAGAAGGGAGTGGGATGCATGGTGCAAGCAAGACATGAAAAGCAAGGCAGCGCGAGGGATGGGAGGAGAAAAGAGCACTTAGCTGGTGGTGTGACAGCAGGAGCATGGGCGTAGGCAGTTGAAGGAGCATGGGCAGCAGGAACACTCCCACTCCCGTGTGAGCGACCTGCTGGGACGAGAGGGGGCAGATCGGGACAGAAAGAGGAAGGGAGGAGGGAGAGGAGAGAATGGGGAAGTGAAAGGGGAAAGGAGTCGGGAGGGGAATGAGGAAAGAAGCAAAGATGAGTGGAGTGAAGAGAGAGCGACGAGTGCAGAAAGTGCAAGAATGATGTGTGCATGAATGGACTGCTGCAGTGGCACACCCAAGAGACCTCGTACCGGCTGAAATAAACTCAAACGAATACCTGAGGCTGTACCAAAAGAAATATACCTGCTACCTTGGGGGAAGGAGGTCTCATGGGTGTGACAAGGGCAGTGAAATAGGGAGTGCGATGCATGGTGAAAGCACAAAAAGAAACAGAGTGCGAGGGTTGAACAGAGTACAAAGGCTGAACAAGGCAATTAGCTGGCGGTTGAAGAAGCACCGAGAGCTCATGCTGGTGCCGCACCACCATTTCGCCATGCCACGAATCGCGGACCACAATTTCGCCATGCGACGAATCGCGGACCACAATTTTGCCATGCGACGACGCGCGGACGATCATTTCGCCGTGCGACGACGCGCGGACGACGAATTCGCCGTGCGACGTAGCGTGGACGACGCCGTGCGACGACGCGCGGACGACGATTTCGCTGTGCGACGACGTGCGGACGACGATTTCGCCGTGCGACGACGGGCGGACGACGGTTCCGCCGTGCGACGACGCGCTGACGACGGTTTCGCCGTGCGACGACGCGCGGATCTCGCAAACGGCCGTCGATTCCGCCGTCCATTCTGCCAAACGCTCTCCTGCAGGAGGGAGAAACGCGAAACAGCATCTACGAGCGTGAGAAGCGCTAGCTGAACTCGGTTCATCAAAAGCGCGGGTGCGAATGGAGGCACGATAAGCGCGCGGGAAGGAGCAGGCAGCGACGTTCAAGAGCACAACGGCGCGGATCCCATCGTACCTCGTCGTCGCTCTCGTCTTCGCCTCCCCTCGCACCAACATCCCACGCCACCTTTCTCGCGACGCCCGATCAACGAGTTTCCACGGAGGATGCGATGAAATCGACGGTCTAAAACAGCTCGAGGCGACGTAGAATCTGCCTGCTGACGCTCCGCCAACACCTCTTCTCCTAGCTCCACGTTTTCTCGTCCCAAGAAACAAATCGGTCGCCAGCGAAAGCATAACAGCAGCGTAAGCGTTTCGTGGGAACTAGCGCTGAGCATCTGGCGGTGAGCAACTAAAGGTGAGGAGCAGAATGAATGGCGAATGTTGAGTGAGGTGGGCGTGAGAAGCAGCACGTTGAGGAACAGACGAGGCGAGTTTGTGGTGTGGTGGGGAATGTGCCGTGCCAAGTGCTGCCTGCCTTCCCAACCAGCCTCGAGATTGCCGAATTGCTTTCGGGCACACGGCAACGGCGGGACCAGGGCGGTGGAAATTCGATGAGCGAAATATGTTGGCGAAAGTTGAACTCGCTCGCGGTGAAAAAATGTGGCAACTGGTTGTTACAAACGAGCTGACGATGATGGCTGCATTCGTGACAATGCCCCCCAAGCAGAATTCGCCAAGCGGAAAGAGGTCATCGATCGCAAGTATGCGGAAGCGCAACCCCCGAAAGTCTGACACAAAGGCGGATTTGCGCCGACTTTCCGGAGAGTGGGGCGCGAGTTCGTCAAAGTTCAGAGACACTTGCTCCAACGGCTAGGCTTAAAGTTGCGCAATTTGGGGTTTGCGGGGAAAGCTCCGCCAAATGGGCCCAGCATTCCTGACACTCGCTGCGCACCCCTGAAGTTTCTGAACCTATGTACACCACCAATCTTTGATGTGTACTCCTAGGCAAAATCAAACCATACAAAACAAGTAGGTATGAATGCACAGGGACTTGAGAGGGCAATTGTGTGTTATTTCCTTTTGAGAGCTTCCTGGGGCAGTCAAATTTTGCACAGCTACCCTCAATGCTATCTTATACGAAAAAGAAGAAGAGAAAGTGGTTTCCAGACAGTACTTGGCCACAAAACTCACCACTTCACGACTGTCGATGTCCGACAGTGTAATCACTATGAGCAGGCAAAAAAAGTTCCACGCGGTATGTACCGTCTCAAACCTACATGATGCTGCACCCGCATGTCTTCGATCCAGCCGAGTTTCTCTCAGGCCTCTGTAGTGCACGAGTGCCTTTGCCCTTTCTCCCTTTTTTGGCTCCCTCACTTGTAGAGTCGACAATACCCTGATGGAGTGGGCCACTACTTGATTCCCCTGAGTTTGTCGGCTTCTGCAATCCATCTTGCTCGTTTTCGATAGCAGTGATGGAAATTCCAGCAACATTTTCGACCACAATCTCTTTTGTGAGTGTTGAGCCTGCCCCAGTCAGGATCTCTGCATGTGGTCCAACAGGAACATCTTCTGAATGAAGGCATCTGACAGCTTCACCGGAGAGGGGCATCGAAATTGGTTGGTTGCACATCTGAGCAGGCAGGTCGTTTGCCGCTCCCTCCCCTGGTAGGAGTGGAACTTGAGGTTAGCACAAGCGTATTAGTCATAACCAAATAAGAAGTTAAAGCGATAGCGTTGTTACGTGACATGATTCTGACTTCTTGCATACGTGATTGATATGCTCAACATGACGCAGCATTCTAAAATGCTCCTCTTACCGTCCACCGGCAACTGTGTAGTAGCTGATTTGTGGCATGGCAAGTCCAGGGGCACTGCTGATGCCACCATTGCTGGCATAGATGGTGATTCAAGGGCCTCCACACGGATTTCTTCCACGTTTGTACCATCCGGCTTCAAGGGCACCTGAATCTGAGATGAGCTATCATTGCTGTTCACAGTTTGAGGCCCAGATACACATAAACCTGCACCATGGAGAAGATACATAAGTAAGCAGATTTTCCAACAGCAAAAGGCCATTATGCAGCTTACCTGCAGATGCTGACTCAGCATATGGGGATATGGGAACACCAATGAGTTTATCTTGATCGGTATCCGATTTCCCAGCGAGGGGCACAATTTGCTGCTCCAGATGCTGGCCCTCCACAAGTTCCTTAATATCTGAACGAGATCCTGATCCTAGCCACTCATCAAGTGACATGCGGCAAGTAGGCTGAAGGGAACCTCCACGGGCATTGTTTCTTGAGATCACAGTGGTCTTCAACCGCTTAGAATAAACGTCTCCACAAGTGCTCTCGTTCGGCTCATCCAGAGGATGCCCCTCCAAACCCAAACAGTCACTTCGTTTGGTGCCACGAACTGCCATGTTTAAAGTAAGCCAGCTGTCCAAACCTGATGAAATGGAGCAAACTTGTCGGGCTCACCTTCAAGAATGCTATCGGTTTCCTCAGAAGTCTCGGACAGATTTGCATTTTCTGCGCCGCTTTGAATAAGACGACCAAAATGTACAACAAACCTCAAATGCAATTCAGAGAGACAAACCTTGTATGACGTTTTCATTGGTGCCAATCAAATGGTCAGCCATGACTGCTGACTTTGGCTGTGCAGAGAAATCAAAGGGTTAGTAAAAGTCTCCTGCTGAAACAAGCAGAAATAGGAGCCACCTTATGCATTCTAGTGATTCATACCTTATCCGGACCATCAGCTTCGTTGGTCAACGATTTTTCTGTACGGGCATCGTAGCCCAAAACCAGCCCACTTGGTTCCATATCCTTGCTGGTTGTGTACTGAACCCACGGAGAAACACTTGAATCCAGGCATTCTGGTTCTGAACCAGTTGCCATCATTGACATGGCGAGCTGCATTGGCTCTCCAGCTGCATCAACATTGATGTTGATCAACCAGGATCAGCCAAATCATTCAGGAAAAGTTGGCATGGTGTGAACGTGACACATACCTGGCTTACAAAGCTGTTGATCACCAAGGGGTTTTTTCAGCTGTGTAGAAAAGAAAAACGTAGTAAGGTTTTGTTGAAATTACTGGACTGAGGAGAAAATATGGTCTTACCACATCGATATTGTGATCCCCCGTCGTCAGCTTCGCTGTGGAATTCTGCGGTAGAGACTCAATGAGCTGCCCGGATTCTGCAAGACAGGAGAGTGATGTCACATCGTCGTCCTTACATTCACTCCATGCAAGTCAACGTTTTGTCTGGAGGATGGTTCACCAGGAAAAGCTGTATCGCTTTCAGTAGACTCCTCAAATGGCTTCACGATGTCTGACGTTTTTGACAGTGATGGAAACAGCTCTGCATCTGAGCCCCCGATCGCATGTGCAGGAGAATGTAGTTGCCCGTTCTCTGTGTGGGGAGTTTAAGATAAGCAAGCAATACTAGGAATTGCGTTGTTACGATTGCATTCTCGTGGTTGCAAATACACATGAAGCATACCTTCTATGCCGTCTGCTTCTGCATCAAATGCTTGGCATGCCGTAACCGCAAATGCTGGCTGCTGGAAGAAAAATGTTCATGTGTCAAATACTGAAGTGAACCAGCAGCAGAAGCAGAAGGCCAGTGATATATATTGCTCACTTGATAAAGGTCGTCACATTCATGTTGTAACACAGCACTTACGCTCTGTGT
Organism: Closterium sp. Naga37s-1; assembly: GCA_947471745.1. Lineage (NCBI taxonomy): Eukaryota > Viridiplantae > Streptophyta > Zygnematophyceae > Desmidiales > Closteriaceae > Closterium > Closterium sp. Naga37s-1. The sequence goes on along the minus strand of CANJKZ010000248.1, from coordinate 1,789,971 downwards.
AACATACGATCTCAGCAAATGCAACAGAAAAAAAAGCAGCAGGAGATGAAGAAAACACTATATCAACCTCACCAGATCCCGGGTCTCAGTTGGACGAGTTAGCATATCATCAGTGGAATTCTGTGAGAGATGAACATGAAATATAGGGAGTGAGGGAAAAGAAGAACCAGAGAGCACAGGCTAAGCTCACCTCGTGAACATCCTTGCTTTCACGGGTTCGCAACGGATCTGCATAAGTCTGCAAAAGGAGGGAATGGAGTGTCAGAAAAATTCATACAGGTCATCAGTCTCAAACCTGAAATTAATGGTACAAATGTGAAGCTTGCCTCATATAAATCTTCAGCTTGACTTGCTAGCAAGCCATCAGCAGGGCCTTTTTCATCCATGGAGGGGGTTTTGGGTGCATCGACATCATTGAGTACCATGTCAGTTAGACATGCACCTTCATTTTGATTTGAGAACTCTGCTTCGTGGACTGTTGCAAGCCGCAAAGGAGAATCACAAGTGATCTTATCACCTGCACCATGATGAAGGGATTAACACATATACCCTTACACACTCAGGAACATACATGCCATGCGAATCAAACTCCACCTGTTGTGCAGTCTGATGCAGCATCAAATAATGTGGAAAGCGATGTTGGCTGGAAAGTCTGAACATTGGAGTGTCATGTAAATACGTAGCAGAAACATGGAAGCAGCACCCAAGCCTCAAGCTCACCTCATGGAGTTCCCCAGTCTCACTTCTTCTGACACCACCAGCTGACACCTGTGCAGGCAGAATGTCAACTGTCAGCAGCAGTCTTCCAGCCCACAATTTTCATATTATTTCTGCGCTCCCACACTCACCAGATGCAGCTGGCCATCTTCATCAGCCAGCGAGTCATCAGAGGGTTGTTTGTCGCCTGACTGAATGTTCTCTGAATAATCACTGCCTTGTGGAGCTGTGCTTTGCACACCAAGAACCTCCAAATTGTCCAGACTTTCTTCTTCTGGAATAGTTGCCAATCTTGAAGGAGAAAGGCATGTCAGCTCACCGGACAGCTTGTAATACGCGTCACACAACAAGGGAGAAAGAGTGCTATGCGGAGTCGTCTTGGCGTCATCATTTTCGTTGGTCCCCTGATGTTGCAACAAATTATCTGACTCATTTTCATGGTGTCCCTGGGGAAGAGAATCATTGACAGCAAGAAGAAAGAGTGGGGGCTGCAAGGATGATGAAACTGGAACCTCCATTTGGGCTGATGGTGGGAAAGTTGGTATAAGTGAGGAGAAGCGATGCTGAAAAGGAAGAGATTGAAGAGGTTGAGGAGGAGGAGGAGGAGGAGGAGGAGGAGGAGGAGGAGGAGGAGGAGGAGGAGGAGGAGGAGGAGGAGGAGGAGGAGGAGGAGGAGGAGGAGGAGGAGGAGGAGGAGGAGGAGGAGGAGGAGGAGGAGGAGGAGTACAAAGAGGGGGAGGAGGGGGGAGAGGAGGAGAAGTAGTAGGCAACGGAGGAGGTGGAGAAGTAGGCGGAGGAGGGGTAGGAGGAGGAGTACAAAGAGGAGGAGGAGGAGGAGGAGGAGGAGGAGGAGGAGGAGGAGGAGGAGTACAAAGAGGGGGAGGAGGTGGGAGAGGAGGAGAAGTAGTAGGCAAAGGAGGAGGTGGAGAAGTAGGCGGAGGAGGAGTAGGAGGAGGAGTACAAAAAGGAGGAGGAGGAGGAGGAGGAGGAGGAGGAGGAGGAGGAGGAGGAGGAGGAGGAGGAGGAGGAGGAGGAGGAGATAAGGAAGGAAGAGGGGGAGGTGGTGGAGGAGTGGATGAAGGATCTAGTGAGTCTGCGATAGTTGTCCGTTGAGTTGTATTGTCAAAATGATGAAGACCATCTGCCATGAAAAGCTTGGTGAGAACAGCTGTGAAGTTGCACAAGTACAGGATGGGATATACGAATACAATGAAACAATACCTTCGCTTTGTGGTGCCTTATCTATTTCGTACTCAGCTTGGGATAAGGAAACAGAGTGACTCCCTCTATTCCCACTGTGCTCTGCTTGTCCACTTTGGTCCTTCACGTTGGCCATTTTCGTATCAAACTCGCTGCTGCGCCTCTGCAATGCCATGAGTTGAAGCAGCAACCTCTCCTCATCTGTCAGCTCACCAATTGACCATGCACTGCAGCTGCTACCTCTGGTTCTTCTGAAGCTTGAACGGTCTCGTGAAGGCAAAACGATATGTCTCAACTCTGATGCAACCAGCTCTTCAGATTGACGTGTATTGTACACATCACACGATAACATCTTTCCCAATGGAGCAGATTGTATACCCGCCTTATGCTCAGCCTCAGCATCAGCCTCAATGGCATCAGGAATACCAGATTGATCTGCAGGATAAGATAAGGTATATTAGTGGTAGTCATTTTCACAAAGAACCAATGCGTCCTTACCATCAGCAGGCTTCCTGAGCACCCTGTCTCCAGATGGCAGACGGTCTGCATCCAGTGGAAGGCATTCCTGTTCGATCAAATTTTCTGGTTCTGCTCCCCTTGGTGTATGCGAGGTGGGTATGCTGCTCCACATGTTGGTCTCCAAAAACGAACTCTGATCGTCATAACAGGAATGAGGCGTGCGAGAAGGTGACGTCTCAGGAGAAGGCAAAGCGCTAAGGGATGGTGAAAATAGCCAGGTTGACGCCGAATCTTCCCCCATGGATGCATAGTCTTCAGCATATTCAGAAAACAAATCGTTACTATGCAGTGCTGGAGGACTGGTTGGAATGTATGAGTTATGAAGCCCCTCAGACGATGCTGTTCGTTGGTTGTCGCTGATAATATCTGGCGTTGTTGTAGGATGATCGTTGCTAAACTTCTCCTTCAAAATAAGAAGAAAAGGAGGAATCAGATTCATTATCAAGAATCGTTGCACAATACAACATAATTATCGAGTGGTCAACGTACAGGTTGGCGAATGTGCATGATCGTTGAAACCTGGCGATTTAAATCAGGTGGTGATGACTTTGACGGCCTCTGACGTGTCATAGGAGGGCACGAAGCTGGATCAGTCGAGAAAGGTTGGATTTCTCGTAACAATGTAACCGTAGATCTTGGTTCGGACGTCCTTTGATGGGACCTCGACTCATCGCCATAGATCGCGCTGGAAGTTGAAGGCTGCACTGACCTCCCCGGCAGATATTTGTAACTTCTCTGCGTAGCCTCCGCTGATGAAGCTTTTGATGCACTTGATTTCTTTTCCTCCCGAACCGGACCCTCTCGAGAAGCCGTAGGCAAATCTCGTCGAGTCAATCGGGGAATTCGCGACAGCGAAGGAATCAGGGATACACCAGGTTGTACAACCCTGGTCCGCAAGTTTTTTGGAGGCTTCGGAATGGCGGATGGCTTGGAGCCTGGTGTTGAATCGCCAGGAGACAGAGCTGGGGGATCTGGAGATGACCCTTTACGTAGACCAACAGATCGAGCACGCGGTCGTGACAACATGGAGGTTTGACCAGCCAAAATGCGTCCAGGCTCAACAACAACATCCTTATCTCGCTTCCGGTCTCGAATCGAAGGTATGGACGACTCGATTGTAATGTTGCTGGACGCTGATTCATCGTTGTTCACAGTTGTCGTCTCTTCCTGACAAATAAATGAAAGGAAGAGACATAAGGCGCATGATATTTCCACTGTATTCTGACGACTGCAACGGCGGAAGTCCGAATGCTTGCCTTTTTAGTCATGCTTAGCCTTCTGACCACTGAAGGGGACCCTCCAAATCCTCGACTCGTAGAGCTCGAAGAGCGAAGCTCTTGATTGTTGAATGGATCATATAACCTGCAGCGTTCGTGTTTAGGTTCAGTGTTTTCAAGGTCAAGTTTGAGCTTCACAGAATGATCATTACCAATCCGAAGGGGTCGTGCCTTCTTCCAGAGATATGCGTCCAAATAAATCGTCATATCGTCCGCTTTTGTGTCTGGTTTCGTCGCTGTGAATCACATTTGTTCCACTTTGGCTTGAGCCTTCTCCTCCGAGCTTCGGCGAATTCCTCCACAGCCGCATGTTGTGAAGTAGTTCCTCATCAATACTAAGGGATCTTCTTCGCGGACGCCTAGAACTGGGAGAGGAAGAGCGATGCGTTTGGTCTGCGTCGTTCGATTCAGCTGACTCAGCTTCCATGACCGAAGCCTCCATTACACAAGGAAAGTGGAGCCTACACAAAACGAAGCTTGAAAATGTGGTAGACTAGGAGGAGTCTCACGATCAGCGGGCAGGCTGACAAAGCAATCGGTCGTCAATAGGCAAATCCGCGGATGCGTCAGGGTGGCGAACGCGCGACAAAGAAATAGCAGTAATGTTACGGATGCAACCGACACTTCCACAGTTCTGCTATACACTGATGAAGATTTTACCTTCAAAATATATCAAGGCAGCATGGGAAGAACATGAATCCTTTGAGAAAAATACTGAACTATAAAATCACTATATTAAAAATAAAATACACGTACATGAAATTTATTATGAACAGAATGATCACGATAATGAGTTTCAAGCATCCTCAAAATATGGTAATCGGTTTATTTAACACATCTTCTGCACAATTAGGTACTCTGGACTTGACTGGATATGCGGTAAGATCACAACCCACATCGGTCTATAATGTAAACCGACCAGGAAAGCTCACATACCCTAGGTGGCTGGGGAAAAAACCACTGCGTTGGCAAACAAATCCGACATGTGTAGTGTCTATTGTTCTTGCAAACAGATAGCTGCTGAGTCCGTTTTAAGCACTATTGACTATACTGCGTACAACACCTGGCGGCCATGCACCTCCGCGCCTTATCATCTTAGCGGGCAGCCGCAAAATCAAGGTTTGTAGTCCAGTCACCACCACCAGCACTGTGGAGATTCTCACTCCATCTCCCGCGCGGATCGCAGCGCGTCGATGCACGCTTAGCCGCTTAAAAGCGTCGCTGGCTGTGGTTCCGCCGAGTCTCCCGCGCTGTCCCGACCTGCTGCGATAGCGATCCTCGCAACCTGTCGCACCCGCCGCACCCGCCGCCGCAGCGACAGTAGCAGCAGCGATGGCCGTAGCGGCAGCGCCGACGAACCTGTTCTTGTGCAGCCGCGAGAGGCTGGCTACATCTGACGCGCAGCGGACGCCTACAAGATTAACTAGACCAACAGCATTAACAGCGTCCGCAATTTCGCCGTCAATAACGCTCTTCCCGCTGTACCAGCCTCTCGCTCATGCTCCAATTCGGGTTGGTTTTCACTCTCAAGCGCAGGTCCATGCTCTCGCTCGGCCCGCTTTACCGCGGCACGTGAGACCGCAGGCTTGCAGGAGTTTGCGCGTGGCCTGCGAGGAGGCGCGGCACGAGACGGCGGACGGCAGCCGCGACGCGGTTAATCTCGAGGATCGCGCGATCCGTGCATCGGGCGCTCCCCGTCGATCCCGCTTTGCCGGATTGCACAACCCCGAGGGGGGGTTACCAACGGAGGGCCTACCACCGCGAGGGCTACAGACGGCCGCAAGCTCTCGTGGCGCGTTTACCGAGGATGGGCAGGGGCTTGCATCGGCGAAGCGGCGAGTGCAGGGGCCGTGGAGGCAGCACTCTTCCTTCTGGCTGCGATCCGTCGATCATCCCACTCTTCACTCTCTCCCGCTCCGCTCGGCCGCGCCCTCCGCCTTCCCGCCCTCCTCCGCCTCTCCCGCCGCCTCTTCTGCCGCCTCCTCCGGCGCCTCGTCCTCCTGCGCTTCCTCACGGCTGCGCCCCTCTTTCCGTGCCGCCTCGTCGCATTGGCGGGCCTCCGCGGTTCCGGCAGGCTCGGCAGGAGGCTCGGCAGGCTCCGTCTCGTTAGAAGCTGACGCGTTACTGGGCACGGGCCCGGCGCAAGAGGCCGCTCTGGCGGACAAAGCGATCGCGCGAGCGGATGCAGCAGCGGCGGCGGCGGTGGGTGGTGGTGCTGGCGCTGGCGCGTTGACTGTAACGGGGGGTGGACGAGACAACGGACGTAGAGAATCGAATCCTAAAATTAATCATCTTACTTCCCGTCCTGGCCCAACCTCCAGTGACTCTCGGTCTCAACAGCTAGCTCTCCTACAATCTAGGACTGTTCACAAGACTTCAGCAGCTAGCTCGTCTACAGCGTCGAAACCGTCTACAATCGCGCTCCCTCTCCGCCGCCGCCCGTTTCTGTTCCCCCTCCGCCTCCTCCGCGTGCGCTTCCGCCTCGCGCGCCGCGCCCTGCGCGCGCTCACCTTGCGCCAGGCCCTGGGCGTGCTGCTCGCGGTCTCCTATTGGCTGCGCTGGCCGCTGATCGCGCTGGCGCTCGTGCTGGGTGCCACGTGGCAGATGAGGAATCCGGGAGTGCGGGCGGCGAGGCCCGTCGCGTATTCTGACATGGTGGCAGCGGTGAAAGCGGGGAGAGTTAAGAACGCGGCTATGGAGGAGAGCTCGAATCGCATCTGGTTCAACGTGCATAGTAGGAGCGCTGCTGATGTGGTCTCTGATGCTGACGTGGGCTCTGCTGCTGACGTGGCCTCTGCTGCTGCTGATTCTGCTGATGCTGATGCATCTGCCTCTGGTGTCACCGCCACCACATCTGCTGCGGTATCTGATCGACTCGCTGACAAGCTGGAAGCAGCAGCAGCCCCAGCAGCAGCACCAGCAGCAGCAGCGGTGGCACCAGGGGAGGCTGGCAGTAGAACTACTGTTACCAATGCACCTACTGCTACCGGCTCTGCCGATGTTGCCACCCCTGCTCTTGCTCCTGCTCCTGCTCTTACGCTCACCTCCCCGTCTCTCCTCCCTCCCTCCCCCACCCATGCCTCCTGGCGCTCCTTCCTCGTCTCCCTCGGCCCGCCCTGGTCCTCCCTCGTGCGCCTCCCAGCCGATCCCCCCTTCGCCTACGTCTCCCGCCGCATACACAACGACGAGTCCTTCCTCCTCCCTCTCCTCATCACTCACAACGTGCGCGTCGCCTCCGTCCCCGTCCCAGCCTCCCAAACCCTCCGCACCGTTTTCTTAACCGCTCTAACCGTTTGGATACCCGTTGCACCGCTGATTTACCTCATGATGAAGCAGCTGAATGGGGGGAAGGACGGCGGATGGCGCCGGGGGGGAGGGGGGCGGGGGGCGGGTGGGGGGAAGGGCGGAGGGAAAGGGGGAAAGAGAGGAGCAGGAGGAGGGAGGGGGGCTGCAGGAGAGGTGAGATTTGAAGATGTAGCTGGGGTGGACGAGGCGAAGCGAGAGCTCATGGAGTTAGTCCAGGGGATTAAAGGAGCTGGCGCGTTTGCTGCCATGGGCGCACATATCCCCAAGGGCGTTCTCCTCATCGGTCCCCCTGGCACGGGTAAAACGCTGCTAGCTCGCGTGGTGGCAGCAGAAGCAGACGTGCCGTTCTTCGCTGCGTCTGCGAGTGAATTCGTGGAGATGTTTGTTGGGAGAGGCGCGGCCCGCGTACGGGAGCTGTTCCGAGAGGCGAGGAAGGCCGCTCCGGCGATAGTTTTCATAGATGAGATAGACGCGGTGGGGGCGCGGCGTGGCGCGAGCAGCAACGACGAGCGGGACCAGACTCTCAACCAGCTGTTGACGGAGCTCGATGGGTTTGATTCGCCTGATGATGGGGTGCTGCTGCTGGCTGCGACTAACCGGCTTGACACGCTTGACCCGGCGCTGACTCGCTCGGGGAGGATTTCGAGAAGGGTGATGGTGCCTCTGCCGGATGTGGATGGGCGGAGGGATATTCTGAGAGTGCACATGCGGAGGATGCAGGAGCGGATGAAGGGGAGGAGGAGCGGTGCGGGGGAGGGGCGAGGGGGGGGAAGCGTGGGAGGGAGTGTGATGGGAGGTAGAGGCGGCATTGGAAGAGTTGGAAGTGTGTGGGATGTGCTGGGGGAGGAGGAAGAAGAGGAGGGGATGAGGACAGTGGTGGCGAGGTATTCAGAGGGGTTTTCAGGGGCGGATCTGGAGAATGTGGTGAATGAAGCGGCATGGCTTGCTGCCAGGAGTGGTGAGCGAGCTGAAGTTTCCCTTGGTGCCTTGTTCCATCATTGCGTGGTTGTCTTTCTTGCAAGCCTGCTTGCCTGCTTACTTCCCTGCGTGCTCACTTGTGTGCCTGTTTGGGGAATGTGGTGAGTGAGGCAGCTTTGCCCGCTGCCCGGAGTGGTGAGGGAGATGGATGGATGAATGGATTACTTTTGTTCTGCTGATATTTCCCTCCGGTGCCATGCCTTGTTGGCTTGGTATCTTGATTCCTTGATCATCGTTGTTCCACCCGCTTCTAACTTAAGTCTGTCTACTCACGTGCCATGCATCCACATTCACCTGCGTGCCTCGTCTGTTTGCTTGCGTGCTGGTTTGTCTGCCAGTTGTCTTGGTCACCTGTGTGCCTGTGTACGTGCAGGCGAGGCACGGGTGAGTCTGGACCATTTCCTTGATGCGGCAGAGCGCACGCGCACCTTTTGAGGCGCCTCAAAAGTCACCCCTTTGCTTGTTTGCTTGCGTATTAGCGTGCGTGCAGGCGAGGCACGGGTGAGTCTGGACCGTCGTCCCGATGCAGTGGAGCGCACTTGCAACGGCATCGACATCACCAGCAGCAGTTCTGGCTTTCGCATCAAACCCTGTGCCTGTTCCCCCTACGTCCCCCCCCCCCCCCGCATCCACCTCCTTGCCACATTGCGTGCAGGCGAGGCACGTGTGAGTCTGGACCATTTCCTTGATGCGGTGGAGCGTACGCGCAACGGCATCGGCATCACCGCCACCACCACTGGCCTTCGCATGAAGCCCCGTGCCCGTGGCAGCAGCAGCAGCAGCAGCCCCGTGCTGGGGTTTCTATCCCGTGCCCTTGGACCGTTGGCACAGCAGCAGGAGAAGGATGTGCCTGCACGTGCCATCTCACCCGGCATTTGAATCTGCGAATAATTAATGAACGAATGAGCTGTGAATGAGCGGACGAGCTACGAATGAGCGGACGAGCTACGAATGAGCGGACGAGCTACGAATGAGCGGACGAGCTACGAATGAGCGGACGAGCTACGAATGAGCGGATGAGCTATCCAGGTGCCCTGCCCTGAGCTGCCTTGAGCGCGGTTAAGTTGGGTTTAGTTGAGTCCGTAGTCCGCCCTGGCTAACGCACCTCGGCTTGTAAAACCATACCGTTTCTGTTGGCAACCATGCTATCACAACAATGAATGTGAGGATGAAAATTTCATTCTCTTCCTTCTAGCACAGTGCCGTACAGCTCACCCAGGATATGAATGAAAAGTACCAGGTGCTATCATCTGGTCCTCGATGAGGACTCCTCGTGTGGTATTTACATGCACGTGCTGTGTTCCTCGGGTCAGATGCCAGCGCACCACCACCACTGCTTGCATAACAAGAGATGCCCTGATCTGGTGAGGTAAGGTGAATCAGCAGTACCTGTGGTGATTGAGTAACCCATATATGTTGATGTTTCAGCACAACACCCAAACCATACAATACAACTGCGTGTTAATTAAGCGATTATACCTACCACACCCCCCTAGTCCTTTCCTGTAACCTGACCCCGTCCCCCTCAACACGCCCTAATCCCCCCCCCCCCCACACACTTCATCCCCTCTACACACCCCCAACCCACCCATCCCGTCTAAACTAGGCTCATCTTATGCCATCTACCCCCTTCGCAACGCAAGTCTCTCACCTCTCTCACCTCCTCCTCACCTCCTCCCCATCATCCTCCTCCTCTATCTCCCCAGACGTCACTTCCCCCTCCCAGTCCGCCCGAGCACTAAACCAGCCCCTCCTCTTCCCACTCGTGGCCTCATCCTCGCCATAAGCAGCCCCACTACCGTACTCCCCGCTCATGCTCTCGCTCACAACAGCCAGCGTTACTGATGCTGTTGCTGCACTCAAGCTCTGGCTCTGGCTCTGACTCTGGCTGTTCTCACACTCGTACGAATCACTCCGAACCGACCCATTCTCACCCCCCTCACCATCCCCGTCCCCCTCCTCCTCGCTTTCCTCCTCCTCTTCTTCCTCGTCCTCTGAATCCAGGTGTAGCTTTGGCATGGCAGAACCGGCAACAGGCAGCGGGGAATCAACCCCAGGGCTGCGCTGCTTGAAAGAGAGCTCAAAAGTGACCTCATCACCACGCACATCCCCTTCCGCTGCAGCTGCACCACCAGCTGCGGCACCAGCAGCAGCAGCACCAGCACCAGCAAGAGCACCAGCAGCAACAAGCTCTCCGTGTAAGTCCAGCCGCAACATCCCCAATGCTGTGGCCACCTGGGCCATGGACGGGTCAACTGCTGCTTCCTCCGTGCCAGCCTTGCCCCCTTCCGCACCACCATTACCAGCAGCACAAGCAGAAGCAGAAGCACCAGCAGCACCCAGAGCAACGAGCTCTCCCTGCAGATCCAGCCGGAGCATCTCCACAGCCGTGGCCACCTGCGCCATGGAGGGGCGTGCGGGGGGAGCAGGCAGCACACAGCGCAGTGCCAGCTCCACCACTCCACTCACCGCTGCCACACACGCTGCTTCCACCGCCGCACTCACCAATCCCGCTGCTGCCCCCTGCTTCGCTGCTCCCGCTGCTGCCCCCTCCTTCACTCCTCCCTCTGCTGCTCCTGCTGCTGCTCCCGTTCTGGCTGCTGCTGCTGCTGCTGGTTCCCTTCCAGACTTCCCTGTCACCACTGGAGACTTCCAGGACCACGCAAAGAGCTTGCTTGCAGCAGCGGAGCCTGCGCTGCTGCGTCTGCTGCTCTGAGTAACCCCTGAGTATGAGCTGACCGTGGTTGCTGAGGACTCGCCCTCCTCCCCTTCTTCCAGGGTGCTTCTGGTGAAGGTGGAATCTGTGCCGGCGCCAGCAGCACCAGAAACAGCAGTCGTGACGGTGCTTGTACTAGCACAGGACACCAACCCACTCACCTCGCTCTCCTCCCTACACACCACCCGGCCACTGCCGCTGATCTCCGGTTCAGCCCAGAGGCCCAACGCCGGGTCTACAATCACACGCGGATCCCCTCCCTCTAGAAGCATCCGCACCCATGTGACTATATGGAGCGGGGAATGGCGCTGATGGTGAGGGGGAGAAGTGGGGGAGGAGCAGTGGAAGGTTGGTGGGGGAAGGGGCATGGGCGTGGGTGTGGGTTGGTGTGTGGGAGAGGAGGGGTGGGCGATGGGTGATTTGTCCAAGGGAAGGGACCAGAGGGACAGCTTGCTGCCTGTCTCCTCCTCCTCACTCTCTCCCTCACTCCCTTCCTCACTCACTCCCTCACTCCCCTCCTCAGCGTGCCGCCCCCCTATCCCCCCTGCTCCCCTTGCTTCCCCAGCCTCCCTCGCTCCTCCTGCACCCCCAGTAGCAGCAGAACCACCACCACCAGCAGCAGCGAGAGCAGCGAGGTGCAGGTCTCTCTGCCCTCTCACAACGGGTCGCCTACCCGTCACGAGCTCTAGCAGCAACACGCCCACGCTGAACACGTCACCTGCCACCGTGGCAGCCACGTGGGGCTCCAGGCACGGGGACAGGGACGCGCGCTGCAGCTGCTGCTGCCACGTGTCAGTGTACGCTGCGCTGTCACTGGACGTGTCAAATACAACTTTGCGCTCTTTCCTTCCCCGCTCCCTGTCTCTCTGCTGTCGTAGCTGCTGCTGCTGCTGCTGCTGCTGCTGCTGCTGCTGCCCCTGCTGGTGCTGGTTCTGATGATGCTGATGATGATTATCCTGTGCTTTCTCCTCCTCTTCCTCCTCTCCCCCCCATTCCAACTCCCGCCTTCCCCAGTCTTCCCCTTCCCTCACCGCGCATGCCCCACCCCCCACCGACTGCACCAGCAACGCGCGCAGGTGCTCACCCCCGATCACCCGCGCGCGCCCCTCCCCGTCCACGATCACGTTTTCCGCGGACACTGCGCCGTGGGCGCGGGGGGGCAGAAGCAGCAGGCGGGAATACAGGCGCTCTTTGCGCCTGGGGGGCTCGTGCGCCTGCAGTTGCGCGTGCAGGTGCTGCAGCGCGCTCGCCACGTCCGCCGCTACCTGCAGGCGCTGGGGGAGCGATAGGGGCGCTGCGCGCGCTGCTGCGCGCACTGCTGCGCGCGCTACTCCCCGCGCAACTCCACGCGCAGCTGCCGGTTCAACTGCAAGCGGCAGCGGAGGGGGAATACCAGCAGGGTCGGCGCAGTGGAGCGCCGCGGAGAGCGCTTCTCCTTCCGCCATCTCCAGCACGAGTATCCGCTCCGCGCATTCGCGGCAGAACGCCACCACGCGCGCAAGGCGCGGGTGCGCCATGCGCCCCAGCGCCATGGCGGCTTCCGCGAACGCCTCAGCCGTCATCGACACCACTGCCTCTGGCGATGCCGCCACTGCTATTGCTGCTCCTCCTCCCCTTCCTCCTCCTGCTGCTGCTGCTGCTGCAGCGGCTAGAGCGTCTGCTCCCTTCTCCCCTGCTCCTTCCCTGCCCCTCTCCCCTTCCCTCTCCTCATCCCCGTCAGACGACCGCCCGCTTCCCGAGCCTCCAGGGGAGGTTGGGGAAGGGGAGAGGAGGGAGAGCTTGGCGCGCTTCACAGCCCAGACCTGCCCCGAGGCTGGGCAGCAGGCTCGGTAGACGGCGACAGAGCGCCTCTCGTGGAGAATGCGAGCTTGTGCGAAGTTGTCCGTCATCGCCAGCACCTCCTTGAGACTCATTTCGCGAACGCCCGCCCATTTCGCCACGGCTCTGGTAACCTCCTGTTGGCGAAGTTCGCCTGTCGCAGCAGCTGCACCAGCACAAGGAATGCTGCCGTCTCTTCCTGCGTTCGCCGTGTTGGCCGCCGCATCGCCTTCATGCTTGCTTTCCTCATTGTCCTCATTATAATAGCACTCGCTCTTTGCCCTTGCCCCATTAAATTCGTCACTCTCTTTTACGCTAGATTCCACTCCCTCGCAGTCATTGCTCTGCTTGTCTTCACTCGTTTCTTCTCTTTCCTTTTCATGCTCATCGTAATCCTCCTCCTCCGCCCTCCCCTTCTCACCCCCCTTCGTATTCGCACGTGAGCGCCACCAAAAGCCAAAGCCAGGCCACCCACCCGCTGAATGCACCACGCCGCCATTACCCTCCGCTCTCTCCGCTTTCACCGCTGTCTCCGCGCTAGCCTCCTTCGCCTCTGCACTAGGATTAGCAGCAGTAGCACGACCACCAGCAGCAGCACCCGCAGCACCCGCAGCGGCAACCGCAGCTGCAGCAGCAGAGGCTGTTGCTACATTCGTCCCCCTTTCCTTCATTCCTCCGTCCGCCGTTGCCTCTCCCATCCCTTCATCCATCCCCTCATCCACCGCAGTCAACCGCTCCAATTCCTCTTTCGACGCCTCACCCACCCCACTCACCTCATCCGCTCTCACTACACCCATCTCACCCTCACAGCCACCACCACCACCACCACCACCACCACCACCACCCACTCCTCCTCCTCCTCCTCCTCCTCCTCCTGCGCTTTCCCCGCCGCGGCTCGCACTAGCGTCAGCCACGCGGCTCGACGGCAAGCTAAGCCGGCCCACAGTCGCCCACGCCGCCGCAGCAACCCCCGCAATCGCCGCGTGCGCTCCCACCATCCACCCGCCATTTCCTCCTCCTGCTGCTGCTGATGCTGCTGCTGCACCCTGTTGCTGTGACGCCGTGTGACCCTCCTCTGCGCCCCCTCCCGTCGCTCCTCCCGTTCCTCTTTCCTGCTTTCGTGCGGACCTTCCTGCTGAAAAGGAGCCGAAACCGAACCTCCCACTGCTGATGCTGCTGCCGCCCTTGCGACCAGCAGCAGCAGCAGCAGCAGCAGCAGCAGCAGCAGCAGCAGCAGCGGCAGCGGCAGCGGCAGTGGTAGCGGCAGCCGGGGCTGGTGAATCAGCAGTAGCAGTAGCAGGAGGAGGTGAGGTTGCACGGAGGAGGGAGAGATCGGGCGTGTGGCACGGGGACATAAGGAAAGATGGCTCCTCTTCCTCCTCCCTCTCCTCCCTCTCCTCGCCTTCCTCCCCCGCCTCCCACTCCTCCGACTCCCCCTTCTCGTCCTCTTCCCCTTCTAATAGGTCTTCTATTTCAACCACTTCTACTACTTCCACTCTCCCCTGCCACGTCCCCTCCATACCTTCCCCTCCCACAGCCCCCGCCTCGGGATCCTCCCACACCGCGCCGAGCTGCGGGTCCAGGTTCGGCACAGCCTGCCACGCCACGTCGGACCGGTGCGCGCCAGCCTGGCTCACGCTGGCACGTGGCGAGCACACGCGCACGCGGCCTTTGAGGGAGTTGCTACTGGAGGCGGACGGGGAGAGGGGAGAGGCGGAAGCGATCCTCCCGCGGGGGAGAAACGCAGCGAACCAAGCGGACGAAGCCGCGAACCAACCCCAGCGCTCCCGCGATTGCTCGCTCCGCTCCTCGCGCTCCCCGCCCTCCCCGGGCTTCTCCGCGGCTGCCCCTTTATCCATCGCGCCACAGCAGCTAGAACCCGCCAAGGCTGCTGCATTTCCACTCTCCTCGTCTCCGTCATACTCCTCGTCTTCCAGTTTTTTCACAAGCTGGGGATCTGCGGCACCGCCAGCAGCGGCGGCAGCGGCGGCGGTGGCGGCGGCGGTGTTTGCGCGGCCTATGAAATAAAGACGCGCGATGACCACCATGGCCGCAATCAGCAGCAATCCGCAGAAGCAGAACCCCGCAAGAATGGCGATCGAAGCGTTCTTAGACAGCCCGTTAATGCTGAACGACTCATCGCTGCTACTGCCACCGCTGCTGCCGCTGGCGCCGGTGCTGCCGCTGCTGCTGTTGCTACTGCCAGTGCTCGAGGTACCATTATCAACCCCCGTGTTTCCCTCATCCCCCCCGTTCCCTCCGCTCCCTCCGCTTTGCCCTCCGCCATTTCCGTTTTGCTCTCCGCCACCCGCTGCCCCCGCGCCCGGGCTCCCCGCTTGACCCTTTTCGCCCATCCACCAAGCGGGTGGTTCCTCCTGCGCACTGCTGCTGCTGTTTCCGCCTTCCGCCCCGGGTAACTGCGGAAAGAGGGCCGGATTTGACGGCGCGGAACCCGGCGGAGACGCCGCGAGGGAGGAGTTATCGCCGCCGACGTGCTGACGCCACCATTCAACCCCTTCCACGCGATCGCCATTCTCCGTGTAATAAGGCGGCGCGGTGACCACTCCAGAGGAGTATGGGATGTTGCCGCCGTGCATTGCGAGCGGCATGAGCGCGTTTCCGCGACTGCTGCTCTGCGAACTGTTATCTGTAACCGTTACGGCGGTTGGTAACAGCTGCGACGGGTCGTAGCCCACGGGTCCGCCCGTTGTGGGGAAGTCTGCGTAGTCGTACGGATCATCGTAACTGTACGGATCGACGTGACCGTACGAATCAACTTCTTGAAGCCCGCGCCATTGTAATGAGTGCAACGATCCTAGGGAGTCTAGAGAAGCCCGCGCTGGGCTACGATCGGGGCCGTTGATCCGATCACGATCGTCGCGGGAGAACCCGAGCGATTTGCGCGATTCCGTCGCTTGATGCGACGAGTCTGTCGCCGCGGAAACGAGGGCGATGAGGAGAGGAAGGAGCGCGACGCGAAACGAAGCCGATCGAATTCCGAGTTTATGGGAGCGGGTTTGAAGGAGTGTCGATCTGGAGAAGCGAGCGAGTGTAGTTAATGGTTGGTGTAAGGCCCCCCGCGACTCGCGGGGGGAAGAGGAGCCAACGGTTGGCCCTCTCATCGGAAACGGGAAACTGTGAAAAGGGGAAGTAGGAGTGTAATACTAGACGATGAGTCGATTTCTTAGGCTTCGAATGTACAAAATCGGGTGACGAATCTGCGCCGAGGTAAGATGAAGACGTGAAAGTAAAAGGAAGGGAAGGAATGGTCATGGAAAACCAGGGAAGATTTGGGAGAAACTGGCTGTGCTAGAGAGCCTGAAACTTGCCATGATTGGCTTTGCCGCGTTCATCGTTAGCATTGGGGAGCTTTGGAAAAAGGATAAGTGAGGGCGTACAGGCTAATGGAGCAAGGCATGAGATAATACTTGACCAGGACACTGATTCCTTTTCGCGCGGTAAGCTGTCCTGCCACGGAGACAACGGCTTCAGAACCCGGAAACAGCAGCAGGAGCAGACTCGACGAGTAAAAAATGGCTGGTATATGTGGGTCGTGCGGGGGAATTATGCAAGTCTCCATCGCAGGAGCATCAGCACAATCACAGCAGGCAAGGCAAGTACAGCGGATTAAACGCTTTAGTGAGCCAATGAAATCGTTTTGGTCTGGTCATGCCTGAGTTTGTGCAGCTGCCATGTCGTGCCGTGTGTGATAGCGCGCGCGTAGACAGAGACAGACTGAGGACTGAGTAGGACGCGTCTCCCCCCGATCTGAACCTCCCAGTCCTTGCCTGATTTGCCAGAATGCACCGCTCCCAGACTCTGACTGCTTTGTGAATGTCGGAAAATGTGGCGCACATTTCGAACCGCGTAGGTGCCCGCCATCGCGGCGCGGACTCCATAACCACCAGAACACCAGCCTGCAGGTTGGGTTTTTGCCAGGGGCGCTGGCGAATCAGTGGAGCAGGTAGGATTTGGAAGCTCGCTATTGGCTAGAAGGGGGCTCTGGGTTCTGCTCCAGCACCAGTGTTTTCGTGTACTACAACTGGTTTCAGTATGCAAGATAAAGTAGGAAAGTAACAATAAGCAGAAATGAACCAGAAACAAAATATGTATAAGCCGAATCAGCAAAGTATTCCTGCTCCCATTTCATGCAAACTCTGAGCCAAGTGCCATCACTACATATTCGAGGAGAATGCATATATTGAGAGGATTTGCAGCAAGATCAATATCTGATGAACATGCTACAATGGATTGCTGATTCTGGTGCTTGGCCCATGGTTATTGTTATATTGCTATTGTGCTTATGTGTTTGTGTTTCCACTTCACTTCCAGGGCATTAAAGATTCATAACAGCCTAAACACTGGAGAAGATGACAAAATGCAGGGGGGGGCGACCAGATACATGTGCTGGTCAATGTACGGTGGATCACTCCAGGTAGTCCAGTGCAACTGATGTCAAGAACAAGCACCAGCAGGCTAGTGTTTTCAAATGTCAATTAATGTCAAGAAAGCTCATTGCCAAGGCTCTGGCTTACATGGGCATAGGTAACGAAGGCAGCACACTAGCACGCATGCAACATGCTGCCCCTAAAACCTCGTAAATATACCTAACACTGCTATCCTAGAAGGAATACACAGAGAAGGGGAAGAGAAAGGGAATTTGAGACCGCCAGCGCGCGGCCCTAAACCTTACCCTAGATACCGAAGACCCTAGATACCTCGTGGTCCACGAGGGAGGAGACCAACACCTCGTAGTACCGAATTCGCCAGGCACACGAACAGGATCGGCGCGGGGGTAAAGGGTTGGAAGGTGGGGGAGCGGAGCGTGAGGAGGAGGAGGAGGAGGAAGCGGGTGAGGGATCGGAATTTTGTCAGTACGGGTCAAACGGGTGATGCCGATGGGGAGATCAGGAGCGTCGTAAACGCACGAGTCTCGACGTCTCTCCAAGTGAGACGCCTCTCTCCCCCTGCCCTCTCTCGGTCATCAGGCTGTCCGGATGGACGATGGCGATCCGGGGCCTTCCTCCTCGTCCTCTATCATCACAGCCTTGCCCTTGTGCTGGGCACCGGACGGCACGACGCGCCCGACGAGACACATGCGCGCCACGAGGAGCGACCCGAGGATGAGTAGGATGCCGCCCAGACAGCACGCCACCACGATCGCGATCGACGCGCCCTCGGGAAGGCCGTTGATGCTGAATCCGCTGCTGCCGCTGCTGCTGCTGCTGCTGCTGCCGCTGGAGGTGCTATTGCTGCTGCCAGACGTACCCTGCTCCTGCTTCTGCTGGTTCTCGCCGGGCGAGCTATCACCGTCAGCACTACCCTCACCGTCACCGTCGCCGTCACCGTCGCCGTCGCCGTGGCTCGGAGGAGAGGTTGAAGGCGGCGCGGCGGTGCCATTTCCAGAGTTATTGCGCCACCACACGTCACTCCCTGCAATACCCTCCACGCCGCGCCCGGAGTCCGTATCGTTGGCGCTCGTGGGCGGGGACGGGTCTTTAGTCGGGTAAGGCACCCGGCCGCCGTGCGTGCCGAGCGGAAGAAGACCGTTGGCGCGGCTGTCGCTGACGTCTGTGTCGCTGGCGCCTTCGCCGTCGGGGTTCTCGTCTGTAATGCCCTTGATGACCAGAGCGGAACCGTCGTCGGGCGCGTCGTCGGTGGGGAAGTCCTTGTAGTCGTACAGGTCGGCGTACGGGTCGTCGGCTTCGTCGAGGAACCGTCGCTGGGGGAGTGTGCGACGTTGTGCGACGGATGCGACGCTATGCTGGGAAGCCAGGCATGGTAGAACCTGGGCGACGAGGAACGCGCAGACGAGGATGGAGAGGAGCTTAGAGGGTATCATGGCTGTTTGCTGGGAATCAATGTCTCTGTTTTGGTGAGCAACAACAACAAGGTGTTCAGTTTTGCTGTTTAAACCGAGTTGAGGGGCAGAAAGGTGCCTGGGTTTGAGCTGTTCAAAACGGAATGAGAAACTATCGCTCGTAAAATGCTCCGAGGAAGAAAGAGTACATGGATTAGACTCTGGTGAGAGCAGGCAATGGAATTTGAGCTCTACAGGACACGCAGGAGGTATTGTGTGTCTCTCTGTCGGCGGTCACAGGCGCCTCGGGACGTAGTTCTGTGCAGAAGACTTGGGTGGGAGCGACTCTGCAGAGAAGGCCGCAGGCGGGTACAAAAGGTGTGCGCGGAAAGAAAGTGCTGGCTGGCATTGGTGTGTGCGCGAACGAAGAAATGTTTTGGGAGGAGTCAAGGAAGAGATATTGGCGAAAGGGTTACGAGGAGACGAGACGCGACGACGACTGCGCGAAAACGAAAAGTCGAAATTTCTCATCACTTTTCGACCTAGGCTGGCTGGCAGGTGCGCTGAAAGGAGGGAAGGAGATTTCTGCCAGGAATTTGTCGCGCCGTTGTGGAAGAGGACGGGGCGCTTTATGAGCGGCGCGAAATGTGGCAGAGGGAAATCTCTGTCACACGCGGTTCGGAGATGCCCACAAGATCGCTTCCTGCAACGAAAAGGTGAAGTTGCACAACCGCCTCGTCCGGTGAACTTGCCTGTTTCGATAAACGATAAGCATTTTATATTCTCAGAGAAGTGTACGTCCTCCGTCAAATATCTTAGAGAGAGCTTTGCATCAAATGCTGCATGGATTCCTTCAGTGGTAACTGCCTTTAATATTTCATAACCAGTTTTAAATTGCAACTACTACATCCTGAATCTTGTATATGAGACTCAAACATGTCAATCGTCAACCTCTAAATTAGGTACCTGTTAGACATATTGAGGGACCTACACATCTGTAAAATTAACAATGTAGCGAAACATAGCACTACGAGAAAATACAAGATATCCGATGCGATCTCAAAGGAACTGTGGGGAGCAATCCGCTGACCACACATCGTCCCGCTGGAAGCAAACGTAACGACAGAACTAGTAAAGCTGGATGAGGCGAACGTTGCACTTCCAACATATAAAATCCCGGTGCAAGTTTCGGAATACACCCTCTTTCTCACCTATCTCACCGGCGGAAGCACTGGCTACAGTGTTTGGACGTAGCGGGCTGGTGAGATAACTCGGTTGCGGGCAAAGTCGCACGAGGGTTTGAAACACGCCTTGGGCCGTAAAAACCATTAACGTTGAATAACCATCCCAACTGCTTTGAAAACAACAGTACCGTTCCAGAACTTAAAAAATCTTGACTAAACGCCCTGGGTAAAATTGTCACTATAACGCATGTGATTGGGACCTTCTTGGGTCCGGTGCGGTCACACTAAGCGTCTTTGTCAGTATAACATATGCCAGTCTATCGAGAATGAGGGTGTACACTGGATTTCCAGAAGCAAGCCACGGTGGTGTTCTGGACTTCGGTTTTATTTTCATGATTGTACCACGTGACCGATGCTGCCCTCCCTGCAGAGCAGAGGGCAGGCTGAACCTCGAGTCACGTGCGTGGAATGCAAGCCCCGTCGCACATGCACCCAATCCGAGCCGACTATTTTGGTGTGTAACGTTGCAGCTGTTTTTTAGCGACCTGAGAGGGCAGTATGGCTTTCGAGATTCCTGGGCTCAGCTGATGTTTTCATTCGGGTGACCTCTGCTCGTGTCAACCTTTTTATCCTACTTCGGTTCCAGCTTCGTGTCATGCGCGCTTATTGGAAATAGGGACTCCACGCCACCCAAGCACAGGGACGGGGAGTTCGGGAACTTTTTGAACTTCTAGAATAGGGTTTAGGCCGTTAGCTTTCTCACGTTTCGAGATACACTAAAACGAGTATTTCGCACTTTTGCACTTTCCATGTCACATCGGAGTCTCGAAGGCTGCTGCCAACAGTTCCTCCGAGCCTTGTGGATAAAGGACCGACTTTTTCACCTGAGAAATGGTGGGGTGGGGAATCTCTGAGCGCTTTTGACTGTCACTTGATCGGATAAGCAGCCAATGGGCCTCCGTGTGCACTCTTTTCAAGCTCAATGCATTCATTCTGCTTATTGCCGCGTTCTCCCCCCATTTTCCATCGCCTTCGATCTAACGTTCCCTGCCAGTGCTGACCGTGTCGCGCAAGCTTGTCATAATTGCCTCAATGTGTGGTGGAGTCTGGCTGCCATTTTCGTCTCCCACTCATAATTTCGTTTGGTTCTCGCTGTTTGAACCGCCAATTCGTTGCGGTTTCTCGCTACGTCTATAATAAAAGCATTTTCTGCCCGAGTAACCCCTTTTGACAATGTGTGTATGCACGCGACTCGAAGCAAGAGGTGGCGTGCCTGTCCGGGATGCACCAGTTACCGCACCACACTTCGTTTCGTCGTTGTGTTCTGTTCTGGGCCCCTGCGATCATCCTTCCTGTCTGTGGTGCATCCAGCAGCAACGAATGCATTGAGCCAGCCCCTCCATAGTTGTGGTATCGCACCGCACCACCACCGCCACCTGCGTCAGTTTCGTCGCAACACACATAAGGACTTCTTCCACCTCACATCACAATCTCAATCGCAAGTGGGATCAAGCATTCGCCCTTACATAGACTCCTGGCGACCCTGGTTGCTCAGCACTTCGCGTTTTCCCCATTTCCACGTCTGCCGCTCGAGCACAATCTCACTTTCTTTGTATCGTTTTCCTCCTCCAATGGCGACATGCATGTCGTCACGGGCATCGCCAGCAACCCAGCCTGCAGGGTCCAACGGGTTCGGACCCTCGTCGAGCTTCGTTCTCTCGATTGACATGTTCGACGCGGCGAAAAGCTGGCAGCAGCAGCAGCAACAGCCATATCCGGCTCCGAAACGAGCGACTTTCACAGCGGTGAAAACACCCGCAAATGCCGCCCCGACGGCGGGAATCAGCGCTCAGAACAGCGCGGCAGGCATCGCCTCCACGTCCGCCTCCGCTTCCGCCGGCGTCGGGCCCGCCTGCGGCGTCAATTCTTCGTCGTTCCACCTCGGAATCCTCTCCTCAGGAGGGGAAAGTATTTGCCCAATTCCGTGCGTGGACTGGCGGGAGGCGGCGCGGAAGGCGGAAGAAACGCGCATGCTGGCCAGCGAGGTGTGCCCCATTCCCGCGCAAAACTGGCGGAAAGACGCCCCCCGCGCCGAGACCCGGAATAGAACACTCTCCTCCACCCCGGCGGCGCCGGCGGCGCCGGCGAAGCGGGAAGCTCCAGGAGCAGGCTTCGCGTCAGCGTCGGGGCGAGAAGATAAGACGGAGAGTTCCTGCGGCACTACCACGAGGAAGACGAAGCAGCAGCCGCGCGTGCAACGCGGCAATCCCACGCCGGTCAGCCATCACAAATCGGCCCTTTCCGTGACGATCGAAGAAGCGTCGTTTGAAGATTCCTCAGCGGACTTTCCGGCACACTCCAAGACTGAGTCCAAGGCTGTGACGCTCGAAGAAGCGTCCGACGCTTTCGAGTCATCCTCAGTGCCCCCATTCCGACTCGGAGTCGGAGTTCTCTCCGCGCAGTCGCAGCTCCGCGAGAACGCGCCGTTTGGTTCCGCCTCGCCCGCGGCCTCCCCCACGCCGTCCGCCTGCTCCGCGCGCTCCTCCGTCATCTCGACCTTCTCGCTCGCGCGCCGCTCCTCTTTCTCCTCCTCCGCCTCCAGTTCCGTCGGCAGTGGCGGCAGCAGCAGCAGCGGCGGCGGCGGCTACGGCGACTTCACGCCGCCCATCTCCCGCTGCAGCACGCTTCTGGGAAGCGCGACTAGCACCATTGACGAAAACGACGTGCCGTCGCTCGCAGAAAGGAAAGAGAGGGATACAACGCCGTCGTATCTTCTCTCGTCCCGCCCAAAATCCCCACGGCGGTCCGCCGATTACCTCGCTGATGAGGACGGAGGCGCGGCGTTTTCCCGCGTGTGCACTGCACCGTCCGTCGCGGACAGCAGCAGATCGCGCCCGCCGCGGCTCGTGACGGAACGCTTGCGCCTCGGCCTTCCTAACCGCACGTCCTCGCTGCCTCTACGCGGCCTCGACTCCCCTACCGCCGCCACCGCCGACTCTTCTGCCGCAAATGGCACGACTGGCATGGCTGCTACGAGAATGAGCAGTCTTTTCGTGCCCAAATGCTCTTCCCTGGCTAGTGATCCTGCACCTGCGGGGCTAGACACGCCTGTGTCCCGAACTACATGGGAGGACATGCGGCGACGGACGGTGGCAGCAGCGGGTGTGAAGGAGCAAGCGGACGACGATCTACAAATGGATGGGGAGGAGACGAGAGGGCAGCAGCATTGGCCGGAGGAGGAAGGGATGGGTGAGGCGGAACGCGAAGCGCAATTCCTTGCTGAGTCAGCCTGCCTGAACTGGGAAGGTGAATCATCTCTCTTTCTCAGCTCACCCAAAAACGTCCACTGGTACCTTTTTTTATATCGCATCTGTCCCGTTTTTAATCGTCTCAAACCTTACCTTACCTCCTCCTTTCCTCCTGTTGCCTGCTGTCTGTTTGTCTGTTGTCTGTTATCTGTGCAGACGTGGAGGAGTTGTGTCATCGCATGGACATAGCAGGCATTCGCATAGAAACCCTGGACATCCAACCAGTGGATGATAATAACCATCCGCCATCGCAGGCTCAACAAGGGCCATCAAACCTACACCATCCTGCTGCAAAGGCTCACACCGGCACGACATCAACAGAAGCAGCTGCTGCTGCCTGTGATGCCCTTGCAGGCCGCTCTGGGCCGATGACTGTTGGTACAGACATGACGAGATTCGGTGGGGTGGATTCGTGCGCCGGTGCGGCATCAGTGGTGGCGCTGAAGTTCAGTGGCATGCACATGTGGTATTATCCTGGCGACAACGTGAAGCCACTGTTCCGTGATGCCGTGCAGTGGTGATGGCGCTGGCGATGGTGTTGGTGATGGCGCCGCTGCTTGGATGTACTTACCTGTGAGGCATTGCCGAAGGAGCTGTCTAACACAGGCGACCCAAACAATACTTTCAAACTCTAGCTTAGCTTGCTCTTGTTTATTTGTGTGTATTTCTTAGTGAGGTGCAGTTGTATCTGTACATCTGTTACGAGTGCAATTGAGTGAACGAGCGAGAATTGCACTATCGAAGCAAGCGTACAATGAGCGAAGGCATGAGCGAAGAATATATAGCGAAACTACAGTGGTAACGGTAAAGTGGGAAATTGAGATGCGTGTCGAGTTAAGGAGGTAATTGAAAGTAAGGATGCCTAGGCTTAGGAGCCTAGGCAAGGAGGGTGTCGAGAAGATGGTATGACGGGGAAGGCAAGAATGGAGGGGTTTCACTATAGAATGTTGTGAACATATAGGTGAGAGAGAGGGTGCACCACCAACAGATACAATTGCTATCTACACTACACTACTGTAGGCAGTTATACAAAATGTATACAAACATATTTGACACACCCCCTAACTGCCCACAGTAGAAACCACGTGCAGACAACACTCCCTGCAGGGGTGCACCAAGGTAGAGAGCAGCGGAAGGAGGAGAGGAAAAGCGAGGAGGAGGAGGAGAGAGAGAGAGAGGAGGTGGGCGGCGGCTGAAGTTGTTAGCACACTGGCAACTGGAGCTACTGGCTCACGGGCTACTGGGGTAACGGGCTCGTACGCCTGGAGCATTCCGCTCGTACGGCTAGAGCAACTGACCCACGGGCGACTGGAGCAACGGGCTCACTGGCGACTGGCGCTGCTGGCTTCACGGCACCCCCCACCCCCCCCAAACCTCTCCCCCACAAGGCAGTACGGCTGGAGCTGACGCAAGCAAGGAGGAGGAGTGGAGAGGCGGCTGCTGGAGTGAGGAGAGGAGGAGGAGTGGAGAGGCGGCTGCTGGAGTGAGGAGAGGAGGAGGAGTGGAGAGGCGGCTGCTGGAGTGAGGAGAGGGTGCAGCGGAAGGAGGATGAGAGGAAGTGCAGCGGAAGGAGGAGGAGAAGGGGGGGCGGCTACCGTCACATACCCGCCACCCCCATACCCTCTTCCCCCCCCCCCACAACGCGGCACGCACCGCACATGCACGGGCAGCGATGAGGAGGAGGATTAGGGAGGGGCGGGAGGGCTCAAGGGGGCTTAAGTACCCCCGTAGCCGAGGGCGCGAGCCCTGCCACCTCCCCCCCGCAATGTCCCCCGTAGAAGAGGGCGGCAGCAGGTGCGGAGGCGGGGAGCGGGGTGGCGATGGCGGGGTCGCAGGCGGCTGCTGCTGGTGCTGGCGCTCGCGACCGGTGCTCGCGCATGTCGCTGGCGCTGACGCTGGCGGTGGCGCTGGTGACCGGCGCTGGCGCTGGTGCTGGCGCACGTCGCTGGCGGTGGCGCCGGCGTTCGCGACGGTCGGAGGCGCTGGCGCTGGCGTCCGCGACCAGCGGCGGGGCGACGCGACAGTGCGCGGGACGGGGCGACCAGCGCGTGGGGCGGGTAGCACGGGGCGAGCAGTGCGGGGCAGGCACCGGGCGAGCGCCTCGAAGGGCGCTGCAACGATCGCCATGGCAACGAGGGCAGCCATGGCGAAATAAAATTAACGAGGTCCTTAAGAACGGACCTGCTCTGATAGCATGTCAGAATCCCAACCACTAGACCATTGGGATAAAAGTGCTTGTTTGTGTAGCGGGTTTGTGCGCCCATAACCCCCCAGGCGAACGCGCCTGTAATCCCCCTATGATCTATCGGGCATCCACAGTGCAGATCTACTGACACCCCCCCACACTGGAAGGCCCAGGACTGAGCATAGCGGCAACGGTCTACATGTGCATACACCGGGATTCGAACCCGAGACCGCTCTGATACCATGTCGAGTTAAGGAGGTAATTGAAAGTAAGGATGCCTAGGCTTAGGAGCCTAGGCAAGGAGGGTATCGAGAAGATGGTACCACGGGGAAGGCAAGAATGGAGGGGTTTCACTATAGAATGTTGTGAACATATAGGTGAGAGAGAGGGTGCACCACCAACAGATACAATTGCTATCTACACTACACTACTGTAGGCAGTTATACAAAATGTATACAAACATATTTGACAATGCGCTACGGGCCTAGCGCCGAGGTTTGGAGAATTGTCGAGGCGGAGGTCCGGATCGCGGTTTACCAACCGAACCGTTAGGTTGGGTTGCGTCGTGAACAGTGGCGGGAGTCGTGGTCGAGGCGAGTGTCGTGAATGGGTAACGTGCATGGATGGGTGCTGATGGCGGGAACGGTTATGTACGCGGTAAGCAGGGGCGCGAAGTAAGGAAAAGGAATTTTCCTTACACTACCCCCCTCCCCAAGGAGGCCCCTCTTACGAGAGCGCGTGTACATCTCGGAAGTTTCGGCTGCGCAGATACTCAGTGAGGACAGGATGATTCTCAATTCTATCCAAGGGGACCCAGTTGTCTTCGGTGGGCGTGCGGTCTTTCCAGCGGATCAGGAATTCGATTCTGCGGGCTCCCCGTGGGTCACGTACTCGATGGCTCAGTATTTTCTCAGGCGTGATGATTGGCTCAGTCGGCGGTCGTGTCATGCTAGCGGGGCGGTTGCGAGGCAGTTGGCTGGTGGATGGCACGTATGGGCGAAGCAGGCTGACGTGGAATGACGGGCGGACGTACCAGTCAGCAGGGAGGAGGAGATGGGCGGTGACGGGTGTGATCATGTGGCTGATGCGAAATGGCCCGCAATATCGGGGGCGGAGTTTTGGGGTGATGGGCAGGCGGAGGTTTTGAGTGTCGAGTAGAACTAGGTCGTCTGGCTGGTAAGTGACAGGTCGGCGGTGGCGGTCAGCGTTGCGTTTAGCGATGATGTTTGTTTTTTTTATTGCTTCGGCTGCTCAGGTCCGTGCTGCTTGCAGTATTTATGCGAACTGTTGCGCGCGTGGGACTGGGTTGTCGGGATTCGGGGTCATGGGTACTGTGGGGTCTTGTCCGTAGTTCAGGTAAAACGGTGACTGTTGGGTCGTGGCGGATGGCGAGTTGTTGTATGCGAATTCGATGAGTGGTAGTTGCTGTTCCCACGTGGTCGGGTCGTCACACGTGGCCCGGATGAGCTGTTCCATGGTCTGATTTGTCCGTTCTGTCTGTCCGTCGGTTTCGGGGTGGTATGATGAACTGAACTGCAGTCGCGTGCCGAACTGCTGCCACAGGTTCCGCCAGAAGTTGCTGGTGAATTTCGTATCGCGGTCGCTGATGATTGCTGCTGGTATCCCGTGTAATCGAACGATGGTGGCGATGAAGAGGCGAGCTGTTTCTTCGGCTGTGATTGATTTCTTGCATGCTGCGAAGTGTGCCATTTTCGTCAGCCGATCGACGACGACCAAGATCGCGTCGTTCCCACTTGCTCCAGCCGGTAACCCCGTGACGAAGTCCATCGTCACCTGCTGCCAAGCACGCTCTGGGGGTGGTATCGGCTGCAACTGTCCTGCCGGTCGTTATCGTGACGACTTCATGAGCTGGCAGGTGGGACACGATGCCACGTGTCGTTGCACGTCGGTCAGCATCTCGGGCCAATAGTAATACCGCTGCAGCTGCTGCCGTGTTTTCTCTACCCCGAAATGTCCCGAGGTAACTCCGTCGTATGCCTCCTGTAACAGAAATTCCCGTAGCAGTGTGTACCCTGGTACCCAGATGCGGTCGGTCCCGGCTTTTACGTAATAGACTCCCTTGGCTGCTGCGAACTGCTGCGAATTTCCTCCTGTGAAGAATGGGTCCGTTTGGTACCCGTGGGTAAATAGTCCTGTCAGTAACGGGCTGGTCTGGGCGAGTAGTATCGCGTGGATTTGGGCAGTGGGGCGGGTCAGTGCGTCAGCGATGTTGGATGCTCCCTTTTTGTAGGTGACCGTGTAGTGGAAGTTTGACTCGAGGAAATCGAGCCAGCGGATCTGTCGTGGGTTGAGGTGGGGCTGTGCGCGGAGGAACTGTAGGGATCGGTGGTCTGTCCGTACTGTCACGTCTGGCCGGTCAAGTAACAGCGCCAGACCTTGAACGCATGCACGATTGCGAGCATTTCGCGGTCGTGTATTGGGTAAATTTTCTCGGGCGGATGCAGCTTTCGTGACTCGTAGGCGATGGGCTGTAGGCCGTTGCCGAAATTCTGTAGCAGTACGGTGTCAAACTTATGTTATAGCCTGTTTAGGCTGTAGTGGGTTAGACAATAGGGGGTACTACATTTCTAGGTTTCCCTATTTGTACCCAACTCATTTCTAGTCATTTCATTCCTCGTATTATTCTCACATGGTATAGAGTGGGTTCCCTAGTGGGACCGTTTTTTTTTCCTAAGGGCCCACCTCTACGACTTTTTCTCCCTTACCTGCCCGAAGCGCGCTTCGCGCCTGCCCTTAAGCGCCCCGTCGCGCCCTATAACGGCCCTTCGCGGCCTCTTTGCGCCCTTCGCGGCCCCTCTAACGGCCCTTCGCGGCCCCTTCGCGGCCCTTCGCGGCCCCTTCGCGGCCCTTCGCGGCCTCTCTCGCAGCCCTTCACGGCCCCTTCGCGGTCCTTCGCGGCCCCTCTCGCGGCCCTTCTCGGCCCCCTCGCCGCCCTTCGCGACCCCTTCGTGGCCCTTCGCGGCCGCCGTCGCCGGCTCCCCGCATCGACCCGCCGCTGCGGCCCCGCCCTGCCCCTCTCACCGGTTGCGGCCTCCACCTGCAGCAGCCGCCGAGGAACCCTGCAGCAGCTGCTGTCCCTGCCGCCGCCGCCGAGCCTGCCTCCGCCGGTGTTGCGAGCCGCCGCCGCCGCTGCCATCACTACTGCCCCGGCCCTGCCCTGCAGCCGAGCCGCGGCCCTGCCCTGCCGCCCAGTCGCGGCCACCCTACCCACCCACCCCTGGTAAGCGCACCGCCGAGCCGCGCCGCCCTGCCGAGCCGCGCCCTTTAGCCGAGTCGCGCTGCCGCTACTGCTGCTAGGCTACTGCTGCTGATGTCATGGCTAGTCCCAATGTGCTTACCTTCGATGCTGAGGGGCGAGCTGTAGACTTTGAGGTCTGGATCGATGATTTGCAGCGTTTCCTGCAGTGTGATAGCAAGGACGGTATCTCACTGTTTGATCTCACCTCTGGCGCCTCTGCTGCACCTGCTGCTGATGCTGCCAGTACTGTTCGCTCACAGTGGATCACGCGCGATGCTGCTGCCCGCCTTGCTGTCCGTAGTCACCTGCCTTCTGCTGAGCGCGCACACTTTAGCCAGTACAAGACTGCTAGCACTCTGTACACTGCTGTTGTTGCGCGCTACTCCTCCCCTGCCACTGCTGCCCTTAGCCGCCTCATGCTGCCGTACCTGTTCTCTGACCTAGCCGCTTTTGCCACAGTCGCTGACCTCGTTACGCACCTTCGCACTAGTGACACCCGCTACCGCGCTGCGCTTCCTACCGAGTTCTGCGCCAAGAACCCCCCCCTTATGTACATCACTCTCTACTACCTCGCTACCCGGCTCCCTGACTCCCTTTGCTCGGTCAGGGACCACTTCCTCTCGCTTTGCCCGACCACGCTCACCGTTGACCTCCTCGAGGAGCGCCTCCTTGCAGCTGAGAAGAGTATAGTCGCTGTAGGAGCCTCTCGTGGTGACCCCCGTGCCCCTTTCTTTGAGGGGTGCTCCCCCGTCCCTCTTTTGCCCTCTGTTGCCTCTGCTGCTGCTGTCGACCTCGTCGGCACCGAGTCGGTAGGCACTGCGTCTGCTCCTAGTGGCAGGCGCCGCAACAGCAAGGGCCAGTGGGGCAAGGGGGGTGGAGGGGGCGGCGGGGGCGGCGGTAGTGGCGGTGGAGGAGGAGGAGGGGGTGGGGGTGGAGGTGGGAGTGGTGGCGGAACTGGGGGCTTAGGTGGCGGCGGTGGAGGTGGAGGCGGCGGAGGCAGCGGGAGTGGGGGTGGAGGTGGCGGCGGCGGCGGAGGAGGTGGGAGTGGCGGGGATGGTGGTGGGCAGCGGGGAGGCTCAAGCGGTGGCCAGCGCCAGCAGCAGCAGCGCTCCCGTGAGACCCCGTCGCCTCAGCAGCTTCGTGAGTGGTACGCTGGGCGTGGGAGGTGTGGGGGTGCTGGTCCCTGCACCTACGTTCTTCGCACCGGCGACCACAGTGGAGAGACGTGCGGAGGCCCGCAAACCACACCACGCTGCTTCGGCCGCCTGACTGACGCCTGGCGCACTCAGTTCCCTGGCTCCTCGGAGATCCCTCGCTGAGATATTCTGCTTAAGTCGGGGGTTGCTATCTTTGATCTTGATTATGATGCTATCCTTTCTGCTATGTATGCTGTGTCTATTAGTGATGAGGGTGACTGTTACCTGTGTGTTCCGCCCGACCCGGGCATTGAGGCTGCTGCTCTAGGTGCTAGTGAGTCTACTGCTCCAGGTGCTGGTGAGGCTGCTCTCTCAGGTACCGCGTCGGCTCAGGTCTTGCACACTTTCACCCTTGACTCGGGTGCTTCCCGCTCCTTCTTTCGCGACTGCACCACCCTCTCGCCGCTCAGTCTGCCGGTGGCAGTCTCTCTGGCTGACCCCTCTGGGGGACCAGTTGTGGCCCGTTCCTCCACTGTCCTCCCGTGTCCTGCTGTTCCGTCCGGCTCGCTGTCTGGTCTTCACCTCCCCTCGTTCTCTACGAACTTGGTGGCGGGTGCTGATCTTCAGGATGGGGGTGTTCACAAGTTCACCCCTGCCCACCAGCGTGTGACGCACTGCACGTGTGCTCGGACGGGTCGTCACCTGGCCACGTTCACCCGTAGGCCAGGGTCCAGCCTGTACACCCTTACCACTGAGTCTCCTGCTCGTCAGGTAGCCGCATCGGGTCAGGTGTTTGCTGCAGCGTCCCGGTCTGGCCCTGAGTCTGCCCCCTGCTTGTGTCGCCTCCTGGCCCACGAGACTCTTCTTTGGCACCACCGCCTTGGTCACCCCTCCCTGCCTCGTCTTCGAGGCATGGCCTCTCGCGTCCTGGTCTCGGGTCTTCCTGAGTCCCTCCCTCCCCTTCCTCCGGGGCCTGCCCCTACCTGCGTTCCCTGCGTCGAGGGCCGGCAGCGCGCCGCTCCTCACTCCTCCGAGTTTCCTCCGACAGAGGCCCCACTGCAGACTCTTCACATGGACGTGTGGGGCCCAGCCCGCGTCCGTGGACAAGGTCACGAGCGTTACTTCCTACTGGTCGTTGACGACTACTCGCGCTACACCACGGTCTTCCCCTTGCACCGCAAGGGTGAGGTCACTGAGGTGTTGATCGACTGGATCCGCGCTGCTCGTCTCCAGCTCAGGAAGAGCTTCGGCTCGGACTTTCCTGTTGTGCGTCTGCACTCAGACAGATGTGGTGAGTTTTCCTCTGACCTTCTGCGGGCCTTCTGTCGGGCGGAGGGCATCCGCCAGACGTTCACGCTTCCGGCCTCTCCACAGCAAAATGGGATTTCTGAGCGCCGCATTGGCATGGTCATGGATGTCGCTCGTACGTCCATGATCCATGCGTCTGCTCCCCACTTTCTGTGGCCGTTCGCGGTTCAGTACGCGGCGCATCAGATCAACCTCCAGCCCCGGGTCTCCATGCCGGAGACCACCCCCACTCTGCGGTGGACGGGGAAGGTTGGCGATGCGTCTGTGTTCCGTGTCTGGGGATCTTGAGCTTTCGTCCGAGACTTGTCTGCGGACAATCTGTCCTCTCGTGCCATTCCCTGCGCCTTCCTTGGCTTCCCCCCTGACGCGCCTGGTTGGCAGTTCTACCACCCCACCTCGCGCCGTGTTCTGTCCTCTCAGGACGTCACGTTTGACGAGTCGGTTCCCTACTACCGTCTCTTCCCCTACCGCACTGCCCCCCTCCCCCCCCCGCCGCTCTTCCTCGCGCCAGGTACTCCTCCGGTAGACCCCCTCCCCCCTCAGGGTCCTGCCCCCTCAGGTGTGTCTCAGGTAGACGCAGTCGAGCCTGTTGAGGTAGCTGTTGACTCAGGTGCTGCTGGGGGTGCTGAGCCTGAGGGTGCCGGGTCTGGGGGTGCTGAGCCTGGGGGTGTTGAGCCTGGGGGTGCTGAGCCTGGGGTTGCTGAGTCTGGGGGTGCTGAGACTGGAGGTCCTCCGAGTGTCCCGTTGCGGCGGGAGCCCCTCTCTCCACGGCAGCTTCGTGAGTGGTACGCTCGGCGCTGTAGCCGTGCTGCTGGAGCTGGGGGGCCTACTACTAGAGGTGCTGCTGGTGCTGGTGCTGCTGGAGGTGCTGCTGGTGCTAGTGCTGCTGGAGCTGCTAGAGCCGCTGGTCCTGGCGGTGCTCGTACTGGTGCTGCAGAGGGAGTTGGAGTTGGAGGTGCTGGAGCTGCTAGAGCTGCTGGTGCTGGTGCTACTGGAGGTACTGCTGGTGCTGGTGCTGCTGGAGGTGCTGCTGGTGCTGGAGCTGCTGGAGCCGCTGGTCCTGGAGGTGCTCGTACTGGTGCTGCTGAGGGAGTTGGAGCTGGAGGTGCTGGAGGTGCTGGAGCTGCCGGTGGTGCTGCGGGAGCTGTAGCTGGAGACCCTGGAGCTGAGGGTGCTGGTGCTGTCTCTGCTGGTTCATGAGGCGCTGCACGGCCGCGGCCGTACTACGTTCCGCTTCTTCAGCAGGTTCTTGGCCTCCCACCTTCTACTAGTCCTACTCCTCCTCTGCTGAGTCCACCACCTGTCTAGTCGCAGTCACAGTTACAGCCAGCCTCTCCACTGCCTAGTCCTTCTCCTTACTCTGGGCCGACTAGAGGTCTTACGGAGCGTCGTGAGCCTGAGTCTCGTCCTGCGTCGCCTGTGTCTCGTCCAGAGTCGCCTGTCCGCGCTGTCCGCACTGGTCGTCGTGTTCCGCGTGAGCGTCCTCCTCTTGTCCCTGGCACTCACTATATGACTCTGCGTCCTTCCACTGCTCCACAGCGTGTCCCTCTTCCGTCTCCTCTTGCGTCCTCTCTTCCTGACGTTGCTGACCCGCCGTCAGACCTTGCTCGTGCTGCCAGTCCTACTGTCACGCGACTTCTTGCTACTGTTGTCACTGACCCTTCCTTTGAGTCCACTGCTGCGTCTGCTCTAGTTGCTGAGCTTGTTGACTTTGCTGCCGCCTGTCGTCTAGACTACGCCGCTAGCCTTGTTGCTGAGTCTGAGTCTGTCTGTCCTCCATCCGTCGGGGGTGAGTGTGCTCTTGGCACGGACGTCCTTGAGGACAGACAGGAGGAGTTTGAGTGCTTTGCCGCTGCTTTACCTCATCTCGTGTCCATGCTGATTGCCCCTGAGGGAGACCCGGATGCACCAGACATCCCGACCCCGCGCTCTTACGCAGAGGCGATAGAGGGTCCCTACTCCTCTCAGTGGCAGTCAGCCATGGACGCAGAGATGGCTTCCTGGAAGTCCACAGGCACCTACGTCGACAAGGTTCCCCCGCCTGGGGCGAACATCGTCAGTGGCATGTGGATTTTCAGGGTGAAGCGGCCGCCGGGTTCTCCGTCTGTCTTCAAAAAGGGGTAACACGAGGCTTCAGTCAGCGTGAGGGAGTTGACTTCTTTCAGACCTTCTCCCCTACCCCGAAGATGACCACTCTTCGGGTTCTGCTGCACGTCGCCGCTCAGCGTGACTACGAGCTCCACTGTCTTGACTTCAGCACTGCTTTCCTACAGGGCAGCCTGCACGAGGAGATCTGGCTGCGCCGCCCACCTGGCTTCACTGGGTCGTTTCCTCCTGGTACCCAGTGGAGCCTCCGGCGGCCAGTCTACGATCTCCGCCAGGCACCCCGTGAGTGGCACGACACACTGAGGACGACTCTTACTGCTCTTGGGTTTGCTCCTTCTACTGCTGACCCGTCGCTGTTTCTACGCACCGACACCACTCTGCCGCCGTGTACGTAGACGACTTGGTCTTTGCTACTGCTGACACTGAGGCACTCGCCCACGTGAAGTCGAAGCTGCAGAAGAGACACACGTGCACAGACCTGGGTGAGCTGACAAGCTATCTTGGCTTGCGGATCACCCGGGACAGAGCACAGCGCACCATTACCTTGACTCAGTCACACATGGTGCAGCAGGTCCTTCAGCGCTTCCGCTTCACGTACTCCTCGCACAGTCCACTCCTCTGCCTACCGGTCACTCGCTCTCAGCTCCACCTTCGGACGAGTCCGTAGAGCCGAGTGGCCCGTATCCAGAGCTTGTGGGCTGCCTCATGTACCTGATGACCTGCACTCGACCTGACCTAGCCTACCCTCTTAGCATTCTAGCACGCTATGTCGCTCCTGGCCGTCACCGGAAGGAGCACATGGATGCTGCTAAGAGGGTGTTGCTCTACTTGTGCAGTACGTCGGGCATGGGGCTCGTGCTTGGAGGGCGGACTCGAGTTGTCCTCACTGGTCACGCTGACGCTTCTTGGGCTGACGACTTGACTACGCAGCGGTCGTCACAGGGTTACACCTTCAGGCTTGGCTCCGGCTCTGTTTCTTGGCGGTCTACCCGCTCGTCTTCTGTTCTCAGCTCCAGTTGTGAGGCTGAGATCTACGCTGGGGCCATGGCTGCACAGGAGTTACGCTGGCTCACCTACCTGCTGACTGACCTGGGAGAGCCGCCTCGTTCTCCTCTAGTGCTGTACGTCGACAACAAGGCCATGATTGCCTTGTGTCAGGAGCACAGACTGGAGCACAGAACGAAGCACATCGCTCTGCGCTACTTCCTTGCTCGAGAGTTGCAGCAGCGTGGTCAGCTTCGTCTTGCTTACGTGGCCACTCGGGCCAACACTGCTGATGTGTTCACCAAGGCGCTTCAGCCTTGTGATCATCAGTGTTTCTGTACTGTTCTAGGCCTTGTGCCTACTGTGCCTCACTTGCTTACCTCTTGACTCTGCTTGTACTGTGATCTCTATACATATACCTGCATGCTTACACTTGCTAGGTTGTGATCACTGTACCTCTTGTTATATATCAAACTGCATGTGAACTGGTCTTGTGACCGCTTGCTTGTGCTCGGAATTTGTGTGGTATCCTTGAGATCCACCCTGAGCTTGCTTTGCTTTTCTTGACTGGTCTTGTGACCTCTTGTTCTCCCCCACTTTGCCTATGGGGGTGTGTCAAACTTATGTTATAGCCTGTTTAGGCTATAGTGGGTTAGACAATAGGGGGTACTACATTTCTAGGTTTCCCTATTTGTACCCAACTCATTTCTAGTCATTTCATTCCTCGTATTATTCTCACATACGGCTCTAATGGCGATGTCGCTTGCGTCGGTTACGACTTCGAAGGGGCGGTGTGGGTCAGCGATGCGCAGTACGGGTGGTGAACAGAGAACAGTTTTCAGGGCAGAGAAGGCAGCATGCTCTTTCTCCCCCCACGTAAAAGGGACCCCCTTCCGCAGCAGATCCGTCAGTCGGGCTGTTAATTGCGCCATGTCGGGGACGAACCGATGCACGTAATTAACGAACCCTAAAAAACTCTGCAGCTCCGTGATATTTGTCGGGGGGTGCCACGCTTTGACCGTGTCCAGCTTCTTTGGGTCGATTTCAACCCCAGCCTCCGAAATAGCGTGTCCTAAAAATTCTAACCTGTCCTGAAAAAACTCGCACTTGGAACCATTGGTCAGTAGTCTGTGCTCGTCTAAAACTTTCAACACTGCTTCCAGATCTGCTAAATGTTGTTGCTTATCACGACTGTAGACTAGGATGTCGTCGAGGTAAACTATCACGCATTTATCTAAAAGTGGCCTAAACGCCTCGTTCATGGTCATCTGAAATGTTGCCGGGTGCATTGGTCAACCCGAATGGCATCACGGTGTACTCGAATGATCCGTACCTAATCCTAAATGCTGTCTTGGCGCAGTCTGATGGTTCGACCCGAATCTGATGGTAACCTCCCCGTAAATCTATTTTCGAAAAAACCCGTGCTGTTCGCAGCTGGTCGATCAGTTCGTCAGCGTGGGGAATGGGGTATCGCGACTTGACTGTTACCCGGTTCAGTGCTCTGTAAACGATGCACATTCGAAACCCTCCGTCTTTTTTCGGTGTGAACAGTATCGGTGCGGCGAACGGTGACGAGCTCGGTCGGATGATTTTTTTCTCTAACAGGTAGTCTAACTGCTTCCTCAGCTCATCGAGCTCGGGATGTGTCAGTCTGAACTGGCGCTGTACGGTTGGCTGTGCCCCGGGTTCTAACTCTATGCGGTGGTCGTGTGCTCGCTGAGGTGGCAGTCCCTCCGGTAAGTCGTCGGGAAAAATCCCCGGGTACCGTTTCAATAGCTCCTGCAGTTCGGGCGGTACCGCTGTCAGCAGTTTCTGAAAATCACTCGGCTGCTCTGCTTCTCCTATCAATGCTATATCCACTGCGTACACGTCAGCTCCTGCGGCGACAGCCCGTTTCATCGTGATGGCGTTGACGTGGACCGTTGAAGACTCGGGCGACTGCCAGCGTGGTAGCGACACCCAGTTACCGCTACTTCGCACAGTGCAGCTACCCGTCGTCCAGTCAATTCGCGGGTTATACCGTCGCAACCAATCACGTCCCAGTAAAATGTCGTGCCCATCCAGTGTCGTCGCGAGCATTTCCTGTGTAAAACCGAAGTTCCCCCCGCAGCGGACCTTTACTCTCTCACTTTTTCCCGTATGGCCAGTGGTGTACCGTCAACTAAGCGTGCGTCTATCTCCGGTAAACACCGACTCAGTGTCAGTTGTAGTTTTCGTGCGGTCGCGTATTAACTAAGCTGTGACTTGCGCCTCCGTCGATAAAAATCTTCACTGCTGCTCCCTGTATTTTTTCGTGAATCAGTACTGGGCAATCCGTCGCTGTACCCTCCTTATTCATCCGAGCCCGATCGATAGCGTGAATCGGTACTGTGACTCGGTGAGGGTCGGTGTGGTTGGGCGAGCAGGCAGTCTCGTCAGTAGTTGGCCCGATTCCTACTGACTGCTAGCGTTTCCCTGCCTTAGAGACTCCCTCCCCTACTCTGCTCCGCGGCGCCTCAGCTCCTCTGGGCACTCACTCTTACGATGGCCCGGCCTTTTGCAAGCGAAGCAGCGCCCCTTAAACGGCGCGGCAGCTGCGTTCGTCGCAACAGCGTGTACAGTGGCGTGCTCGATTGGTCCCCGAGGGCGATGTCCGTAGTAGGACCCCGGTCTCGGACGGCGTAAAATGTCGATTTTCTCGGCGAGCGCGAGAATCTCGTTGAAATTCGAGAGTCCGCGTAGCATGATTTCGTGCGAGATGTCCGGCTTCAGCCCTCCGACGTAACGGTCCACCCGCTCCGCTTCGTGCATATAGCCGACTTGCTCGCATAATGCGAGAAAACCGCTCGTGTAGTCTTGGACCGATCCGAGCTGCCGCCAAGTGCGCAGTTTCTGACGCGCCGAAATAGAAGCCGCGATCGGCTCGAAGCGCGCCCGAAGCCCTGCGCACCACGCATCCCACGTGCTGTATTGGGCGGTTTCGCAGAATGAACTCCAGGTGACAGCTGGGCCCGTGGGCCCTTCCTCTTGCGACGGTGGCTCGTAGGCGCGTGGCGACGTCACGATGACTCGCCACCAGTCCATGGCGGGGCCCCTCAGCAGCGAGACGGCGTATCTGATATTCGCTGCGTCCGACTCGACGTAGTTCGCGTCGAAGAAAACGTTCATCGTGAAGACCCACGATTGAACCGTCGGACCTCCACGTTGGCTCGGGTCGAAGCAAGGCGGGCGCTGCGGCTTGAGTGGCATTGGTGCCATGCTGGCGTGGTCGCCACTTGTTGCCGCAAATTCCACGTGCCGACGGGCTTCACGAGGCTCCCGCGGGCTTGGTGCGACCCTGTTCCTTTCCATGCCAGGCATCGAGTGAGCGGCGCCATCACTGGCTGCGCCTGAGCGCTGTCCCACGCTGTCGTTCTGTGTTGGTGTGCCGGATGAAATGACGATCGGCTCCTCCGATTGTGCGGGTACATTGGCAGGTGCGTGTGGTGGTGCTGGAGTATTCACCGTGGATTGCTGACGCGCGGAGTCACTTTCCGCCGTGAGCGTCGCAATTTCGAGTGCCGAATCCTCGACTTGGCGCACGAGATGGTCGAGTTGCTCCTGCGTTAGTGTCGCGAGAGTAAATTCGGCCATGGCGGGGGTGTCGGGCAAGCTCAGCGAGAGCCTCGGTCGTGGCCGTGCGTGCTTTCGAGAGAGCACCTCGAGCGGCGGTGCTTGTTCGCTGAGAGACGTTTACCCCCCCCTAAAAAATTGAGATAGTGGGGAAGCGAAGGTGTGGGTGCGGTCCGAGAAGAGATCGTAGGCTCTGAATACCAAGTGTTACGAGTGCAATTGAGTGAACGAGCGAGAATTGCACTATCGAAGCAAGCGTACAATGAGCGAAGGCATGAGCGAAGAATATATAGCGAAACTACAGTGGTAACGGTAAAGTGGGAAATTGAGGTGCGCTACGGGCCTAGCGCTGAGGTTTGGAGAATTGTCGAGGCGGAGGTCCGGATCGCGGTTTACCAACCGAACCGTTAGGTTGGGTTGCGTCGTGAACAGTGGCGGGAGTCGTGGTCGAGGCGAGTGTCGTGAATGGGTAACGTGCATGGATGGGTGCTGATGGCGGGAACGGTTATGTACGCGGTAAGCAGGGGCGCGAAGTAAGGAAAAGGAATTTTCCTTACAACATCTATAGAAAGTTGTTCTGGATTGTTTGCTTTGAATTTCTCGAGCGGACATAGATTTGTTCAGCTTTGTTAGCGAAGGTAACCACACTTGTCCTTCGCTGTGGCGATTCGCGTAACCACCAACAACTTGCCACTGCCAACCCCTCCCCTCGCTTCCTTCCCACCACTGTCCCTCAGATATCTCTCGTACCTAGATTCTTCATCTTATCTTTGGGAAAAACATTACCATTTCCACGACCATCATGGCTCCTGCTGCTGCAACTTCAGCCGTGTTCGCGGCGGCCTCGACTGTCCCTTGCCTTGCTGGTCCGTCGCAGGCCACCTCCTGCAGACCGTCGCATGCTTCGCCCGTCGTCGCATGCGGGGTGTCGCTAGCACGATGCGGCCCGTCTGCCGTATCGTCCACCCTTGCGACGTCGCACCTTCGCTCCGAGTTCGTCGCCTCGCGATCGGCGATCTCTCGCCGGGTCCAAGGCTCCTCCCGAAGCGTCGCTCGTCGCACGCGATCGTCGCCGGCGACGTCGCCCACGTGCTCGCTGCCGTCGCTGGAGAACACCCCTGCGACGCCCGTATTTACCAGCGACGGTGCCGTCGCCGCCTTCCCCGCAGCTTCCGGCGTCTATGCGATCTACGATAAAGAAGGCACGCGGGGGAAACGGGCGAGGGGAAATGGGGGGCCTGGGGATGGATGGGGTGGGGGTAGGCTAAGGTGGGGGAATGGGGGATGTAGGGGACTGGCGGGGAAAATGTGGGGCGTGGGCAGGGGAAAGGGGCGGGGGGAGAGAGCGGGGGATGTATATGCACGCGCTCCGGCAGGAGGAGCAGAGAGAATAACGCAGTCCGTTGCCACGTTGCCCAAGGACATGTATGCGCGCGCGTTGCCACGTGGCCCGTTTCTGTGTTCGTGTTTCCGTGTGCCGCCAACAACAACCCGTAGCACATTACCCACATCCCGAGTCGCCGTCCTCCCACTTCCCCCTCCCACGTCACGCGCGTTGCAACGCGTACATAAGTCTGTCGCGGTTTTTGGCGGCAAACCTCCCCTCTTTCCCGCACCCGTCTTCTTCTCCCTCTTCTCCCTCCCCCACCCCCTTTCCCCCCCAGGCGCGCTGCAGCACATGGGGCTGTCGCGGCGGCTGGCGGCAAACCTCCCGCTTTCTCCCCTACCCCCCGCTCAATCTCGCCCCCCCGCCCTCCCCTCTCCCCCCCCCCCCCCCTTCCCCCCCCCCTTTCCCCCCCAGGCGCGCTGCAGTACATGGGGCTGTCGCGGCGGCTGGCGGCGAGCCTGCAGGCGCACGCGGAGGACCTGCCTGAGATGTGCGGCGCTGTCAAGGTGATTGGGGAGGGGGGGGGGAGGGGCAGGGGGATTGGCGGGGTGGAATGGCGGAGTGGGGGGGAATGATTGATGCAGGCGCACGCGGAGGACCTGCCTGAGATGTGCGGCGCTGTCAAGGTGGGGAATGGGGGGGGCGCGCGGAGGACGCTGTCAAGGTGCCAAGGAAAGGGGGGGGGCAGGGGGATGGGGGTGGTGGGTGGGGGTATGGCGGTGATAGGGGGATGGGGGGATGGGGGGAATGTCAGATGGGGGGAGATCAGGGGGGCAGGAGGATGGGTGGGGAGGGTGGTGGGGGTTGACGGGAAAGTGGGAGCAATGATGTGTAATTCGAGTGTGTCCGCTTCCCCCAGTTCGGTCCCCCTCCACCCCTTCCTCTCCACTCTCCCCCCCTCACTTTCCCCGCCTTCCGCCCTCCCAATAGTCCTTCCGCTTCCCTCTTCCTGCCCGCTCCTCTGCCCCCCCCCGTGCAGCTCGCGGTGGTAGCGGCAACCAACAAGGCAGCACTAGTGGAGGCTTGGAAGGCGTGGAATGGATGGCGTCAAAGGTCCGACCAACCTTTCTTCAAACGCCCGCCATCCTTTTTCCCTCCCCCGTGCAGCTCGCAGTGGTAGCGGCGACAAACAAGGAGGCCCTGATGGAGGCGTGGAAGGCATGGAAGGCGTGGAATGGATGGCGTCAAAGCTCCGACTGGCCTTTCTTCCAACGCCCCTCCGTCCTTTTCTCCCTCCCCCGTGCAGCCCGCAGTGGTAGCGGCGACAAACAAGGAAGCCCTGGTGGAGGCGTGCAAGGTGTGGATGCAGGAGCACGTGGCGGGTACAGGCAAGGTGCCACCTGGCTGAGAAGCCACCTCCCCCTCTTCCTGCCCTCCTCCCCCTTCCTTTCCCAGCTCGCGGTGGTAGCGGCGACAAACAAAGAGGCCCTGGTGGAGGCGTGGAAGGCGTGGATGCAGGAGCACGTGGCAGGCACGGGCAAGGTGCCTCCCGGCAACGAGAGTGGCAACAGCACGTGGACCACGCGCCGTGTGAAGCGCGTCAAGCCCGACCTGCGTATCGTGCCGGGTCCCCACGTCAAGCTCACCATTCCCCTCAGCGAGGTGCGAGAGGGGGAGGGGAGGGTTGGGCGAGGGGTGGGGAGGGGTGGGGAGGGGAGGGGAGGGGAGGGGAGGGGGAGTGGGAGACGGGAACAGTGGGTGCT
The DNA here is from genome assembly GCA_947471745.1 of Closterium sp. Naga37s-1. Lineage (NCBI taxonomy): Eukaryota > Viridiplantae > Streptophyta > Zygnematophyceae > Desmidiales > Closteriaceae > Closterium > Closterium sp. Naga37s-1. The sequence goes on along the minus strand of CANJKZ010000248.1, from coordinate 1,749,489 downwards.
GTCTGGACCACAGGCGATTAGAACCTGATCCATGAATTGTACAATGACCACAGCCGTTTAAAGCACAGTGGTGGGTGGGGTCCTCATGTCTGATGATATTTGAATGGCCTATCGCATGAATGTCCTCATGTCTGATGATATTTGAATGGCCTGTCGCACGAATGTCCTCATGTCTGATGATCTTTGATTTGAATGGCCTATCGCATGAATGTCCTCATGTCTGATGATATTTGAATGGCCTGTCGCATGAATGTCCTCATGTCTGATGATATTTGAATGGCCTGTCGCATGAATGTCCTCATGTCTGATGATCTTTGAATGGCCTATCGCATGAATGTCCTCATGTCTGATGATATTTGAATGGCCTGTCGCATGAATGTCCTCATGTCTGATGATATTTGAATGGCCTGTCGCATGAATGTCCTCATGTCTGATGATCTTTGAATGGCCTGTCGCATGAATGTCCTCATGTCTGATGATATTTGAATGGCCTGTCGCATGAATGTCCTCATGTCTGATGATATTTGAATGGCCTGTCGCATGAATGTCCTCATGTCTGATGATATTTGAATGTCCTGTCGCATGAATGTCCTCATGTCTGATGATCTTTGAATGGCCTGTCGCATGAATGTCCTCATGTCTGATGATCTTTGAATGGCCTGTCGCATGAATGTCCTCATGTCTGATGATATTTGAATGGCCTGTCGCATGAATGTCCTCATGTCTGATGATCTTTGAATGGCCTGTCGCATGAATGTCCTCATGTCTGATGATCTTTGAATGGCCTGTCGCATGAATGTCCTCATGTCTGATGATATTTGAATGGCCTGTCGCATGAATGTCCTCATGTCTGATGATCTTTGAATGGCCTGTCGCATGAATGTCCTCATGTCTGATGATATTTGAATGGCCTATCGCATGAATGTCCTCATGTCTGATGATATTTGAATGGCCTGTCGCATGAATGTCCTCATGTCTGATGATCTTTGAATGGCCTATCGCATGAATGTCCTCATGTCTGATGATATTTGAATGGCCTGTCGCATGAATGTCCTCATGTCTGATGATATTTGAATGGCCTGTCGCATGAATGTCCTCATGTCTCATGATCTTTGAATGGCCTATCGCATGAATGTCCTCATGTCTGATGATATTTGAATGGCCTGTCGCACGAATGTCCTCATGTCTGATGATCTTTGAATGGCCTGTCGCATGAATGTCCTCATGTCTGATGATCTTTGAATGGCCTGTCGCATGAATGTCCTCATGTCTGATGATATTTGAATGGCCTATCGCATGAATGTCCTCATGTCTGATGATATTTGAATGGCCTGTCGCATGAATGTCCTCATGTCTGATGATCTTTGAATGGCCTGTCGCATGAATGTCCTCATGTCTGATGATCTTTGAATGGCCTATCGCATGAATGTCCTCATGTCTGATGATCTTTGAATGGCCTGTCGCATGAATGTCCTCATGTCTGATGATCTTTGAATGGCCTATCGCATGAATGTCCTCATGTCTGATGATATTTGAATGGCCTGTCGCATGAATGTCCTCATGTCTGATGATATTTGAATGGCCTGTCGCATGAATGTCCTCATGTCTCATGATCTTTGAATGGCCTATCGCATGAATGTCCTCATGTCTGATGATATTTGAATGGCCTGTCGCACGAATGTCCTCATGTCTGATGATCTTTGAATGGCCTGTCGCATGAATGTCCTCATGTCTGATGATCTTTGAATGGCCTGTCGCATGAATGTCCTCATGTCTGATGATATTTGAATGGCCTATCGCATGAATGTCCTCATGTCTGATGATCTTTGAATGGCCTGTCGCATGAATGTCCTCATGTCTGATGATATTTGAATGGCCTGTCGCATGAATGTCCTCATGTCTGATGATATTTGAATGGCCTGTCGCATGAATGTCCTCATGTCTGATGATATTTGAATGTCCTGTCGCATGAATGTCCTCATGTCTGATGATCTTTGAATGGCCTGTCGCATGAATGTCCTCATGTCTGATGATATTTGAATGGCCTGTCGCATGAATGTCCTCATGTCTGATTATATTTGAATGGCCTGTCGCATGAATGTCCTCATGTCTGATGATCTTTGAATGGCCTATCGCATGAATGTCCTCATGTCTGATGATATTTGAATGGCCTGTCGCATGAATGTCCTCATGTCTGATGATATTTGAATGGCCTGTCGCATGAATGTCCTCATGTCTGATGATCTTTGAATGGCCTGTCGCATGAATGTCCTCATGTCTGATGATATTTGAATGGCCTGTCGCATGAATGTCCTCATGTCTGATGATATTTGAATGGCCTGTCGCATGAATGTCCTCATGTCTGATGATATTTGAATGTCCTGTCGCATGAATGTCCTCATGTCTGATGATCTTTGAATGGCCTGTCGCATGAATGTCCTCATGTCTGATGATCTTTGAATGGCCTGTCGCATGAATGTCCTCATGTCTGATGATATTTGAATGGCCTGTCGCATGAATGTCCTCATGTCTGATGATCTTTGAATGGCCTGTCGCATGAATGTCCTCATGTCTGATGATCTTTGAATGGCCTGTCGCATGAATGTCCTCATGTCTGATGATATTTGAATGGCCTGTCGCATGAATGTCCTCATGTCTGATGATCTTTGAATGGCCTGTCGCATGAATGTCCTCATGTCTGATGATATTTGAATGGCCTATCGCATGAATGTCCTCATGTCTGATGATATTTGAATGGCCTGTCGCATGAATGTCCTCATGTCTGATGATCTTTGAATGGCCTATCGCATGAATGTCCTCATGTCTGATGATATTTGAATGGCCTGTCGCATGAATGTCCTCATGTCTGATGATATTTGAATGGCCTGTCGCATGAATGTCCTCATGTCTCATGATCTTTGAATGGCCTATCGCATGAATGTCCTCATGTCTGATGATATTTGAATGGCCTGTCGCACGAATGTCCTCATGTCTGATGATCTTTGAATGGCCTGTCGCATGAATGTCCTCATGTCTGATGATATTTGAATGGCCTGTCGCATGAATGTCCTCATGTCTGATGATCTTTGAATGGCCTATCGCATGAATGTCCTCATGTCTGATGATATTTGAATGGCCTGTCGCATGAATGTCCTCATGTCTGATGATATTTGAATGGCCTGTCGCATGAATGTCCTCATGTCTCATGATCTTTGAATGGCCTATCGCATGAATGTCCTCATGTCTGATGATATTTGAATGGCCTGTCGCATGAATGTCCTCATGTCTGATGATATTTGAATGGCCTGTCGCATGAATGTCCTCATGTCTCATGATCTTTGAATGGCCTATCGCATAAATGTCCTCATGTCTGATGATATTTGAATGGCCTGTCGCACGAATGTCCTCATGTCTGATGATCTTTGATTTGAATGGCCTATCGCATGAATGTCCTCATGTCTGATGATATTTGAATGGCCTGTCGCATGAATGTCCTCATGTCTGATGATCTTTGAATGGCCTGTCGCATGAATGTCCTCATGTCTGATGATCTTTGAATGGCCTATCGCATGAATGTCCTCATGTCTGATGATATTTGAATGGCCTGTCGCATGAATGTCCTCATGTCTGATGATATTTGAATGGCCTGTCGCATGAATGTCCTCATGTCTGATGATATTTGAATGGCCTGTCGCATGAATGTCCTCATGTCTGATGATCTTTGAATGGCCTGTCGCATGAATGTCCTCATGTCTGATGATCTTTGAATGGCCTATCGCATGAATGTCCTCATGTCTGATGATATTTGAATGGCCTGTCGCATGAATGTCCTCATGTCTGATGATATTTGAATGGCCTGTCGCATGAATGTCCTCATGTCTGATGATCTTTGAATGGCCTGTCGCATGAATGTCCTCATGTCTGATGATATTTGAATGGCCTGTCGCATGAATGTCCTCATGTCTGATGATATTTGAATGGCCTGTCGCATGAATGTCCTCATGTCTGATGATATTTGAATGTCCTGTCGCATGAATGTCCTCATGTCTGATGATCTTTGAATGGCCTGTCGCATGAATGTCCTCATGTCTGATGATCTTTGAATGGCCTGTCGCATGAATGTCCTCATGTCTGATGATATTTGAATGGCCTGTCGCATGAATGTCCTCATGTCTGATGATCTTTGAATGGCCTGTCGCATGAATGTCCTCATGTCTGATGATCTTTGAATGGCCTGTCGCATGAATGTCCTCATGTCTGATGATCTTTGAATGGCCTGTCGCATGAATGTCCTCATGTCTGATGATATTTGAATGGCCTGTCGCATGAATGTCCTCATGTCTGATGATCTTTGAATGGACTGTCGCATGAATGTCCGCATGTCTGATGATATTTGAATGGCCTGTCGCATGAATGTCCTCATGTCTGATGATCTTTGAATGGCCTGTCGCATGAATGTCCTCATGTCTGATGATATTTGAATGGCCTGTCGCATGAATGTCCTCATGTCTGATGATCTTTGAATGGCCTGTCGCATGAATGTCCTCATGTCTGATGATCTTTGAATGGCCTGTCGCATGAATGTCCTCATGTCTGATGATATTTGAATGGCCTGTCGCATGAATGTCCTCATGTCTGATGATCTTTGAATGGCCTGTCGCATGAATGTCCTCATGTCTGATGATCTTTGAATGGCCTATCGCATGAATGTCCTCATGTCTGATGATCTTTGAATGGCCTGTCGCATGAATGTCCTCATGTCTGATGATATTTGAATGGCCTGTCGCATGAATGTCCTCATGTCTGATGATATTTGAATGGCCTATCGCATGAATGTCCTCATGTCTGATGATATTTGAATGGCCTGTCGCATGAATGTCCTCATGTCTGATGATCTTTGAATGGCCTATCGCATGAATGTCCTCATGTCTGATGATATTTGAATGGCCTGTCGCATGAATGTCCTCATGTCTGATGATATTTGAATGGCCTGTCGCATGAATGTCCTCATGTCTGATGATCTTTGAATGGCCTATCGCATGAATGTCCTCATGTCTGATGATATTTGAATGGCCTGTCGCATGAATGTCCTCATGTCTGATGATATTTGAATGGCCTGTCGCATGAATGTCCTCATGTCTGATGATCTTTGAATGGCCTGTCGCATGAATGTCCTCATGTCTGATGATCTTTGAATGGCCTGTCGCATGAATGTCCTCATGTCTGATGATATTTGAATGGCCTGTCGCATGAATGTCCTCATGTCTGATGATCTTTGAATGGCCTGTCGCATGAATGTCCTCATGTCTGATGATCTTTGAATGGCCTGTCGCATGAATGTCCTCATGTCTGATGATATTTGAATGGCCTGTCGCATGAATGTCCTCATGTCTGATGATCTTTGAATGGCCTGTCGCATGAATGTCCTCATGTCTGATGATCTTTGAATGGCCTGTCGCATGAATGTCTGATGATCTTTGAATGGCCTATCGCATGAATGTCCTCATGTCTGATGATCTTTGAATGGCCTGTCGCATGAATGTCCTCATGTCTGATGATATTTGAATGGCCTGTCGCATGAATGTCCTCATGTCTGATGATATTTGAATGGCCTATCGCATGAATGTCCTCATGTCTGATGATATTTGAATGGCCTGTCGCATGAATGTCCTCATGTCTGATGATCTTTGAATGGCCTGTCGCATGAATGTCCTCGTCTCATGTCTCTACAAGACACGTCCTTTCTGCCCCCGCCCTTATCCTCAAACCATGGCAGCTGATTGAGAAGCTGGTGAAGGAGAACCGGGTGGTCTTTGAGTCAAACTTAAGGGCACCTTTTCTCCGCCCTTGCTCCCCCTTCCCCTCCCCCTCGCTCTCCCCTCGCCCTCCCCCTCGCCCTCCCCTCGCCCTCCCCCTCGCCCTCCCCTCGCCCGTCTCTCGCCCTCCCCCTCGCCCGTCCCTCGCCCTCCCCTCGTCCGTCCCTCCACCCCCCTTATCGCAGCTGATTGAGAAGCTGGTGAAGGAGAACCGGGTGGTTGCATTCATCAAAGGCACTCGGTACGTTCCTCCCATCCTCTCCCTGTAACCCTCACATGCTGTAACCTACCGTATCCGTCCACAACCCCCCCGCCATCCCGCCCTCCCATCCACTCCCATCCACTCCCATCCCTCCCTCCCACGGCTGTTGCATCAGCCTATGTACTTATCCTACCACAACCCCCCAGCACGGTGCCTCAATGCTGCTTCTTGCACCAAGTGTAACAAACTATCGACCTATTTGTACTCACGTGTGAAAAAATGTCAAAAGTGACTCCAAACTACTACCGATTTGCATGAGGCATTCACTTGGACGATCCCAAGCACGTGGCCTCGCCTTACCCCTCCTCTGGGTGTCTGTCCCTCCCACCCACCCACCCACCACCCATCAGCACGGCGCCGCAGTGTGGCTTTTCGCACCGGGTGTAACCTTGAATGATTCTTGTCCGCATGCTGCCTCTCTTCGTTTCCCCCCTCCGTGTCTCCCCACCCACCCACCCACCCACCCACCCACCCACCCACCCGCCCCACACCAGCACATCCCCGCAGTGTGGCTTCTCGCACCGGGTGCTGACGCTGCTGAACGAGGCGCGGGTGGACTTTGAGACACTCAATGTGTTGGACGAGGATCACAACCCGGGCATCCGCGAGGGCATCAAGGAGTACAGGTGGGTGCTGTGCGATGTTGTGGGGGTCTTGTGGGGGAGTACATTTGAGTCGTCTCAAAGGTGGGCCAGGACAACGACTCAGGTATTCGAGAGGGCATAACCCTTCCCTCCCTCACCTCCTCTCGTCCCATCCCCCAGCCAATGGCCCACCATCCCGCAGGTATTTGTGAACGGGGAGTTCATCGGGAAGAGCCGACATTCCAGAGGAGATGCAATGAATTCCCCGTTACCACCTCCCCTCCCACCTCCTCTCTCCGTATGTGCGTCCCCCCAGCCAATGGCCCACCATCCCGCAGGTATTCGTGAACGGGGAGTTCATCGGGGGTGCGGACATTCTGGAGGAGATGGCCCAGTCTGGAGAGCTCAAGGAGGCGATGGCGACGCCGCAGCAACAGACGGCCACTGCTGCCACTGGAGGTTCCGCCTAGGTTGACAGCAGTTGGCTTTCTAGAGGAGATGGCCCAGTCTGTCTGGCGGCGCTGGCGGCGCCGCAGACTGCTGCTGCTGCTGCTACAGGAGGCTCCGCCTAGGTTGACAGCGGTTGACAGAGGTTGAAACAGGTTGTCTGTTGCCGCCTGCGGTTTAGAGTGATTCACAGCGGTTTTCGCCGGCGGCCTGACAGCAGTGTGATTTCACTGGATAGAATTCTGTTACCCCGTCTGGGAGTCCCGTTGATGCTTCTTTATGACTCGTCCCATATGCTTACAGCAAAATACATATGGTGAAATTCTAGCAAAACCTGTGTATTCCTTTGCAACAACCGGTACCACTGGGTTTTTGAGGTAACCTACCTACCTTTACTTGGTATGGTAACGAAACGAGATGCCATCCGGTATGATTGGGTAACCTGAAGCCACCATCCACCAGATGCGCAACAATGGAAACACCTGGAGGCTTCATTCCTAAACATTCAGGTACGGTACGGTAGGGTACCTGTACTAGTGTCTGTTACTGCCACTTGGTGGTTTCATCCCCTCGTGCTGCACCCTACACACCATGTGTTGAAGCCCAGAATCCAGAGAAGAGGCTTCTTGAAAGGTCTGCTCTGCTGCACCTTCAAGTATCTCCTCCTGCACCTTGGTTCCTGTTACCTGTTCTGAAGTGTTTCATCCTCCTGGAATAATGTGAACGAAGGCCAGATGAGAACCGGCTGCTTGCTTACAGTGCACAGAGCGGACGATATGTTTTACTGCACAAAAAACAAAAATACAGCTGCAGTGGTAGTATGGTAGTTTGTCTGTTCAGCTACCGTAAGTGTAGTGGTGGTGGTGGTTGCTCAACTAGGTCAGTCGTACCGGTACATTCAACCAACAGAGCGCCTTCAATTCAATGGAGGAATTCCAGGTTACACACACTGCTGCTGACACTGCAGGAGCATGGACCATCAATGTTACCACCGCCATGTTATGGTATGGTGTTCATGGGCCATTGCGATACATGTGCGACTAAGGTAGACGACAGTACACCAGAATTATATGATACGATAAGTCGGAGGCAGCAGGTTAGAAGGGCAACTGAGGCAGGGCGGCGAGTGTGGTGGGAAACAGGTCTGAGGGAATGTATCCTCCTGCAAGGTACGTTGCCATGCCTGCTGCATACCCTGCCAGTGCCACTCCGCTGACCTGCACGTGATACAAGCACATGATAGGCACACACACACACATGGCCACAATGACAAGCAGTGAGTCGGTTGTTTTTGGGGCCTTTTTACACTCCAGCAGGACAAGCAGTGAAATCAGAATCAGAATCGAGAGCACTTCATGAGAGCATACCCCCCCTCCCCCTCCCCCCCCTCCCCCTCCCCCCTTCCCAGCGCTCACCTTGCGCAGGTACCAGAAGAAGTCCGTCTTCTCCATGCCCATGTACGCCACATCACAGCACCACAGCATCATGCTTCATGCAGCAACCTAGACCCCCTCTTCTATCCCCCTTCCCAGCACGCACCTTGCGCAGGTACCAGAAGAAATATGTCTTCTCCATGCCCATGTATGCCACACCAGAGCGCAGAGCAGAACGGCACCCCCCCTTCTACACACAGCATCCCATGGCACAACACCGCAACCCCCCTGCCTCTCTCACCTTGCGCAGGTACCAGAAGAAGTCCGTCTTCTCCATGCCCATGTACGCCACGCCAGCCGCCGACCCAATGATGAGGATGGACCCCCCCGTGCCCGCACAGTATGCGATCAGCTGCCATAGCTCCGCGTCTGCTGGCACCTGTGGTGATGAACGGGAGAGAGTGACACACAGGGGACAGCGAGTGAGTGTGAGAGAGAGAGGGAGAGAGAGACCCAATGATGAGGATGGACACACCCCTGCCTGCACATTATGCAATCAGCTGCCATAGCTGGCACCTGTGGAGGAGACACAAGAGACACACACAATGGACAGAGAGTGAGAGAGCCAGTGGGAAGGGAGAGCAAGAGAGGCAAAGTGACCGCCCCCTCCCCTGCCTCGTGCTGCCTCTCCAAGACTCCACACTCACCCAACCCCACTCTCAGTAACCCCCCCTCCAACGCCCCACCCTGCTACATACCATGTTCATGTCATACTTGCCCATGGTGGCCGCCACCAGAGGCAGTAACTACCTGGCCTCCCCTCTCTCCCCCTCTTCTCTCCCTCTCCTCAACCTTCCCCCCCTTCTTAACCACAACCCCTCCCACAAATACCACGTTCATGTCATACATGCCCATGGTGGCGGCCACCAGAGGCAGTAACCTTCCTCTCTCACACCCCCCTCTCCCCTACGTCCCTCTCGGCTGTTCCTCCCTCCCTCCCCCCCTCCCTCCCACGCCTCCCCTCCCCCCACACATACCACGTTCATGTCGTACATGCCCATGGTGGCCGCTACCAAAGACAGCAACCACCCCCCCTCTCCCACACCTTCCTCTCTCTCTGTCCCTCGCGCTCTGTGCAATGCCCCAGCCCCCCACGGCCCTGCTGTATCCACATACCACGTTCATGTCGTACATGCCCATGGTGGCCGCCACCAGAGGCACGTTGTCAATCACAGCAGAGGCCAGCCCGATGGCCCCTGCGATCAGCTCCACACCCCACCAGAGGCAGCCACACCACCGCTTGCCTCACAGCAGCCCTGCCAGCCCTCAGCACCACATGATCGCCTACCTACTCACCGGCCCGTCCCCTCACCCTCTCCCCCACAACCCTCTCTCCCACACCCTCATCTCTCTCTCTTCCCACCCCTCCCCTCCCCCCCACACATACCACATTCATGTCATACATGCCCATGGTGGCGGCCACCAGAGGCACGTTGTCAATCACAGCGGACGCCAGCCCGATGGCCCCTGCAATCAGCTCCACGCTCCCCACGCTGCTGTCCAGCCACCCCGCCAGGTCCTTCAGTAGCCCTGCCGCCTCCAGACTGAGGGGGGGAGGGAACAGGGGCAGAGGCAGGGGCAGGGGCATGGGCAGGGGCAGGGGCAGGGGCATGGGCAGGGGCAGGGGCATGGGCATGGGCAGGGGCAGGGGCAGGGGCAGGGGCAGGGGCAGGGGCAGGGGCAGGGGCAGGGGCAGGGGCAGGGGCAGGGGCAGGGGCAGGGGCAGGGGCAGGGGCAGGGGCAGGGGCAGGGGCAGGGGCAGGGGCAGGGGCAGGGGCAGGGGCAGGGGCAGGGGCAGCGGCAGGGGCAGGGGCAGGGGCAGGGGCACAGGGAAGCGGAGGATTGGAGAAAGATGAGAACAGGAAGGAGGGGGAGTCGTGGAGTTGAGATGACCCCCCTGCGATCAACTCCACACTGCCCACGCTGTTGTCCAGCCACCCCGCCAGGTCCTTCAATAGCCCTGCCGCCTCCAGACTGAGGGGGGAAAGGGCAGGAGCAGGGGCAGAGGGAAGCACAAGGTTGGGGAAAGAGGGGGGGCTTGGATCACAGGGGACGAAGGGGGGGGTGGGCAAGAAGCGAAATGCGGGAATGGTGGAATGGGTGGACTAGGGCACACGCTCTGAACACCCAACCCACCTGGGCCGACGGACAGCAGGATGCCGAGGAAGAAGAGGATGCCCTGTGTGTCGATGCGGGCGGGAGAGCGGAGAGCGCATATACACACACACAGGAGTGGCACAGGCATGGCACAGACATAACACAAGTAGCACACCCAACCCACCTGCCGACGGACAGCAGGATGCCGAGGAAGAAGAGGATGCCCTGTGTGTCGATGCGGGACAGTGCCTGCGGCACCTTGAGCCGCTGCCTGTCGCTCTCCCCGTAGTGAATGGCGTCTGTCAGCAGCCACAGCGCGCCCAGGCCTGGTGGGGGTGTGGGAGAAGGTTAGAAGAAACGGTGGGGAAGGGGGAAGGGGGAGAGGCAGGGAGAGGCCGGGAGAGTCGAGAGAAAAGTGTGAAAAGTGAGCTGGGTCTCCCCGTAGTGGATCGCGTCTGTCAGCAGCCACAGCGCGCCCAGGCCTGGTGCAGGAGGGGACGGGCACAAACGATTCACAAAGTATTAAGACATAGGCAGGGGCAAAGTAGGGACGGGGGTTTGTAAGGTGAGGTCTTCCTCCTTCTCCTCCTAGAGAATCGCGTCTGCTGGCAGGCACAGCGCGCTCAGACCTGGTGGTGAGGGTGGGAGGTATGGTATGGAACAGACACAACCACAAGGAATCCAGGAGGGGAAGGAGGGGCAGGGGCGAGTGGGGAAGGGAGACTGGAGGGTAAGAGGGTCAGAGGTTGAGAGGGAAAGGGGGCAAGGAAAGAAGAACAGAAACACCCGTACCTGCGAGCATGCCCAGGTAGGGCGGCAGGCCCGTGAGAGCCTTGAAGACGGGCACAAAGATGAGCGATCCAATGCCCACTCCAAACACCAAGCATCAAACACCAGACACCAGACCCAAAACCAGAGGCTACGGGGATAAGGAGAACAGCCATGACCATACCTGCGAGCATGCCCAGGTAGGGCGGGAGGCCTGTGAGCGCCTTGAAGACGGGCACGAAGATGAGCGATCCGATGCCCACTCCAAACACCAGCCGGCCTCGGGGCGCCATGGTCTCGTTGGCGAAGGTGGACTTGGCTGCTGCCGCCTTGTCACTGTCGCCCACCAGCGAGCTGGGGGATGGAGGGGGGGGAGAGGAGCGGACAGCGGAGGGGAATTAGCGGAAGAGGGGGGTTGGTGGGGTGGGAACCTGTGAGTCATTCAGGTACGGCCTCGGGGCGCCATGGTCTCGTTGGCAAACGTGGACTTGGCTGCTGCCGCCTTGTCACTGTCGCCCACCAGCGAGCTGGGAGGAGTGAGCAAAGGGGAGAGAGGGTGTGTGAGTGTGTGGTGGGAAGAAAACGGGAACGAAAAGCGTGGACTTGGCTGCTGCTGTTGTCACTGCCGCCCACCAGAGACCTGGGGGAGATGGGAGGGAGCAAGCGAGGGTGTGTGGATTTGTGGATGTGGGATGAGTCATGGAGAGAGCAATGTGGAGTGGACGGACGAGAACTTGAACTTGGCTGCTGCTCTTGCCTTGTCACTGCCACCCACGAGTGAGTGCGAATGGGAGAACGAGAAAGGAACGGAGAAACCGTGAGAAGAGGAGGGAGGGCGGAAAGGACAGGAGGGGAGGAGGGATAGGACATGCGGGGGGATGGGAGGGGAGGGGGGATAGGAGGAAGGGAGGAAAGAGGGGCGGAGGACAGGAGAAGTGGGGAGATAGGACGGTCGGGGGGACGGAAGGGGAGGAAGGATATGAAGGGAGGGGGGATAGGAGGGAAGGGTATAGGAGGGGCGGAGGACGGGAGGGGAGGGGGGAAGGGGGGGGGGGGGAGGGGGGTTGAAAGGAAGAGTAAGAGGAGGTGGAGGAGGAAGCACTCACTTGTCAAAGGAGAGGAGTGTGAGCGGCACGATGAGGGAGACGAGCAACGGGAAGACTTTTGAGACGCGTCAAAAAAGGGAGAGACAGGAGGGGAGCTGGTGGAAGAGAGCACTCACTTGTCAAAGGAGAGGAGTGTGAGCGGCACGATGAGGGAGACGAGCGACGGGAAGAAGAGATCCTGTGGCGACGGGGGAGAGGACGAGACATGAAAAGGGTGACCGAGGAGGAGCAGGAAAGGCATGATGCCGGGGAAGGAAGGGACAAAGAGGAACGGGGGAGAGGTGAGGAGAGGAGAGTATACAAGGAGGTGGGGAGAGAATTCGTCGTGTGAGGCAGACAGGCCATGGCACGGAGCTCGGGCGGGTGAGTGAGCTAATATGTGGGTAAGTAAGCAGTACATATGACCGAGATATTCTATAGGTTACCTCACCAGTGATAGCGTTCACGGTCACATCAACTCACGGTGATGGTTTTAACGGTGGAGATCTGGCCGTGAATCCACAGCATGGTCGTGGTGACATCGCCAATGGGCGTCCACGCTCCTCCCGAGTTGGCAGCAATTACCACCACTGCTCCCAGGAACCTGAGAGGCGCATGGCACGGCACGGTGGGTGGGGTGCGGTGGGGTGCGGTATTGTGGGGTATGGTGGGGGGGTAGAGCATGTGGTGGGCCGCGAGATGGCATGGAGTGGCATGGCATGTTTGATGCTCACAGGTAGGTGGGGTGACACAAGGAAACAGGGAGGCGGGCAACGAGCAGGGATAGGGGGCAAGAAAGGTAACCGGGTTACAAGGAGACGAGTGGAGAGCAAAGAAGGACCACGCCAGCACATGGCAGGACATGGCAACACGGCAAGAAAGCAGCAGGGGCAGAAGGGGCAGCATAGCAGCAGGGAAGCAGTGCAGCAGGGCAACAGGCACCACAAGAGCTGGGCAGGAGGGCAGGAGGGCAGGAGGGCAGGAGGGCAGGAGGGCAGCAGGGAGCAGCAGGGCAGCAGCAGGGCAGCAGCAGGGCAGCAGCAGGGCAGCCAGAACGCACCTTCGCCTCTCGGGGTCGGGGACGAGCTTGCGCAGCAGCGACACCATGACGATGGTGGACGTGAGATTGTCGAGAATGGAACTCAGGAAGAACGTGATGCCGCCCACCTGAACAAGAGGTGGCGGGAGAGGGAGAGAGAGGGATGTGCGCGCGTGAATGCATGGACACCGGGGAAGGGAAGTCGAAGGCGGCGAGGGGTTTGCAGGGAGGGGCAGGGTGGGGCGAGGGGAGGGGCCGGGAGGGGCGAGGGGAGGGGCGAGGGGACGGGCAGAGGGGCGAGGGGAGGGGCGAGGGGAGGGGCGAGGGGAAGGGCGAGGGGAGGGACGAGGGGATGGGCGGGAGGAGGGGAGAGGGGAGGGACGAGAGGAGGGGCGAGGGGAGGGGCGAGAGGAGGGGCGAGGGGAGGGGTCGAGGGGACGGGTGAGCGGAGGGGCGAGGGGACGAGTGAGGAGCAATGCGACGGGAGGGGCGAGGGGACGGGTGAGGGGACGGGTGAGAAGCAATGCGATGGGATCCAGTGGTAACAGCAGTCGTTTTGTCCCAAGAGCATGCGCACACCTCATGACACCGCACACATCACAAACACACGAGAAGCTCAGAGAGAGCGGAGGAGAGCGGAGCAGAGAGGAGCAGAGCACACGGGCCCACGCACGCACCCACCCTACCCACTCCACTCGCGAACCCTGCACTCACCACCGCACACACAACTACCCCACCCCACCACACCCCACCCCACCGCACTCCACCCCTCCCTCGCACCATCCAGAGCAGCTTCTTGGAGTTGCGCGTTTGAATGGCGTCCGTGACGAGCTTAAAGCCCTGGTGCGCGTCCACGATCTCGACGATGGTCATGGCGCCCCACAGGAAGAACACGATCTCCGCCACCTCCCCGCAGTGGTGCGACAGCTCCGCCACCGCCAGGCCCTGCGCGGGAGCCTGCGCGCGCGGAGCGGGGGGAGGATGGGGGGAAGCGCATCAGGGAGGGGGAGGCGAGGGGAAGAGGTGGGGAGGGAGGGGATGATTTTGATTTTGATTTCAGAGGGAAGGTCATACGGGGAGGGGATGGGGGGAGAGTGTTTGGGGAGAGGAGGCGTGGGCGTTGAAGCAACTCGCAAGACGGCTGGGGAGAACAACCGGGTCATTCGAACGCGCAACGACGACCCATCATACTCATAAGGAGGAAGGAAAGGAAAGAGGGAGGGAAGGTGTGTGTGACGAGGGTGCGAGGGAGGGAGGGAGGGGGCCCGGCAGGGAGGCAGGGAAGAAGGGTGCGCGCGATCGAGCGAGCTAGGAGCGAGGGAGAGGAGGAGGAGGCACACTCACGCAGATGTCGCGGATGACCCAGAGCGCGACGGCCATGAGCAACCCGACGCCCGCCTTGTTGAACGCGAGCGACTCCTCGAAGATGATGCCCGCGTATCCCAGCGCGAACACCGTCCACATCGTGATGTCCTGGGGGGGATGGGGAGAGGGGAGAGGGGGGAGGGGAGTGGGGAGGGGAGTGGGGAACAGGAGTGGTAAGGGGATGGATAGAGGCTTTTCAGGCGACTCCTCGAAGATGATGCCCGCGTATCCCAGCGCGAACACCGTCCACATCGTGATGTCCTGGGGGGGATGGGGAGAGGGGAGAGGGGGAGAGGGAGGAAGAGAAGGGGGGAGGAGGGGGACAGGGGGAGAGAGGGAGAGAAGGTAAGTTGGGTAGGGAGGGAGCGAGGAACAGGTTGGGTTGGATGATTATAGCCGTTGGAGTGCAATCAAGAGTGCGATCGTGTGTGCCATCCGTAATCACTAGAACTAACTAGACCCACTCTCTAGAACTAACCCACGCTCACCTGGTGCGCCTCGACCCATTCGAGATTAATCGCCGCGGCGCCGATGGCAATGGCGGCGCCGATGACGACGGCCTTGATGTTATCGGACTTCTCCTGCCCTTGCACCTCCTCGTACTCCTCGTACGACATGTCGTCGATCGAACACACCGGATCGCACGCGCCCTCCGACGCGCGCGGATCCAGGAGCATCTGCGCGGGGAGGGATCGGGGGACGGCGGAGAGGGGAGGGGATGGGGGGAGGGGGCGGGGGGGAAGGGTGTTGAGTGAGATCGGGAGTGTTTGCGGAGGATCGTTCGAGTGATGGAGTGGTGAGGTAATGGAGAGATGGAATAATGGAGTGGTCGAGAGATGGAGTGATGGAGCGATAAAGTGATGGAGGGATGGCACGTGGGGTTGAGGGGATGAACAAGACGATGACACGAGCAAGGCGGCGCTAGCAAGGCGAGGAGGTTACAGCATGGAAGAGAGACAACGAGATCAGGATAGTTCGGCTGTCAGGACATGGCAACTGTCAGCGAACGGCGGCAGTCAGGGTTTGGCACCATTGAACAAAACTGGACAGAAATGTTTCAATGAACGTGTGATCACGACGATCTCTTTTATTCTACACGCCATCGCAACGAATTCTTTCAGTGAGCATGCGATCGCGGCAATTCCTTAGATTCGGCATGCGATGGAGGCGAGTCCTTTTATTCGGCCACAATACCTTTCATTTGGTACGCGATCGCAACGCGCCGCGGGTACCGTCATGTCGTACCTGAATATCGGACGGCGCACATACCGCGGCACTCACCTGGTAATGTTCCGACGCGACTTCATGAGACTTATTACTCGACCAGCAAACACACCGCGACACTCACCTGGTATTGTTCCGATGTGACTCCAGGAGCGCTCTCGCTGTTGTCACCGCTGATACCGCTGCTGCTGCTGCCAGTCGCGTCGCTCTTCGCATCAGACGGAGGTTCCGACGCGGACGCCTGCACTCGCCACGTGGCTCGTCGTCGACTGACCGCCCCTGGACCGCTGGACGATGCAAATCTGCACGCCGATCTGCTTCTGCTCGACGAAAGCGGGTTCCATTGCGCCGCAGCGGCGTTCCCGCTGCTGCTGTGGATTCTCAGAGAGGATTTTTGCGCGCCTAGCCTCGCCTCTGTCAGGGTTTCGCCGCTGCTGACGCAGGTGGCGCTGGTGGGAGGCTTGCAGCGGAGCACGGGAGCACATGCAGCCATGCTCAGAGTGACTGATGCCATGTCGGCAACAGTGAGCAACACTGAGCGACCCGGAGGCGACACTCAATGGCACTGTGAGCGGCAGCAGCACTAATGGTGAAGGTGACGGAAACAGAATAACAGATCCGAGCGAGCCGAATCGAAACAGGACCAGCCCGTGATGAATGAATTGAGACGGCGATAGCAGGACGGAGGAGACACTACGTGTCTACCTTCGATCCAGGAAGAACGGCGGCAGCAACAACAGCACGCGAAGGTGTTGCAGCTCGAGAAAAGCCTAGTATCTCCTAAAACGACTTGGAGAGAATGTGAAAAAGGACTTGATATGATGTGAAATGCTCCTGGTCATCATCTTGCAGGGTAGGGACGGGAGGGAGGAGAGATTTGGGAGAGGTAGAGAGGGGAGTTGTGAGACTTGCCTAGTTCTCGAATCTCGTTTGGGTTCGGGTTCTTCCGAGCCGAATCAGGAAGCCTCGGTGTCGGCTGGGGAGAGGCACGGCAGGTAGCTACCCAGATGCGGCGCGACTTCAAGATCGAAAGATGTGTGGCCCTCCGGAAAAGTGGCGACCAAGCTACGGCAGGCTCGTGGGCGCGAAGGAAGCGCAGGTGTGGTTGGGTGGCCTGGGCTGTGTGGTATGGGCTAGGTAGGTCTGGCTTGCTCCGCGGCTGCTGCTGAATGAAGGTGGCGGGTGAGCGAGATCTGATTGAAACGACGGGCCAAACCACGTGGAGTGATGGAAGGCTGGGGGTTGTGCTTTGGAGAGTGACGTGGAAGTGGGGCACGCTGAGACAACCGCAAACTGACGGAATATCGTAACATAACATATCTTCTGGGCATCTGGGATTGGCTGAGCTGTTGACGGGATTAGATGATCGATCCCGTCAAGAGATGTTGCTCTTCCGATAATGGTATCGGAAAAATCATTCACTCATATAACTTTATCATATCTAATCAAATTCGAATACATCTAATTCAATACATGCGCTTGCTGCAACCATACCAATACATACTAATGATTATGAACATAACATGTAGGGTAATACGGCTGGTTATGCACAATTTTGTCACATATGGTCCAGCCACAAAATTCTGTGAACATATGGTTCAGCAAAATAATCATAGAAATGCGCAGAATGAAACCAATAAGACATGGCAGATAAGATAAGAAACACAAGAAGCGGAAAATGCAGCTAGTGTTACTGTCTACATCGTCAGGTGGATAGCCACCGAGCCACCAAATCGCGCTTTCGTACCTCATGTGGGCTGGGCGATTTTCGCAACCCCTCCTCACACCCCCAGCCCTTCGTTTACACCTACACTTGCCCTCCCAACACCTCCCACCCTCCTCTGTTTCCCTCCTCGCCCTACCGCCCCCCTCTCCCTCCTCCCCTCTCCTCCCAAACTCAGCCCCTCGCCCTCGCATGTTTCTATTCCTCGACTCCACCATCTCGAGTCCAGTACCCTTATCCCCCCTTTCCCATATCCGCCCCCCTCTCTTCTGTACGACTTCTTTCCTTACCCGTCTTCTGCTTCACTCCGCCTAGTGCCTTTCGGCTAAGTGTCTCTACAGGCGCGAGATTTGTCGATTCTTTCTGACTGCCGACGTCTTGGTAACTTTTTTATTAGCGCATCAGTCACACCAGCATTATGGGTACGGAGAAGAAGAAAAAGTCAAAGGGGCAATCCGCGGAAGCGGAAGAACAGGCGTCGAAGGCGCTAGTTCCAATGGCCGACGGCAAAACCTCGCTCGGCGAGCTTCAGCTCGCGACAGACTTCCTCATCAAGCCGGAGCCGACGAAGCGCGACATAATGGACACGAGCGAGTGGCCCTTGCTGCTGAAAAACTACGACAAGCTGAACGTGCGCACGGGGCACTACACGCCGATTCCCATGGGGCACACGCCGCTCAAGCGCCCGATTTCGGATTACGTGCGATACGGAGTGATCAATCTGGACAAGCCTGTAAACCCGAGCTCGCACGAGGTGGTTGCGTGGATCAAGCGCATTCTGCGCGTCGACAAGACGGGCCACAGCGGCACGCTGGATCCCAAGGTGCGCCACGGTGCAGTTGGGTGCGGTGCGGTGCAACTTCTGATTTTTAGGAAACTCGGGGTGTAGGCGTTCGAAAAGAGTCTGCTTGTTCTGGAAGAGAGCGGGAGGGAGTAAGGGGTAGGAGGGGGGGAAACCGGACATGGGGTTTCTTAGCTGGCCTTGGGGCTCCTTCAGGGCTTGGGAGAACCGGTGTTTTCAAGGAAGGATTTTTTGGGGGGTGGGATAGGGATTTGGGGTTGTGTTTTACGCGCGCGGACCGGAAATTTCGCGCAGCGCACTTGGAGTTCAACGGAGCTTGAAATGCGCGAGCAATGCAGGCCATAGCTTTCGGTAGAAGGGGATGGGAACAGGTTCCTCTTTCGCTGATCAGGGATACTCCGTAGCGTTGCGTTACGGCTTACTTTGCTGTAAATTGAGCGGCATGGGGGCGCTGCTAGATTCGTTGATGTCAAACTCCCATGCAAGTTCCGTGGTTTCTCTTACCCCCGTGTGCCTGTTCATTCTTATCCCGTTGTTTTTGCCCCGTATCCCCGTTATCCCCCGCATTTCACTCATCCTCATCGGCCATCCTCACCCACCTTCCCATTCGCGCGCCGTGCCTCCAGGTGTCCGGCAGTCTGATCGTCTGCGTGGATCGCGCGACGCGCCTCGTCAAGGCGCAGCAGGGAGCGGGAAAGGAGTACGTGTGCATCGCGCGCCTCCACAGCGCCGTCGACAGCGAGGCGACGGTCTTACGCGCGTTAGAAAAGCTCACGGGCGCGCTCTTCCAGCGCCCGCCGCTCATCTCCGCCGTTAAGCGCCAGCTGCGCATCCGCACGATCTACGAGATCAAGCTTCTCGACTACGACGCGGCGCGGAACCTCGTGGTGTTCTGGTGTTCCGTCGAAGCCGGCACGTACGTGCGAACGCTCTGCGTGCATCTCGGCCTGATGCTCGGCGTCGGCGCGCACATGCAGGTCCGTGTCGTGGAACGCGCGAAATTTCATGCAATCTTCTCCTCTCCCTCCTTCCCCCACTCCCTCCCGCCTTTCCCGCGTCCTCTCTCTCGTTCCACCCTCCTTAGCTCCCCCGTCTCTCCTCTTCCCCTCCCCCCCCATTCCCCCCCCCCTTTCTCTGGTATTGCTCGTTTTCTCCCACATTTGTTTCCGCCTATTCCGTCTACTCCGGTGTCGTTTTCCGTGCACGCCTGTATGTTGAGCATTATGCTGACTCCCTTATACCCTGAATTCATCGTATCATGAACTCCAATTCTTGAACCTTTTCCCACTACTGCAGGAGCTGCGGCGAGTGCGGTCCGGCATTCTGGGCGAACAGAACAACATGGTAACCATGCACGACGTGCTGGACGCGCAGTACTGTTACGACAAGTACGGCGACGAGACGTACCTGCGGCGCGTGATCATGCCGCTGGAGGTGCTGCTGACGTCGTTCAAGCGGCTCGTGGTGAAGGACAGCGCCATCAACGCGCTGTGCTATGGCGCGAAGCTCATGCTGCCGGGGCTGCTGCGATATGAAAACGCCATTGAGGTGAGCGCAAGGGGCAATGAAGGTGGAAGTTGGGGGTGGAGGGAGGAGGAAGGGACGGAGAGAGGGCGTTTGAGACGTCTCAAAGGTCATGTTTCTTGGGTCTGCTGCGATACTAGGAACGACGTGACTCTTCGCGGGGGAGGGAGGGACGGACGGAGGGAGGATAACCAGTCAGGCTGAGCTACGCAATACTTATGAAGCTAGCTCATTGTCAGGAGTTGACGCTCGGGTGCTGCCAAATGTTCTGCACGTTCTTACTTTTACCCTCCCTGCATTCCGTCCTGCTCGGATTCCTTTAGGTCGGTGAGGAGGTGGTGCTGATGACAACCAAGGGCGAGGCGATCGCCATCGCCATCGCACAGATGACGACAGCAGGCATGGCGTCATGTGATCACGGCGTGGTTGCCAAGGTGAAGCGAGTGGTGATGGAGCGAGACACGTACCCGCGCAAGTGGGGCCTGGGGCCGGTTTCGCAGCAGAAGAAGAAGCTTATTGCGGGCGGCTTTCTGGATAAACACGGGAAGCCGAATGAGAAGACCCCGGCCGAGTGGCTTCGGTCGATTCCGGATTATGTGGCGGCGGCTGCGGCGGTGAATGGGGAGGGCGCGGAGGGAGAGGAGAGGGCTGCGGATGGTGCTGCTGGGGATGTTATGATGGACGAGGCGAAGGGAGATGGGGAGGAGAGCACTCCGAAGAAGAAGAAGGAGAAGAAGGAAAAGAAGGAAGGGGATGAGAGCACTCCGAAGAAGAAGAAAGTGAAGGATGGGGAAGGTGCGGCTGCTGAGGGTTCAGAGTCAGCCAAGAAGAAGAAAAAGAAGAAAGAGGAAGCGGATGGGGCAGCTGGAGAGGGAGTTTCAGCGTCAGCTGAGAAGAAGAAAAAGAAGAAAAAGGAGAAAAAGGAGGATAGTGACAGTGAATGATGTGGCATATCTTGTTTTCCGGAAGCGGCAGCTTCGTTGTACCATTTCTCTTAAAAGAGCAATAAATTTTCTAGTTTTGGGTGTACCATGTTTTACTTCACCGTATAAGGAATGAATTCTGAACTCTCAAATCAATGCTAGAGTGACTATCACATTACCGCATTCCCTGCTCCGTCGCGCTGACGTGTAACGTGACTCAGCAGCGCAAATATCTTCAACCACATTGACCAGCTTTGGTCCAATCTCGTGCCGCATCCGCTCGCGAGAGATTCCGCGTGTGCCCAGAATCCCGCACCTGGAATCCGCGCATGCCCTGCCAGAAATTCGCAGCACAATTCCGCTTCTTCTCAGGAGTCCATTCATGCCTACAAATTGGCATTCCTGATTCTCAGTAATTCACCGAGGTTTGTTTTATCAGTCTTTCTAGTTCCCTACAATCGTGAGTTCTCGCCATGGATATCCTCGCAGTCGCAAATCCTTGTCGCGCTAGTGTCGCCGGGCTGTGCGCGCTCCCGTCCAAGGGTCGTGTCTTCTCTGCTGACGCGTCTCGCCTCGGGAGTGCATCCAACGCGGGCTACTGCAATGGTGAGTGGACTAACGGCATTCCAATGCTTTCCCTCCGTCCCGGCTGTTGCCACGAACACACGTGTCCTGGAAACTCTATGCGAGATGTTGTCACACGACGATTCTTTGTCCATGCCCATCCATTTCTATTCTGTGCTTTCTCCGTCAATCTGATATTTCTTTTCCTTATGCCCAACCGGCGTCTTTCCATCCCGCTGACTCCCCTCGTCAGTTCGCGCGCTCCCCCGCTCGACTCGTTCCCCCCCGTGCCGCCTGGCCTCCCATTCGCGGCTGAAGCCCGCGTGCGTGAGGGCGACGAATGGCGCAACCGACGATCAGCAGACGCCTGCGCCGCCGGCGGAGGACGAGGCGGGAAATAGGCGCGTGGAGCGCGCGGAGAGCGGAGCGCGGAAAGTGACGCGCCGAGAGGCGATGGCGGCGACGCTTTTAGCGCTGGGCGTGGCGGCGAGCGGCGCGGATTCCTCACTGGCGGACGCAGTGATGCGCGCAGTGCCGTTCCCCGTGGCGCGCGGATGGAACCAAGGGCGATTGGGCCGCGCTACTGCCGCGGAGGCGAAGGGTGCAGGGAACATGGACGAAGCGAGGGTAAAGACGATGGAGGAAATCGACGATGAGGAGGAAGAGGAGAGGCTGGAGAAGATCAGAATGAACGAGGAGAAGAGGAAGGAGAGGATCGCAGTTCGGGAGGAGAAGAGGAGACTGAAGATCAAAGAGAAGGAGGAGAAGAGGAGGAACAAGATTGAGGAGAGGGAGAAGAGGAGGGCATTCAAGATACGGACGAAGGAGGAGAGGAGGAGATCGAGGATAGCAGAGAAGGAGGAGAAGAGGCGGAAGAAGAGGGAACTGGAGAAGGAGAAGCGGCAGAAGAAAGAGCAAGCTAGGCTGGAGAGAGAGCAGAAGAATGAGCAAGATAGGCTGGAGAGAGAGCAGAAGAATGAGCAAGATAGGCTGGAAAGAGAGCAGAAGAAAGAGCAAGCTAGGCTGGAGAAAGAGCAGAAGAAAGAGGCGGCTGCAAAAGCTGCGCCTTGATCAAGAAAGCGCCGTGTGACGAAGGCTGCATTGTGTAGCGTGTGTATCTTATCGTGTGACCAGTGCTCTAGGGATACCGTTGCAGATCTCCGGGTTGCATTTGTGTAGTCTTGTTCCGCAGCGGTCCAGTGGGACCGAGGAGTGAAACTGACATGCATGTTGAATGTTACAAGAATCGCCAGTGTTGCCAGTATTCTATGAAACTCGTATACATTAGTAAAATGCAAGTCAGCAAGCTCTATACCATAGTTTTTACGCTAACGCTTGGCAGATACGTTCCGCACTACACACAAATGCGAGCACACCTTTCCTGACCACAGGCTTTAACAAAAGAATTAGTCAAGCAACAACGCGAGCGCACCCACAACCAGGTCAGCTTCTTTGTCCCGCTGCGGTTCGGTCCTACTCCACGCATAGGCCCCAGTGGCCAGTGGCATACGCACTGTCACCGACGACCAAACAACGGGAGGCAGCAGCCAGATCGACGCTTCGGCGAGCATTGCGGGGACTGAAATCAACGGGTAGGGAAATGTGGGGAAAAAGAAAGACAGAGATAGACGCTTAGGTCACAGGCGAGATGCGCGCAAAGCTCTCATTCACCGCAGAACAAGGGAAACAAGATGGGAGTGAACTCACTCTTGAGAGTGAAACCAGCGGTAGTGAGTCATTACGGACTGCGCAAGCGCGGCGAACACAGCGGTCCGGTCCGGTGTTCACATTTCGCGCCATCCATCACCTCACAGGCTCACAACTCGATTCGTCAATCATAAGTCCGTGAATCGTCAACGCGCAGGCCGTGCTGCGATGCGACTATTGAGTGTTTTTCCACAACGATTCAGGAAATAACGCGTCTCGTCCCGGCCGGTAAGAAACCGTGTCACTCGGCTCTCGGAGAGCCGCTATGCGCGTCGCGTCGCGTGCGTGAAACTCACCGGCGGCGGTAGGTACACTTCGATGCGCTTCGTCGGCACGTCCGCCATCTCCTCGCCGTATTTCGGCACCACGCGCGGCGCCTTTCCCTCCGTCTTCGCCGCGCGCGCCTCGTTGAACAGCAGCGAGTAGTCCGGCACGTCTATGTCGATATCCCTCGCCTCCGTTAACGTCCCCGATCCGTTACCGCTGTTACCGTTACCACCGTTACTGCCACGATTACCGCCGGTACAGTCACTATCCTCCGGAATGCACAGCCCCGAATGCGCGTCCGCGGTGCTGTGCTCGCCGCTCGTGCTGCTCCTCATGCTGCTGCTGCTCTCGTCGAACATCCAATGGGATCGCTCCTCTTCGCTGGACGCGCCGCTGCCGTCCCTATCTTCCAGGCCGCTGCAGGCCACGCGTCGACTCGTTGCTGGAGTCGCGTGTTGGTGGAGGTGCTTCTGGTGCTGCCGGCCCGGCATCGGCCGGCCTTGCCGCGCCATCATGGTCTGCAGGATGTCGATCTGCGACGGCAAGTCTTCCGACTGAATCGCCGAGCGATGCGAAGGCTGGGTCTGGGAAAGGTCGAGCTGACGTGGCGGACCCATTTGTAGCTGATACTAACGATGTTACTCGCAAAGTTTACAAGCCGACGTACGGAAGTTTGAGAAATAGCAATTTAGTCAAACGAGGTTGTTGGAGGGAACTTGAAATCAAACGAGGAACAAAAATCAAGCTTGCGTATTATCTTGTTCTTTTTTTGCGGCAAGCTACTTTATACTTCGCCAGTGCTTCTGAAAACCCTCAGCTTGAAATTGCTCGGTGGCGGCGACATTCGTCAATAAAGCGCAATTTGTCGTCAGACCCGGAAAAACCACGACTCCCCGCGGTAAACATGGAGTAGTGGGGTGGGGGCGCTGATGCCCGCAGCATCCACCAAACTCCGCCGCAAGCGCCTCCGCGCACACTTTGAAATCTTTCCCCTGGATGAGGGGGCAGAATCAATTGGACGAGACGGGGGAACACAGGTGGAAACGCGGAAATCTCCGTGTCATCCTCACGCACCGGGAAGGTGGGGGACAAAGTTGGAGGGGGAAGAAGGGGGAAGGGGATGAAGGGAAGAGTCAGCAGCAGCATCAACAACCGACAGCCGGGGCGCGACGCGTGCGTGGTGAGCAAGGGGTGAGTTTGCCTTGCCGGTCGTCGAAATTCTTGGGACGAAAGAGCAGCGTCTGCTTCGGTGGAACCGACAAAACACGTTTTGTTGGTGGACTGGACATTGCTTCCGATACAATTGTACTCGTATAGCATGAGGTGTACACGTACAAACAGTATAAAATATATATTGGAACAATGTGCAACCACATGCTATTAGATAAATTCTGCTCAAGACTGACACACAGTATTAAGAAATTCTCTCTTTGAAACGACGGTTTGAACCTACAGCACCACTGGAAAGGGAGTCAGCAAGGGAAACAAGCGAAATCAATGGGGCTTGGTGTGCAATAAACACCACAACGGTAAGTAGAATTATGCCAAAGGCAGCGAGGCGAAATGCACTGATTGGTATGCCCAAGCGTAGCTCCTCACAGACTGCCAAGCGCAGAAACCAAAGGGCGTGGCAGGAACAACAACAGGAAAAAAACAATCTGTGAACAAGATCAAGAAACAGCATCAGCAATTCAAGATCACTTGCATCTAAAAGCACATACGGTACTACAACCCTTCTACATAAGGGAATAGAGGAATCCAACAAAAACTGGCCGAGCTCAAACCACCTGCACCCACCTATATTGAAAAGCACATCCCCTGATCCTTCACGACCCCCCCCTGGAAATACTGCTGTGGGCTCAGCCCACACATGCACTGCTGCAGAAGGTACGAGCGGCCGGCCTTGCAGCTGGAGAGCAAGCAAGGGAAACAACGGGAGCAAAGGGAGCATGGGGAGGAAAGAAGCAGAGAAAGTGATGAATACAGATATGAATCACAAAGTGTTTTGCCAATGGCACACACACTTGAGCTGTCGTCATAGCCATCCTGACAGGGCCATCCTGACAGGGCCATCCTGACATGGCCATCCTGACATGGCCCTCACATGGCCAGCCTCACATGGCCCTCACATGGCCAGCCTCACATGGCCATCCTCACATGGCCAGCCTGCAAGTGACTGGATTAAAGCATCCTAACACAAGATTCTATCCGCCCAGAATCATGGCCCAGTCACTCGCACTTGCTTCTCTCAAGCGCTTTTGTTATCCAGCTGGCAATCCCCACAGTTAAGCTGACTGCCGGTATCTAGCATACCGCAACCACACAATGCAAAGCCCATAGCTGTGCACGAATCTAGCTTACTGCAACCACAATGCATACATTTTAATGGAAAATTCCCGGAACTCACCAGCACGTTGGAGTGCTTGTCAGTCCTGAAAATGACCTTCTCCGTGTCCAGCATTTTTCTGGACTTGGCTGCTAGGCCACTTGCGAGGTCACCCCACGCACCAGCAGCACCTTCCTGGGCGCTCCCTGTGGCGGCTTCTGGATCCACGGCCATTAGGGCGAGATGGAAGCGCGCTGGTAGCTGTGGAATGGGTTGGGATGGGTTGGGGTGGTTTGGGATGGGGTGGAAGGGGATGGAAAGGGGTGGGATGGGGTGGCATGGGTTGAGCACGCACGGACAAAAGTGCGTATGGGTCTGCATAAGGGCAAAACAAGGACTTCCCGGCAATAAATTGGACGCAGGAAAGGTGGAAACGTGTGGCCGTACGCACACTTGCAGGGAAGGAGATCTTAATCTCGTAACCCATGCTCGGCCGCAACCCATGGAGCCCGAACACTCGCCCTTCCCGCACGTCCCCGTTATCATCCGCACTCGCGGTCGTCTCGGTGCTGCTGCTGCGTCTGGCGTCAGCATCGGCATTGCCGTCAGCGTCGCCGTCAGCGTTGGCGTTGTAACGGCCGGCGAACGCCATGCTGACGTTCCGCAGCTCGCGACCCACCTCCAGCACCGCGGGGATCGCGGCGGGAGAAGCGGTCGCATCGACGGTTAAGGACAGCAGGGCGAGGACGACGATGGTGACACTGAATGGTATGGCGGGACGGGATTGGGACAATTACACACAATGAACGGGATTCAACAGACATACGGTGGATGGGACGGAGATGATGACACGATTTGAGGCACGGACTACTTGCAAGCGAACTAAATGAATCTGGAGGTGAAACGGCGAGGTGATCAAGGTGCAAGTGAGAAAAAACGAAACTGGGCGAATTCCGTGAAGTTGCTTATAACGGAGGGATTTAACGGACTTCGTACAATCGCGTTGGGACCGATGCGCGAAGTCGCCGCTGGGTGAGCAGGAAACGCGATCGCGAAGAGACTCGTTTTCCCGCCATACCTCTCGTCTGGATAGTGGGTGGTTTGTGATACGGGGAATTTGGGACATGCACGGATGAAGAGGGACGAACGGCCAGTTAGGGCATCACGAACAAGGCAGACAACGAAAGTGACGGAAGTATGCTCGTATCGCGTACAGCATGAGTTATTCACAAGCTGAAATATAACCCCAACATTTGCAAACCTACGGTAACTAAGTAATGGCTCAAGATTGGTTCAGTGGTGGAGAATTCTTCTTGCAGACACGTTATGCCATTATGCCATACGTAGTGTACACTGTCGTTTAAACATTACAACACAGTTACACTGACATTGCTCATCATCATAAAAAATCAGAATGGCCTTACATTCCACCACATTGTCAGCCACCACCACTGCCACCACCGCTGCCACTGCCACTCCCACTGCCACTCCGATTGGTTCCACCCATCCCAGGCGACGTACCACTCGTCCCCCACACAACCCACCACTCACCCACTCACCCTCCTGCCCACACACACACTCATCCACCAACGTCCCATCCAGCCAACCGAACACTCACAGA
The DNA here is from genome assembly GCA_947471745.1 of Closterium sp. Naga37s-1. Classification (NCBI taxonomy): domain Eukaryota; kingdom Viridiplantae; phylum Streptophyta; class Zygnematophyceae; order Desmidiales; family Closteriaceae; genus Closterium; species Closterium sp. Naga37s-1. Next base: position 1,721,912 of record CANJKZ010000248.1, on the reverse strand, counting down.
ACAACCTATCTAGTAAATCACCCACTCGCACACCCACTCACCCATCCCGAACAAGGCAGCACCCACTCAGACCCCCCACCATCCATCCACCAACCTGCCCACAACAACCCATCGAACCCGCACACCCAGCCCCCATACTGTTTTTAACCATAACCATAACCACCCATCCAACCCGCACACATACCCAGATACACCAAACAATCACCCACCCAGCCCATGGCCACCCACCCACTCCCTAAACCCCAACCACCTATACTCACACCTACCCACCTACCCACCCACCCACACCCCACATCTTACCCCATCCTTCCCCACCATTACCTGCCAGCGGTAGGAGCAGCAGACAGCCAACTTACGTAGAGAAACAACATTCGCAAGGAATGTGGCTTGTGGGGCGACGCGTGGCGGTGAAGAAGGCATCTCCACTAACCTACCCTCGGGTGTAAGCGGCCCAAGTGTTTCAGCCCCATTTCCTCTCACATTCTCTTTTACTCACCCACCCTAGCGGTTTCAGCCCCACTTGCTTTGGTTCACCTAACAAAAGGGTTTCAGCCCCCTTCCCAATCACTCACCCACCCAAGGGGTTTCAGGCCCCTTCCCTCTCAGCCACCCACCCAAGGCCATTCAACCCCTTTCTTACTCGCTCACCCCCCAAGGGGACTCTGCCCCCTTTCCTCTCACTCATCCACGCAAGAGTATTCAGGCCCCTTCCCCCTCACTCACCCACCCAAGGGAATTCAGACCCCTTGCCCTCTCACTCACCCACCCACGCGGATTCAGACTTCTTCCCTCTCTCTCACCCACCCAAGGGGAATCAGATCCCTTCCCTCTCTCTCACCCACCCAAAGGGATTCAGACCCCTTCCCTCTCTCTCACCCACCCAAAGGGATTCAGACCCCTTCTCTCTCTCTCACCCACCCAAGGTGATTCAGAGGCCCTCATTCAGACTCCACCATTGCCCCTCACTCAACTCGCCCTGCGGCTTCAACCCCCCTTTCTCCTCGCCCTCTCACTCCACTTACCCTGGGGGATTCAGGCCCCCACCATTGCCCCTCACTCAACTCACCCAGGGGGTTCAGCCCCCTTTTCTCCTCGCCCCCTTCCACTCACCACACAAGGGGTTTCAGTCCCCCTCTTCCACCCACCCAAGGGGGGGGGTTCAACCCCTTCTCTCCAACCACTCTCCCAAGGGGTTTCAACCCCTTCTCTTCCACTCACCCACCCAGGGGGTTTCAGGCCCTTCTCTCACCCACCCAAGGGATTTCAGCCCCTTCTCACCTTCACTCGCCAGCAGTAGGAGCATCAGACAGCCCACTTCCTCAAGGAAACAGCACCCCCAGAGGCAGTGCCTTGTGGGGCAAGGTGTGATATGTGGAAAATTGCTTCCAGCCCAAGACTCAAATCCCACCCCTGACGTAGCCAGAGCTGACGCGAACCAGAGCCGCCGGCCGGTCGGCTCTGACGGTGTCCATTAGGCCTTGCACGTCAGATCGGTTACTTGAGCACCGAGTGCCGTGCCGCGCAGATTCCACCCACCACACCCCGACCCATAAGGCACAACCCCAGAAGGTGCTGCCCCTAAGGCAGTGAACTCCCTGCTTGCTCCCATGCTTCCCACCCACCCACCCACCCACCCACCCCACACTTCACCCCCATGCCTCCTTACCTATACCTACCAGAGCCATGCAGAGCGCCATGATGCCTCAGGCTGCTGGGATGGGAGGGAGGAAGGGACGTAGGGACAGCAGTGAGCAAGGGGAGAAGAACAGGCAGAAGCAGGAAGGCAAGGACAGGAGCAAGAAAAGAAATACAGCAGCGTGAATGAAGAAAGGCAGCAGTGTGAATGAAGAAAGGCAGCAGCGTGAATGAAGAAAGGCAGCAGCGTGAATGAAGAAAGGCAGTGTGAGGTGGGGCAGGAGGAACAGATAAGTTGGCATCAACTGATACACTCAAGTGAACAGAAGAACACTAGAGTGGACAAAATAAAAAATGCAGAATTGAAGAGAGGGAAACTAGAAATCTGTAGCAGGGAGGGAAAAGAGGCTCACCTTGTTTCAGACAACCCAGCCCGATACTCTCCCGTCCCGCCCCAGCCGAGCAGAGTGCTTCCCCCCTCCCCTCCCACCACTGCCACCTGCACGGCCACAGGGGAGGGGCGCGAGGGAGCGGCGGTGTTGAGAACTGAAAGGAGAGAACTGAAGAGAAGTGAGTATGCGGCTAAGGGTAGAAATGTGAGAGGAGAGCATGGGTGGGTTGGGTTGGAGGTGAGAGCAGCAGAGGGATCACTGGAGCAGCGCTAGGCACATGGTGCAGACCCAAAGGTAGAAAGGCTACAGTAAAGGTGTAGTGCTTAGGGTAGGCTTAACCTGGGGGCTGGAGGGGGGGGAATACCTGGTATAAGGGGGTCTGCACCATGTGGGCTAGGCTGCTGCAAGTGGCTTGGCTTGAGGAGAGGAGCCATGCAGCATGCATGGACCGATGATGTGCAGATGCTTTTGAGCGTGCATGTGAGAGAACATGTGATAGAGAGCGAATGCAATTAACAAGCGAGATGGAATAGAGAGAGTGTACTTATCTGGTACGGCTGTGAGTGGCGGTGGCGCCTTGAGCCTTGAGGCTCCTGTGCTGCCGCCACTGAAGCGCCTCACACCACCCAAAGGCGCTGCTGGGAGTGCTGGAAACTCGCCACCAGAGGGGCTGCTGGGGGATGGGCGGAGGGGAGAGTGGGGAGGAGGGAAAGGGGTGGAGATGGAGAGGAGGGGAGAGGAGAGTTGGAGGGGAAGTTAAGTGGAGGAGAGAGAGGTATGCAGATGGAAAGGGAGATGTGCACGCGAGACAGACAGGGAGGAAGAGGAGTGGGGCCACTGGTGCAAAAAGAGGCTCACCTTGTTTCAGACAACCCAGCCCGATACTCTCCCTTCCCGCCCCAGCCGAGTGGAGTACTATCCCCTCCCCTCCCACCGTTGCACCTGCACAGCCACAGGGGAGGAGCACGAGGGAGTGGCGGTGTTGACCCCCACACCCCTCCCCTCAACCGGGAAGGAGAGAACTGAAGAGAAGTGAGTAAGCGGCTAGGGGTAGAAATGTGAGAGGAGTGCATGAGATGGCATGTGGGAGCAGAGAAGGGGGCCACTGGTGCAGCCTCAGCTACAAGCCACAGACCCAAGAGAGGTACACACCTAGGGAGGCTTACCTGCAGACCTGAGAGAAATACCTGCAGTACCTGGGGGAAATTACCCAAGAAAAGGGGTCTGTGGCTTGAAGCTTTGGCTCAACCAGTGGCTTGTGTTTGAATGCACAAGCGGCAGGAGATGCAGCAAGGACTGAAATGGAACGACAATGAACGCAAGAGGCAGCGCGGGTACTTAGCTGCAGGTGGGTTGGGTGTAGAGCAGCTGCTGCTGGTGCACTGCATGTCTCCCGCCACTGCTGCTCCCGTGTGAGCGGCCTGCTGGGACGAGAGGGGGCAGATTAGGACAGAGAAGGGAGGGGGGAAAGGATGGGGATGTGAAGGCTGAGCAGAGGAGTGCAGAGGAAGACGTAAAACAGAGTGGATTGCAGGGCAAGGAGCGAGACAAGAAGTGGGCATGGGGAGAAGACCAAGCAACAGCATGACAGACGGAAAGAAGGGGATATGAGGCTCACCTTGTTTCAGACGACCCGATCCCGATACTCTCCCTTCCCGCCCCAGCCGAGTGGAGTGCTGCCCACCTCCCCTCCCACCACTGCCACCTGCACGGCCACAAGGGAGGGGCATGAGAGAGTGGCGGTGTTGACCCCCACGCCCCTCCCCGCCACCTGCAATGCGCACACACAGAGCTAGTCAGAGCACCGTGGTGTGAGCAAGTTGAATGGGAAACCGTGAATTCAAATCCAGCGCAAGAGAATGGAATTAGAGCCATTGTTGGAGGCACGGCCACAAGCTACAGAACCAAGGGCCCCTGAAAAGGAACCTGAGGGGCGTACCTGCATCTGAGAGAGTTACCTGCACCTGAGGGGGTTGCCTGAAGTGTGGGGGTCAGTAGCATGTGAGCCGTGCCCAACCAGTGGCAGAGTTTGAAGAAGACGGTGCAAAGCAGATGAAACAAGCGAAACGATGTGGCAGGCAAGGGTGAGTTGAAGGCGTGGAGGAAGGGGTACTTAGCTGATGGCGTGAGCGCAGGAGGCAGTTGCAGCAGCATGGGCAGCAGGCATGGCATGGCGTCTCAGGCACATGAGCTCCTGCTAGGGGAGCTGGTGGGGGAAAGGAGGGGAGGGGAGGGGAGGGGAGGGGAGGGGAGGGGAGGGGAGGGGAGGGGAGGGGAGGGGAGGGGGGAGGGGAGGGGTGCACAAGGAGAGGTAGTGAGTGGGATGGGATGGAGGCACAGTGCAAAAGAGAATGCAAGCGTGGTAGAATGAAGAAGAGCGAAAGGAGGGCCACTGATGGATGCACAGTCCCAAGCCACAGACTTAAGGTTCGGTTTCTACCTGCAGTCAGGGAGGGCTTCACCTGGGAAGGGCTTTACCTGGGGAGGGCTTTACCTGGAGTAAGGGAGGCCTGTGAGTTGATTCCTGTGCTTCCACCAGTGGCCCCGTTTTGGGAGAAAAAACAAAATGAAAGGAAAAGGAAACGAGGGTGGATGCATGAAGGAGCGAGCACTTAGCTGATTGTGTGGGTGCGTGCAGATGGGGATGCTGATGCAGCCACACGTGGTTGCTTGCTGCCCCACGTCCGCCTGCCACTGCTGCTCGCGATGAGGCCTGGAAGCGAGGGAGGGGAAGGGAGGGGAGGGGAGGAGGGAGAGGCGGGGAGGGGAGGGGAGAGGAGGGGTGCACAAGGAGAGGTAGTGAGTGGAATGGATGGAGGCACAGTGCGAAAGAGAAAGCAAGCGTGGTAGAATGAAGAAAAGCGAAATGAGGGCCACTGATGGACGCACGGTCACAAGCCACAGACTTAAGGTTCGGTTTCTACCTGCAGTCAGGGAGGGCTTTACCTGAAAGCTTTACCTGGGGAGGGCTTTACCTGGAGTAAGGGAGGCCTGTGAGTCGTTTCCTGTGCTTCCACCAGTGGCCCCGTTTTGGCAGAAAAAACAAAATGACAGGAAAACGAAACGAGGGCGGACACATGAAGGAGCGAGCACTTAGCTGATTGTGTGGGTGCGTGCAGATGGGGACGCTGATGCAGCCACACGTGGTTGCTTGCTGCCCCACGTCCGCCTGCCACTGCTGCTCGCGATGAGGCCTGGAAGCAGGGGAGGGGAAGGGAGGGGAGGGGGAGGGGGAGAGGAGGGAGGGGAGGGGGAGGGGAGGGGTGCACAAGGAGAGGTAGTGAGTTGGATGGGATGGAGGCACAATGCGAAAGAGAATGCAAGAGTGGTATATTGAAGAAGAGCGAAAGGAGGGCCACTGATGGACGCACATTCACAAGCCACAGACTTAAGGTTCGGTTTCTGCCTGCAGTCAGGGAGGGCTTTACCTGAGGGCTTTACCTGGGGAGGGCTTTACCTGGAGTAAGGGAGGCCTGTGAGTTGATTCCTGTGCTTCCACCAGTGGCCCCGTTTTGGGAGAAAAAACAAAATGACAGGAAAACGAAACGAGGGTGGATGCATGAAGGAGCGAGCACTTAGCTGATTGTGTGGGTGCGTGCAGATGGGGACGCTGATGCAGCCACACGTGGTTGCTTGCTGCCCCACGTCCGTCTGCCACTGCTGCTCGCGATGAGGCCTGGAAGCGGGGGAGGGGAAGGGAGGGGAGGGTAGTGGGGGGGAGGGGACGGGGAGGGGTTGAAGGGAGAAGAAACAGAAGTGGAAAGGAAACGAACGAGACAGAAGCGGCAGCAACGGTGGTGAGGGAATGAGAGAGAGAGAGGGGAAGCGACTCACCTTGTGCAGCAGGGAGCAGCCCGCATGCTGTCCCTCTGGCTGGAGTGCCATCCCTTCGCCTGCCTGCCTGCGCCTCTGCTGCAGGGGCGGACTGGCTGGTGATGCTGCAGGGAGAGGCGGGGGAGGCATAGAGGAGAAGAGCAACAAGTGAGTGGAGAGGGGTGAGGAAAGGTTGCGAACAGAAACTGCAGAGGAAAGTGAAATACAGGGAGTGAGGAAGAGCGGAAGGGCATACCTGGTAAAGGCCGATTCCCCCCCTCCTCAATACTCTCCCTTATGGTAGTCCTCAGCTCTTCTTACTGCCTCCCTCCCAGACGCCCCCCGACACCTGCAAGTAGGGATGAGCAGGGGCCGAACTCGAACAGGTTCGTGTTCAACCCCACTCGAACAGTGTTCGGTTCGGCGAACTACTTGACTGAAAATCAGTGTTCGCCGTTCGCCCTAGGGGGCGAACTATTAGCTGCTGAAGGCGAACACGAACACGTTCGAGGCGAACATGTTCGTGTTCGCCCAGGGGGGGATTCATTATAGTCACACTTGTCCGAATACGTTTTTGAGGGTGCAGGATGATAGCAAAGGGGGTGCAGGGTGTATATGTGTTCATGCAACGCACCAACAACTACAACATCATGTACTGTGTATGTAAATGTCAAAGTCGTACGAATTCCTACGCCATGGCACCACTGCTACTACCAACAGCAGCATCCTCCGCCCCCTCTCCACCTGCCGCGTCTGCCTCCACCCCCTCCCCCTCCCCCTCCCCCTCCCCCTCCCCCTCCCCCCTCCCCCTCCCCCTCCCCCTCCCCCTCCCCCTCCCCCTCCCCCTCCCCCTCCCCCTCCCCCTCCCCCTCCCCCTCCCCCTCCCCCTCCCCCTCCCCCTCCCCCTCCCCCTCCCCCTCCCCCTCCCCCTCCCCCTCCCCCTCCCCCTCCCCCTCCCCCTCCCCCTCCCCCTCCCCCTCCCCCCTCCCCCTCCCCCTCCTCCGCCCCCTCGCCCTCAATGGCGAACTCTGGTGGTGCGGCTCCTCTCGGTCGGCGGCCCTCGCCGATCCTCTGTCCATGGTGTGAACTGTACCATGATCTAAGAATCATGACAGCTCGCGTCCTCTGAGAGGCCAGGCGGTGCCGCTTCCAGGAGATGAGGTTGCGACCAAGAGAGAACACCCGCTCGCTCGAAGCGGACGTGGCAGGGATGACAAGATAATCCCGTGCCATGCGCCTCAGCGTCTGCATGTTGGTGGCGGTGCGCCAGTACTCTAGCGCTGACACGTCGAACCGCACCCTCTCGGACAAGTATCTACTAACCTCGTCATCCTGCACCATCCCACCCCCCCCCGCCTCCTGGTTCGCCAACAGACGCGCCGCAAGTCGTCGGCGACTAGGGAGAAACTGCGCGTCCTTGTCGTCCTCCCCCTCATCTACCTCTTCCTCCTCCACAACGGTGGCAAGTGGGGGCGGCCGGGGAGCAAGCTCTGCAGCAAAATTAATAAAACTCATTGGGAAACTGGAGGCACCCTGGGAAATTATCAACCCTAAACAATGGACGACTTCGCGTGTTTAGAGTTGATTTTCCCAGCGTGTGTCCGGGTTATATAAGGGTTTTAGTTTTTTTTCTTGTTTTGTTTTCAGTGCTATGTGCGGGAAAGTAGCTGATGGTGCCTTTGATTCAGAATTGTGCTTACAACATGAAAATACGGTTTATCTAGGTACTATACCGAGAATTTGTCGGTTGAGTACGAACGCAAAACGCTCCTGGCATAATTTGAGTATCAATGAAGTTGGCCGGAGATAGGGACCCAGCATCCACACAATCACGCAGGTCATATTCTTGATCGAACGGACGAAATGGCTATGCTCAGGACATATCAGAATCAAAACTTTCACCTCATATGGACGACCTCAACCTTCTTTATAACATTTCCGGCACCAGCAGACGCGTTTGTCATTACGGCTTCTTCTAACATATAACAAGGATCTAATAATGATTTTTTTACTTGCACTCCAAGCAGACGGTATATCTTCGTTGCATGTCAACAAATACGAGAGGGAGCTTGCAGCATGCTGCTCCTCCCGTGGTGCAACACTCAAGGGAAGGAATAGTGTTATGGTACAGAAGAACCACAACTCTGAGTTGTCTGTTGTGTATAGAGTGCCTCATGATGGCGGTGGCGCACAGGTTGGCAATAAGGTGAGGTGGGATATTCTTGCTACCTCCCTTTTGACCTTAGAATATAAATAAAATAGCACAGTGAAGCAAAACCAACCCGTTTACCAATTACTGTTGCACAAGCTCACTGATCTACACTAGTAGGTAGCTGAAGTGATGGGAGATTAGAAGAAAAAAAAAAAAACCTGCCTACCTGCGTGAAACAGCCTACTAATCACGACAGTTATTAAACTTAAACCACCTCTACTGTGGTACCCAGAGCACCACATTACAACTGCATCGGAGGGACTTCAACAATCACGTGCTTGCCATCCTGGCCTTCATTCCCCAAACTTCCCTTTGCTGTCTTTAGCTCATCTGTTGCACCCGACCCTTGCATGGGGCCATGCACTGGGATCACCACTTGATACCCTGGCGCAGTAGTCGGAGCTTCTCTTGCAGCGTCGGCTGCAGCTGGGGTAGGTGCACTTGCAGCGATTGCAGGTGCAGTTGGCACTGAGTTACCATCAGCAGAAGGGGCAACACCAGCGGGACCGAAGCCACCTTCAGCAGCAGCAGCAGGAGGCGTCGCAGAAGCCTTTGCAGCAGCCTTTGCAGCAGCCCTTGCAGCAGCTCTTGCAGCAGCGGCGGAGGCAGGAGGCGTGGCAGTAGCCTTTGCTCCTTCTTTACCACTCCCCATGCCCTCCGCCTTCCTGTTCTCATCCCCGCCCTCGTCCCCTTCCCCCTCCTCCTCTCCAACGGTCATCAACCCCTCTTCCGCACGCGCCTTACCCGCCTGCTCCTTCGCATCTACCAGCACTCTCAGCACAGCAGCCATTTCCGGCCGTGCCCGCGTGGGCCGCACGCACTGTAGCGCCACCTGTAGCACGCGCAGCAGTGCTGGCGCATCGTAGTCGCAGCCTAGTCGGCTGTCCGCTACAGCCGCTACATCCCTCGCCTGCACATACGGCCCTACCCAGTGGGAGATATGCACAGGGCCCGCATTGTCTCGTGCAGGAGCAGGGGTTGATCCGTGTGCTCCCTTCTTCCCTGCCGCTGCTTTGTTGTTCTCTTCTGCCTCGTCTTGCTTCCTTGCTTTGACATCTTCCCCTCCGCCTTCTCCTCCCTCTCCCTTTCCTCCCCCTCCCTTTTCTCCCCCTCCCTCTGCAGCTTCTTTCGCCCCTGCGCCATTCCCCTTCGCAGGGGTTCCGCCTCCCGCCTGAGCCCCTTTCTGGGGAAGCTTTATAATCGCCCTTTGCCCCGTCAACAGTTCCAGTAGCACCACACCGAAACTGTACACATCCCCCTTAGTAGTCACCTTCGATGTTCGGTGATAGTCCGGGTCCAGATAACCGGGTGTACCGGCCACGCGTGTAAAAGCGGATGTAGCTGCACCAGCAGAGTCCCCAGCTCCCAGCATACTCTTCAGCAGGCCGAAATCGCCCAGTTTTACGTTCAAGTTCTGATCCAAAAGAATGTTATCGGGCTTAATATCGCGGTGCACTATAGGGGGGTTTACAGCCGTGTGCAAGTAATGCAGCGCCTCGGCTGTTCCTATAGCGATGTCTAAGCGTTGGGTGAAAGTCAAGTGCGGGCGAGACTTGGAAAGAGCAGAACCGAGTGATCCGTTAGCGGCGAGCTCGTAAATGAGGATATACTCGCCCCCCTCCATGCAGTAACCCAGCAGTCGCACGAGGCTCTTGTGCGAAAGCCGCGAAATCAGAAACACCTCTTTCTCGAAATCCCGAGCGCCGGCAGATCCTTCCGCCAGCGGCCGCTTCGACCGTTTTACCGCCCAACCCACGTCCCCAGGCCCTTTTCCCCGGAACACCACCGCGAAACCTCCTTCGCCGATGAAATTGCGCGGACTGAACCATCCCGTCGCATCGCGCACTTCATCCAATGTCATCTTCCGAAACAACCCCGCTTTAAGCTGATCCTCCCAGGAAGGGCTTTTCTGAGGTTGCTTTCGCGGAGATGGAGACTCTTGCTTCACCGGAGCGTTGCCTGCGGCGCCTCCGCCGGCGGCTCCTGCGGCGCCCGGTGAAGCTTGATACGGAGCGAGCGCGCGCCGGTAATCCGGGGTAAACTGCGGCGGAGTGTTGCTCGGGGGAAGCGCTAAGTGCTGCGGGCGCGGAGACGGGTACGCGCCGTTCACATGCGGGCTAGGGGGTCCGCGCGAGGGATACGCGCTGTTCGGTGCGGCGAGGCTGTTGACTCGCGGGGACGTACCCGGACTGGAGGATACTCCCGTTGACGAAGGCTGTCTCATGTAACCAGCTTTCGCGGGAAGGAGCGGCGGTCGCTTGGAAAGGCCGTCGCGACGGCGATGCAGACAAGAGAGGTAGATGACGCATGAGATGACGGAGGAGACGAGAAAGAACGCGGCTCCCGCTATGCCGACGACTACTGCGAGCGGAAGCTCGAAGAATAAGAGCTTAACCATGGCTGGCGGACGGCGAGGCGGAAAGGGCTTCAAGAGCCGAGTTGGACGCTCAGGTGAGTGACTGGGATGCGCGGCTCAAAGGCCGGCGTAGCCGCGGAATGGCTTGTTTTTTACGGTTAAATAAGAATGTTTAAACGGCGACGCGGACTCCCGCGACGGTCAGGCTGTGGAGGGTAAGCACTGTTAACAGCAAATGTGCCTGTGGAGACTGCGGGTTAGGAGCCGGAGACTACGTTACTAGAGCCGCGTACGCGAGGAGCGACAAGCCCCATGGTGGAGTCAGAGCATGGACTGGCGCCACTATGAGACGCTATACTCTTCGGCCATGGTGAAACTTGACATAGAGTATATATTCTCCATGTAAAAAAATGGTTAAGCCAGTTAGCGATGCCACTGCCCGGAGTACAAGACTGCCTGATTCCTAGACTGCAATAACTCAAGGTAAGGCTCACTGAGAGGTTAGGAAAAGAAGCTAGCCTATCCAGCTTCCAGTTACGCGAAGGAATGGAAGGTGGCTGAAGGGGTCGGTAGAGGTGCTGGTTGCCGCATGCTGCAAGCTTTCCTCTTGCGTCCCATGAGGACCACAAACGCACGACGAAGAAGAGAGAAAATGGCTCGGATGGCGCAAGTGCGAGGCGCACAATAGAACACGACCCGACACGGCAAGCACATTTGGTGAAGGAGGGGCATGGTTGCATTTGGATGGTTAGATTTGAACTTGCTGTTTGTCGAACAAAATCTGTGCCGTAAACCTGCTCTGGTAGCCCAGGCAGTTCTTGTAGTCGCGGCTCGTCCTTGGCGAGGGTGGTATGGGAAGAGGCTCGGGGTGCCGAAGGAGCGAGTTTGGGTGGCAGTGATTTTCATGATACTTAAGTGAGAGACAGCTTGCGGTTGCATGTCGGGTGCTGTATGAGAATTGAGTTAATTAATCGCTAAGTATTGCTGAGTGCTCTGCAGGTAGAAACAGAAATGCCGAGCCTCTATGGTAAGGGGACGTGCCACTTGCCTAGTTTACACCAAACGAACCAGCATCATGCTGACTCGGCCAGTCTAGCGCTTCCACAACAAGCAGGTCTGATAAATGTAGAGGGAGATTTTGGTACGGTACAAGAAAGCCACCATTGATGTGGTGTTCAGTAAAGTAATAGTAGATTCGGAATTTTGTGCTGAAGGAACTATTTTCAAATATTAATAAATCTGATGCAGCCTGACGTGTTTATTGATATGATGTGGTTGCAACAATAATATATTTGTATTTTTAGAGTCTGGGTATCTGTCGGAACGGTGTAGTGGTATGTAAGGGTTTTGATCAGTCTTTCCAGAAGTATCCAACGCGTACAAGCTGAGGTATCACAGTCTCCTAACGTCAACTTTTCATGACGGATCTTAGCTTACAGCTCGCCGATGCGCTTTAGGTCTTACAAGATAATAGGGAAAAGAAAGCGTCGCGGGGTTAAGTAGTTGATTAGCCATGGCGGGTCGTGGGAGGGGTCGCGAAATGACTCTCCCCGCCTGTAAGCATCTTCCTTCCTCACATCCTTTCGTTCTCCTGGTCCTTTCTCCCGGTTTTTTTTTTCGCGTCGCCTTGGAATTATACTTCCTCATCGTCCTTTCTTTTTTCATTGCCGTTCGCTTCTGGACCAGGTAGCAAAAGAGACGAGCTAGAAAAGAAATGGACAAAGTAATCGGTTCGCTCTCATTTCTTTAATCTCATTTTTACGGCATGCCTCCTTTAGACATGCCATGCAACCCTTGTCATGCTTTTCCATGCCTTCTCGCAACTGCCCGTGTTTCCCGCTCCTTCATTATCGTGCAGGGATGAAGTCGGCGGGAGGCAATGGCCCCCCTTCAGCTATAGGCGCACGTCCCGAAACCCCCCCCGGACCTCCCGGCGCGGGTCCTCCCCCGCAATCCCCCGCTCCCCAGTTCTCCCCGCATCGCCCACACGGCTTTCCGCCGAACCCCGGCGCGCCACCCTTTGCGCGGGGTCCCCCCGCGCGCCCAGGCCCCTTCCCCGGCGGAATGCCCGTGCCCATTGCGCCTCCGCATCTTCAGCCGCCTCCGCCGCCGCCCAGACCGGGGGGGGGCCCACCACGGCCGATGCTGGGACCCGGTGCCGGACCTCATCCCGGACCTCATTCCGGACCTATTCCCGGACCTGGTTCCGGTCCTCCTGGTTTGGGTCCCCACGGCTCGGGACCTCCGGGGGTAATGCCTCCGCGAGGGCCCATGGGGGGGCCAATGATGGTGCGCCCAGGCTTTCCGCCGATGCATCTCCCCCCTGGCGCGCAGGGTTTCCCGGGGGGCGGTCCCCCCGGGCCCCCCGGGCCTCTCCCCGGTCCCCCCGGGCCTCCCCCGGGTCCCCCTGGTGCGCCGTTCGCAGGCGGACCTCCCCCGCAGGCAGGCGCGCCTGGGGGAGGGTTTCCTCCGCAGTTCCCCCCGCAGCAGATGCGGCCGCAGTTTCCGCCGCAAATGCAACCGCAAATGGCGCACGGGCAGCAACAACACCCGCCGCCGCAGCAGCAGCAACAACAGCAGGAGCATCATCATCAGCAGCAGCCGCAGCAGCAGCAGCAGCAGCAACAGGGGGGGGGTGCGGGTATCCTGGGGAGGAGCAGCAGCGGCGGGGTTGGAGGCTCAAGCGGGGCAACCCTAGGTCCGGGGACGGGGGTGGTCGTCGCGGTGGTGGTGGGCGATGGCGCAGGGGGAGGCGGAGGCGCGGGGGCGCGCGGGGAGAACGCGGAGGGGGAGGGGGAAGGCGGGAACAAGCGGAAGAAATCCCGCTGGGATATAGATGCGGCTGCCAGGGCGGAGGGTAAAGCGGGTGGGAGAGGGGAGGGAGCGGGGGAAAGGGGGGAAGGCGGGGGAGGCGGGGAAGGAGGGGAAGGCGGGGGGAAAGAGCGCGGGAGGGGCCTCGCGGAGGCAGGAGGTGCTGCTGGAGCCAATGGAGGCGTGGCACGTGGACAGTGGGGGAGCGAGGGGATGGGGAGTGCGGGGAGGGGAGGGCTAGAGGAGGCCGTTCAGTTCGCTGTATTGAAAGACCAGGTGGGCTGGTTGCAGGGGTGGAGAGGGTTAAGTTTGAAGGCGTGAGCGTGAGCGTGAGCGTGAGCGAGTGAGTGTGAGGAGAAATCGAGGACAGTGAGTGGGGGAAACGGAAGCAGGGAAGGAGGGGGGTGCAGGAAAGGGGAAGGGGGGAGCCCGGGAGGGGAAGGACGGGATGTGCGTGGGGGGTGAAGGTGAGAAGGGAGGAGGGGATAGAAGTGCGGGCGAGTCAGGGGGGAAGGGGACAGAAGAAAGAGTAGGTATGGAAACGTATGGGCAGCTACGGTTGCCAGGTAGTCACTTGGTTAGGTTGGGCATGGCATTGCAAGCTATTCTGTACCTTCCCCTATCCTATCCTCCATCCATGCTCTCTACTCCCTCGCTCTCCTCTTTCTCCTGGTATCCGCCTCCCTTCTTCCTCATCTTCCTTATCCATCCCTCCCATCCCCCCATCCCTCCAACCATCCATCCATCCGTCCGCCCATACATCTCTGCCCCCCTCTCTTGCCCAAGGGTAGGAAGAGGCGGCGCAAGCAGCTCTGGCTCGTGGGGCGAGGTGAGACAGGGTCCTCTGACTGCTTTTGAGGCGCCTCATAAGCCCTCTTACTGTTCCCTATCTCGTGCCAGGTTCTTGCTACATGCGCGTTGTTTGATTGCCATGCTGCTAGATTGCTAGATTGCTCAACTCGTTTGTCAAGCAGTTCCCCTTATCTGGGCGCCTACAGTCGCTCACCAACATGCCTTTTAGTTGTTCCCCTCCCAGGGAGGGGAATATAGTTGCTCTGGAAGAGGCAATGGCTTTAGGGTTCTCGTCTCCTGCCCACACATGCGCTGCGCTTGTGAGCTTGCAATTATACTTACTCTCATAAGGCAGTGTTCTCTCGGCCTTTCTCCCTCTTTCTCTCATTCTATCCCCCTGCCTGCCCACACGCTCGTGCGAGCAGCCAGGCAGCATCGGGGGACATGGACACATCAGCTGACCCCCAGTCGCTGCTCAACTCTCGCCACGACCCCAACGCCCTCAAGGTACCCGCTCGGCCCGGCCCCACTCGCTCTCCGCGCTCGCTCTCCCCCACTCGCTCTCAACCACTCACTCTTCCCCACTCACTCTCCCCCACTCGCGCTCCCGCACTTGTGCTCCCCCACTCGCTCTCCCCCACTCGCTCTCCCCCACTCGCTCTCCCCCACTCGCTCTCCCGCACTGCCCCCCCCCACTTGCTCTCCTCACCAACCCCTCCTCTCGCTCTCCCCACTTCCTTTTCCAATTTGCTACTTGTACCTTTGTAGACAGCAGGGTCTTTTACTAGTACCATTCAAGTGCGTGCGCTTTGGTGTTGGCACCTTGTCGTTGTGTCCCAATGCTCCATGGCATGGCATGGCATGGCATGGCATGGTCTGGCCTGGCCCCTGGTATGGGCATGTGCATATGCATGTGCATGTTCATGTGCTTGCATGTGTTTGTGCGTGTGCATGTTCATGTGCTTGCATGTGTTTGTGCGTGTGCGTGTGCCTGTGCCTGTGCCAATGCCTGTGCCTGTGCCTGTGCCTGTGCCTGTGCCTGTGCGTGTGCGTGTGCATGTGCTTGCATGTTCCATGGTATCAGGGCAAGCTGCTACAGATGACAGCAGAGCACCGAGCAGAGGTGGCAGCAAGGCGAGAGAGAGGCGGCTCAGACCACCAACACCACCACGAGCAGCATCACCACCAGCATCACCAGCACGAGCAGCACCAGCAGCAGCACCAGCAGCAGCACCACCAGCAGGGGCAGCAGGGGCAGCAGGGACAGTGGCAGCAGCAGCAGCAGCAGCAGCAGCATGAGGAGCATATGGATATAGGCAACGGGTATGGCGTGCCTGGTGGGAGCGCCTCCATGCCTCCTCCTCACGCTGCCCGCCACCCCATGTTCTCGCTTGTCCCTGAACCTGACTTCAGTCACCCGAGACGCGGACAGCGTTCAGACCAGCAGCAACAGCAGCAACAGGAGCAGCAGGGGGCACATCACCAGCAACAGCAGCAGCAGCAGCAGCATCAAGAGCACCAGCAGCAAGGGGCTGGAAATGTGCCAGGAGCAGTAGAAAAAGGACCAGGTGATGGGGAAGGGAAGATGGGCCCACCAACATCACCAGCAGCAGCGGCAAGAACAGGGAACGAGGGAGGTGGGGGAGATGGAGGAGGAGAAGAAGGGGGCGGGGGCGGGGGAGGGGGGGTGTCAGCACTACCAGCAGCGTTGCGGGAGCGGCTGCGAGCTCGAGGCATTCTCAAGGAGGGTGGGGGTGGGGGTGCTGCGAAGAACCATGCGGGAGGGGGTACGGCAACGGGTGGTAATAGCAACGCTGCAGGAGCCAGCTCTGCTACGGCTGCTGCCTCCGCTCCCACTTCCTCTCTTCCTCCTGGCTGGGTAAGCTGCTAGGTTTCTTTCTGGCTGAGGTATTTTCACATATCTCTCAGACCGGGGGGACCATCTGGAGATGAGATGACTTTCGAGTCAACTCAAAAGTATTTTCGCTGTTCTCTTAGTGTCGGGGGAGACCATCGCCCTCTTTCTTTCCCATCCGAACCCCCTTTCCTGCCCCCCATCCAATCCCCACCACTACCACCACTGGCAGTACAAGGGGGTGGATGAGGCAACAGGCGGGAAGTACTATTTCAACGAGCACACGGGCGTGAGCCAGTGGGACCCGCCGGTTACCACACCCAGGTCCCCAGGAATAGAAATTCAGATCGACCCGTCTTGCCTTCCATCCCAACCCCGCCCACCATCAGTACGAGGGCGTGGACGGGGCAACAGGCGTGAAGTACTATTTCAACGAGCACACGGGCATGAGCCAGTGGGACCCACCGGTTACCGCGCCCAAGAGACCCATCCCGCCCCCGCCTCCCCCGCCCGTGCTCACTCCGCTGCCCCCTGGGTGGGAGGAGGCTGTGGATGCTGAATCAGGTGCGGAGGGGGGGAGGGAGAGATGGGAGGGAAACACAGTGGTAGAGGGGGATGGGGAGTGTAGATAGAGGGTTGGAGGGTAGTTGGCATGGCATGGGTTGCTCACCCCGCTGCCCCCTGGGTGGGAGGAGGCTGTGGATGCCGAATCAGGTGAGGAGGGCGAGATGGGAGGGAAGGGGAATTGGAGGGAGGGAGGGATAGAGGGTTTGAGGGAAGTTGGCATGGCATGGGTTGCTCACACCTCTGCCCCCTGGGTGGGAGGAGGCTGTGGATGCTGAATCAGGTACGGAGAGAGAGGGGGGAAGTGGAAATGGAGGGATGGGAGGGAAGGGGAATTGGAGGGAGGGAGGGATAGAGGGTTTGAGGGAAGTTGGCATGGCATGGGCTGCTCACGCCTCTGCCCCCTGGGTGGGAGGAGGCTGTGGATGCTGAATCAGGTACGGAGAGAGAGGGGGGAAGTGGAAATGGAGGGATGGGAGGGAAGGGGAATTGGAGGGAGGGAGGGATAGAGGGTTTGAGCGAAGTTGGCATGGCATGGGCTGCTCACGCCTCTGCCCCCTGGGTGGGAGGAGGCTGTGGATGCTGAATCAGGTACGGAGGGAGAGATGGGAGGGAGGGATGGGAGGGAGAGATGGGAGGGAGGTATGGGAGGGAGGGATGGAGGGAGGATTGGGATGGGAGGGAGAGATGGGAGGGAGGTATGGGAGGGAGGGATGGAGGGAGGATTGGGATGGGAGGGAGGGATGAGAGGGAGGGAGGGAAGGGAAGGGAAGGGGAAATAGAGGGGTGGAGGGAAGTTGGCTTGGCATGGGTTGCTCGCACTGCTATTCCCTGGGTGGGAGGAGGCAATTGCATTGGCAGTGGCATTGGCAGTGGCATTGGCAGTGGCATTGGCAGTGGCATTAAATCCCTTTCCCCGCCCCCTCCCTCCCTCCCTCTTGTCCGCCCCACTTCCCTCTTGTTCAATCTCCCACTCCTCACCTCACCTCACCACCAGGCCATAAGTACTTTTATAACTCCACCACCAATGAGACCAGCTGGGAACAACAAGCACTCATATTCAGGCGCCTCAGAATCCCTTTCCCCACTCCCCTTTCTCCCCCTTGTCCTCTCTCCTGCTGCTCACCACCAGGCCACAAGTACTTCTATAACTCCACCACCAACGAGACCAGCTGGGAACGGCCCAAGGCACAGAACGCAGGCTCAGGAGGAGCCGGAGGAGGGGGTGGGGAGGCAAATGGGAATGACAGTAGCAGTGGTGCTGCTGGTGGCAGTGGTGCGGTTAAGTTCAAGCGGTGTGCAGGCTGCCAGGGGTGGGGCCGAGCGTTGGTGCAATCGTGGGGTTATTGCAACCACTGCACCAGGTTCGATTCGATCACCACTCCCCTCCTTACCTTGCTACAACAACCCTACACCTGGTTGTTGTTGTTGTTGTTGGTTTTTTGTTTTTTGTTTTTGTTTTTTTTTGGTGCGGTTTGCTGCTTTTTTCCCCTACGCCACAGTTCTCTTTTGTATCCCTTCCCGTTTTTGTTTCTCTTTCCTGTTCTCCACCCCCAGGGAGCTAGGTATAGTGGTGCCTCCCGGTGCTTCCAAGAAAGCAACTGGAGCAGCAGCAGCAGCAGCAGCAGCTGCAGCAGGCGGGGCAGAGGAAGGGCTAGGGAGTGAAAGGGAGGCTGGGGGAGGGCCGAGAGCAGAACCAAAGAGCAGGTGTGTACGAGCGTTTATGCTCTTGCTTCTGCTTCTGCTCATGCCTGAGCCCATGTCCATGCCCATACCTGTGCCCATGCACATGCACATGCACATGCCCATGCCCATGCCCATGCCCATGCCCGACAAGAGAAGAGAAGCGCTTGGCATGGGTACAGGTATGGGCCCTGCTTTGGACTCACCTGTCTGTGAGCAGGCCTTTTGAGGCGCCTCAAAGGTTAGCATGGGTACAGGTATGGTATGGGTCCTGCTTTTGACTCACCTATCAGTGAGCAGGCCCACAAATCTGTTATCATTTTGCCTGGGGATTACCTTGCAGACTGTCACAGCCGACCCTTCTCCTTGACCCTTCCGTATTGCCCGTTCCCGAACCTGTATCCAGGCTCGGCGGCGTGCCCAGGCCCGGTGCGCACCCAGCAACGCGCAAGGTGCAGCGGAAACGAGCTGCAGCAGGAGCAGCGTCAGGAGGAGGGGGAGGAGGAGACGACAAGGACGATATTGATCCCATGGACCCATCTTCATATTCGGATGCCCCCCGGGGCGGATGGTGAGTCAAGTAGCGGAACTCATGCAGTCAGGATTCTTGTCGTCAGCTTGGTTCGGTCAGCAGGAGGAGACGAGAAGGACGATATTGATCCCATGGACCCGTCTTCGTATTCGGATGCCCCCCGGGGCGGATGGTGAGTCCAGGGGGCTCATTCTCTCGACATTTGTCTTGGTTTTGTTTGGATAGTTTACGTGCCACGTCTCACTGGTCAGATTGTTTTCGCGGTTGAGGTTTCGAATTCAAATTCTGGTCAGTGAGAGGGTCTGATTCATGGGAGCATCCCCTCCTTGTGTCACGCACGAGTCTCCCTCCCTCTCTCTCTCGAAACCCTCCCTCCTTCCCATTGCTACCCAACCGCTAGGGCGGTGGGGCTCAAGGGCCTGCAACCGCGAGCAGCAGACACCACTGCAACGGTACGTATGCCTTCAGTCGTACCTCTTGTTGGTAGTGTTTCAGAGCTCTTGTTGCTTCTGAGCCTCCCGCCCCTTGCCTCCTGACCCTTGCGTCCTGCCTGCCCCCTGCCTGTCACACTTCTCAAGAAGGCCGCATAAAACTGATGTGACACAAACACATTCAGCTCTGCCATTCTTTCGACCCGGAAATTGTGGTGTGACAGTTGGGTTCACTCTCTGGCATCTTCCGACCGTGCCTTCCGATCTAGTTCTGAAATGCCATATGTCAAGAGTCAACCCACCCGTCATACCTCTTCCTTCTCCCCTTCCTTCACCCCTTTTCCACCACTCCCTCCCTTGACTCCTCCCCACCTTACCCCCCCTTCACCACACACCAGGGTCCATTGTTTCAGCAGCGCCCCTACCCCTCCCCCGGTGCTGTCCTTCGCCGCAACGCCGAGCTGACTGGAGCAGGAGGGAAAGGAGGAGCCGGGAAGGGCGGCAAGGCTGGTCCCACGGTGCAGGGCTATGCTGTGATTCGCAAGCGGGGAGATGGGAGCGATGGGCTGGGCGATGCTGATTAGGCGACCGTTGTTGAGGAGTCGATTCGGAAGGTTCCAGTAGCTTTGGTTGATGGGGAGTGGAGGAGCAGGGAAGGGCGGCAGGACTGGTGCCACGGTGCAGGGCTATGCTATGCAGTGATTCGCAATTAGGCTGATTAGGCTGAGATGGGAGCGACGGGCTGGGCGATGCTGATTAGGCGACTGTTGAGTCGGCTCACAAGTTACCGCTGGGTTGACGGTGGATGGGGAAGCAGGGGAGGGCGGCAAGGCTGGCCCTGCATCGTATGGCTATGCTGTGGTTCGCACGCGGGGTGACGGGGAGTGATGGGCTGGGCGATGCTGATTAGGAACAAGGGTGGAGGAGGGGGCATAGCAGGCATGTGTTGGGGTGGAGGGCTGTGTGTGTGGGAGTACCTTCAAGCAGGGAGATGGGAGCATTGGGTGGGGGATGCTGATTAGGTGACTTACGGTATGAGGAGTTGACTTGGAAGTTAATGCTGGGTTGATTAGGGGTAGGAGAGCAGTGAAAGAAGAGGTGGATTGCAGCTAGGATTTACTTCCCTGCTGCCCGTTTTACGATAACCTTGGATTTCTGAGGCGTTTGTATTAAATATACAAACATAAGATAATACAAATGCTGTTAAATTTGACTGTAGTGTTCCTTTATAAGACTCCTAGCCCTCCAATAATTGTACAATTATTGGAGGGCCAGAATTATTGGAGCCTAGAATTATTGGAGGGTAAGAATTATTGGCGGGTATAATTATTGGTGTGGTATTATTGGTGTGGATAGGGCCATTCTGAGGGGGTTAGCTGCAGACATAAATACCCTGCTCTGTCATTCCAGTGCATCAATCAATTCCATTGTTCTGAATCCATTCAGTTGCAAAGTTCTCTTGCTATTCTCTTCTACAATCAAGGCTTCCGCTACGACGGCACTATGCCTTTCTAGCAGTTTGTTCGTGCTAGACGCCTCAAATGTTATTGCGCAACTCGAGCTTCTAGTAGTTTGAATGCTTGTTTCTTTTGGGGTGCAGTTGGCCGTGTGATAGAAAACACTATGTTCTGATTGCAGTTTTTGTTTCTAATGGTGTACGAGCAATGTCGAGCCAAGAGTCTGGTTTCGAATGTGTAGTGTATATAATTGTCAAATATAATAGTTATAGGCTGTAGTGAGTTGCATTCTAGAGGGTACAGATGCTAGGGTTTCCTCTTTGTATCCAACACTTTGCTAGTTCATCCATTTCGCTGCACTCCGTTCTTGAGATGGTATCATGAGTAGGTAGATCCTCGCCTAGCCTAGCCCCGATCGCGCCCTAGCGCCCTCCGCGCCCTAGCGCCCTCCGTGCCGTCCGCACCCTCCGCGCCCTCAGCGCCTCCGCACCCTCCGCGCGTAGCCCGCGCCCTCCCCCCCCTCACGTGCGCGCCCTCCTTAGCCCGTCGCGCGCCCCTCGGCCTGCCCGTCGCACGCACCTAGGCCAGCCCGTAGCGCGCGCCCTAGGCCAGCCCGTCGCGTGCGCCTAGGCCAGCCCGTCGCGCGCGCCCTAGGCCAGCCCGTCGCGCGCGCCCTAGGCCAGCCCGACGTGCGCCCCTAGGCCAGCCCGACACGCGCGACCCCTCCCTCCGCGCCTAGCCCTCCGTGCCTCCGCGCCCTCCGCGCCATCCGCGACCTCCGCGCCAGACGCGCCCACCGCCCCTCCCCACCTTCGCGCGCCCCTCCCACCGTCGCGCGCCCTCCTCCTCGCCCCTCCCCACCGTTGTGCGTCCTCCCCCACCGTAGCGCGCCCTCCTCCCCGCCCCTCCTTCTCGTCCCGCGCCCTCCGCACCCGTGCCCTAGCCCACGCCTCCGCCCGCGCCTCCGCGTTAGCGCGCACCTGCCCGCACTTGGCACGCGCCCTAGCCCCGCCACTGCCCTGTGCGCTGGGCCCTCCCCGGTTCTATTGCCATTGGTTTCTCACTCAGCGGCTGGCAGCCGCTTTCTCTCGCGGGCCGCATAGGTTAGAGCAGTGTAGCCGCTAGTTCCTCGCCCCTAGCGCCTGTATCTGGAGTTCCGCCGCTTCACGCCTAGCCTAGGTCACCCCGCGCTCCTAGCCTCTAGCTCCGCCGGTCTCACACCACGCCACACTTGGCGCTCCTAGGATTCCCTCCTCTTTCTTAGATCCGCCTCCGCCGTGCTCCAGTCGCCTCTAGCATGGCCTCCGTTATGGAATCCCGTCGCCTTCGTTTCGATGCGGAGAGACGCCCGATCGAGTTCGGTACCTGGCAGCGCCAGACCACGCGCTTTCTCACCAGTCAGCGTCAGGACGGCGCCACCCTGTGGGCCCACGCGTCTGGTGCCCTCAAGGCGCCCTAGTCCCCCGCCCCCCTACCGACCGGCTCGGAGCCGACTCTTGTCGCCCAGGCGGACTACGACCGTCGGGTCCTAGCCAGGGACGTGTGGAACTCGCGCTACGCTGCCGCCGCTCTTTCGCTGACGGAGCTCCTCCCCCCGACTGAGGCCGCCCACTTTGACAAGGTGGAGACAGCGCAGGGGGTTTGGGATGCTATTCTTGCACGCTATTCCACCCCTTCCTCTGCCTCCCTCAGTCGCCTCCTCATGACGTTCGTGTTTCCCGACCTAGGCTCGTTCGCGACTGTGTCCAACCTAGTGACTCACCTCCGCTCACTTGACGCCGGTTTCCGTGCGGCCTGTACCGACGCCCAGCTTCTTGCTGCTCCCCCCCCCATGTGGCTCACTGTGCACTGGTTAGTCACCCGCCTCCCTGACCGCCTTGCCACTGCTCGCGGCGCGCTTTTCCAGAAGCACCCCACTGAGCTCACTATCGATCTCCTTGAGACCACTCTCGGGACGATCGAGAGTAGCCTCCTCACCGTTGCCTCCGCCACTGACGCGGTGGCCCCCCGTCTCTTTGCGGGGTGTGCCGCCCCTCAGCTCCCCACTTTCACTGCTACCCGCGCTTCTGCTGCTGTGTCGGTTTCTGACGACACTGCTGCCGTTTCTGCCGCAGACTGGCAGAAACGGGGCAAGAGTGGCAAGAAGGGCGGGAAGGGGGGAGGTGGAGGCGGTGGAGGTGGCGGTGGAGGTGGGAGCGGCGGTGGTGGAGGCGGCGGTGGCGGAGGCGGCGGCGGTGGTGCACCAGGAGGAGGGGGCCTTGGAGGAGGTGCAGGACAGACAGGCCCGCCCACTGGCGGTGGCCCGATCAGTGGGGGTGTTGGACCCCAGCAGCAGCAGCCTCAGCAGCAGCACCAGCCACAGCAGGGACAGCAGCAGCAGCAGAGACCGCAGCAGCAGCAGGCACTGCAGCAGTTCCAGCAGTGGGGGCCCCCGCTGCAGTTGTGTCCGCAGCAGCACTGGGGTCCCCCGCCACAGTGGGGTCCGAGAGGACCAGGGAGCACCGGCCGCAGCAGCAGTACTTCCAGCTGGGCCCCTCGCCCCCCTCGCCATGACACTGGCCCCTGCACCCACTGGTGCCTCACCGGACCGGGTAGCCCCTGTCTCCGCGGTCGCGACGACCACTCTGCCGCGCGGTGCTTCCGCCGCCTCGACGACCTCTACCGTGCTCGTTGGGGCCCTGCGGCGACCACGCCTCGCTGGGCTCTCCTGTTAGCCTGTAAGATTGATGTGTTTGATTTGTCTATGGACGATGCTCGCCAGCATGCTTTGTATGCTGATGTTGACTATAGTGCTGATGGATCTGTGTGCTCGCGTGTTCGTAGATTAGCTTGCTTGCCTCCTGCTAGTGTAGACTTGTGCCTTTCTAGTCTAGGTGCTTGTGTTGCTGCTCTAGGTGCTTGTGTAGCCACTAGGACAGATGACCCTTCGGCTGAGGCGTCCCTGTCCTTCACGCTGGACTCTGGCGCGTCTCCGTGCTTCTTCCGCGACCACACGACCCTCACCCCACTCCTCACTCCTGTTTCGGTAGCTCTGGCTGATCCTACCTCCGGACCAGCCGTTGCGCGTAGCTCCACTACCCTCCCGTGTACTGTGGTCCCCTCTGGTGTCCTGCGCGGCCTCCACATCCCCTCGTTCACTCGGAACTTGGTGGGTGTTGGATACCTCCAGGACAGGGGGATCACGGTTACCTTTGTGGGGAGTGGGAGGACTGCGGTCTGTACAGCGCTGCCACAGGTGCTGTTCTGGCCACGTTCACCAGGGAGCCCCGCTCCGGTCTCTACGTTCTCCACACCGAGCGCTCCCCCGTTGCGTCCTCCGCTCAGGTCGTTGCGTCCCCTCCAGTCCAGGTGTCCAGTCCGGTTGCTGTGTCTAGCCAGGTGGTCGTGTCTAGTCCAGTTGCAGTGTCTAGTCAGGTCGCGTTGTCCAGTCCAGTTGCTGCGTCCTGCTCCTGTCGGTCCCTCACCCACCGGACCGTCTTGTGGCACCACCGCCTTGGCCACCCGTCGATCCCCCGCCTCCGCGGCATGACCACTCACGGGCTTGTCACCGGTCTCCCGCGCACCTTTACGTCGCTCCCTACCTCCCCTGCTCCCCCTTGCACTCCTTGCGTCGCCGGTCGCTTACGCGCCACTCCCCACTCCTCCTTCCTTCGTCCGGCCACTGCTCCCTTCGAGACTCTCTACTTGGACGTCTCGGGCTCTGCCCCGACGCAGGGATTTAGGAGGGAGCGTTACTTTCTGGTGGTCGTTGACGACTTCTCCAGGTACACCACAGTGTTCCCTCTCGCGAAGAAGTCCGAGGTGACTTCTACGCTGATCCGGTGGCTTCTGGCTACTGAGGGCGCTCGTGGTCGTCGTGTCAGTTGTCTACACTCCGACCATGGGGGCGAGTTTTGCTCCGGCATTCTTGGCGGATTCTGCGGCGAACAGGGCATCGTACAGTCCTGGACGCTTCCGGAGTCCCCACAGCAGAATGGGGTTGCTGAGCGCCGCATTGGCTTGGTCATGGACATTGCTTGCACGTCCATGATCCATGCCCGTGCGCCCCATTTTCTGTGGCCCTACGCGGTTCGCTACGCCGCACACCAGCTGAACCTCCAGCCGCGTGTCTCGCGGCCCGAGGCTTCACCGACCAGTCTTTGG
Organism: Closterium sp. Naga37s-1; assembly: GCA_947471745.1. Taxonomy (NCBI): domain Eukaryota; kingdom Viridiplantae; phylum Streptophyta; class Zygnematophyceae; order Desmidiales; family Closteriaceae; genus Closterium; species Closterium sp. Naga37s-1. Next base: position 1,697,236 of record CANJKZ010000248.1, on the reverse strand, counting down.
ACCGGTTCCCCTGGTGTTGGGTCGGCCTTTCGTGTCTGGGGCTGCCTTGCGCTTGTTCGCGACACCTCCGCGGACAAGCTCTCGGCACGCGCCGTCCCCTGTGTCTTCCTTGGTTTCCCAGTGGACTCTGCCGACTGGTCCTTATACCACCCGCCCCTGCACCAATTCCTAGACTCCCGTGACGTCCGGTTTGACGAGTCTGTGTCCTACTACACCCGGTACCCCTGTCGAGGTCTCTCGGTTCCCCCTCCCCCTCTTTTCCTCGCACCCTCTCCTCCTCCTGCTCCTGCTCTTTCGGTACCCCCGCCCCCCCTTGGTCCTGCCCCGTCTGGTGTGTCCCACGCTACCCCTCTACCCTCGGTCGCGTGTCAGGTCGCGTCTCCCTCCCCGCAGTCCTCCTCACAGTCCCCTGAGCAGCCTTCGGCACTTCCGCGACATGTTACTGTGGACTCGGTTGGTGTTGGAGCTGGAGGTGCAGCCGCTGGCGGTACTCGGTCTGGGGGTGCTCGTTCGAGGGGTGCTGGAGCTGGAGGTGCTGGCGCAGGTGGCGCTAGCTCTGGGGGTGATGGAGCTGGAGGTGCTGGCGCAGGTGGCGCTAGCTCTGGGGGTGCTGGAGCTGGAGATGCTGGCACTGGAGGTGCTAGTTCTGGGGGTGCTGGAGTTGGAGGTCCTGGCACTGGAGGTGCTAGTTCTGGGGGTGCTGGAGCTGGAGGTGCTGGCACGGGAGGTGCTGGTTCTGGGGGTGCTGGTGCTGGAGGCGCTGGCACTAGAGGTGCTGGTTCTGAGGAGACTGGAGCTGGAGACATTGGTTCTGCGAAGTCCACTCCGCCTCCCCACCGCCACGACACGCGTCTCCAAGCGGCCCGTCGGCGTGAGCGTGAGGAGCAGGTGCTGTTGGAGAGGGAGCGGCAGGAGTTGCGGCAGTTGGACTTGCTAGAGCAGCAGCAGTAGCACCAGCAGCAGCAGGAGCAGCAGCAGCAGCCGCCGCAGCAGCAGACACCACCGCCGCCGCCGCGACCACCGCAGCTCCCTCTGGAGCGGCAGATGTTCCCACCCGTGAGTGGCCTTCGGGCCCTTGGTCTTCCCTCCTCTCCTCCTGTTCACACTCCGTCCCCTCCAGCGTTTGGTCCCACGTTTCCTCCTCCTGACGACAGTCCGGCGGTCTGGTCTTCTCCTCCACCGCAGTCTCCTCCACCTGGTGTCCCACACTCTCGTGTCCGTCCCTGTCCTCCGGGTGCTCGTCGTCTGTCTTGGCTCTCACTGCCGCTGTCGCTGAGTTTGCTGCCGCCAGCCGCCTTGAATACGCCACCCGTGTGGTGCCAGCTCCTCCCTCCTGTCCTCTGTCCGTCGGGGGTGAGTTTGCCCTTGGCTGTGACGTCCTAGAGGACAGAGAGTCTGAGCTGGAGTACTGGGCAGCCACTTCTCCCTTTGTTTGTGCCATGCTGCTATCCCCTGAGGGAGACCCCGACGCCCTTGACATACCGACTCCTCGTACTTACCGCGAGGCAGTGTCAGGGGCGTGGGCCTCTCAGTGGAAAGCGGCTATGGCTTCGGAGTTAGCCTCTTGGAGATCCACAGGCACCTACGTCGACGCAGTTCCCCCTCCCAGGGCGAACGTAGTCGATGGCATGTGGCTCTTCAAGGTGAAGCGGCCGCCTGGTTCACCGCCTGTGTTCAAGGCGCGCTACGTGGCTATGGGTTTCAGTCAGCGTGAGGGAGTTGACTTCTTCCAGACCTTCGCCCCGACCCCGAAGATGACTAATCTTCGGGTGTTACCGCACGTAGCAGCACAGCGAGACTACGAGCTGCACTCCCTTGACTTCTCCACTGCGTTTCTCCAGGGCCGACTACATGAGGAGATCTGGCTGCGCCGCCCTCCTGGCTTCACTGACACCTTCCCTCCTGGGACCCAGTGGAGCCTGAGGCGGCCAGTCTACGGTCTCTGACAGTCGCCCCGTGAGTGGCACGACACTCTTCGCTCCACGCTTCGTGACCTTGGGTTTAGCCCGTCATCCGCCGACCCGTTGCTGTTTGTTCGGGCTGGTTCCACTCCTTTCTTCATCCTTGTCGACGTCGACGACTTGGTCTTTGCTACAGCAGACAGGGCAGCTCTGGCTCAGGTGAAGTCCGAACTGCAGAAGAGAAACAAGTGCACAGACCTAGGTGAACTATAGCAGGTCCTTCGGCGGTTCGACTTCCAGTTCTCCACCACACATCCCACACCTCTTGCGGTTGACCACAGACTCACTGGCCCCTTTCCGGACGAGCCCTTTGAGTCCAGTGGTCCCTACGCAGAGCTGGTGGGCTGCCTCATGTACCTGATGACTTGTACTCGGCCGGACCTCGCCTTTCCCCTCAGCATCCTTTCTCGCTTTGTTGCGACTGGGAGACACCGTCCTCTCCACTGGACAGCTGCTGTAAGGGTGGCAAAGTACCTGGCGACTACATCAGGCATGGGGCTTGTGCTTGGAGGGACTCAGCCAGTGGCGTTGACTGGTCACTGCGACTCTTCCTACACTGACGACGTGGAGACTTAGCGCTCGACTCAGGGTTACTGCTTCAGTCTGGGAGCTGGTGCTGTGTCGTGGAGGTCTACACGGTCGTCGTCTGTGGCTACTTCCAGTGCAGAGGCTGAGATCTACGCTGGTGCCATGGCAGCACAGGAGCTTCGCTGGTTGACCTTCTTGCTCGCCGACCTTGGTGAGCGGCCTCGCTCTGCACCGGCCTTGTATGCTGACAACAAGGCCCTTTTCCTCCTCTGTCGAGAGCCTCGACTGGAGAGCAGAGTGAAGCATATTGACGTGAGGTACTTCCTCCTGCGAAAGCTGCACCGACGCGGCCAGGCACGCCTGGACTTTGTGGCCTCAGAGGCCAACACTGCAGACGTCTTCACCAAGGCCCTAGCGCTTGGGGCTTGTGGAGGTAGGCCCTCGGTTGCTGTAGTCTTGTTGCTTGCTCTGCTTGTTGTGCTGTCCTATATATATCCTAGTGAACTCTTGAACTGGCCTTGTGGCCGCTTGCTTGCCCTCGGAATTTGTATGGTGTCCTTGAGATCCACCCTGAGCTTGCTTTGCTTCTTGTCTTGACTGGTCTTGTGACCTCTTGTTCACCCTTCTTGCTTTGATGCCCCTCACTTAGCCTATGGGGGTGTGTCAAAATGTCATATCTTGTTAGGCTGTAGTGAGGTGCCCTGTAATGTACCCAACTCACTTTCTAGTTCCTCATTCCGTTGCACTCCGTTCTTGAGAGTAATGTACCCTATACTAATAAGCAACTCACTATAGCCTAATATGCCTAACATATATGAATATACTTTGACAGTTGATGCGGTGCTGTTCATTCAGAACGCCCGATACAATCACGCATGTCCACGTCTTTCTATGCGCTACTTGCACCCCTAAAGCCAACCAAAAGTAACCAGAGCTAGCCAACCTGTGGTATGGTACAGGTGTGGTATGGTACAGGTGTGGTATGGTAAGCTGATCCCCTCCTCTCTCTCTTTCCCCTTCTCCCTGCAGGCTGAAGGTGAGAGCACTGGAGCACTGGAGTGGAGTTCACCCTCTCACTCACCTCCTCCTCTCTTCCTTTTTCCTTCCCTCCCAACAGCACCCGGCCTGGACCACAGAGGAGTCCCTCCCTCCCCTAATCCCCCCTTCTCTCTCCACTTCCCAGCAGCCTCACCATCATGGCGCTCTGCACGGCTGTGGTAGGTACAGGTGAGGAGGCATGGGGGTGAAGTGTGGGGTGGGTGGGTGGGGAGCATGGGAGCAAGCCGGGAGTTCACTGCCTTAGGGGCAGCATCTCCTGGGGTTGTGCCTTGTGGGTGGGGTATGGTGGGTGGAATCTGAGCGGCACGGCACTCGGTGCTCAAGTAACCGATCGGGCGTGCAAGGCCTAATGGACACCGTCAGAGCCGACCGGCCGGCGGCTCTGGTTCGCGTCAGCTCTGGCTATGTCAGGGGTGGGATTTGAGTCTTGGGCTGGAAGCAATTTTCCACTACCACACCTCGCTCCACAAGGCACCGCCTCTGGGGGTGTTGTTTCCTTAAGAAGGTGGGCTGTCTGCTGCTCCTACTGCTGGCAAGTGAAGGTGAGGAGGGGCTGAAACTCCTTGGGGGGAGGGTGAGTGGAGGGGAATGAGTTGAAGCCCCAGGCGAGTGGGTGGGTGATTGGGTGAAAGGGTGAGGAGAAAGGGGTGTTGAAGCCTCAGAGTGAGTCAAGTGAGGGGCAATGGTGGGGGCCTGAATCCCCCAGGGTAAGTGGAGTGAGAGGGCGAAGAGAAAGGGGGGCTGAAACCCCAAGGTGAGTTGAGTGAGTGGCAGTGGTGGGGGCCTGATTTCCCCAGGGTATTTAGAGAAAGCCTCTGGGTTCGCCTTATCCTGGGGTTTCTCACCCCGATCTCTTGTCCCTCAAATTCCTTACCTTTGGAGATTTACCTGCTTCCCCTGCCTTGCCCTCTTCTTGCCTTTGCACTGCGACCCCTCTCCTCTGCCTTGTTCGTAAGCTATGGGGCCTGAGAGGGTTGGGGTTGAAACCCCTAAGGTGGGTGAACTGGAGAGAGGAATGGAGGCTAAAACTCCTCTAGTGGATGAGTGGGAGAGGGACGGCACTGCACCGCACCCCACCCTACCGCACCATACCGCGCGGACCGCACTGCACCAAATTGCGCCGCACCGCACGCCGTGTGGCCCGGGGCATGAGTGGTGGCAGGGAGGGGTGGAGGGCGGGGGGACAAGGCAGTGACAGAGGGCGAGGGGGAGACGGCGAGCAGGATGGTTAGCGGCTGGTAGGTGGGGCAGAGGGGTGAGAGCGGGGGGGTTAGGGATGGAAAGTGTGGTGGGGGTGGTGAGGGTGGCACAGCGCCTTCACACTCTGCAGCTGCCCTCCTGTGTGTGCCATGGCCATGCCATGGTGTCACTATGCGCTCTCGAATGTGGCCCCAACGAAGATTTCTGGTCATGTTGTTTCATTTTGTATGCAACGAAGGAGAGATGTAGTGGTAGTTGTTAACGGGAATGGAGTGTTGGCCCTACCCTCGCTTGGGCAACGCCGACGACTTGGTCGGATGTACGGGAGTGGCAGCCGACCGTTCACAGTGGGAGAGCTGCTCGACAGGCTTGGTCGAGCTGCAGGGGACCGCTGTGGTGTTGCTGTCGACCAGGGAGCTTGACAGCTGCAACTGACTGGTCTGGGCGACGGGTGGGCCGTCGACCAGGAGGGGCAATTCAACTGGGAGGTCGACGGAGCAGTCCGTCGACCTGCAGTTCGACCGGGAGGTCGACGGAGCAGTCCGTCGACCTGACAAGTGAGCAGCGGTCGACGAGGGGAGCTCGGCGACAACAGCTGACAGTTCTGGTCGACGGAAGGGGTCCGTCGACCAGGGGGTAGCTCGACGGGAGCTGTAGTCGACCAGAGGGACCCAGTGGTCGACCAGAAGCACTGGTGGTCGACCGGAGCACTTGGTGGTCGACCAGGTTGACCGGGTAATCTATTCGACGAGTTCTGCGGAGGCACGCGAACGTCGTCGAGGTCGCGATGGCGAAGGCGACTTCGGACTAGTATCCCGAAGTCGATGTGGCTCGACAGGCGCAGACAACAGCCGACGGATGCACAACGGTGCAAGTTGGGCCAATCGTCTGCGCGCACCTGCGAGCGTGCGCACTGCTGTCTTCTACGGGGCAACGCTGGACAGCCGCTTTGCTGCAGCGTTGGCACGCCGTCGACCTGCAGTGTTGGCAGGTCGCCCTTCTGCAGTGCTGGCGCGGCTCCTCTACGCAACGCTGGCAGGCGGTCGACCAAGCTGTGCTGGCGGTCGACCAGGCTAGCTGCAGGGTTGCTAGGTGCCTGATGTAGTCAATTCTGTCATTGCTTGTTCAATCATTCTGGAATTCCAACTTTGCTAGTGAAACTCTTGCCAACATCTCCTATGAATGTGCAAGTGCTAAGGAACGCAAGCAAAGCTACGATCACTCCTAGTAGTTCGTGCCAACCCCATAGTCTAGCTCACTACCGTTGTAGAGTGACTCTTCGCATGGTGCGGTGAGCGTGGAACGAACACGCGACCTTCAGATAGGAGCCGACTTTTGCACCTACTAAGTCGTTCGTAGGCCGGCAGCAGCGTTAGTCGCCATGGTCGACCCCGTAGTTGATGCGGGCGTAGCGGACACCTTGGAGGCACGTTTGGCTGACGCGAGGAGACGCCACGTGGATGGCGAGTACGGGACGATCCCCTTGGTGATCGCCGAGTTGGGCATCCGGTCGCAGTGGGCGACGGAACACCCTTCCCGTCCTGCATCTCCTCGACCGGTGCGCAACGAAGGTGGCGTCGTCGACGAGGTCGACGGAGGTGGACGAGTCAGCGGCAGCGAAGGCACGAAGCAGAGAGGGGTGATCAAGGTCGACAATGGTGTCGACGGAATCCAGGCGCGAGTGCAGCGGTCGACGGCGGCTGCAGGCAGCTCGCGTGCCGACGTCGATGGTCGACGTCGATCTCCTCTACGAAGCGGTGGAGGGCTCTCGGCGACGACGCATGTGACGGCGGGCGGGATTGCACCGGCGTATGGCTACTTTAAGTTCTCGCCGGACCGGATCACCGTCGCACCGCTGCAAGGTCGACGGGACCTCATCACCTGGAGGGAGTCGATCGAACCTCAGCTGAAGGTCGCCGGGCTGAAGGGCTTCGCCGACGGCACCGTGCCAATTCCACCCGTGGACGATGTCGAGCTGCGCGGAGAGTTTCGTGCTGCTCACCTGCTCACCTTCATGGTCACCTCGAGGTGCTGCTCGCCGGTGGTGCAGCTAGCGCTCAGGAGCTGTGGAGAGCGCCTGGATGCTGGTCATCAAGCGTGGCACTTCATCCTGTCGACGTACCAGGTGAAGGACGACCTGTACATCGGACAGCTGGAGGAGAAGATGACACACATTCGTATGGGCGAGCAGGAGTCGGCGACGGACTACTGCAACCGTGCTCGACGGATCCTGGCTGAGATGCGGATGGCGGGCGCCGAATACTCGACAGCGTCCTACATCACCCACGTCCTCAAGGGCCTGCCGCGCAGCTACAACCTCATGAAGAGGATGACGATGGTGCCCGGCACACGGGAGTCCCTCGACGAGGAGTCCCTCACCAGCTACATTCTCCAAGATGAGGCGATGCAGGAGGCAGAGCAGCCCACGGAGCTCCTTCCGCAGGCAAACTACGCTGCACCGACGAAGCTGAATCAGCAGCAAGGGCAGCGTGGGAAGCCGGGCGGAGGTGGTAGCGGAGGTGGGCGGTCGACAAAGGACGTCGACGAGAAGAGGTCGACGCGGGACAAGGGTCGACGAGGTGGTGGTCGACGGCGGGAGTGCTAGATCTGCGGCGACCCCGACCATCTCTCCTTCGAGTGCCCCGACCGCGATGACAGCGACGAGGACGACAGCAAGGGAGGCCGCGGACGGTCGACCAGTCGTCGCCCCCGTCGAGATGAGAAGCCGCGCAAGGAGAAGCAGACGTCGAAGAAGACGTCGTCGACGAAGGACGTCGACACCTCCAGCGGCAAGAGCCGAGGCGACGGGGAGGCGTCGTGCTCGATGGTCGGCGTAGTGGAGCCGACGGTCTCGCTGGCGCCGAAGGCTGGCGAGGACTTCCAGGCGGTGGCGGCAGCTGTGCAGGCCAACCCGATGGCGGTGCTGCTCGACAGCGGGTGCTCCCACCACCTGATGGGGACGAAGGCGGTCTTCGTCGACATGGCGCCAAGCAACGGCGTGAAGCACGTGCGTGGATTCAACGGGGCGCTGCAGCCTGTCGAGGGTCGCGGAACCGTCGCTCTGCAAGGGGAGGCCAGGAAGCGGGTCCTCATCCCCGACGTGCTCTACGTTCCGGACGTACAGGCAAACCTGCTATCTGCTGGCCAGCTGAAGGAGAACAGAGTGCAGCTGCAGGGCGACAGCGACGAGATGCTGCTCGTCGCCTCGACCGGGGAGGTGCTCGGTCGAGCACGCTACACCGGACGAGTCCTCTGCACCGACCTTCGCCCCTGCTCGACGCAGTCGTCGTCGACCGAAGTGGTGGCTCTGCGGACGATCGTCTCGGCGACGAAGTCGACCCCCGACCGTTTGCATGCGAGGCTCGCACACGTCGGCTTCGACACGATCAAGAGCTCGGCGAAGCATGAAGTTGCTATTGGGCTCGACATCACGCCGTCGACCGGAGCAGACCCGCCGTGTGTCTCGTGAATCGGAGGAAAGCTGGCGCGGCACACCTTCCCCGACAAGGGCTCGGACGCCGAGGAGGCACTGGGTGTCGTGCACATTGACTTGTGCGGGCCATTTCGGGTGGCTGCCAAGGATGGCAGCCTGTACTTCCTGTTGCTGAAGGATCGCCACACTCGGTTCGTGTGGGCAATGCTGGTCGCTAAGAAGAGCGACCTGCTGCGGGAGTTCCAGAAGTGGCTGGTGCTGGTGGAACGGCAGACGAAGAAGTCGGTGCTGTCGCTTCGCTCCGACCGGGGAGGGGAGTTCCTCGGAAAGGATTTCACCAACTTCGTTGACGGGAAGGGCATCGTCCACGACTTGACGTGCCCCTACATTCCGCAGCAGAACGGCATGGCTGAGCAGGAGATGCGCACGGTCGTCAAGTCCGTGCGGACGATGCTGCTGCACATGGGCGTGCAGCACCACTGGTGGCACCTCGCTCTACGCCAAGCTGTCTGGGTGCGCAATTGCTTGGAGCGGTCGAGGACGCCGCCGGGGACGACGCCGCACCAGCTGCTGACTGGGAAGAAGCCCGACCTCACGCTGGCGCGGGTGTGGGGCTGCATGGTGCAGTTCATGATTCCCGAGTAGCAGTGCGGTGGGAAGATGGCGCCGAAAGCTCGCTAGGGGCTTCACCTGGGCGTGTCGTCGGAGAGTAAGGGCTGGGAGGTGCTCGACCTGACTGACAACAAGGTGGTCACGTCGGTTGAGGTGATCTTCTACGAGACGATGTCGCTGGAGGTGTGGAAGGCGAAGTTTGGGCCGGCGTCGGGGCGGACGCAGGCACACCTGCCTACGGACACCTCGACGGCCACGGTTCCCTTGCTCGCCGAAGTCGACGAGCCTGCTGATGAGGATGCTGTGGAGGTTCTTCCACCTCCCCCTGTTCTTGCTCCTCCCTTCCCCGTCGCAGATCCGCCTGCGTCGACACCTGTGTCGGCCACCGGCGATGAGGGGAGCCTTGAGGCGTCGCCTGTGGCGCCGGCCAGTGGCATCGCCGGCGGTCGACAAGGCGCCAAACTCGTCAACCAGGATAGGAAGCCGTCGACGACAGGGGAGCAGCAGACAGGGGAGCCGGTCGATCAGGAGGCAGCAGCAGGGGTGCAGTCGACAGGGGAGCAGCAGACGGGGCGGTCGACAGGGGAGCTGTCGAAGTCAGAAGGGTCGAAGCAGCTGGTCGACGACGAAGATGTCCACGAGGAAGGGGAGCTGTCGGCGGGAGAGGAGTCCTCCGACAGCGACGTGGTAGAGGTGCCAATCGAGAAGCCTGAGCTGCGACGCACAGGTCGAGCTCGACGGCCGCCGGAGCGGCTGAGCTTCCACGCCTGCCTGCCGCCAGCTGCCTTCACCACGGTGTACGACAACGCTGACGATGACCTGCTGTACGACGACGCCGACGATGACGTCGACCTGCCGGAGCTCGACCCCGACGTACATGCTGACCCCGAACACCGCTGGGACATCGCCACGATGACGGTGAAGGAGGCGCTGGCGAGCTGGAAGGGCGAGGCGGTGAAGGCCGCCATGGAAGAAGAGATCCGCAGCCTCATCGGCATGGGCACTTGGGAGCTGGTCGAACGCCCACGCGGGGTGAACATCATGAAGAACCGGTGGGTGTTGACGACCAAGTACCGCATCGACGACACCGTCGAGCGCGAGAAGGCGAGGTTGGTCGTGAAGGGCTTCACGAAGGTGTACGGCGCCGACTACGACGAGACGTACTCGCCGGTGAGCAGCTACGTCACGCTGAGGATCTTCCTCAGCATTGTCGCCGTCCTCGACCTCGACTTGATGCAGCTCGACATGAAAAACGCCTTCCTGCAGAGCAAGCTCGACAGGGTGCTCTACATGTACCAGCCGGACTACTTCGATGATGGGACCGGCCGGGTGTGTAAGCTATTGAAGAGCCTCTACGGGCTGAAGCAGTCGCCGTTGCTGTGGTACAGGGCTCTCGACGGTGTTCTGCTGGGCGCTGGCTGGAAGAAGAGCCAGGTCGACGAGGCTCTGTACTTCAAGGTCGACAAGGTGGCCTGCTGGGTGCTGGTCTACGTCGACGACCTGCTCGCCGCCAGCAGCAGCCCCGCGATGCTGAAGGAGCTGAAGGAGCTGCTGGAGGCCGCCTTCGAGCTGCGCGAGATCTCGCCGGTGCAGAAGTACCTCGAGCTGGAGATCGTACGCGACAGGCCGGCGAGGAAGCTGTGGCTGCACCAGCAGAACTACGCCGACAAGCTGCGCAGGCGCTTCATCGATGAGGAGCAGGGCGGTCGAGTCCCGAAGACGCCGGTCTCGGTCGATGCCTACGCTGAGCTGACGTTCGACGACAAGAAGGCCCAGGAGCGCGATGAGGAGGAATACCGGCAGAAGGTCGGCTCGCTGTAGTTCGCGGCGACGACGACAAGGCCGGACATCGCGTTCGCCTGCAGCAAGCTGGGGAGCGGCCTCACGGTGAGGAGCGACCAGCATTGGCGCGAGGTCGACCGCTGCCTCGCCTACCTCGCCAACACCCGCGACACCGCCCTGGAGTTTGGCGGTGGACCAGAGTTACTGGAGCTGATTGGCTACGTGGACGCCGATGATGCGGGCGACAAGCAGAACCGGACGAGCACGGCCGGATACGTGTTCGTCTTCGGAGGGGCCGCGATCTCCTGGTCGAGCCAGCGCATCAAGTGCGCGACGCTCTCCTCGACCGAGTCAGAATATGTCGCGGCCACGGACGCCGGCAAGGAGGGGCGTCGACTGCGCTACCTCCTAGCAGATTTCAAGCTGCTCGACGCTGGGAAGCCGACCGTCCTCCGCGTGGACAACAAGTCGGCGATCACGGTCGCTGAGGGCTTGGGGCTGACGGGCAACCTCAAGCACATGGAGCGACACTACGCCTGGCTGCAGCACATGGTGAGGCGCGGGAAGTTCGTGCTGAAGTACATCCCGACCACCGAGCAGCCGGCGGATTTACTGACGAAGGCGCTGCATTTTCCGGCTTTCAACCGGTGCTCTGTTGCCATCGGCCAAGTTCGTCTGGCCGACGTCGGCGACGCCGACGATGAGGTGCAGCAGTAGGTGCCGTGCCCTTCTGCACGGCTGGTGCGGTGACGGCGTGCTGTGTGTGGGGTGCACGCCGAGAACGAGTTCTCCGTGGAGTACTGCCGTGTGGGCTGGAGGCCCAAGCGTGAGCGCGGTAGGGGAGTGTTAACGGGAATGGAGTGTTGGCCCCGCCCTCGCTTGGGCAACGCCGACGACTTGGTCGGATGTACGGGAGTGGCAGCCGACCGTTCACAGTGGGAGAGCTGCTCGACAGGCTTGGTCGAGCTGCAGGGGACCGCTGTGGTGTTGCTGTCGACCAGGGAGCTCGACAGCTGCAACTGACTGGTCTGGGCGACGGATGGGCCGTCGACCAGGAGGGGCAGTTCGACCGGGAGGTCGACGGAGCAGTCCGTCGACCTGACAAGTGAGCAGCGGTCGACGAGGGGAGCTCGGCGACAACAGCTGACAGTTCTGGTCGACGGAAGGGGTCCGTCGACCAGGGGGTAGCTCGACGGGAGCTTTGGTCGACCAGAGGGACCCAGTGGTCGACCAGAAGCACTGGTGGTCGACCGGAGCACTTGGTGGTCGACCAGGTCGACCGGGTAACCTGTTCGACGAGTTCTGCGGAGGCACGCGAACGTCGTCGAGGTCGCGATGGCGAAGGCGACTTCGGACTGGTATCCCGAAGTCAATGTGGCTCGTCAGGCGCAGACAACAGCCGACGGATGCACAACGGTGCAAGTTGGGCCAATCGTCTGCGCGCACATGCGAGCGTGCGCACTGCTGTCTTCTACGGGGCAACGCTGGACAGCCGCTTTGCTGCAGCGTTGGCACGCCGTCGACCTGCAGTGTTGGCAGGTCGCCCTTCTGTAGTGCTGGCGCGGCTCCTCTATGCAACGCTGGCAGGCGGTCGACCAAGCTGTGCTGGTGGTCGACCAGGCTAGCTGCAGGGTTGCTAGGTGCCTGATGTAGTCAATTCTGTCATTGCTTGTTCAATCATTCTGGAATTCCAACTTTGCTAGTGAAACTCTTGCCAACTTCTCCTGTGAATGTGCAAGTGCTAAGGAACGCAAGCAAAGCTACGATCACTCCTAGTAGTTCATGCCAACCCTGTAGTCTAGCTCACCACCGTTGTAGAGTGACTCTTCGCAGTAGTTATGGCTGTTCGTGTCCAATCGGTTTTTGTATCCTTTGCATAAGCGTAACGATTAAAACGCGATGCAAGCTATTTGTTGCATGCTAGACTGATTTAGTATAAGGACCGAGATCATGTGAACAATATAACGTAGCAACTTATCGTTGTAATGTATGTACCGTAGTCAATTGTGGTTTACACAAGTACGGTAAGTGTGATGAGTTGTAATAGGGAGTGCGCGGAATAACGAATAACGAAGAGGTGACTTAATGAACTGTCAATACAATGAAGGCACGGGACTACATAGTGACTACCCTAGCTAGGAGGGAACCTCTGAAAACGAGGTTGGGTGTAGGTTTGGCGACGGAAAGCCGAAGGCGACGCGGAGGAGCCTCGGCAGCGTGGATGTCGGCCGAACGTGCGAAGTCCGAAAAGTCGGGGTTGTACGCGTAGCAGTCAACCCCGGTAAGGAGAGGGAAAAATCCTTACAGTAAGGAAGTGACCAGGATTCATTGTGACATTTTAGGTATTGCGCATATCTTGACAACATTTCACGTTTTTGTAATGTATGCCTGTACATGTACTATTGTGCGGTTAATGTAAGAATGGAAGTGACAAGGATTCCTTGTGACATAACGTAGTAGGTATTTCGTACATCTTGATATCCATACAACCAAGTATGCAAATTCTGCAAGTATTACAGAATAATAGCGAATAATTACTCTAAGAGAATCGGAAATTTTACTGGGGGCAGCGGTGATATGAGGCGTTATGCGTTAGTCATCTCGTCTGTTGGATAACGATATTGTCCAGGGAATGTTGTCAGATCTTTCATGAGGTTCCTTAAAACCGGGGTGCACATTCAGCTGAATGTGCATCAAAGGTTATCCCTTTACTGAGTGGGTTACGAGGTGTGCTTTCAACCCCTTCAAGTCGAAATTCGTTTCCCCCCTCCCCCGCAATTTCGTTTCCCCACGCCCCCGCAATTTCATTTCCCCCTCCCCGTCGAAATTCGTTTCCCCCCTCCCCCGCAATTTTGTTTCCCCCCTCCCCCGCAATTTCGTTCCCCCCCCTCCCGCCAATCTGTTTCATCCCTCCCGCCATTCGGTTTCACCCACTCCCGCCATTTCACCCCCTCCCGCCACCTACGAAATGCCCGAAGCTCTAGCGGAATCATTTTTTTGTCGCCCCTCGTGAGCCAATCACTGTTTTTCTCCAAACCCCCTTCCCAACATCTCAAGCCGAACCGCGTTGAATGTGCACCCTGGTTTTAATCTCCCCATATTGCGCCACCCGCAGCCAGCCCGTTCCAGACTGCGTTCCGAAAAAACCACGGATATGCGCACGCACAGTGATGTATCAGGCTTTAGGGGGGGCGCATCTACAAGCCCGCGGATATCCCAGCTGGAACCGTTAGCCTCGACGTTCGTGCCGACTCTCATGCGTGTCGCAAACGTTTGCGTCCTAGGAAATGAATACTGGTGCTATTTCGCTGGCGGGACCTTTTTTTCGTCACTTGGTCGTTAGTTGGAACTTGTGCGCGCTCGCGGAAAAACGCGGGCACGAAAATTGTCGGCGGGGCTTCCTCCTCCGCCGCTTGGGCCTCCTCGGGATTGGTTGGGACAACTTTGGGGTGCGCTGAACCATTCCCCTGACGGCCCAGCGGAAACTGGGAGCAGCCAGACACTCAAGAAAATCCAACCACTTTGCAACCATATGAAACGCTCGCAACATAGCCGTCTATTATCTTGATCCCATTGAAGACGAATCCCCAACGTGCGCAACTCGTTCTGTGCAACAACTCGCCTCGCCACCATTCTCCATCTCTTTCCGCTCCATCTCCTCATTCTTCCAACTCCAAACCTTGCCGCCTGCACTCTCCACATCATTCTCACCTCTCTCACCACGTTTTCTTCCTCTAGTTCTGGTCGCTACTCAAGTTCTCCATGGAGACGATTTTCGTCATCCTAGTGGCAGTTTTCTGTCGCGTCGACGACTTTCTCTAGTGGTCGCTCGCTGGCTGCGTTTTCCACGGTAGCGTTTCCTGCGGGGATTCGTCTTCTCCGTGCCGTCGAGACGGTGATGAAGCAATAATGCCAGAATAGTTCGTTCGACAAGGTTAGTCTTCCAAAGCGATTCACCGAATGTTTTTTTTCGTCTCGAGATTCATCGTCGATCAGATTTCACGTTTAGCTGTCTGTCGCACATCTCAGATGATCCTTTCAAGATTTGCACTTGTTGTTCCGGATTCGCCTTCGCCAGATGCTACTGTCGCGGTGACGCTATTCCTCGTTCCTACCAACTCTGTTCCTTGCTTCGTCCGTCCTCCGGCCACCGGTTGCGCGCGTCATAACAATTTATGCGAATGGTTCCGTACGACTTACAAATATTGAGATGTTTTTACGACTGCCTTTCCCGTTGCTCTGCTGAATTCCACAATCGCATTTCTCATCTCTCGTCGTTGTTGCTGCTTTGTTGCGTCGTTATCACTGCTCGTTATCCCAAATTCCTCACTCCCCGTTATAGTGTGCGTTCAGATACGACAGACAACGCTATCGAAATCGTTTGCGCGTAGTCGCATGGCGAGATCATCGTCTGCGTGTGGTCGCATGGCGTGACCGTCGTTCGCGTGCGTCGCACGGCGAGATCGTCATCCGCGCGACATGGCATGGCGAGATCGTCGTCCGCGCATCATCGCATGGCGAAATCGTTAACCGCGCATTGTCACACTGCGAAATCGTCGTCCGCGCATCGAGACCCGCTGCAAAATCGTTGTTCCGCGTGAGCGAGATCGTCGTCCCTGCATCGTCACACGGCGAAACCGTCGTTGTCGATTGGTCGCATGGCGATTGGTCACACGGCTGTGTGTCTCGTTGGCGTGGGGGTGAGCAGTTGTTGCGGCAGCAGCAGCAGCTTTCGGTGCTTCGTCAACCACCAGCTAAGTGCCTTCTCCTCCCTCCACTCTGTTGCTTTCATGTCCACCTTGCACCATGCATTACACTCCCTTTTTCACGGCCCTCTGTCACACCCATGAGACCTCCCTTCCCCAAGGTAGCAGGTATCATTTTTCTTGGTACAGCTACAGGTAGCAGGTATTAGTTTGGTTCAGGTGGTACGAGGTCTCTTGGGTGTGCCACTGCAGTAGTCCATTCATGCACGCATCATTGCACTCTTCGCTCTCTCTTCACTCCACTCGTAATTGCTTCTTTCCTCATTGCCCTCCCCACGCCTGTTCTCCCCCTTCACTCCCTGGTTTTCTCCCTCCCCCTCCTCCCTTCCTCTCTATCTCCCGATCTGCCCCCTCTCGTCCCAGCAGGTCGCTCACACAGGAGTGGCAGTGGGGGGGGACATGGACTACACAGGCAGCAGCTGCTCTCCACCCAACGCACCCACAGCTAAGTACCCCGCCCTGCCTCTCTTTCCTCAACCATCGCACTATGTTGCTTTTCATGTCATGCTTGCACCATGCATCACAATCCCCTTTTCACTGCCCTCTATCACACCCAAGAAACCTCCCTCCCCCTGGGTAGAAGGTATGTTTTTCTTGGTACAGCCTCAGGTATTGTTTTAGTTTGGTTCAGCAGGTACGAGGTCTCTTGGGTGTGCCACTGCAGCATTCCATTCATGCACGCATCATTCTTGCACTTGCTGCACTCTTCACTCTCACTTCACTCCTCTCGTCTTTGTTTCTTTACTCACTGCTTTCCCCACTCCTCTGCCCCCCTTCACTTCCCCGTTTTCTCCCCCCCCCTCCGCTCTTCCTCTCTCTATCCCGATCTGCCCCCTCTCGTCCCAGCAGGTCGCTCACACGGGAGTGGCAGTGGCGGGGGACATGGAATGCACACGCAGCAACTTCTCTCCACCCAACGCACCCACAGCTAAGTTCCCCGCCCTTCCTCTCTTCTCACAACCCGCGCACTGTGTTGCTTTTCGTTTGCCACAACTTCAAACCACAGACCCCGCTTGTTTGGTAAACCTCCCCAGGTACAGAATGTATTCTCTCAGGTTAAGCCTCCCTATGTATACATCCCCTTTAGGTCTGTGGCTTGTAGCTGAGGCTGCACCATCGGCCCCCTTTACTGCTGTCACCTGCCACCCCACCCCACCCCACCCATGTACTCCGCTCACATTTGTTACCCCCATCCGCTTACTCACTTCTCTTCAATTCTCTCCTTGCCGGTTTAGGTGGCAGTGGTGGGAGGGGAGGGGGGCAGCACTCCACTCTGCTGGGATGGGAGGGGAGAGCATCGGGATTGGGTCTTCCGGAACAAGGTGAGCCTCTTTTCCCTCTTGCGCTCATGCTGCTACTCTATCTTCTCCCCATGCTCAGTTTCGTCTTTTGCTCCCTTCCAGCAAGATGAGTGGGCTGTGTGGAGGAGACTCCAAGGTCGAACCGCTGAAGGACCTGCTGCACCATGTGTCATTTAGTAAACGTGATTTTGCAAGAAACTCTGCCCCTGGTGATCTGCAAGCCAAGGTAGACGTGTAGTTCACCAAAGTCAGTGCAGGTGTGTCTCTTCGGCAGTAGCGCAGACCAGGTCATCGACGTACACGAGGACAAAGGGAGGAGTGGATCCAGAATGAACGAACAACGACGGGTCGATTGACAAAGGACGGAACCCGAGTCAGCAAGAGTGGAGCGGAGAGTGTCGTGCCACTCACGAGGTGCCTGGCGGAGACCGTAGGCTGGTCGTGTTAGGCTCCACTTGGTCCCAGGCAGGAAGGTAGTGAAGAAGTCCAATGAGTTTACCTCGTAGTCTCCCTGTGCTGCAACGCATACTAATACCCGCAGAGTAGTCATCTTCGGGGTGGGGGAGAAGGTCTGGAAGAAGTCTACTCCCTCACGCTGACTAAAGCCTCTCGCCACGTAGCGCGCCTTGAAAACAGGCGACGATCCATGCGGCCACTTCACCTTGAAGATCCACATTCCATCGACTACGTTCTCCTGGGGAGGGAGAATTGCGTCGACGTACGTGCATGTGGATCTCCATGATGCCATCTCTAAGTCCATGGATGCTATCCACTGAGAGGCCCACTGTCCCGACACTGCCTCAGTGTAAGTACGAGGAGTCGGGATGTCTGGAGCATGGTCTCCCTCAGGGGCTAGCACCAGGGCACAGCGATGGGGAGAAGCAGCTGCAAGGAACTCCAGCTCAAACTGTCTGTCCTCTAGGACGTCACAGCCAAGGGCACACTAACCCCCGACGTATACATGATGGGTAGGAGGAGTAGCCATCAAGCGGGTGGCGTAGTCAAGGTGGCGGATGGCGGCAAAGTCAGTGACAGCGGCAACAAGAGCCGAGACAATACGGTAGTAATCATTGAGAGGCAGTGAGGAAACAGTAAGAGCTGACGAAGGGGGGAACGGGTGAACAGAGGGAGGCGGAGAACGAGGAGGACTAGGACGAAGGAAAACATAACGGAGGTCCCAAACAGGAGACGAGTGACGAGCCCCCGGGGAACAATGAGTGGTCCTAGGGGACTGGACAACAGGAGAAGGTGGTCGTGACCGAGGAGGAGACCGAGCTGGAGACGAGTTTGGAGGAGGAAACGTAGGACCGTGAGCACGAGGAGACGGTGAGCGGTCAGAAGGAGAGGAAGGAAAACCAAGCGTCCGAAGACCATTCATAGGTTATGACAACCGCTGCGGTAGTGGTTGTTGCGGTGTCTGCGGCTGCGGATGATGCGGCGGCTGCTGTGGCTCCTCCTCCTGCTGCCGCCGACACTTAAGCCTCGTCAAGTAGCAGGGTCCAGGCGGAGCAGGGTCCCCAGTAATAGTGTCTCCAGCTCCAGCACCCCCGGAACCAGCACCTCCAACTCCAACACCTCCAGCTCCAACACCCGCAGAACCAGCACCTCCAACGCTAGCACCTCCAGCTCCAGCACCCCCAGAATCAACACCTCCAGCGCCAGCACCCCTAGAACCAGCACCTCCAGCGTCAGCACCCCCAGAGTCCACTACAACCTGCAGCGATAGTACCGAAGGCTATTGTGGTGACTGTGAGGTCGACTGTGGTGAAGGAGACGACACCGGATGTGCTACCGAGGTAAGAGGGGTAGCATGAGACACACCTGACAGGGCATGACCTAGGTGGGGTGGATGTAGCAGAGGAAAAGACCAGGAGGAGGAGTGGGAGCGAGGAAGAGGAGAGGGGGGGAATCGGGAGACCTCGGTGGGGGTAACTGCCGTAGAAGGACACGGGGGCGTCAAACGTGACGTCACGGGGGTCGAAGAACCGGTGGAGGGCAGGTTGGTAAAACGTGAAGTCAGGGGCGTCCACCGGGAAACCAAGGAAGACACATCGGAGGGTGTGAGCCGAGAGCTTGTCCGCGGTGGGATCGCGGATATGCGCAAGGCAGCCTCAGACACGAAACTCCAACGCAGCACCATGTGACCTTGTCCAGAGACAGGTCGGTGAAACCTCCGGGCGAGAGACACGCGACCAGAGGTTCAGCTCGTGTGCGGCGTTGCGAGCCCCGTAGGGTAACAGAAAATAGGGCGCACATGCATGGACGATGAAGGTGCAAGCGATCTCCATGACCAAGCCTATGCAACGCTCAGCACCTCATTCTGTTGTGGTGAGTCAGGAAGCGTCCAAGACTGGTTCATACCCTGCTCGCGACAGAACTCGGCAGGCACGCAGGAGCGAAACTCACCCCCACGGCGGGGTGGAGACAAAGGACAGGGATCAAGGCATCAGTTACGTCAAATTTTTGCCGCAAGGGGAACACCGTGGTGTAGCGAGAGAAGTCGCCAACCACCACCAAGAAGAAGCGCTCCTGCCCCGACCCAGTGACTGGGGCGGGGTCCCAAACGTCCAGGTGCAAAGTATGGAGGGGCACGGTGGCTGGCGCAAGGGAGGAGTAGTGAGGGGTTGCGCACAGTCTAACCTCGACACTGGGAGTGCACAGCGTGGGTGACGGAGGGAGCGACGAAAGCAAGGATGGGAGACCTCAGACAAGAGTGTGCCTAGACATGTGGCGGAGACGTAGGAGTGAAGGGTGACCAAGATGGTGGTGCCACAGGACTGACGGGTGGGTGAGCGAGGCTCTCGGGAAAACGTGGCAAGACGTGACCCGGTAGCAGCGTCCATACAGGTCGCGAACCAAGACGGTGGAGACGTAGGAGACATAGGAGACGTAGGAGTGAAGGGTGACCAAGACGGTGGTGCCACAGGACCGACGGATGGGTGAGCGGGGCTCCGGGAAAACGTTGCAAGACGTGACCCGGTAGCAGCGTCCATACAAGTCGCGAACCTCGCGTGTGCAGGAAAAGTGACTGTGACCCCACGGTCCTGAGGTGTCCAACACCCACCAAGTTCCTGGAGAACGAGGGGATGTGGAGGCCAGTGAGGGAGCCAGAGGGGACAGCCGGGCACGGGAGGGTTGTAAAACTGCGAGGGACGGTTGGTCCGGAAGTAGGATCAGCCAGCGCAACCGAGACTGGTGCAGGAAGTGGTGTGATAGTGGTGCGGTCACGGAAGAAGCAGTGGGACGCGCCGGAGTTGAGTGGAAAGGACAGAGACGCGTCAGCCATAGGCACACCTGGCTAGTAACTACACAAGCACCTATGCTAGAAACACAAGCACCTAAACCAGCAACATATCCTAGTCTAGGAACACACGAGAAAACAGACCCATCATCACTAAAGTCAACAGCAGAATACATGACAGACGAAAGATCATCCATTGAAATCTCAAATAGTCGAAGGCCATGAGCAAACAAAACCGCCCAGCGCGGGGGAACATACTCAGGTCCATGGCGCTAGTGAAAGAGGTCATCGAAACGACTGAAGCAGCGCTGAGCTGAGTGGTCGAGGTGCCCATTGGTGGTGTTGGCGCTCGGGCTCGTCTGGATCATGTACTCGCAGGGGCCAACGCCACGGCCTCTACTACGAGGTCCCCACTAGGTAGGGCCGCTTCTACGGCCGACGCTCCCTGGACCACCAACTCCCCACTGCCACGGAGGTCCCCACTACTGCTGAGGTCCCAACTGTTGCTGTTGCTGCTGGGGCACCTGCTGCTGTGGCTGTGGCTGTGGCTGCTGCTGCTGTGGCTGCTGTGTCTGAAATGCTAGGCAGGAAAATGAATGCACTAGGAAAGTGTTGGGTACAAGTATGAAACCCTAAAAGAGGCTGTACCCCATATTGGCTACCCCACTACAGCCTAAACATATATGGCATACATATAATTTGACATGCTGTTGTTGTGTCTCTGCCCCACCCCCAGGGCCAGTACCTGTGGCACCAGTTTCACCCCTAGAGCCCCCTCCCCCAGACGCACCAGTACGCCCACCACCACCAATGCCTCCACCACCGCCACATATCCCACCCTTCTTACCGTCCCTGCCCCGTTTCTGCCAACCACCGGCAGAAACAAATGCAGTCTCCCCAATAGAAGACGATGCAACAGAAGCAAGAGAAGCAGTAAAGGTGGGAAGATGTGGGAAAGCACACCCCTCAAAGAGCGGGGGAACTACGGTGGCAGTAGGGGAGGCAACGGAGCGGAGGTTACTTTCGACATTGTTGAGAGCGGTCTCAAGGAGGTCGATAGTGAGCGCACTAGGGTGCTTCCGAAGAAGCGCGTCGCGTGCAGGTGCAAGGTGGTCAGGGAGACGAGCGACTATGAAGTGGTACAAGCAGCATGGTAGCTAGCGTCAAGCAATTGCGTGTGTGTAACAAGGTCAGCGGTAATCTCAAACACACCAAGGTCAGGAAACAAGAACGGCATTAAGAGGCGACTAAGAGGCGGAGGAGGGAGTGGAATAACGAGACACAATAGCTTCCCAACACTCCTTCGCAGACTAGACCTGACTGAAGTGGGCTCCCTCTGACTTGGGGAGGAGGCTGCTGAGAGCAAGGCGGGCCGTAGCGTCACGAGACTGCCACACCGGCAGGGCCGCGCGGTCCTGAGCAAAGCTCTCTCGCTCAATGTCAGTAGGCTGAGCAGACATGGCAGCAGGGCGCTCTGGGGCAGGCAGGTCACCCGACCCGTGCGCCAAGAGCGTGCCACCATCCTGGTGCTGGCTCTGGAGGTATAGCTCAGCAAGTAAAAGCCAGGTATTGAACTCTAGGGCTCAAGCCTTGTCATTGAGACGCAGGACCCTGTGAGTCGCCATGGCGAGGGCTAGGCGAGACTAGGAGCGAAAGGCTAGGAGTGGCAGGCTAGGAGTGGCGTGAAAATCAAAAATGGCGGACGAGACGGGACCGGCAACAGTCGTATGGAGGAGCGCCCGGAGCTAGAAACTGCCGGAGCTAGGGAGGCCAGAGTAGGAACAGCTAGGAACAGCAAGTAGCGACCTGAAGCTGCTAGGAGTGGCAGGCTAGGAGCCACTTGCAATGAACGGTGGCTAGGAACAGTCGATTAGGGGCACTGAACTAGGAACGCGCCAGAAACCCTTAGCAGAGGCAACGAAACGGTGATGCGGCTTCCAGCCGCGCGTCTCACGGCCCGAGGCTTCACCGACCAGTCTTTGGACCGGTTCCCCTGGTGTTGGGTCGGCCTTTCGTGTCTGGGGCTGCCTTGCGCTTGTTCGCGACACCTCCGCGGACAAGCTCTCGGCACGCGCCGTCCCCTGTGTTTTCCTTGGTTTCCCAGTGGACTCTGCCGACTGGTCCTTTTACCACCCGCCCCTCCACCAGTTCCTAGACTCCCGTGACGTCCGGTTTGACGAGTCTGTGTCTTACTACACCCGGTACCCCTGTCGAGGTCTCCCGGTACCCTCTCCCCCTCTTTTCCTCGCACCCTCTCCTCCTCCTGCTCCCGCTCCTCCGGTACCCCCGCCCCCCCTTGGTCCTGCCCCGTCTGGTGTGTCCCACGCTACCCCTCTTCCCTCGGTCGCGCGTCCGGTCGCGTCTCCCTCCCCGCAGTCCTCCTCACAGTCTCCTCAGTAGCCTTTGGCACCTCCGTGACAGGTTACTGTGGACTCAGTTGGTGTGGGAGCTGGAGGTGCAGCCGCTCGCGGTCCTCGGTCTGGGGGTGCTCGTTCGAGGGGTGCTGGAGCTGGAGGTGCTGGCGCAGGTGGCGCTAGCTCTGGGGGTGCTGGAGCTGGAGGTGCTGGCACTGGAGGTGCTAGTTCTGGGGGTGCTGGAGTTGGAGGTGCTGGCGCAGGTGGCGCTAGCTCTGGGGGTGCTGGAGCTGGAGGTCCTGGCACAGGAGGTGCTGGTTCTGGGTGTGCTGGAGCTGGAGGTGCTGGTTCTGGGGGTGCTGGTGTTGGAGGCGCTGGCACTGGAGGTGCTGGTTCTGAGGAGTCTGGGGCTGGAGACCCTGGTTCTGCGGGGTCCACTCCGCTTCCCCACCGCCACGACACGCGTCTCCAGGCGGCCCGTCGGCGTGAGCGAGAGGAGCAGGTGCTGTTGGAGAGGGAGCGGCAGGAGTTGCGGCAGTTGAACCTACTGGAGCAGCAGCAGCAGCAGCAACATCAGCAGCAGCAGCAGAAGCAGTAGCGACCGCAGCAGCAGCCGCCGCCGCAGTAGCAGCAGCAGCCGCCGCCGCAGCAGCAGACACCACCGCCGCCGCTGCGACCACCGCAGCTCCCTCTGGAGCGGCAGTTGTTCCCACCCGTGAGTGGCCTTCGGGCCCTTGGTCTTCCCTCCTCTCCTCCTGTTCACACTCCGTCCCCTCCAGCGTTTGGTCCCACGTTTCCTCCTCCTGACGACAGTCCGGCGGTCTGGTCTTCTCCTCCACCGCAGTCTCCTCCACCTGGTGTCCCACACTCTTGTGTCCGTCCCTGTCCTCCGCGTGCTCGTCCCTCGTCTCCCGTTATCGACCTCCGCACTGCCCTCCTTTGTTCGTCTCTTCGTCGTCCTCCTCCTGAGTCCGTTCTCCCGTCTCCTCCTCCGTCCTCTCTCCCTTTCCCCCCTACTCCTGTCACTTACTACTACCGCACTGTTCGTCCTGTTGTCTCTCGTGTCCTCGCCACTCTTGTCACCACCTCTCGTTTCCCTCCGTCGTCTGTCTCGGCTCTCACTGCCGCTGTCACTGAGTTTGCTGCCGCCAGTCGCCTTGAATACACCACCTGTGTGGTGCTAGCTCCTCCCTCCCGTCCTCTGTCCGTCGGGGGTGAGTTTGCCCTTGGTTGTGACGTCCTAGAGGACAGAGAGTCTGAGCCGGAGTACTGGGCAGCCGCTTCTCCCTCTGTCCGTGCCATGCTGCTATTCCCTGAGGGAGACCCCGACGCCCTTGACATACCGACTCCTCGTACTTACCGCGAGGCACTGTCAGGGGCGTGGGCCTCTCAGTGGAAAGCGGCTATGGCCTCGGAGTTAGCGTCTTGGAGATCTACAGGCACCTACGTCGACGCAGTTCCCCCTCCCAGGGTGAACGTAGTCGATGGCATGTGGCTCTTCAAGGTGAAGCGGCCGCCTGGTTCACCGCCTGTGTTCAAGGCGCGCTACGTGGCTATGGGTTTCAGTCAGCGTGAGGGAGTTGACTTCTTCCAGACCTTCGCCCCGACCCCGAAGATGACTACTCTTCGGGTGTTACCGCACGTAGCAGCACAGCGAGACTACGAGCTGCACTCCCTTGACTTCTCCACTGCGTTTCTCCAGGGCTGACTACATGAGGAGATTTGGATGTGCCGCCCTCCTGGCTTCACTGACACCTTCCCACCTGGGACCCAGTGGAGCCTGAGGCGGCCAGTCTACGGTCTCCACCAGTCGCCCCGTGAGTGGCACGACACTCTTCGCTCCACGTTTCGTGACCTTGGGTTTAGTCCGTCGTCCGCCGACCCGTCGCTGTTTGTTCTGGCTGGTTCCACTCATTTCTTCATCCTTGTCTACGTCGACGACTTGGTCTTTGCTACAGCAGACAGGGCAGCTCTGGCTCAGGTGAAGTCCGAACTGCAGAAGAGACACAAGTGCACTGACCTAGGTGAACTGCAGCGCTACCTTGGCCTGCAGATCACCAGGGACAGAGCCGCTCGCACCATCACACCGACTCAGTCACACATGGTGCAGCAGGTCCTTCGGCGGTTCGACTTCCAGTTCCCCACCAGACAGCCCACACCTCTTGCGGTTGACCACAGACTCACTGGCCCCTTTCCGGACGAGCCCTTTGAGTCCAGTGGTCCCTACGCCCATAACTGCCTGTAGTCGCCCACAACCGCCCTCAACCACCTACAGTCGCCCATAGCCGCCCATAGTTCGCCCCGCCCTTGCAGCCATCTGCCGTCAGCACCCACCACTAGCGCCCACCACCAGCGCTAGCCGCCCTGCACTTACCTCCCTGCCAGTGCCGTCCATCGTACAGTAGTACTCTCACTGGCGGCCCTCGCGGCTGTCACGCGCGGCTGGGCTCTGTTGGGCACAGCTGTGCGGGGCCCTTCTCTGTGCACTGCGCGCAGCTGTGCTTGCAGCGCGCGGCTGTGGGCGGCCGCACTGTCGCGGTTGATCGTAGTTGCGGGCAGCAGTACCCGGCTTTGCCGTGGCGCGCAGGTAGGGACGGTGCGCGCGGCTCGCGCACTGCTACACGCATTTCTGCAGTAGTGTGCACTGCTGTTCGAGCTGTTGCTATGGTGCATGACTAATGCGCGCGCTGCTGCTGAACGTGCTATGGGAGGGGGGCGAGATTGCTGGCAGGCTGGCTGGACGGGACGAGCTGGCTAGTTCTAGGAATGAGGGACTTAAGGAAGGAGGCTAGGTAGGTCTAGGAAGGAACCTAGGATGATACCATCTCCGAGAAGGTAGCAGAAAATGTACCCTACACTAATGAGTAGAAGGGGCTGGGTACAAAAGTGAGACCTAGGAAATGTACCCTATACTAATAAGCAACTCACTATAGCCTAATATGCCTAACAAACATATATGAATATACTTTGACAGTTGATGCAGTACTGTTCATTCAGAACGCCCGATACAATCACGCAGGTCCACGTCTTTCTATGAGCTACTTGCACCCCCAAAGTCAACCAAAATAACCAGAGCTAGCCAACCTGAAGCAGCTGCAGTGAGCCAACCACTACTAGAGTTAGTACTACTTCACTTTCTTTACCTTCCCGCAGAGCACTGGAGAAGCTTTGTTACTAAGATAAACCGAATAGTAACCCCCTAGAGAAATTTCATGTTGTATATTGTTTTTGATAGAGTCCAGAGTATCCGGGTCAGATTTGTATGCGTATTTGAAGCTGTAGAGCTTACGCTTGCTCTTGGAACTAGTGATGTTTTGCCAAGTCACTTGACCGCCGGTAGGGGTACTAAAGCAGGAAGCGCCTTGGGCAAAGGAAGGGGCTGCTCCACCAGATTTGATGTTCATGACCTTGAATAGAGACTCTCCATAGATTGTAGTTTTTGAGGACCTGCCAACAGGACATGATGGAGAGAGATCCGTGAGAAGGACAAGGATGTGGGGGTGCGAAGGGTGCAAAAACGGGTACCGTATAAGAAGCAAATACGGACGCACCTCACGGCTCGCATGAAAACCTTCCCCCATGCCTGCTTGTTGCCGACCAGTTTCCCATTGATCTTTGTAGGACGGAGCTTCCACACGTACTTAAAGCCGGAAGCCCAAATAGCACAAGTTTTAAAAGGATGACGCGAGGGGTTTTTTCTGGTTTGGGTTTTGGCGAGTGATTTCGATTTCGGGCATTTCGTTTTTTTCGCCTAACCCAGCCAGCCCACGTATTTCGCCCTGGGGGTTGTGTCAGCACCCGAAAGTCCCAAATTGCAGGTGCGCTACTTTTCAAAGCTTGCACACTGCACTTCGTCAAGTTTTAAAAGCATGACCCACGCGCCTCGCAATTTGGGACTCGGGCTTTAACTGGCAATGTGAATGGCAGGGATATTGCATGGGAAGGACACGTGGAAGGACAACGGGTGAGGACTCCTCCGAAGCAGTACTAGTACTACTACGAATGAGGACTCGTAGCACGGAATGACTAGGGAGACGCCCGCCCCCCCTGAGGGACTCCCTGAGGGAGTAGACCCCCCTGAGGGAGTAGGGCCAGGGAGTAGACCCCCTGAGAGAGTAGACCCGAGGGACTTGACAGGGACTAGACCCTGGGACTGAAGGGTATGCAACGCAGAAATGCAACGCACTCATCCGAAAAATCATGGGGGGGGAATGTATGATCGAAGTAACTCTTTGAGTTACGTTTGGGTAAGGGTTCGGAAAGTAGGTTTAGGGTTACGCCTCATTCTACTTTCTGAGGTCTGTGAAAGCGGAACTCGCCCAGTACACTCCCACATTCGAGGAACCAAACAACTTCGACGTCGTTTAGGTTCGGATTTCATGGCGATTGGACCTCCCTGACAGTGGGAAGGAACTAGAAAGCACCCGTGCTTTTTGGACTTGCCAATCGATTGACACGTGTTTGTCAGAATGTTATAATTGTCTAGTTTGCAGTGGGGTACTCTATAGTGAGTACAACCCAAATTAGGGTTTGCTATATATACTGCCCTGCTTACTAGTCAAGCTCCTTTTTCTGTTCTATCGTTCTACTGCGGATTCTGACATGGAATCAGAGCTGTTACGCTCTTGGCCTGTGGGCCCGCCTACTGCTTCCGCTGCTACTGTTCTGCTGGTCGCGCGCCCCGGGCGCGCGACACTTTTTCATCCCGCCGCGCGCTCGTGGCGCGCGGCGGTTTTCTGCCCGCCGTGCGCCCCGGGCGCGCGCGGCGGTTTCGTCGCCCGTCGTGGCGCCCTCTCCTGTCGCCCGTCGCGGCGCCCGCTCCCGTCGCCCGTCGCGGTGCCCCTGGGGGCCCCCGCGGCGCCCTCTCCCGTCGCCCGTCGTGGCGTCACGGGGGCCGCGAGTCCCCCCCCATCCCGTCGCCCGACGAGGTGCCCCGGGGGCCACGCGCCCCCCCCCCCTTCCCGTCGTCTCGTCGCGGCGCCACGGGGGCCGCGCGTCCCCCCCATCCCGTCGCCCGTCGAGGCGCCCCGGGGGCCGCGCGTCCCCCCCTAGTTCGCGTCGTCCCGTCGTGGCGCCATGGGGGCCGCGCGTCCCCCCCATCCCGTCGCCCGTCGAGGCGCCCCGGGGGCCGCGCGTCCCCCCCATCCCGTCGCCCGTTGTGGCGCCCTGGGGGCCGCGCGCCATCCCCCGCGCTGCTGCCCGCGCTCCTACCCCGTGCTGCCCGTTTTAGGGTTTGGGGGTGGCGAGTGTGGGGGTGGCGGGTATGGGGGTGCCAGGTGTGTGAGCCGTCCCCTGCTCCTCCTCCTCCTCCGTCTCCCACTGCTGCAGCTGCCGCTAAGGGGGGTGGGTGTGTGGGAGCCGAGAGAGTGGTGAAAGGGGGGTGACGTGGGAGTGGAGCTAGGGGTGCAGCAAGGGGTGTGTGAAGGGGGGGTGGGACAGCTGGGGGAGGTTGAGCGGAGGTTGAGCCGTCGTGTCGCCAGCAGCGCCAGTAGTCCGGAGGCTACAATCTCCGGTAGTCGCCAGTCGCCCGTGGGTCAGTTGCTCCAGCCGCTCGGCGTAGCCGCGGAGCCAGTTACTCCTGTAGTCCGGGCCTTTGCTTCGGTAGCCACTGAGCCAGCCGCTACCGTGTGTCTGCAGCTTCCGTCGTCGCCTCCCATCTCCTCTCCTCTCACGTTCCCTCCTCCTCCTCACTTGCCCTCTGTGAATGCCTCTAGTTTTGCTTGTCCTTGTGAACCTGCTCTATGACTGCTTGCTGTGCTGATTATACCCCACTTTGACTATGGGGGTGTGTCAGAATATTATGCTTGTCTAGCCTGCAGTGAGGTACTCTATAGCGAATACAACCCAATTAGGGTTTCCTATATGTATCTCAACTGCTGCTAGTGCAAACCCTCCTTTGCTTATTTTCTCTTGCCTAGCTAGCTAAACCCTAGCTATGGCTCCTGCGTTCTAGCTGTTATTCTGACAGTGTTCTGTATCTGTGTCTCCAATCCTCACTGTGTCTAATCTCGAAATTTGTTTTTATGACATAACACCAATCTGCCGACCGTTATGTAACCCAATGCGCATCTAGATTTAATTTGTGACTATCTTTAAACGAGTTGCTGTTAGTAATGATAATGAGCGATACACTGTTCACATTATTGTTGTCATGAATATAATAAAGTTCTAGTTTTTGTGGTATATAGCTACAGTGCTATTCAAAATTATTACAATTTGTTTTTTTCATTTTTGCTGCATTACTGTTGTTAATATAATATTATTTATTAATTGTCTTTTTTTTTTTTTTTTTTTTTTGTACAGAAGATTTGCATAAAGAAATAACTGAGTTTCTACGAGCAATGCTTTCTCTTTAAATGCACTCACATACACTCCAAAAAATCAAACCCCATCAAGATACCCAATCAAAACGCCCAGTCAAGGCGCCCCATCAAGATACCCCATTCCGCTCCCCATTTCACCCAACCTCAATCAAATCTGTGCATCCACCATGTACAGGGCCTCCACCCAAAGAGCCCCGCCCTCCACCTCGACGTCGTCCCTCTCCTGGTCCACCAAATCCACATTCATCCTCCCCATGGAAGACGCCGCCCGAAGCAGGATGACACGAGCTTGCGCCCGTTGTAACGCCACCCCGATGAGCGCCTTCAGAGACCCCAAAAGATAAGCCGAAAACGAAGTGTCATCCTCCCGGCAAGCCCCCCGTGACACAGCTAGCCCCACGTGCGCGTCCCCCTGCTGACGAAGCCACCGCCGGAAACGACCGCCGAGACACCCCCACGTCTCTACTATCAAAGGGGTGAACTGCACGCCCCGGTTGCGTGCAAGCAGAGGCGCGTAATCACTCGTTTTGCGACGCTCCCACTCCCTTGCCGCCACACCTATAGAACGCCCGCACTGCCCTAGCAGAGATGGAGACAGCGACAGCGGGTCCGCGACGCTGATCTCTAGAGCATGAGCCTCCCCGGCCATTGGTCGTCGCACCGCTACGTCAACCCGCTTCCCCGGCAGCACCACACTATCCTCCATCGTCACCACCCCCCCTGACGCCTTAGAAATCTTCGCCACCGCAAACTTCACCTCATCATGCACCCGAGATGGACCGTGCTGGTGCTTGCATCTCAGGGCATGATGCGGGTCTGCTGGGTCAACATACGCTGTACCACAAACACACCTCCCCGCCACCTGCAGCTGCTGAATTGGGAGCCCGAGCCGTATAGCAGCAGCAATGCCCCACTCCGCCGCAGTGAATGTGAGATCTGAGTGAGCCGGAACCGCCGAAACCCATGCACCAGCCCCCGGGCCCTGAAGGGATGTGAAACGGGCCAGGGTGGCATCGTCACGAGCCGAGCGGCGCAGTGCCTGGAGCTCTTCTACCGCCAACAGCCGCTGCCGCGCCTGGAAAAGCCGAAGAGAAGGGGCCGCTACGCACAGAGGTAAGCCCGGCATCTCCTGGCGTATAGTCGCAGGCAGCTGCACAAGAGCCTTGGCAAACCACGGGTCAAGAAACTCCGCCCCTGCCGAAGTGGTGAGGTACTCCGCAAACATCGCCCTAAACCCTAAATTGTCATTATTGTCATTATTTGTTCTAAACACTAAACCCTAAATTGTCATTATTTGTTCTACAGCATACCTACAGTACCTAGGAGTGCACATAACATGTTTATTGCATTACCAAGCAAATAGCTAGCCAATTGGGTAAGGAAATGCACGGGGAACGAGGTCTTCAAGACCCTCAGCACTGATGAAAACCAAATCGCTGTGAACGAATGCCCATGCCTTCACGTCTGCCCTCCACCAAGGTCCATTCTGTGCTGTCGCCGCCCTTATTGCAGCTTTAGCCCAGTTCCAGATGTCGTTGAAATAGACATTAACATCACGGTGGTTATCCGATGAGCTCTTTGACTTGTTCTTGTCATTCTGAAGGATTCTGTGCTCTACCTGTAGTTAAGAAATGGCAAGGATTAGCTTTTGCATAAATAAGACAAGCGGGAACCGTTGAAAAGACAACTCACCCCATGGAGCCAAAAGGCCAATAGCTTCAAAGGGAGAATCAGAACGCGACCCTTGGGTCGTTTGAAGGATGCAATGATTGCATCAATGAAGCACGGAGCAGAAAAGGGCACTCTGTAATCATTCATGTGCCATATGAGGCAGTTGAAAGATGCTGCACCTGTCGGTATGGGGGAAGAGAGTGTGGGATTTCAGAGAGAGGAGGGGGGCGTTTCAGTGGGTGAAAACAGCGAGTGAACCTGGAGGAAGAAGGGAGGGCAGGCCCTGATTTAGGGGGCGTGGGGAGGGAGGAGAAGGGGGTAGGGAGGAGGGTGGGGGGGATTGACCGTCCTGGTTAATGAAGGCTGGAAAAAGTGACGACTTTCGCTGCGAGGGGAGGAGGGGAGAGTAGTGGGCGGTGAGAATAGTGAAAGGGACGAGGCATGCGGATTTCAGCAAGGCGAAGAGAAGGGGTCTCTTGTGCAGTTCTGTAGGGGGAAGCGGGAGAGGGAGAGGGGAAGAGGGAAAGGGGGCTGGAGAGGTACAGTGAGGAGGTTGTAACATGCTGGTCGGTGCGCGGGAAGAGTGTGGGATTTCAAAGGTGAGGGGGAGTTTCAATGAGAAAAATCAGTGGGTGAACTTGCGAGGGGGATGGCGGTGCAGGGTCTGTTTGGGGGTGGGGGAGAGAGGGAGGAAAGTGGGGGGAAGGAGGGTGGGAGGGTTTAGAGTGCCGGAAATTGGAGAGGGAAGAGCGAATACTTATTTCTGCGCCGGGAAGGGGGGAGGGGAGACTTGTGCAAGGCGACCATAATGAAAGGGAATTCAAAAAGAAAACGATGCGTAGGAAGAGGGAGAGGGAGAGGGAGAGGGAGAGGGAGAGGGAGAGGGAGAGGGAGAGGGAGAGGGAGAGGGAGAGGGAGAGGGAGAGGGAGAGGGAGAGGGAGAGGGAGAGGGAGAGGGAGAGGGAGAGGGAGAGGGAGAGGGAGAGGGAGAGCGAGGAGAGGGAGAGGGAAAGAGGGAGAGGGAGAGGGTAAGAGGGGAGAGGGAGAGGGAGAGGGGAAGAAGGAGAGGGAAAGGGGAACAGGGAGAGGGAGAGGGAGAGGAGTAGAGGGAAAGGGAGAGAGTGAGGAGTTGCAAGTTGGTGCACCTGTCGGTATGGGGGAAGATAGTGTGGGATTTCAGAGAGGGGAGGGGGGCGTTTCAGTGGGTGAAAACAGCGAGTGAACCTGGAGGAAGAAGGGAGGGAAGGCCCTGGTTTAGGGGGCGTGGGGAGGGAGGAGAAGGGGGTAGGGAGGAGGGTGGGGAGGATTGAGAGTGCTGGTTAATGAAGGCTGGAAAAAGTGACGACTTTCGCTGCGAGGGGAAGAGGGGAGAGTAGTGGGCGGTGAGAATAGTGAAAGGGACGAGGCATGCGGATTTCAGCAAGGCGAAGAGAAGGGGTCTCTTGTGCAGTTCTGTAGGGGGAAGCGGGAGAGGGAGAGGGGAAGAGGGAAAGGGGGCTGGAGAGGTACAGTGAGGAGGTTGTAACATGCTGGTCGGTGCGCGGGAAGAGTGTGGGATTTCAAAGGTGAGGGGGAGTTTCAATGAGAAAAATCAGTGGGTGAACTTGCGAGGGGGATGGCGGTGCAGGGTCTGTTTGAGGGTGGGGGAGAGATGGAGGAAAGTGGGGGGAAGGTGGGTGGGAGGGTTTAGAGTGCCGGAAATTGGAGAGGGAAAAGCGAATACTTACTTCTGCGCCGGGAAGGGGGGAGACTTGTGCAAGGTGACCATCATGAAAGGGAATTCAAAAAGAAAACGATGCGTAGGAAGAGGGAGAGGAGAAGAGGGAGAGGGAGAGAGTGAGGAGTTGCAAGTTGGTGGACCTGTTGGTGTGGGGGAAGATAGTGTGGGATTTCAGAGAGGGGAGGGGGGCGTTTCAGTGTGTGAAAACAGCGAGTGAACCTGGAGGAAGAAGGGAGGGCAGGCCCTGGTTTAGGGGTTGGGGGGTGAGGGGGAGGGAGGGAAGGGGGGAGGCAGGAGGGGAGGAGGAGGGAGGGGAGGGTTCAGAGTGCCGGAAAATGAAGGAGGGGTTTAGGGACTACTTATTTCTGCGAGGGGAAGAGGGGAGACTTGTGTAGGGTGAGAATAATGAAAGGGAATATGGCTGAAGGTGACGAGGCGTGAGGATGTTTCCAAGGCGAAGAGGCAAACAGGGTTCGGGATTGTTCTCTGAGAGGGGATGCGGGAGTGGGGGAGGGAGAGGGGAAGAGGGAGAGGGAGAGGGAGAGGGGAAGAGGGAGAGGGATAGGGAGAGTGGAAGATGAAGGGAGAGTTTAGAGAGGGGAGGAGGGAGGATGAGAGGGGAAGAGGGACAGGGAGAGGGGAAGAGGGACAGAGAGAGGGGAAGAGGGACAGGGAGAGGGGAAGAGGGACAGGGAGAGGGGAAGAGGGACAGGGAGAGGGGAAGAGGAACAGGGAGAGGGGAAGAGGGACAGGGAGAGGGGAAGAGGGACAGGGAGAGGGGAAGAGGGACAAGGAGAGGGGAAGAGGGACAAGGAGAGGGGAAGAGGGACAGGGAGAGGGGAAGAGGGACAAGGAGAGGGGAAGAGGGACAGGGAGAGGGGAAGAGGGACAGGGGGAGGGGAATTAGGAGGGAGAGGAGGTTCAGGGTTGAGGTTCGGAGAGAGGTAGAGTGGAGGGATTGATGTCATATGGGTTTAGGATATGATCTCTAATACGGGAAACGATAAATGATGAGAGTGGGGAACAGGGTGAGGGTTTTACAGAGGTCTCGAGAAAAAAGGAAATCAAAGGATCGAAAGGGGAAAATGATCTGTGGGTGGGTAAGGCGGATGATGGGAAAGGGAAAGGGGACTCACTAGCACCATAAAGGGCTAGGAACTTTACGACAGTGGTCCCTCCTTGCTTTTTCCCGCCAAGCTTCGGCCTTGGCACTTCCAGGTCGAAGAAATCCTAGACCCAGTTGCGCCCATTATTCAGCGAATCGTGTCGAAACTCCTGAATGATCTTGGTGTAGTACCCGCTCCGGTAGGGATCGGCTTGGAGAACAACATCGATAATGTCCTGCTCTTCAGGCTCAAGGAGACCCAGTGCCAAGGACAAAGCTGACTCCTTTTGTTCGTGGCTGGGGTACATCGTGAAGTCATGGAGGTTTGTGCAAGCAAGAAATGAGAGACAGTATGGAAAGGGAAGGGAGGGAAGGATGGGTGGAAAAGGGGGGGGGGGGGGGAGTTTGGGGGGAATGAGTGATGGGGGAGGGGAAAGGTGGGCATGGCAAGGAATGTACGGACTGAGGAGTGAATGTTGGAGTAAAAAGGCAAAACTGCCAGAACGGACATGAGACATTTGTATTTCAGGCATGGAATGGAGGGGGGGAAATAGAGGCATGAAAAGGCTACAAAAAGCTCTGCAAGGCTCACCGCAAGGCCAGCACGCACGTCCGGAACAGCATCCAGTGCAGTAATCGTTTTCTCCGCCCACTCTCGTTGCCGTTGGTTCATTCTCGCGGTGTCAATAGTCTCCCTCCGAACACGTGCCCTTGCCAGCGCACGACAAAAGGCAGCTTGAGTGCGCGGCCACACCACGTTGATTGGAGAGAGGGGGAGAGCTGAAGCGGGATGGTTGGAGGGTGCAATGCTGTTAGGAGCGAGGGCTGCAGGAGCGGGCGAGGCAGAAATGGGGTGATCATGGGGGGCAGCAGGGATGGTAACACCGTGCTGGACAAGGGTTGGATTGGCATGAACCATTCCAGGTGTGGGCTGATGTGGCGGAGTTGACTTATGACTAAGTTCGTTCTGCCTGCGATGCTTCAAGTTCGGCGCGAATGCCCCTCGATGCACCATGGTGTGGTACAGCAGCACCCCCAGATTCCCTCTCGGGACCACTATCAAAAAGCGAGTCATCATCTGACTCTTCATCAAGATTTTGGGCATCGACCTGTATTGGAGGCGGGTCGGTGGGAGTGGGCCTCTGCTTACGTGGCCGGAGATTCCATGGAAGTTCTGCTTGTGGCAGATCAGAGGCAGGAAGAGGCGTTGAAGAAGTGGGGCCGGGGGAAACTGATAGCAGAGCTCGCTGCGTAACGGGTGAAGCGGGGGAGCGGGCAGCAGGAAGAGTGAAGGCCGAAGCTGATGCTAGTCCAGGGGATAAGTAATTAACAGCAGCAAGCAAGCCGTACGAAGGATGAGCATGGATGGAGGACGGAGTCTGAACAGCAGCTGCAGCGGCGGAGGCGGAGCCAGTAACAGGGCATGATTGTGAAGGTGAGGTGAAAGGGTGGGAGGTATTGAGCCCATAGGCGGAGGAGGGTGAGAGAGCGGCGAGGGTAGCTGGGAGGGAAGCGACAGTGAAGGGGGAACCAGATTGTGAAGGCGAGGTGCGGGCGTGTGCTGAAACTTGCACTCCAGCAGAGGAGGGTGAGAGAGCGGCGAGGGTAGCTTGTGAGGCGATGGCAGAGGGAAGACCGGTGGACTGTGTAAGTGGGGTGAGACGAGAGAAGGGAGCATGGCCATAGGCGGAGGAGGGTGAGAGAGCGGCGAGGGTAGCTGGGAGGGAAGCGACAGTGAAGGGGAGACCAGATTGTGAAGGCGAGGTGCGGGCATGTGCTGAAACTTGCACTCCAGCAGAGGAGGGTGAGAGAGCGGCAAGGGTAGCTTGTGAGGCGATGGCGGAGGGAAGACCACTGGACTGTGTAAGTGGGGTGAGACGAGAGAAGGGAGCATGGCCATAGGCGGAGGAGGGTGAGAGAGCGGCGAGGGTAGCTGAGGGGGAGAAAGAGGCGAAGGGAAGACCTGGGCTGGACTGTGGAGGCGTTGCGAGAAGGTTGGATGAAGCAGGTGCATAGGCGGAGGAGGGTGAGATAGCAGCGGCGGCAGCTGAAGGGGAGAGAGAGGCGGAGGGAAGACCTGGGCTGGACTGTGGAGGCGTTGCGAGGAGGTGGGATGAAGCAGGCGCATAGGCGGAGGAGGGTGAGATAGCAGCGGCGGCAGCTGAAGGGGAGAGAGAGGCGGAGGGAAGACCCGGGCTGGACTGTGGAGGCGTTGCGAGGAGGTGGGATGAAGCAGGCGCATAGGCGGAGGAGGGTGAGATAGCACCGGCGGCAGCTGAAGGGGAGAGAGAGGCGGAGGGAAGACCCGGGCTGGACTGTGGAGGCGTTGCGAGAAGGTGGGATGAAGCAGGCGCATAGGCGGAGGAGGGTGAGATAGCAGCGGCGGCAGCTGAAGGGGAGAGAGAGGCGGAGGGAAGACCCGGGCTGGACTGTGGAGGCGTTGCGAGAAGGTGGGATGAAGCAGGCGCATAGGCGGAGGAGGGTGGGAGTGGAGCGACTGGAGTCAAGGGGTGGGTAGAGCCAGCAGGGAGTCCAGGGCGTGGTTGTGATGGCAAGCAGAGAGCGTTCCCGGCCACGGTGGAACACTGAGAACGGCTAGAAAAGGCTGCAGCAAGAATAGCTGTCTGCGCCACAGCCTCGCTCCACTCCTGCCGCTGAGGTTGCTGTCCCCTTCTGCGAGCGGCTATATATCCTTTCCCCTTCCGCCCTGCACGCTTCGACTTTGTCAGTACTTGGCGCTTTTTTGGCGAGTTGAAAGAGACAGCGTTCAGAGAAACAAACTTGTTTCCTGCAAAAACGATGGGTGAGGGAGCGGCATGAGAACGAGACTATCGACAGCAGGGGAAAACTGAAGGGACGGGTAGTCAAGATGCCAACGATGGGACAAGTGATGGTATCGTACCGTCATCCACATCATTGGCTTCAACATTGACAACAACGTGTTGGGTCTGGTTGCCGCCACTGGAGCCATTACTATGCGGGCATGGTTGCGAGTTATTTCTTGCAGGGTCCGCTCTCGGAGGGAGTGCACTCGGAATGAACGCATTAGTGCTCGTGTGACCTGAAGCCATTGTCGATCTTCGGAAGCTAGGTTGGTGGATACTAAGAGAAATAGCCAGGTGAGTCTTATAACCGTACCCTAAATGACAAGAGGAAATGCATGTGAGGAGTCAATGCGGTCCATTGTGCTGTCGCAGCTTGAGTTTTGTGACTGAGCTATCGTGCCTGGCAATAAAAAACGACTCCAAAATGCGAAATTGTGATGGCGAGAATGAAGATAGGTGGTTGAAGGTGTGAGGAAAGGGAGAATTGCTAGTCACATTCAGCGCTTCCAGTAAAGAGGTGAGGAAAGGTTCATACCGAGGTTTCCGCGAGAGCGTCGATGCTGCACTTATTATCGAACGGTGCTCACTGATACAAAGACTGGGTTAGCTTCTGAACCCGTGGATCTTACAGCGCGGATTAGGGTTCACATCCTAGACGCTCATTCAAAAATCTGGATTTGTTATACGAACCAGTGGCGCGAGGAACCAGAGAGAGTGGGGATCGACGGCAGACTAACGAGGTGGTGAGTTGCTGTACCTACTGTAGCTCGTTGTAACAACTACGATGCACAGCAAAACTATGAAAGGGTAGTTATCTACATATTACCTTCAACATACATATAACCTCTCCATACAACTTATTTTAATGTAAACCTATCACAATGTGATGTGTCAGACAACAATATTGGTCACCCACAGTACCACACACAGCTTCAGGTCAACACTTACATAAATACTATCAACGGCAAGGTTGTTCAATTTATTAACTTAAGTTGTTAGTGACGATCATGTTCGACGTCCAGATGTTAGTGACTTAACTACGATGGCCAACTTAACCTCGTTGGTTCGTGTGACCATGGCTTCACCTCTGTCAACATCTAGGGAGTCAGATTTGCGGTTGCAGGCCTTGCCGAAGTCGGCCGAACAAACCAGCCGAGTTTCTCCTTCAAGTCGGTGTCTCGTGTTGACGTGAAATGTGTTAACAGTAATGTAGTGTTTGGCCCCGCCCTCGCTTGGGCAACGCCGACGACTTGGTCGGATGTACGTGAGTAGCAGCCGACCGTTCACAGTGGGAGAGCTGCTCGACATGCTTCGTCGAGCTGCAGAGGACCGCTGTGGTGTTGCTGTCGACCAGGGATCTCGACAGCTGCAACTGACTGGTCTGGGCGACAGGTGGGTCGTCGACCAGGAGGGGCAGTTCGACCGGGAGGTCGACGGAGCAGCCCGTCGACCTGCAGCTCGACCGGGAGTTCGATGGAGCAGCCCGTCGGCCTGCAGCTCGACCGGGAGGTCGATGGAGGCACGCGAACGTAGTCGACGTCGCGATGGCGCAGGCGACTTCGGGCTGGTATCCCGAAGTAGATGTGGCTCGTCAGGCGCAGACAACAGCCAACGAATGCCCAACGAGGCAAGTCGGGCCAATCGTCTGCGCGCACATGCGAGCGTGCACACTGCTGTCTTCTACGGGGCAACGCTGGACAGCCGCTCTGCTGCAGCGTTGGCACGCCGTCGACCTGCTTTGTTGGCAGGCCGCCTTTCTGCAGTGCTGGCGCGGCTCCTCTACGCAACGCTGGCAGGCGGTCGACCAAGCTGTGCTGGCAGTCGACCAGGCTAGCTGCAGGGTTGCTAGGTGCCTGATGTAGTCATTGTTGTCATTGCTTGCCCAACCATTCTGTAATTCCAACTTTGCTAGTGAAACTCTTGTCAACTTCTCCCGTGAATGCGCAAGTGCTAAGAAACGCAATCAAAGCTACGATCACTCTTAGTACTTCGTGCCTACCCCCCCGTAGTCTAGCTCACTACCCTTGTCGAGTGAATCTCCGCAAAATGGCCCCGCCTTTGCTTGAGCGAAGCTGACTCAGTCGTGAGTGCAGAAGGTGCAGCCAGCTACTGTCAATGTATGACGCTGCCTTCATGGAGGAGGTCGAGAAACTAAGACGACGTTTGTGAGACCGAAGCCATGTCGCCAACAAACAGGCCTCTCGCTAGCAAGAATTTTTGTCCTGCTTTTCTGACAATCAGGAATGTTTGTTCTTTTTCATTCATCTAATTTTCGAGTCGCTACCAGACAAAACCAATATAACGCCCGGGTTGACTCCTCAAAGAAAAGTTCGGGCATTCCCATATACTAGGCAGAGGCCCGCCAACAAATAGAATGAGGCGGTCGACTACGAATATGGCAGTGGACGACGGCGTACGTCGACCTGTGGCCGATGACTTGTGGTAGAGGGTGGCAATACCTGGTGAACACAATCTAGGTTGGTTAAATGTAGTAGGTGCGAAGAATTTGCCCTCATGTGTGCATATAGTCACATGAGGTTGCAACGCTGCAACGATACTTTGATGTAGATTGGGCAAGCCCCCACGGTGCAGCGCTGGCCGGTCGCCAACCTGTGCGGAAAGTCATTGCACAACGGGAGAAGGCTACGGAGCAAGGCACGGGGTTGTGCGAGCTATTGTAATGTTCTACTGCCTTCCTTTCTACTTGTTGTATTCATAGAGATTTTTTTGCTGTCGTTTCACTAAAAATTTGAGAAGAACATTAAGAATACAATGAGGCATGTAGGTCGATATAGCTAGAATGGCATTGCAACACCTTGCAAGCCAACTGCAGGCCGAGCTCTGCCACCGCAGTAGAATAGCGGCTTGCCAACGATGCAGTAGAGTAGTTATGCCATCGTCGCATCGCAGCGGTGTGCCCGCGCCGCAGAGGTAAGTGAACATCTGCGCATGTGCGCACCTACCAAGTAGGTGCAGGTAGACGGTCGTGTCGCCAGGAACATTGCGCAGGTGCCAGGTACAACATGCCTGTAACGGTTTCACATGGTTGACTTTGCGAAAACCTCCTGATGCGCCATTCGCGCAAATCCGCGACCTTCACTTTCGAGCAGCTTCGGTCGACTGGTTCGATGCTACCCCGTCAAACTGTGTTCGACCGTTTCGCGCTAAGATCGTCGACGTACTCTCGAAGAGCCTCTCGACGGACTCGTGTAGACGTTCTCGACGGACTTGCGCAGAGCCTCCTGACGGATCGTTTGGGGTAGGGCCCGTCAACCATCCTCTCGCTACGAGGATGGTATCAAATGTAACCGCATCAGGTGTGCAGAAGGGAACGGCACCTACTGCTGCATCTCATCATCACCGTCGTGCACGTCGGCCATGTTAAAGCGAATCCCTGCACGCGCCTGGCTTCGCGTGTAGCAGCCCTATGCGGAGGAGCGAGACTTCGCATACGGCGTACCGGTTTACCTGTATTGCGATATTCGCCAAGTACACTCCAATATGCGCACTTCGGCATGCACATTCCGACATTGGAACAGGGAAGGGACGATATTGCACAAACGCGTATGTGCAACTGTCAGTGTTGCAAGAACCTGCGCAACTACTCATGGGCAGGTAGAAATACACTTTACGGTATTTTCACCAGATCGTATTTTCAACTGGCGGTGCCTACATGGAAACCGCATACTATACTATGTGCTTGCACGTTCTCCTTGAACAACGTTCATCATGAACAACGTTCTCGTAGAACGTTCTTGCACACGTCACTATGCTTCTCTATAAAGGTTCATGTTGTTTCTCTTGTAATCAATCAATTTAATCAGGTTATCAATTTCGTTCACCAATTACTGCATACCAAGTTTGCATCAGTATTCGGTTCAGGGCAACTCAGTATTGGGTTTACAATCATCCGCTTTGCACTCTGCGCCTAGGCTCTCCCACAATTGCCTATTCTCCTCAGGCCAGAGTTGGCCGTTTGCGACGGAGCCCCGGTTGAAAGCTGTAAAATGCGGCACCTTCGGCAGAAAGTCGGGCAGCTGCTCGGAGGTCGGGATGTACTTCAGAGCAATCTTCCCGCGCTGCACCATTTGATGCCGCCCGGCGTAGCATCGCTCTATGTGCTAAAGGTTTCACTTGAGCCCCAAGCCCACTGCGACCGTGGTGGCCGACTGGTTGTCCACGTGAAGGACAGTAGGCTTCCAGGCGTCGAGCAGCATGAACTTGTGCACATAGGGAGCTCAGTCGGCGAGCCTCCTTGTCAGCTTCCGTGGCCGCGACGTACTGCGACTCGGTCGATGAGAGCGTCGCGCATTCAGTGCGCATGCTCGACCAAGAGACCGCGGGTTTCAGCCCGTAGAAAACACCTTGCTTGCGGGCGAAGCCGCCGACGTCCCAACGAGCCTGTAATCATACGATCGTGCATTCAGCATTTGTCTAGGGTCTGTATGATTCATTTGCTGGGTATACGTTTTGATTAGGAACGGAAAAACTTTAATAACAATACCCCAAGGCATAGAGACAATCACGTAATCGTTTAAAGGGCTATGTTGGAGTTTCACAGCCTAATAACAATGTCCAGCCACATTTTTTAAACATAGACGCTTGGTTGAATGATACGGGTTATGGCCGTGTGGTTCACACAATCTTATTCTCGGGTTTGCTATTTGGTATGTGTGTATCTGTACGAGGAAATGCACATACACGTCTGTATTGTAACAAAACGATAGTGTAGGATAGATTAGTCCATGGGGAGAAAGTGCCATGCTAGCCAGCAAGCCTCTTCCTTGATGGAAGGACAATTGAAGAGCCATCACACCAAGTATCAATGCATCTCATCACACCCTTCACATCACACCAATTGAATTTTTGGTTCCATGGTGGGCAGTGCAACTTGCTTTGATACATGCAATTGCTAAGTATCTTGATCACACCTCATCTCATGCACTCAAACAACTTGCACAGGAACTTGTGGTGCCATAAAAAACAACAAAAACAAGCCATTCAAAATCTGGAAGGGTCACCCAGGGAAGAGTATGTGTACATTCCAACTCAGCGTACATGGTACTCAATTTGATTGATTAGTCCATGGTGTGCAGTGCAACTTGCTTTGATACATGCAATTGCTAAGTATCTAGATCACACCTCATCTCATGCACAAAACAACTTGCACATGAACTTGTGGTGCCATACAACACAACAAAAACAAGCCATTCAAAATCTGGAAGGGTCCACCAGGGAAGAGTATGTGTACATTCCAACTCAGCGTGAGAGTTACTCAATTTGATTGTGCAGTCCATTGCTGGCAGTGCAACTTGCTTTGATACATGCAATTGCTAAGTATCTTGATCACACCTCCTCCCATGCACTCAATCAACTTGCACCATAACTTGTGGTGCCATGATTGCCACAGCAAAACAAGCCATTCAAAATGTGGAGGGTCCATAGACTCTTGGAGGTGATAGACTGCAGCAATGATTGCTGCAGCAATTGACAACAATTTCTGGCCATCCATCCACCTATTGCAACACCCATGTGACAAACATATTCATGTTTGGTTATCCCTGGTCTTGTTGTACCCTCAAAGGAATAAAATGCGCTGTTTTGGTTTGAAGCAGATGTGACACTGGCTTATGCGTGCATTCCTTCCTTGTGCTAGAGACACGCCGTGGAGGATACAGCACCAGTCAAGGTAAGAGAATGAGTTGAGACTAGCACAACGGTATGCCGAGACGGACCGTGGGAGCGAGCGCACGGCGAGAGGAGCCTCGAAACGTGCGCTCGCTGTGAATGCGGATCGTGTGAGCGAGCGCACGGCAAGAGGAGCCTCGGGACGTGCGCTCGCTGTGAATGCGGATCGTGGGAGCGAGCGCACGGCGAGAGGAGCCTCGGGACGTGCGCTCGCTGTGAATCCGGACCGTGGGAGCGAGCGCACGGCGAGAGGCGCCTCGGGACGTGCGCTCGCTGTGAATGCGGATCGTGGGAGCGAGCGCACGGCGAGAGGCGCCTCGGGACGTGCGCTCGCTGTGAATGCGGATCGTGGGAGCGAGCGCACGGCGAGAGGCGCCTCGGGACGTGCGCTCGCTGTGAATGCGGATCGTGGGAGCGAGTGCACGGCGAGAGGAGCCTCGGGACGTGCGCTCGCTGTGAATGCGGATCGTGGGAGCGAGCGCACGGCGAGAGGAGCCTCGGGAC
This sequence comes from Closterium sp. Naga37s-1, assembly GCA_947471745.1. Classification (NCBI taxonomy): domain Eukaryota; kingdom Viridiplantae; phylum Streptophyta; class Zygnematophyceae; order Desmidiales; family Closteriaceae; genus Closterium; species Closterium sp. Naga37s-1. The sequence continues at coordinate 1,655,163 of CANJKZ010000248.1, read as the reverse complement.
GTGCGCTCGCTGTGAATGCGGATCGTGGGAGCGAGCGCACGGCGAGAGGCGCCTCGGGACGTGCGCTCGCTGTGAATGCGGATCGTGGGAGCGAGCGCACGGCGAGAGGCGCCTCGGGACGTGCGCTCGCTGTGAATGCGGATCGTGGGAGCGAGCGCACGGCGAGAGGAGCCTCGGGACGTGCGCTCGCTGTGAATGCGGATCGTGGGAGCGAGCGCACGGCGAGAGGCGCCTCGGGACGTGCGCTCGCTGTGAATGCGGATCGTGGGAGCGAGCGCACGGCGAGAGGTGCCTCGGGACGTGCGCTCGCTGTGAATGCGGATCGTGGGAGCGAGCGCACGGCGAGAGGTGCCTCGGGACGTGCGCTCGCTGTGAATGCGGATCGTGGGAGCGAGCGCACGGCAAGAGGCGCCTCGGGACGTGCGCTCGCTGTGAATGCGGATCGTGGGAGCGAGCGCACGGCGAGAGGCGCCTCGGGACGTGCGCTCGCTGTGAATGCGGATCGTGGGAGCGAGCGCACGGCGAGAGGCGCCTCGGGACGTGCGCTCGCTGTGAATGCGGATCGTGGGAGCGAGCGCACGACGAGAGGCGCCTCTGGACGTGCGCTCGCTGTGAATGCTATTGTGTGTGATCGCACGGCCAGATCATTAATCCTTTGTTTCTACTATCCCCGAGCAACAGGTACGGCTTGACAGCTCAATATCATGGAACCGACGGAGGAAGCTCAGACAGGTAAATGACCTCATACCCATGCTTACATTCGTCTGACCATGCCTTGATTCGTGTTACCACCCCTCATGCTCTTACTACCCCTCATGCTCCTACTACCCCGATTGCTCCTCTCAACGTGTGTTACCACCCTTCATGCTCCTCTCAATGTGTTTTACCACCCCTCATGCTCCTCTCAATGTGTTTTTCCACCCCTCATGCTCCTCTCAACGTATGTTACCACCCTTCATGCTCCTCTCAATGTGTTTTACCACCCCTCATGCTCCTCTCAATTCGTGTTACCACCCCTCTCACTCACATCCAGATTCGTGTCACCACCCCACAGGCGCATCTCAATGCGTGTTACTACCCCTCATGCTCTTACTACTCGTCATGCTCCTACTATCCTTCATGCTCCTCTCAATGTGTTTTTACCACCCCTCATGCTCCTCTCAATGTGTGTTACCACCCCTCTCACTCACATCCAGATTCGTGTCACCACCACACAGGCGAATCTCAATGCGTGTTACCACCCCTCATGCTACTACCCCTCATGCTCCTACTACCCCTCATGCTCCTCTCAATGTGTGTTACCACCCTTCATGCTCCTCTTAATGTGTTTTACCACCCCTCATGCTCCTCTCAATGTGTATTACTACCCCTAATGCTCCTCTCAATGTGTGTAATCACCCCTCATGCTCCTCTCAAGGTGTGTTACCACCCCTCATGCTCATATCAGATTGTGTTACCATCAAGCAGGGTGACATCTCAAATTGTGTTACCTCCCCTCAACTAAACTCGTGTTACCACCCCTCTCACTCACATGACAGATTCGTGTCACCACCCCACAGGCGCATTGTTAACGGGAATGGAGTGTTGGCCCCACCCTCGCTTGGGCAACGCCGACGACTTGGTCGGATGTATGGGAGTGGCAGCCGACCGTTCACAGTGGGAGAGCTGCTCGACAGGCTTGGTCGAGCTGCAGGGGACCGCTGTGGTGTTGCTGTCGACCAGGGAGCTCGACAGCTGCAACTGACTGGTCTGGGCGACGGGTGGGCCGTCGACCAGGAGGGGCAGTTCGACCGGGAGGTCGACGGAGCAGTCCGTCGACCTGACAAGTGAGCAGCGGTCGACGAGGGGAGCTCGGCGACAACAGCTGACAGTTCTGGTCGACGGAAGGGGTCCGTCGACCAGGGGGTAGCTCGACGGGAGCTATGGTCGACCAGAGGGACCCAGTGGTCGACCAGAAGCACTGGTGGTCGATCGGAGCACTTGGTGGTCGACCAGGTCGACCGGGTAACCTGTTCGACGAGTTCTGCGGAGGCACGCGAACGTCGTCGAGGTCGCGATGGCGAAGGCGACTTCGGACTAGTATCCCGAAGTCGATGTGGCTCGTCAGGCGCAGACAACAGCCGACGGATGCACAACGGTGCAAGTTGGGCCAATCGTCTGCACGCACATGCGAGCGTGCGCATTGCTGTCTTCTACGGGGCAACGCTGGACAGCCGCTTTGCTGCAGCGTTGGCACGCCGTTGACCTGCAGTGTTGGCAAGTCGCCCTTCTGCAGTGCTGGCGCGGCTCCTCTACGCAACGCTGGCAGGCGGTCGACCAAGCTGTGCTGGCGGTCGACCAGGCTAGCTGCAGGGTTGCTAGGTGCCTGATGTAGTCAATTCTGTCATTGCTTGTTCAATCATTCTGGAATTCCAACTTTGCTAGTGAAACTCTTGCCAACATCTCCTGTGAATGTGCAAGTGCTAAGGAACGCAAGCAAAGCTACGATCACTCCTAGTAGTTCGTGCCAACCCCATAGTCTAGCTCACTACCGTTGTAGAGTGACTCTTCGCATGGTGCGGTGAGCGTGGAACGAACACGCGACCTTCAGATAGGAGCCGACTTTTGCACCTACTAAGTCGTTCGTAGGCCGGCAGCAGCGTTAGTCGCCATGGTCGACCCCGTAGTTGATGCGGGCGTAGCGGACACCTTGGAGGCACGTTTGGCTGACGCGAGGAGACGCCACGCGGATGGCGAGTACGGGACGATCCCCTTGGTGATCGCCGAGTTGGGCATCCGGTCGTAGTGGGCGACGGAACACCCTTCCCGTCCTACATCTCCTCGACCGGTGCGCAACGAAGGTGGCGTCGACGACGAGGTCGACGGAGGTGCACGAGTCAGCGGCAGCGAAGGCACGAAGCAGAGAGGGGTGATCAAGGTCGACGGTGGTGTCGACGGAATCCAGGCGCGAGTGCAGCGTGTTGGTGCAACCCTATGGTTTGCACTCGGCTTGTTGTCCGTGTGCGTGAATGTGTGTGTGTATGGAATGGTATGAGGGCATGGGATAATATATATTTCATGCTTATAATTGTGTGTGAATGTTGAGTCATGATGTCGAGTGTGTGTGTCGAGTCAATAGCGAGTTATCGCTAGACGCGTGTTACGCGGTCGTTTGTGTCTCGCGCGCGGTTTCTATTTTGTCGTGCGCGGTTTCTATTTTGTCCTGTGTCGAACGTTCGGCGTGTCGCAGGTGTGTGCAGCAGACCCATCAAGAACTCAAGGATGAGTTTGTGATGAAGAGCCCGAGCCTTGGTGTCAAGCCTCAAGTGATTTCGAAGCTCGCCAAAAAGGGTACACCTCAAGATATTGAAGATAGTTACATTACTTTGTGTAGTGTAACATTTCACTTGGTGTAGGCCCTAGTGAAGGGTAGTTTCGAGACCCTTCGTGGTTGGGGACAGTGTGGCACCGTTCCACATCACTGTACCTCGGCTCTTGGGGTTTGTAGGAGCTGGGAGTCATTCCCAACTCGTAACTCTTCCTATCTTGTGTTCTAAGACTATAGTGGCTGCCATAGTACCGTTTGTTCAAACCGACGCTGTGTCGTCAATTCTTGATCAAATCGTGCAATCTAAATTGCTAATTGTAGACGACATGAAGTCATTTGCAGCTGTGAGCAGAACGCTATCAACGTTTGAAGCCGCTGTGCAGAAATCCGTCTGTGCTCTCTATCTTTCGTTTTAGGCACATTCAAGCCTATTGTGACTATAACAAGTGGTATCAGAGGCCCTTGGAGCAGTTTCGACAATGTCTGGACCTGAGGAAAGGGGTGGCAGAGGTGCTGGTGGCAGTGGAGAAGCTCAAGCTCAAGGCCAACCCCGTGATTCAGCCGTGGCGCCCATGCAACCAAGTCTTGGCCCACCTAGGGATGAGCCTAGGGTGTTTGGGCTTGACAAGTTCAACGGTGACAACTTTGCTGAATGGTCCTTCAAGATGGAGAACATCTTTGACCACTATGACCTGCTGGAGGTGATGGAAGGAACGGAGAAGCGCCCCGAGAACGACCCGGAGAAGAGCCCGTGGGTGCGGAAGAGCGCACAAGGCTATCTCTTACTTGGGCAAGCGTTGGGGAGCAGTCAGATCCGTCACATCAAGCCATTCCAGCGTGAACCAGAGAAAGGACCAAAGGCATGGGCTGCTCTCAAGGGTGTACATGCTCCTGCAACAGCGGCGGTAGCGGTGGTGTTGGAACGGCAAGTGGCGGCACTACGAATTGAAGAAGACGAAGCGGTTGAAGAAGGGGTGCAGAAATTCTTCGACTTGTTGACGCGGCTTGAGGGAGCTGATTTGAACTACAGTGAGCTCCAAAAGAAGACCAAGTTGCTGGCTTTACTCCCAGAGTCATGGTCCTCGCTCATCATCAACCTTAATCGCGACTTGCCCCGCCTCTCGCTTGAAGACGTGAAGCGAGCTATCTTTCAAGAGGATTTCCGCCGCCGTGAGTTGGCGAGTGCGGATGGCGCTGGGGCAGCGAGCATCGGCCGTGGATATGGTCGAGGAAGAGGCAGAGGACGAGGGGGAGGAAGGTTTGGTGGCAGCAACTTCGGCGGAGGCCGCAGGAGTGGCGGTTACGGCAGCGACGACAAGAGCTACGGACGCGGTCGCGGCCGATTCGACGGCGAGTGTCACTATTGCCACAAGAGCGGACACATGTGGCGCGACTGCTACAAACTCCCTGATGGTTGGACCCCTGCTCAAGGCCAAGAGGGTAGAGGAGCAGGAGGAGGGAGAGGACGAGGCCGTGGAGGCCGTGGCGGTCGCGGTGGCGGAGCTGCAAACATGAAGAGCGGAGACAACGACAAGGACCCGAGCGACAATCGATACCCGGGTCTATTCTACTTCGTGTCGACGCAAGTACCGGCTGGTCCAGAGAAGGATGAAGGCTTTGAGGAGCCAGCAGCTGTGGGGAAGGTGACCCTACACCCCCTGGACTATTGGGTGATTGATAGTGGCGCTACCTATAGCATGACACCTCGCCCGGACTTGCTCACCGAACTCGAGCCGTCACCGGTGAAGCATGTCACATCGGCTTTGGGGCAGCGAGCAGAGGTGAAAGGCATGGGCAAGGCCATGTTCAAGGGTGCTGATGGGAAGATGGTGGGCCTCAAGAACGTACTTTGGGTGCCCAGCCTTGCTGCAAACCTGATTTCCGTGCGGCGGTTGGCAAAGGCCGGCATGGACACGAACTCGAAGGGAGCCAAGACCTACACCGCAAGGCTTGGCGATCGAATTCTTTGGGACCTTCATGAGGACAGGGATGTCTACAACGAGATGTGGCAGATCCCAGTGGTCCCTATGCCTAAGGAGAGGCAAGTGGCAGCAAGCATCAGCACCAAGGATGGAGCGGTCGGTAGCGACGATGGCGCGAACGGTCGCGCTAAGGAGAATGAGCTCAAGAAGAGCAAACCTGGAGGGACCAGCAAGTTTAGTGAACCTAAGGAGAGTGGTGCAGCAACCAAGGAGCAGCAAAAGGGTGAGGAGAACCCAGAGGCAGCAGCGGAGGAGGACTACGGAGAGAGTATGTGGGGCGCTATTGCGAGCGCGGCATTCTCCAATCCAACTTCGGCTACGGGGGAGTGTGATTGGCTCACCTTGCATCGGCGCATGGGGCATGTGGCCCTGCCCATCTTGCAGCAGCTAGTGAAGAATGAGATGGTTGCTGGCATACGTGTGAAGGGGGAGCCCGATGAGGTGCTTGGCTGCCCGACGTGCATTCAAGCCAAGTTCACCCGGTTTCCGTTCCCTAGTTCGGAGGCAACGGCAAAGGCACCGCTTGATGAGGTGGTGATGGACGTGGTGGGCCCCCTGAAGCTTGGAGCTGCTGGAGCTGAGTATTTTCTCACCATTGTCGACGTCTACACCCACATGACTTGGGTGTACGTGCTGGCCAAGAAGAGCGACGTGGCTGAAACGTTGAAGACGGATTGGTTTCCGATGGTGGAGCGGCAACAAGACCGTCTAGTCAAGTCAATCCGCACCGATCGAGGGGGAGAGTTCCTGAGCAAGGAGTTTGGGTTGTGGCTGAAGAAGAATGGTATTCGGCACTCCCTCACCATGCCATACTCCCCTGCAATGAACGGCATCGCCGAGCGAGCGAACCGCACAATCACGGAGGCGGCACGCGGGTTGCTCATTGAAGCCGGGCTACCCGACTATTTCTGGCCTGATGCGGTGCGGAGCGCGTGTGTGGCCAAGAACAGAGCCTTGACTCATGTGGGAGCAGACAAATGGGTGCCCTATGTGGAGTGGCTAGGAAGGAAGCCAAAGGTGGATATGCTTCGGGTGTTCGGGTGCATGTGCATGGCGCTCGTGCCTAAGCATCTTCGGCACAACAAGCTTGGTGCCAAGGCGGTGTGGGCCGTGCACTTGGGCATGGCTCAAAACAGCAAGGGATGACTTCTTTGGGACCCATTCACCAAGAAGTTCTTGGTGAGCAGGGACTGCAAGTTCATGGAGAACTTCATGTACAAGGATTGGAAGGCGGAGAATGAGGCGAAGATAGGCGTGCGGTTTGGGGAGGTGAAGAGTTCCGGTTTGGAGCATGTGGAGCTGCCTTTGGAGCTGAGCAGCGGCAGCACAACCACAAGGCAATCCTCCCTTGTGAATGGGGGAGAGGAGGCCAATGATGCAGAGGAAGAAGAGGAGGAGGTGCAGCAAGTGAGCGAGCGTGCACCGTCACTCCCTTCCCGTACTACGAGTGCTCCACGGATTCGAGCCACACCGCAGCAACGCCAAGGCCTTCAAGTCCCTGCAGCTGAGGAGGAAGGAAGGGGGAAGAGGAGAGTTCAACCCCCTAATAGGCTGACCTATGATGCGCCGGGAAAGCAGGGCAAGACAGCCCTGGCCGGAGCGGCAATGATGGTCGGAGACGACGAGGAGAGTGACTACGAGGAGTGTGCCTTCGCGTTCTTCTCTCCGGTGGAGATGCCGGGAGAACCAGCAACTCTCAAGGAGGCTTTGGAGAGTAGTGATGCTGAGGAGTGGAAGAAGGCCATGGAGAGTGAGCTGAAGAGCATCGAGGAGAATGACACGTTTGAATTGGTGGAGCTACCGGAGGGGCGTACGGCGATAACGTCCAAGTGGCTCTTCAAAATCAAGTCGGATGCCGACGGCAAGATCGAGCGCTACAAGTCTAGGCTTGTAGCCAAGGGGTACCAGCAGAAGGAGAAGGTGGACTTCAAGGAGCTGTTTGCCCCTGTGGTGAAGCCGACGACGCTGCGAACCCTATTCGCGGGAGCCGCCATCAAAGGATGGGTAGTAAAGCAAATGGACATCGTAACGGCATTCCTTAACGGCATCCTTGAGGAGGAGATTTTTATGGCGCAGCCAGAGGGGTTTGATGATGGTAGTGGCAGAGTGTGGAAGCTGAAGAAGGCCCTCTATGGGCTGAAGCAGGCCCCTAGGCAATGGTACATGAAGCTGCGCGAAGTGTTGGAGGGGATCGGCTTCACTCCCTCAACGGCCGATCACTCCTTGTTCATGCTTGGCGAGGGGGAGCAGAGGAGTTTCATGGTGGTTTATGTGGATGACATCCTCATTTTCTCACCCTCTTCTGACCTTGTGAAGGAGGTGATGCTGAAGCTTCAAGACAAGTTCAAGTGCAAGGCCCTTGGTGACGTGAGCTTCTACCTTGGGCTCCACATCGAACGAGATGTGGAGAAGCGGTGCATGCGGGTGCATCAACGAAAGTACCTGGAGGCATTGGCTGCCAACTTTGGGCAGAGTGAAGGCCATGTGGCTACACCCTTTCCCTCTGGGTTCAAGTGTGTGAAGGGACCAGAGGAGGAGAGCGTTGGTGAAGAGGAGAGGCGCCGATTTCACTCGTTGGTGGGCAGCCTCATGTATGCGGCGGTAAACACCCGACCGGACGTCGCGTTTGCTACCGGGCAGCTGGCTAGGGTTGTGCAATGCCCTAATGAGGAGCAGGTAGCAGCTGGAATGAGGGTGGCCAAGTATCTTGGCCAAACACCGACCGTTGGGCTGCAATACTCGGCGGCGGCACAAAGGCGCCAAAAGGGCGCGGATGGTGTTGAACCCGGGCGTTTGTTCCTCACCACCTACTCGGATGCTTCATATGCATCAGAACCAGAGGACATGACAAGTGTGGGAGGCTTCATATGCTGTGTTGGTGGAGGCCCAACTGCTTGGGAGAGCAAGAAGCAGGTTGACCAAGCTTTGAGCTCGGTGGAGTCCGAGTACATGGCACTCTTCCGTGCCGTACGGGAGATTGTGTGGCAGCGGCGTTTGTTGGCTGAATTGGGGGAGGAGCAGCAAGGACCTACCCCACTGTACTGTGACAGCCAGGGTGCCATTGCTCTTGCTAAGAACCCTGTGTTGCATGGACTCACGAAGCACATGAGGGTGAAGTGGCATTGGACGAGGAGCATGGTAACCGCGGGTGAAGTTGAGTTGCGCTACGTGAAGACCACGGGGCAGCCGGCTGACATGATGACCAAGAGGCTGGTGGAGCAGCAGCATTGGAAGTGTTGCAAGCTGGCTGGGATGGCTCTGAACTGAGAGAGCAACATATCCTAAGGCCAACAATCCGAGGGGGAGTTTGTTGGTGCAACCCTACGGTTTGCACTCGGCTTGTTGTCCGTGTGCGTGAGTGTGTGTGTGTATGGAATGGTATGAGGGCATGGGATAATATATATTTCATGCTTATAATTGTGTGTGAATGTTGAGTCATGATGTCGAGTGTGTGTGTCGAGTCAATAGCGAGTTATCGCTAGACGCGTGTTACGCGGTCGTTTGTGTCTCGCGCGCGGTTTCTATTTTGTCGTGCGCGGTTTCTATTTTGTCCTGTGTCGAACGTTCGGCGTGTCGCAGGTGTGTGCAGCAGACCCATCAAGAACTCAAGTATGAGTTTGTGATGAAGAGCCCGAGCCTTGGTGTCAAGCCTCAAGTGATTTCGAAGCTCGCCAAAAAGGGTACACCTCAAGATATTGAAGATAGTTACATTACTTTGTGTAGTGTAACATTTCACTTGGTGTAGGCCCTAGTGAAGGGTAGTTTCGAGACCCTTCGTGGTTGGGGACAGTGTGGCACTGTTCCACATCACTGTACCTCGGCTCTTGGGGTTTGTAGGAGCTGGGAGTCATTCCCAACTCGTAACTCTTCCTATCTTGTGTTCTAAGACTATAGTGGCTGCCATAGTACCGTTCGTTCAAACCGACGCTGTGTCGTCAATTCTTGATCAAATCGTGCAATCTAAATTGCTAATTGTAGACGACGTGAAGACGCTCCAGATCCAATTTGAATCAAGTCATTTGCAGCTGTGAGCAGAACGCTATCAACGTTTGAAGCCGCTGTGCAGAAATCCGTCTGTGCTCTCTATCTTTCGTTTTAGGCACATTCAAGCCTATTGTGACTATAACACAGCGGTCGACGGCGGCTGCAGGCAGCTCGCGTGCCGACGTCGATGGTCGACGTCGATCTCCTCTACGAAGCGGTGGAGGGCTCTCGGCGACGACGCATGTGACGGCGGGCGGGATTGCACCGGCGTATGGCTACTTTAAGTTCTCGCTGGACCGGATCACCGTCGCACCGCTGCAAGGTTGACGGGACCTCATCACCTGGAGGGAGTCGATCGAACCTCAGCTGGAGGTCGCCGGGCTGAAGGGCTTCGCCGACGACACCTTGCCAATTCCACCCGTGGACGATGTCGAGCTGCGCGGAGAGTTTCGTGCTGCTCACCTGCTCACCTTCATGGTCATCTCGAGGTGCTGCTCGCCGGTGGTGCAGCTAGCGCTCAGGAGCTGTGGAGAGCGCCTGGAAGTTGGTCACCAAGCGTGGCACTTCATCCTGTCGACGTACCAGGTGAAGGACGACCTGTACATCGGACAGCTGGAGGAGAAGATGACACACATTTGTATGGGTGAGCAGGAGTCGGCGACGGACTACTGCAACCGTGCTCGACGGATCCTGGCTGAGATGCGGATGGCGGGCGCCGAATACTCGACGGCGTCCTACATCACCCACGTCCTCAAGGGCCTGCCGCGCAGCTACAACCTCATGAAGAGGATGACGATGGTGCCCGGCACACGGGAGTCCCTCAACGAGGACTCCCTCACCAGCTACATTCTCCAAGATGAGGCGATGCAGGAGGCAGAGCAGCCCACGGAGCTCCTTCCGCAGGCAAACTACGCTGCACCGACGAAGCTGAATCAGCAGCAAGGGCAGCACGGGAAGCCGGGCGGAGGTGGTAGCGGAGGTGGGCGGTCGACGAAGGACGTCGACGAGAAGAGGTCGACGCGGGACAAGGGTCGACGAGGTGGTGGTCGACGGCGGGAGTGCTGGATCTGCGGCGACCCCGACCATCTCTCCTTCGAGTGCCCCGACCGCGATGACAGCGACGAGGACGACAGCAAGGGAGGCCGCGGACGGTCGACCAGTCGTCGCCCCCGTCGAGATGAGAAGCCGCGCAAGGAGAAGCAGACGTCGAAGAAGACGTCGTCGACGAAGGACGTCGACACCTCCAGCGGCAAGAGCCGAGGCGACGGGGAGGCGTCGTGCTCGATGGTCGGCGTAGTGGAGCCGACGGTCTCGCTGGCGACGGAGGCTGGCGAGGACTTCCAGGCGGGGGCGGCAGCTGTGCAGGCCAACCCGATGGCGGTGCTGCTCGACAGCGGGTGCTCCCACCACCTGATGGGGACGAAGGCGGTCTTCGTCGACATAGCGCCAAGCAACGGCGTGAAGCACGTGCGTGGATTCAACGGGGCGTTGCAGCGTGTCGAGGGTCGCGGAACCGTCGCTCTGCAAGGGGAGGCCGGGAAGCGGGTCCTCATCCCCGACGTGCTCTACGTTCCGGGCGTACAGGCGAACTTGCTATCTGCTGGCCAGTTGAAGGAGAACGGAGTGCAGCTGCAGGGCGACGGCGACGAGATGCTGCTCGTTGTCTTGACCGGGGAGGTGCTCGGTCGAGCACGCTACACCGGACGAGTCCTCTGCACCGACCTTCGCCCCTGCTCGACGCAGTCGTCGTCGACCGAAGTGGTGGCTCTGCGGACGATCGTCTCGGCGACGAAGTCGACCCCCGACCGTTTGCATGCGAGGCTCGCACACGTCGGCGTCGACACGATCAAGAGCTCGGCGAAGCATGAAGTTGCTACTGGGCTCGACATCACGCCGTCGACCGGAGCAGACCCGCCGTGTGTCTCGTGCGTCGGAGGAAAGCTGGCGCGGCACACCTTCCCCGACAAGGGCTCGGACGCCGAGGAGGCACTGGCTGTCGTGCACATTGACTTGTGCGGGCCATTTCGGGTGGCTGCCAAGGATGGCAGCCTATACTTCCTGTTGCTAAAGGATCGCCACACTCGGTTCGTGTGGGCAATGCCGGTCGCTAAGAAGAGCGACGTGCTGCAAGAGTTCCAGAAGTGGCTGGTGCTGGTGGAACGGCAGACGAAGAAGTCGGTGCTGTCGCTTCGCTCCGACCGGGGAGGGGAGTTCCTCGGAAAGGATTTCACCAACTTCGTTGACGGGAAGGGCATCGTCCACGACTTGACGTGCCCCTACATTCCGCAGCAGAACGGCATGGCTGAGCAGGAGATGCGCACGGTCGTCAAGTCCGTGCGGACGATGCTGCTGCACATGGGCGTGCAGCACCACTGGTGGCACCTCGCTCTACGCCAAGCTGTCTGGGTGCGCAATTGCTTGGAGCGGTCGAGGACGCCGCCGGGGACGACGCCGCACCAGCTGCTGACCGGGAAGAAGCCCGACCTCACGCTGGCGCGGGTGTGGGGCTGCATGGTGCAGTTCATGATTCTCGAGCAGCAGCGCGGTGGGAAGCTGGCGCCGAAAGCTCGCTAGGGGCTTCACCTGGGCGTGTCGCCGGAGAGTAAGGGCTGGGAGGTGCTCGACCTGACTGACAACAAGGTGGTCACGTCGGTCGAGGTGATCTTCTACGAGACGCTGTCGCTGGAGGTGTGGAAGGCGAAGTTTGGGCCGGCGTCGGGCAGACGCAGGCACACCCGCCGACGGACACCTCGACGGCCACGGTTCCCTCGCTCGCCGAAGTCGACGAGCCTGCTGATGAGGATGCTGTGGAGGTTCTTCCACCTCCCCCTGTTCTTGCTCCTCCCTTCCCCGTTGCAGATCCGCCTGCGTCGACACCTGTGTCGGCCACCGGCGATGAGGGGAGCCTTGAGGCGTCGCCTGTGGCGCCGGCCAGTGGCATCGCCGGCGGTCGACAAGGCGCCAAACTCGTCAACCAGGATAGGAAGCCGTCGACGACAGGGGAGCAGCAGACAGGGGAGCCGGTCGAACAGGAGGCAGTAGCAGGGGTGCAGTCGACAGGGGAGTAGCAGACGGGGCGGTCGACAGGGGAACTGTCGAAGTCAGAAGGGTCGAAGCAGTTGGTCGACGACGAAGATGTCCACGAGGAAGGGGAGCTGTCGGAGGGAGAGGAGTCCACCGACAGCAACGTGGTAGAGGTGCCAATCGAGAAGCCTGAGCTGCGACGCACAGGTCGAGCTCGACGGCCGCCGGAGCGGCTGAGCTTCCACGCCTGCCTGCCGCCAGCTGCCTTCACCACGGTGTACGACAACGCCGACGATGACCTGCTGTACGACGACGCCGACGATGACGTCAACCTGCCGGAGCTCGACCCCGACGTACATGCTGACCCCGAACACCGCTGGGACATCGCCACGATGACGGTGAAGGAGGCGCTGGCAAGCTGGAAGGGCGAGGCAGTGAAGGCCGCCATGGAAGAAGAGATCCGCAGCCTCATCGGCATGGGCACTTGGGAGCTGGTCGAACGCCCACGCGGGGTGAACATCATGAAGAACCGGTGGGTGTTGACGACCAAGTACCGCATCGACGACACCGTCGAGCGCGAGAAGGCGAGGTTGGTCGTGAAGGGCTTCACGCAGGTGTACGGCGCCGACTACGACAAGACGTACTCGCCGGTGAGCAGCTACGTCACGCTGAGGATCTTCCTCAGCATTGTCGCCGTCCTCGACCTCCACTTGATGCAGCTTGACATGAAGAACGCCTTCCTGCAGAGCAAGCTCGACAGGGTGCTCTACATGTACCAGCCGGACTACTTCGACGATGGGACCGGCCGGGTGTGTAAGCTATTGAAGAGCCTCTACGGGCTGAAGCAGTCACCGTTGCTGTGGTACAGGGCTCTCGACGGTGTTCTGCTGGGCGCTGGCTGGAAGAAGAGCCAGGTCGACGAGGCGCTCTACTTCAAAGCCGCCGACGACGGAGTGACCTGCTGGGTGCTGGTCTACGTCGACGACCTGCTCGCCGCCAGCAGCAGCCCCGCGATGCTGAAGGAGCTGAAGGAGCTGCTGGAGGCCGCCTTCGAGCTGCGCGAGATCTCGCCGGTGCAGAAGTACCTCGGGCTGGAGATCGTACGCGACAGGCCGGCGAGGAAGCTGTGGCTGCACCAGCAGACCTACGCCGACAAGCTGCGCAGGCGCTTCATCGATGAGGAGCAGGGCGGTCGAGTCCCGAAGACGCCGATCTCGGTCGACGCCTACGCTGAGCTGATGTTCGACGACAAGGAGGCCTAGGAGCGCGATGAGGAGGAATACCGGCAGAAGGTCGGCTCGCTGCAGTTCGCGGCGATGACGACGAGGCCGGACATCACGTTCGCCTGCAGCAAGCTGGGGAGCGGCCTCACGGTGAGGAGTGACCAGCATTGGCGTGAGGTCGACCGCTGCCTCGCCTACCTGCGACACCGCCCTGGAGTTTGGCGGTGGACCAGAGTCGCTGGAGCTGATCAGCTACGTGGACGCCGATGATGCGGGCGACAAGCAGAACCGGACGAGCACGGCCGGATACGTGTTCGTCTTCGGAGGGGTCGCGATCTCCTGGTCGAGCCAGCGCATCAAGTGCGCGACGCTCTCCTCGACCGAGTCAGAATATGTCGCGGCCACGGACGCCGGCAAGGAGGGGCGTCGACTGCGCTTCCTCCTAGCACAGTTCAAGCTGCTCGACGCTGGGAAGCCGCCCGTCCTCCGCGTGGACAACAAGTCGGCGATCACGGTCGCTGAGGGCTTGGGGCTGACGGGCAACCTCAAGCACATGGAGCGACACTACGCCTGGCTGCAGCACATGGTGAGGCGCGGGAAGTTCGTGCTGAAGTACATCCCGACCACCGAGCAGCCGGCGGATTTACTGACGAAGGCGCTGCATTTTCCGGCTTTCAACCGGTGCTCTGTTGCCATCGGCCAAGTTCGTCTGGCCGACGTCGGCGACGCCGACGATGAGGTGCAGCAGTAGGTGCCGTGCCCTTCTGCACGGCTGGTGCGGTGACGGCGTGTTGTGTGTGGGGTGCATGCCGAGAACGAGTTCTCCGTGGAGTACTGCCGTGTGGGCTGGAGGCCCAAGCGTGAGCGCAGCAGGGGAGTGTTAACGGGAATGGAGTGTTGGCCCCGCCCTCGCTTGGGCAACGCCGACGACTTGGTCGGATGTACGGGAGTGGCAGCCGACCGTTCACAGTGGGAGAGCTGCTCGACAGGCTTGGTCGAGCTGCAGGGGACCGCTGTGGTGTTGCTGTCGACCAGGGAGCTCGACAGCTGCAACTGACTGGTCTGGGCGACGGGTGGGCCGTCGACCAGGAGGGGCAGTTCGACCGGGAGGTCGACGGAGCAGTCCGTCGACCTGACAAGTGAGCAGCGGTCGACGAGGGGAGCTCGGCGACAACAGCTGACAGTTCTGGTCGACGGAAGGGGTCCGTCGACCAGGGGGTAGCTCGACGGGAGCTGTGGTCGACCAGAGGGACCCAGTGGTCGACCAGAAGCACTGGTGGTCGACCGGAGCACTTGGTGGTCGACCAGGTCGACCCGGTAACCTGTTCGACGAGTTCTGCGGAGGCACGCGAACGTCGTCGAGGTCGCGATGGCGAAGGCGACTTCGGACTGGTATCCCGAAGTCAATGTGGCTCGTCAGGCGCAGACAACAGCCGACAGATGCACAACGGTGCAAGTTGGGCCAATCGTCTGCGCGCACATGCGAGCGTGCGCACTGCTGTCTTCTACGGGGCAACGCTGGACAGCCGCTTTGCTGCAGCGTTGGCACGCCGTCGACCTGTAGTGTTGGCAGGTCGCCCTTCTGCAGTGCTGGCGTGGCTCCTCTACGCAATGCTGGCAGGCGGTCGACCAAGCTAAGTTGGCGGTCGACCAGGCTAGCTGTAGGGTTGCTAGGTGCCTGATGTAGTCAATTCTGTCATTGCTTGTTCAATCATTCTGGAATTCCAACTTTGCTAGTGAAACTCTTGCCAACTTCTCCTGTGAATGTGCAAGTGCTAAGGAACGCAAGCAAAGCTACGATCACTCCTAGTAGTTCGTGCCAACCCCGTAGTCTAGCTCACTACCGTTATAGAGTGACTCTTCGCACGCATCTCAATGCGTGTTACCACCCCTCATGCTCTTACTACCCCTCATGCTCCTCTCATTGCGTGCTACTACCGCCCTGGCTCATCTCAATGCGTGTCTCCACCCCTCAAGCTCATATTAATGCGTGTTACCACCCTTCTGCAGGCTCATCTCAATGCGTGTCTCCACCCCTCAAGCTCATATTAATGTGTGTTACCACCCTCCTGCAGGCTCATCTCAATGCGTGTTACCACCAATCTCACCCACATCCAGATTCGTGTCATCACCCCACAGGGGATGCCTTAAAGTGTGTTACTTGCCCTCAAGCTCATGTGAATGGGTGTTTCCACCCCTCTTGCTCACATCCAGATTCGTGCTACCACCCTTCATGCTAGTCTCAAAGCGTGATACCACCCGTCACTAACATCCTGATTTGTGGTACCTTCACTCCTTGCTTTTCGTATTTGGCAGATATGAGCTACTACAGCTGTCGCAGCTGCACTAAGAGATTGAAGACCTACAACGCTCTTGTCGCCCATGAGCAAATGCACCTCAACACCCCCGCTGACGATGCGTTCTTTGCATCTGCTGGTTCGTCGGCCACGATTCGTCGTGGGGTGCTTGTGCAGCCGCATGAACCCTCCATCCCAGTAGAAGCCCCATTGCTGCCCCCCGTTGAGGAAGTGGAGTTAGGGCATGAGAGCGATGAGGAGGAGGCGGGCAATGTGGAGGATGTAGTGTTCGTGGATGCGGAGGCATATTTTGGGCACGAAGAGACCGTTTCACCGCCGGCGTTTGATACAAAGTTTGAGACATTCAGATTCTTGTCCCAGTGTAATAGGGGAACCGGGATGAGGGGTCCTGATGTTGGTGCTTTTTTTAAGCTGGTGAAGCACCCGGATTTTGACGTCGCACAGTTAGAGCAGTGGAATGGGCAGCATGCAGTGGACAAGTATGCGTGCGAGCAATTTGGCATCGAGAAGATACAGTTTAAGACGGTGATAGTGCGAGTGCCTGGTTGGCACCGTACGTTCAAAGTGAAGTTTTTGGATCCGATAGAGGTAAATGTTAAAGATTTGCTATAGATGGTGGCTGTGTTTTGCTTTTTTGTACTATCAATATGGATTTATGATTTATGGGTATGATTTACAGGCTCTACGACGCATGTGGGCTGATCCACGCAACCAAAAGGGGTTCATTCATAAAGCTGCCCGCAAGATGGTGAATGGCAAACGTGTGTACGCTGGAACAGAAACTGCTGATTTCTGGATAAAGTCACAGGTGAATCCTTTGCATTGTATTTGTAGCATTCTATGTATATGCCTTGCACACTCAACATGTGCCATTTTTCCACTTGGCAGAAGGGACTTGGAGAGAAGGAATGTGTTTGCCCGATAATCCTATCCAGCGATGAGACACACCTCAGTGGCAACGAACGGTGCCGTGCCTGGCCATTGTACCTGTCATTCAGCAGCCTACCTTTGAGCGTGCGATGGAGTGAGCATGGGCATGCTCTTGTCGCTCTTCTACCGCTTCCAGACGTGACCTCTGAACAGAAAACCACTCTGTTCCAGAGATGTTGTGAGGCCGTACTGAAGTCTCTCGATGAAGCGTGCAAGACGTGAGTGTCTGCTTCCATTTTATTAACTGGCCTTTGTGAATTACGCACCCAAGGTCTAACCAACGGGTTTAAATGTCTCCCGCAGGTCAATTACGCTGACTGATCCCTTTGGGGCGGTGTACACCGTATGGCCGAAGCTGTTCACATACGTGGCAGATTTCCCTGAAACTTGCAGGGTGACCTGCACCAAGCAACAGAGTGCCAACAGGCCGTTCTCTATCTGTGAGGTGCACCATAAAAGCCTACATAACGTGGACCCTTCTAGTGTGGCAAAGATTTGCACGGTTGAGGATCAGAGGAAATATGCCGCCGACGAAAAACTGGCAAAGGAATACTCCACACACATGACGAAGGTGGGCGTGTTTTTGTAGTTTGGTGTATTTTAATCTAAACCATGCCATCCCATGCCCCCTCGTGTTTCTGCCTTTCTTTTATAACTGCCCTCCCCTGCTATGCCATCCCCTCCAATGTTATGCCCTCTCCTGCAATAACCTCCGCTGCCCTCCGTGCTCTACCCTCCCTTATCCTGACCTCCTGTACTATGCCCTCCCTGGAAAAGCCCTTCCTTGCCTTGCCCCCGTGCTATGCCATCATGTGCTATGCCATCATGTGCTATGCCATCATGTGCTATGCCTTCGTGTGATATGCCCTCATGTGCTATGCCATCATGTGATATGCCATCATGTGCTATGCCATCATGTCCTCCTTGCCATCGTGTGCTATGCCATCATGTGCTACGCCATCATGTGCTATGCCATCATGTGCTATTCCATCATGTGATATGCCATCATGTGCTATGCCATCATGTGATATGCCATCATGTGCTATGCCATCATGTGATATGCCATCATGTGCTATGCCATCATGTGTTCTGCCATCATGTGCTATGCCATCATGTGCTATGCCATCATGTGCTATGCCATCATGTGTTCTGCCATCATGTGCTATGCCATCATGTGCTATGCCATCATGTGCTAGTCCATCATTTGCTATGCCATCATGTGCTATGCCATCATGTGATATGCCATCACGTGCTATGCCATCATGTGATATGCCATCATGTGCTACGCCATCATGTGTTATGCCATCATGTGCTATGCCCCCATGTGCTATGCCCCCCTGTGCTATGCCCCCCTGTGCTCTGCCCCCCTGTGCTCTTCCCCCCTGTGCTCTGCCCCCCTGTGCTCTGCCCCCCTGTGCTCTGCCCCCCTGTGCTATGCCATCATGTGCTATGCCATCATGTGCTTAGGATGTACGGTATCTGCGCATAGACCATGTCTCCAACCCATAATGCGCCTCGGGACGTGCTATGCCATCATGTGATATGCCATCATGTGCTATGCCATCATGTGTTATGCCATCATGTGCTGCTCTGCCCCCCTGTGCTCTGCCCCCCTGTGCTCTGCCCCCTTGTGCTCTGCCCCCCTGTGCTCTGCCCCCCTGTGCTATGCCATCATGTGCTATGCCATCATGTGCTTAGGATGTGCGGTATCTGCGCATAGACCATGTCTCCAACCCATAATGCGCCTCGGGACGTGCTATGCCATCATGTGATATGCCATCATGTGCTATGCCATCATGTGTTATGCCATCATGTGCTATGCCCCCATGTGCTATGCCCCCCTGTTCTATGCCCCCCTGTGCTCTGCCCCCCTGTGCTCTGCCCCCCTGTGCTCTGCCCCCCTGTGCTATGCCATCATGTGCTTAGGATGTGCATTATCTGCGCCAAGACCATGTCTCCAACCCATAATGAAACGTTTCATACCGGCATTATCCGTAGCCGATAACATCGTTTGCGTTCACGTTTTAAATGCAGTGTTTCATATGGACTTTTGGAAGAGCGGAGGATCGGGCGCAAGAGTGGGGCAACCCATACCTCATCATCAAGCCAGATATCTTACATGTCATTTTGATCGGCATATTGCTGTACATTTTGGAGTCGATCGTTCTCGCGAACAAATGTGGAAAACAGGCAAACAAGTAAGTGCAATTTTGGAAGGCATTGAATTGCAATCTTGGACTTTTCTTATCGCAAATCGACTATACTTGGTTGTGTTTATTTGCAGGCGACACCGAGATTCGTACAAGGACATCCTTCTAGCGGGTGTGAAAAGTCCGCCACCAGGGAACTACTTCTCTCTGGGTGCCAATTACTCGGCTGCAGAGCATGCAGCGATGATGAAGGTATGTTGGCCAATCATCTCAAGGCAAAACGCAAAAATCCAGGATAAAATGGTGTACGACGCGAGAGAGGATAAATGAGCAATGAGGTCATGAGAGATGGGGTTTTTTTAATAAGAGCGGATGGGGGAGGAAGCATGCTGGTGCTTAGCCGAGATATGATGATATTATAAGCATGTTAGGGGCTGAAATAACATTGGAGGGTCCAAGGGTGAGAGTTGGGGGTGGGAAGGGGGAGAGGGAGAGTGATGGCTTGGTATGCCATGTATGGGGTATGCTTGTTATTTGAGGGATATTAATGGGTTTGTATGTGAGGTAAGGAACGTGCTTGAAACCTGTGGGAGAGTAGTGGGTTGGTATGAGACGTATGGGACATGCTTGTTACCTGAGGGAGAGTAAAGGGTTTGTATGTGAGGTAGGGAACGTGCTTGTAACCTGAGGGAGATTAGTGTCTTGGTATGAGAGGTATGGTATATGCTTGTAATCTGAGGGAGAGAAAAGGGTATGGATATGAGGTAGGGAACATGGTTCTAACCAGAGAGAGAATAATGGTATGGGATTTGCTTGTTACCTGAGGGAATTGGAGAGGGTTTGTATATGAGGTAGGGAACATGCTTCTAACCTGAGGGAGATAAATGGCTTGGTATGATAGGTATGGGAGTTGCTTGTTGCCTGAGGGAAAGTTGAGGTGATGCATGTGAGGTAGAGGATATGCTTGTTACCTGAGGGAGAGTAAAGGGTTTATATATGAGGTAGGGAACATGCTTCTAAACTGAGGGAGATTAATGGCTTGGTATGAGAGGTATGGGAGTTGCTTGTTGCCTGTGGGAAAGTTATCGTGATGCATGTGGGGTAGAAGATATGCTTGTTACCTGAGGGAGAGTAGTGGCCTGGTTTGTGGGGTAGAGGATATTATTGTAACCTGAGAGACTGTGATGGCTTGGTATGTGAGGTAGGGGATATTCTTGTTACACGAGGGAGAGTATTGGGTTGCTATGTGAGGTATGGGACATGCTTGTTACCTGAGGGATAGTAAAGGGATTGTATATGAGGTAGGGAACATGCTTGTAGCATCAGGGAGAGTAGTGGCTTGGTATGCGAGGTATGAGATATGCATGTTATTTGCGGGTATAGAAAGGGGTCTGGATATGAGGTCGGGAACATGCTTCTAACCGGTGGGAGAGTAATGGCTTGGTATGAGAGGTATGGGATTTGCTTGTTACCTGAGGGAGAGTAAAGGGTTTATATATGAGGTAGGGAACATGCTTCTAAGCTGAGGGAGATTAATGGCTTGGTATGAGAGGTATGGGAGTTGCTTGTTGCCTGTGGGAAAGTTATCGTGATGCATGTGGGGTAGAAGATATGCTTGTTACCTGAGGGATAGTAGAGGCCTGGTTTGTGGGGTAGAGGATATTATTGTAACCTGAGAGACTGTGATGGCTTGGTATGTGAGGTAGGGGATATTCTTGTTACCTGAGGGAGAGTAGTGGGGTGGTAAGAGAGGTATTAGACATGCTTGTTACCTGAGGGAGAGTAAAGGGTTTGTATATGAGGTAGGGAACATGCTTGTAACCTGAGGGGTACCAAGGTGGATTGGTATGCGAGGTATGAGATATGCATGTTACTTGAGGGAGATTTATGGCATGGTATGTGAGGTAGGGGATATGCTCGTTACCTGAGGAGTAGTGGACTGGTATGTGAGGTCGGGGCAATGCTAGGAACCGCTGGGGGGAGAGAAGAGGGTAGATAAGTATGGAGAGTATATTATTGCGTCGGGTGGCTAGTGCTGTAGCATGTGATCTAAGCAATTTTAATGTGAGGGAGAATGGAGGTATATTAGGTGTACTAGGGGGAACTCATTTTAAGGGCGAAAGAAACACCATGGGGCGAGGGTGAGCGAGTGTAAGGTAGGTTGTGAGGGATGAAGTATGATGGGGGGATTGGATTATTGGATTAATTGCCTATTCTTGATTGGGCGCATGGAGGGAGTGTGAGGGGTAGTGAATTAGGAGCGAGAGTGTAGAGGTTGTTACGCCTTTGTAATGCACTTTCTACGAATGTAGCTTCATACCTTCCCCCCCTCCCCCAACTCCCCCCTTCCCTCCCCCTCCCCCTCCCCCTCCCCCTCTCCCTCCCCCCCCCTTCCCCCCTGTAGATGTGTTCCCCTCCCTCCTATTCCTCCTCCCCCCGCTCTCATACAGCATGTTAAATGATTGATATTACAATCTGCTGGTATCATGCTGCAGGTTGCCATGGTTTTATTGGAGGGCCTAATCACGGACGCCCACATGTATGTCCTGCGCAAGTTTGTCGAATGGTTCGACAAATATTTCATAGCATCATCATACACGAAAGCCATGCTGGATGAGTACGTCGAGGCTACCCAAGAGTACGTATTCTAACCACAAGTATGCAACAAAAGCGTAGTGCATACATGGATTTCCATGATCGCTTTCTTCTGAACTAGTTTCTTTTTCATTACCCCCTCCATACACTCCAGATTGGTTCGCCTATTGCAATCGCAAGTAAAACGCAATGGCGACGGATGGGACCTGGTGAAAACCCATCTGCTCACCCATTTTCCAGATGCTATTCGGCTTGGTGGTGCTCCAGGCGAGTACTGCACAAGCTTGTATGAGCATGCACACACAACAACATGCAAACAACCTTTCCGTGGTTCCAACTACCGCCAGTACGATGAAACAATCTTGCGCAGTATCCGACTGAGATACGTGCTGAGCACACGAGATTCGGCTCTTGCTAGGCCGGCATCTTACGATACCGCTCTCCAAAAGGTGAGTCCATAAGCCCTTCGTGTTCCCTTATTCCAAACCCGTATAGTGCTGTTCCCAATGCAATGTGCTCGTGTTCGCTGACCAAAGGCATCGTACATTCGTGTTGGTTATATTACAACGTTAACTCATTTTTGTGTGTCCAAAGGCGAACCGTAATCATTCCAGTGTGCTCACGAGCACGTACAACACCGTCTGCATGCCATTTGGAGACCCATCCAAGAAGGGGACAGCGCTGTGGAGGAGTTATGAGCAGTGTCACCCAGAGGGTATGCAGTATCTGCAATCATGTCTTGCCGAGTTGGGCCTTTCGGTGCAAGCTGTACATGTAAGTCGCTAAAACCAAAGGCCGATAACCCTTGTTCGCTGATTGTCTATTTGTTCCTCTTAGAAATCAAGACATTTTTACAAGTTTCCATGTTCTTCTGTACTCTTAACAAATGTTCCACCCTAAACCATTAACCCATGCAGGTCCACACCGCTCTCGCCATCCCTTCGAGCGGAGAGCGTGAGGCACACTACGTACGCGCCACTCCGAGATTTCATGGGGCACCTGCTTTCTCCCGTGTTGCTATACTGCAGACCATTGCTGGACCAACCGGCGAGCCTGCAAACATCACATCATTTGCAGATTTGCTAATGCTATTCCATGTTGACGTTCGACGTGCCAGCGGTGAACCCCAAGCATTCGCTTTTGTGCGAATGTATGAGACCGGTGAGGTGGACGAGAAGACATCATGTGTCAAGCTATCTGACAGAGCCGTGCATCTGCGGTATTACCTCATTGACACCCGATCTATATTGCGATCTGTCCATCTTGTTAGGTCCTATCATGACCGTTCTATTCTCTTCTTGAACCGTTTTGTCGCAGCTTAAACCCTTGCGGTGCACTGGATGTGCAATATTTAGCAGACCACCATTGTTGGATATATATTTATATTTTAAAAGCAAATGTTCCTATTGTTAGGAGCTGTAAGGAATTTTCTCGACATTCCTTAGCGCATCCTGCAACATCTCGTACAGCAGCAGCCGTTGTTCGCCCGTTACTGTTAACGGAGCTTCGCCGACTTCGCGCGCACTGTTTCACCAAACCTCGCACTGCTGGCCCGGCCGTGTCGGCCTACGCTTCGGGACTAGCCCGAACCTCACTGCCAGCGTAGCACTAGCTAGCTCGCACGCACCGCGTTACCGTTTGCATGTTTCGCGTATAAATGTTCGCTCATGCCTTCGCTCACATTTTGTACTCGTTTGACACTTAGTGCAATCCTCGCTACCTCGATTCATTGCACCCGTAACAGGAGCCTATTGGAAATAGTTGAATGGATTTGGACCGGAGGAATCAGGGTTTTGTATTATTCACCAAGTGCCAACGATGTCGGGGAGAATCAGGGAGATCAACAATCAAACCTTGACCCCTTGTTCGTAGATTAGCCTTATACTATGATAGGAATGTGAGGCCTGGCTAGAATATATTAGTGGATTGCAAACTATGTCACTAGCATGCCACCAAAATATTTTGCTGGTTGCAGGACCACAGAGGGTGATGGGCTGATTTAAGCAGACAATGTTGCAGAGGCCTGCAAGGATAGGCACCCATGGTACGTAATGTACTACAAAAGGACTATTGTTCCGACGATGTAACTAGAGATTATGGTGTCTCAAACAATGAAGTTGTTAAACTATGCAAAGATATGTACAGACTCTTGGTTGCTTAACAAATTCAGGTGCGAGTTTCAAATCCGTATAGCCTCGCCTACATACATATCAAAGGCTACATTTTTTAAAGAAACGAGATAAAACAAATACACACATGACACTAAACTGCTGACAGTGACATGATGGACTATCCTTGCACAGATTTGACCCGTGTTGCGCACCTCGCTTGTTTACCTATCCAATTCAGCTGCAAATGATCTCAAAGCCGGATAGGCTCAACCACAAACATCGTAGAGGCTATTGGTAAGAAGAAAGGGAATAAAAAATAAAATCAGGACACTAAACTGCTGACAAGGACATGACTGGCTATCCTTGCACATATTTGACTCGTGTTGCGCCTGGACGCTTGTTTATCTATCCAAAGCAGCTGCGAATGATCTCAATGCCAGGTAGTCTCACCTAGATACATTGTCGATGCTATTGGTCAAAAGAACGGGATAGAAGAATGCAAACATGACACTAAACTGCTGACTGTGACATGACTGGCTATCCTTGGACAGATTTGACCCATGTTGCGCACGGAAGCTTATTTTCCTATCCGAATCAGCTGCAAGACGGATAGTCTCACCCACATACATGGTAGAGGCTAGTGGTAAAAAGAAACGGGTTAGAAAAATATTAACATGATTGGCTATCCTTGCACATATTTGACTCGTGTTACGCACGGACGCTTGTTTACCTATCCAAATCAACTACGAATCACCTCAATGCTAGGTCGTCTCACCTAGATACCTTGTAGATGCTATTGGTAAAACAAAACGGGATACAAATAATACAAACATGACACTAAACTGCTAACAGTGACATGACTGGCTATCATTGCAAATATAAGACCCGTGTTGCGCACATCGCTTATGTACCTAACCAAATCAGCTGCAAATCATCTCAAAGCCTGATAGTCTCACCAACGTACATGGTAGAGGCTATTGGTCAAAAGAAACTAAACACAAAAATTTTAAACAAGACACTGAACTGCTGACAGTGACATGACTGGCTATCCTTACACATATTAGACTCGTGTTGCGCACGGACGCTTGTAACCCTATCCAAATCATCTGCGAATGACCTCAATGCCAGGTAATCTCACCTAGGTACACTGCAGGTGCTATTGGTTGAAAGAAACGGAATACGAAAATACAAACATGACACTAAATTGCCGACAGTTACATGACTAGCTATCCTTGCACAGACTAGACCAGTGTTGCGCACGGACGCGTATTTACCAATCCAAATCAGCTGCGAATGATCTCAAAGCCGGCTAGTGTCACCCACATACATGGTAGAGGCTATTGGTCAAAAGAAACGGGATTAAAAGATACAAACAGGACAGTAAATTGTTGACAGTGACACCACTGATATCCGTGTACAGATTTGACCTGTATTGCGCTTGGTCACCTATCCAAACCAGCTGCGAATGATCTAAAAACCGGATAGTCTCACCCACATACATGGTCAAAAGAAACGGGTAAAAAAAAAACAATCTGGACACTAAACTGTTGAGTTTGATATCACTGGCTATTTGTGAGAGTACGACGGCTTATGCCAGCTATGCTTGCTTGCCTTTACTTTATTATGCTATTTCTAGCATAGGATTATTTTATGCATGCATGAATTGGTTGATTTCCTAGGCTAGGTGCTCTTCTATATTTTATTATAGTTATAGCACCGAGCTAGGTTGCGTGCACCGAATTCTGGGCTTTTCGGTTGCCACCGAATTGCCTTCTACCGAATTCGGGACAGGTCTGTTCGGGACGCTTCGCGACCCTCAGAACCTTCGCGTAACACCTGGTTACTGGGCCTTGTGTCGAGTCTATATATAGCCTCGTGTTGTACCCAGGTGATTCATTCAATTCAAACTCTCTTTTCTGAGCTCGATCCTAGATCCTCAGACTTGGTAATCAGAGCCTGTTTATACTGACCACTGCAGTCTCAAATACCGCAGCCGACACTTTCACGACGACAGGTGCGGTGGGTGGACTTCCTGGAAACTCACTTCCACTACGACATCGTCTACAAGCCCGGGCAACACAACAAGGCAGACGCGTTGAGCCACCCCGGACATGTAGCAGGCATCCAGCTCGACGGGATGAACCCTCTGCTCAAGGGTCTGTTCCAACATGGGTACTCCGTGGACGCAAAGATCGCTACAGCACAGACTAAGAAACTGTTACAGTGGGAGAAAGACTTAGCGGTAAGGAAGGGTTCAGGAAAGATTTGGGTACCGAATTACGCCCCCCTATGGCAGATCCTACTGGAGGAGTTTCATGACGTACCATACGCAGGACACTTCGGGAGCAACAAGACGTTAGCGGGAATAGCGAAGTATTACTACTGGCCCGGGATGGCAGCAGACGTGCAGCAGTTCGTCACCTCTTGCGACACGTGCCAGCGAATGAAGAGTAGCAAGCAGAAAAAAGCAGGGTTACTTCAGCCTCTACCCGTACCGGAGCAGCCATGGCAGGTCGTTAGCCTTGACTTCATCACAGGACTTCCTTCGACCTCACGGGGACATGATTCCATCCTCGTAGTGATCGATAAGTTCTCCAAAATGGGTCACTTCATACCGACCAACGCCACAGCTACAGCTGACGCAACTGCTCGCCTCTTCTTCGACCGCATCATCACCATCCACGGCATCCCCGCTACACTCATCTCAGACAGAGACCCAAAATTCACGAGTAAGTTCTGGAAGGAGCTCATGGGACTGTTGGGGACAAAACTTGCAATGTCTTCAGCATACCACCCGCAGACTGACGGACAGACTGAGCGACTCAATCAAGTGGTTGAACAGTTACTGCGCACAGCTTGCAAAGACGACGTCAGCCACTGGGACACACAGT
Source organism: Closterium sp. Naga37s-1 (assembly GCA_947471745.1). Lineage (NCBI taxonomy): Eukaryota > Viridiplantae > Streptophyta > Zygnematophyceae > Desmidiales > Closteriaceae > Closterium > Closterium sp. Naga37s-1. The sequence continues at coordinate 1,628,648 of CANJKZ010000248.1, read as the reverse complement.
TACCGACCCTAGAGTTCGCTTACAACAACGCGTCACATGCGGCCACAGGGAAAACTCCTTTCTTCCTGTGTTACAGACGGGAACCACTTACACCACAGCAGCCAACCACACCGGCACACGTCCAAGCCGCACAGGACTTCGTCACCACCATGCAGCAGCTATGGGAGAAGACTCAGCGACGTCTCACCACGATGCAGAACTCTCAGAAGCAGTATGCCGATCGCCAGCGACGTGATCACTCAGTAGCAGTCGGAGATCAGGTGCTTCTCGACACGCGCAACTTAAACCTGTCTCACCTACCATCCAAACTCCGGCCTCGCTTCTGTGGTCCTTTTCTCGTTGAGGCACAGGTGACACCTGTTACATTCTGCTTGCGCTTACCAGATACGTGGAAGCTTCACAATGCTTTCCATGTTCAGCTACTGAAACCCTACAAGGACCCCAACCAACAGTTCCAGGGACGGCAGCTACCGCCACCACCACCTGTTCTCATACACGATGAACCCGAGTACGAAGTGGAGCGCGTTCTCACTCATCGGCGCCGCGGCGGCAAGACCCTCGAGTTTGTGATACGCTGGAAGGGATACGACCCCACTGAGGACAGTTGGGTTGCAGAAGCTGATATAGGCAACGCACGCCGTGCTCTCAAGGACTATCTTGTCAAGCAGGGTGTATCTCACGCCACCCAGCTTTGAGGGGGGGACGTGTGAGAGTACGACGGCTTATGCCAGCTATGCTTGCTTGCCTTTACTTTATTATGCTATTTCTAGCATAGGATTATTTTATGCATGCATGAATTGGTTGATTTCCTAGGTTAGGCGCTCTTCTATATTTTATTATAGTTATAGCACCGAGCTAGGTTGCGTGCACCGAATTCTGGGCTTTTCGGTTGCCACCGAATTGCCTTCTACCGAATTCGGGAAGGGTCTGTTCGGGACGCTTCGCGACCCTCAGAACCTTCGCGTAACACCTGGTTACTGGGCCTTGTGTCGAGTCTATATATAGCCTCGTGTTGTACCCAGGTGATTCATTCAATTCAAACTCTCTTTTCTGAGCTCGATCCTAGATCCTCACACTATTCTTCTGCAGAATTGACCCGTGTTGTGCACGGGCGCTTGTTTACCTATCCAAATCAGCTGCGAATGATCTCAAAGCCAGGTACTACTGCCTAGATACATTGTATAGGCTAGTGGTCAAAAGAAACGGGAGTTAATAACACAAAGAGGGCACTAAATTGCTGACAGTGACATGGCTGGTTATTCTTGCACAAATTTGACCCGTGTTGCGCATGGTCGATTGTTTACCTATCCAAATCCACTACGAATGATCTCAAAGCCAGGTAGTCGCACCAAGATACATTATAGAGGCTATTGGTCAAAATAAACAGTAGTTAAAAGCACAAACAGGGAATTCTACATGTTGACAGTGAAGTGACTGCATATACTTGCTTAAATTCGACACGTGTTTCGCTCGAACGCTTGTGTACCTATCCAATCAATTGCGAATTATCTCAAATCCGGGTAGTCAAACCTAGATACATAGTTGGTGCTATTGGTCTAAAGCAACGGAGTAAAAAATACAAGCAGGGTATTGAACTTCCGATTTTGACAGCACTGTCAGTTTCTGAACATATTTGACCCTACATCGCTCGGATGTTAGTTTACGGTACATATCCAAATCACCTGCGAATGCTGCGTCTAGAGTATCAAAAGATTGTTCCGAAGAATCATGTACGTTGCTAGACTGCCGTCGACAACAACACACCAATTTGCATAACACATAATATTATTGGAAATAACTGTTGAGACGGTATGTTCAGATCGTGTTAATGGTAATGGAAAACCAATGGAATTAAAATGCATCATTAATTAAAGTAGCAGAATCAGATGTCTAATATAACCAGGTATAGAATTCTCTAGTCAGTATGATGTTTTCGTTTCCACATTTAATGTTTCTAGAGAGTGTAGTAATATTACGTTTTATCCAGAGCCAACACAGCAATTTCGTTCGGGACCCAGAGCCAATGGGACACGGCAGCCCTGTTCCAGGCCTCCCTGAAAAGTGCCGAAGCTGTGATGTCCCGCCGAAGCTGCCACCCTAAATGCTCGACCACTCATGTCATTTCCGAAGCTGCCAAGCTGGCTGCCCAAGCCCTTACGAGGGTTCCGAAGGTACTTGGGCTGATTCCGTTTCGACGCGACGCGTCGAAAGTAGGTTTCCCCACTCAGTTCAATTTGTTACGTCGGACATACTCTCGGAAACCATACTTTTCGGAGGACCCCATTTTTGGGATGCTGGCAGAAATGCAACACATCATATAGCACATAAATCCTGAGAAGAACAGGAACTTTTTGGAAGGGTGGCACGGGCAGTGTGCACTGTCTTCTGCAGCACCACCACCGCGGTGTAGCGAAGGCACAGCCTGTGGGCACAAAGACACTTACGCAGTAATCCTGGTTTTTTCGCCAAGGGCCTCGGGAAGATTGATGCAGATGCAGGGGGACTGAAGAACGCCGAACCTGCGGGCAAGGCAGCAGCGCACAAAGGGGCATGGCAAGCGCAGTTGACATATAATTCATGGCAGCCGAGCGGAGTGGACTGCAGTCATCAGCAAAAGTGGAACTAAGTCTTTGGAAAGTCCAGGTACTACTACTACTGCTACTAACTTACAGAGCAGAAAGAAGAAGAGAGGCAACGCTCGCTCCATAGTGGTAATGATTCTAGAAGTTGTGAAAAACTCGGCGAAAGTTGTTATTTCTGGAACGAGATTATGGTATTTCTGAGGCTAGCTGATCGTGAGGGTTCGGGATGCGACGCTTGTGGAGTCATGAGGGCTACACCAATTCCTCCTCAATTCGGTTGTTGGTTTATTGGCTCTATAATGCAGTAGATGATCGTATGTCATGAGTCATTTCAAATTGGCACTGTAGCGCGAGTGAAACCCAACATATTGTCATGCTTGAGTGTACGACAGCGTGGAATGACATTATCGTAGTGTCTGGATGCGATTATTTTCGCCAAAGGGTTGACCCGTTTTAGACGCAGCAGTGGAGAATTCCGACTGATTAAAAGGTATACGAAGTGTTGCGAAGTGGCGATCACAGAGTACGTGCCGTGCCGAGCCGAGGGGATTGTGCTTGGTGGCCGTTTCGCTACAGTGGATGCCCACCCGTATTGGGGAAATCGAAATCTGCCCGTCATCATTTTTGCCTTTTCCTTTTGCAACTCAGCATGGGTAACGGCACCCTCCTAACACGTCGTTCTTTTTTATACCAGCCAGTGATCACTCGCCTTGTCACGCTGACATCCAAAGAATCCTCAGATATTCTGATATGTTTGAGAGTGTTACATACATACAACAAATTTTTCCCGCTTTTTTTAGTGTACCATTTACAGTCCCATTCTTTCCCGTGGCGAAAGGTGGCGAGATACAGTAGGCGAAATGTACACAACACAACCACAACCACTTACACTTGCTTGAGATTGTCCTGCTTGGCAGCCAGAGCTTGACTGGTTTGTGCCACCTCGACACTGTAGGCATCACGATGGACCACGAAGTTGTCAAGGTAATTTCGCCCTCGCCCAAGTAACACACTGTTGCGAGGTCGTGCATATTGCGCACCAGCACTCACCAGTGTGGAGCAGTGGACTGCAAAGGTTTGCGGGAGCTTCGACAAAGGAATGTTTCGACTGCTGATACACATGGTTCACGTTGATTGTATCGTAAATGTTTTGACTTAGCCTATGTCATTTAAACGGTGTCGTGTTCGAGGCTCCACACACGTCAGTCTCCCTAAAAGCGTGCAAAATTACGCATGCACGTCAATTTTGCGGAGATAACTACTACAACGGGAGCTAGACTACGGGCTAGGCACGGATGCTCGTGTGATCTCTGCGTTCTTTGGTCCTTAGTCGTTTTCCTAGTGCACACACTACTTGCTAGTTCACGGGGCAAGTTGGCAAGAGTTTCACTAGAGAAAGTTGACAACAATGGTACAAAGAAGTTGGCATGGCAAGACTACATCAGAGCTAGCATTCAGGTCGGTCGACTGCCAGCACAGCATGGTCGACCGCGTTCCAGCACGACTTGGTCTACCGCGCTCCAGCAGTGCAAAGTCGACGGCGTGCCAACAATGCAGGTTGACGGCGTGCCAGCGTTTCTCCCGCAGTACAGCATCGCACCAGCTTTGCAGGTGCTCGCAGATGATTGGCGTGCTGAGCCTCGTCACCTGCACAGCGCACACACCAAGTCAACCTGGCACTGACGACTGCATCTGATCAGCCACGTCGACCTCGGGATACCACCAACGAGGTCGGACTCGCCAACTTCGCCTGGGCGACCGTCGCACTCCTCCGCAGGACTTCGTCACCCAGGTAACCTGGTCGACCGGGCAACCATGTCGACCAGCTGCTCCTGTATGTGCCCGTCGACCTCCCAAGTCGACGACCACCCCAAGTCGACCTCACCAGGTCGACCACACCCCTGGTCGACCAGCTCCAGGTCGACGTCCCTCCTGGTCGACCAGCTCTACGTCGACCAGCACAGTCGCCAGCCGACCACCCAAGTCGGCTACCCGAAGTCGGCGTCACCAAGTCGACGCCCTCCGCAGGTCGACTTCCCAGGTCAACCCCCCTGAAGTCGGCGCCAACTTCCGGGCCGACCTCTTGAAGTCGGCGACCTCCCAAGTCGGCGACCTTGCAAGTCGGTGACCTTGCAAGTCGGTGACCTTGCAAGTCGGTGACCTTGCAAGTCGGTGACCTTGCAAGTCGGTGACCTCCCAAGTCGGTGACCTTGCAATTCGGCGACCTCCCAAGTCGGCGACCTTGCAAGTCGGTGACCTTGCAAGTCGGCGCCGACTTCCAGGTCGACGTGCCACATCGCCGACCACCAGTTGAAGTCGGCCGCCGGCTTCCCAAGTCGGCGGCATTGCAGTGGCCCCGTGCAAGTCGACCAACCCGGTCGACCACTGCTGCAAGTCGGCTGTACCTCCCGTACACCCAACCACGAGGTCGGCTCCGCCCAAGCGAGGACGGGGCCAACAACAACTCCCGTTGACACTCCCCTGCCGCGTTCACGCTTGGGCCCCCAGCCCATACGGCACCACTGTTCGGAGACTAGCTCGTCGACGTGCACCCAACACACAGCACGTCGTCCACCGCACCAGCCATGCAAGAGGGCATGGCACCTACTGCTGCACGTCGTCATCTTCGTCGCCCACGTCGGCCAAGCGCACCTGGCCGATGGCGACGGAGCACCGGTTGAAGGCCGGATAGTGCAGCGCCTTCGTAAGGAAGTCGGCCGGCTGCTCGGTGGTCGGGATGTACCTCAGCGAGAACTTCCCGTGCCTCACCATGTGCTGCAGCCAGACCTGTCGCCGCTCCATGTGCTTGAGGTTGCCCGTCAACCCCATGCCCTCGGCGACCGTGATGGCCGACTTGTTGTCCACCCGCAGGACGGTCGTCTTCCCAGCGTCCAGCTGCTGGAACTCTACAAGGAGGAAGCGAAGTCGACGTCCCTCCTTGCCGGCTTCGGTGGCCGCCACGTACTCCGACTCGGTCGACGACAACGTCGCGCACTTGATGCGCTGGCTCGACCAGAAGACTGCGGCCCCTCCGTAGATGAACACGTAACCGCCCGTGCTCGTCCTGCTCTGCTTGTCACCGGCGTCGTCGGCGTCCACGTAGCCGACCAGCTCCAGCGACTCAGGTCCACCGCCGAACTCCAGGGCAGTGTCACGTGTGTTGGCGAGGTAGGCGAGGCAGCGGTCGACCTCGCGCCAGTGCTGGTCGCTCCTCACCATGAGGCCGCTCCCCAGCTTGCTGCAGGCGAAGGCGACGTCCGGCCTCGTCGTCGTTGCCGCGAACTGCAGCGAGCCGACCTTCTGCCGGTACTCCTCCTCCTGTCGCTCTTGTGCCTCCTCGTCGTCGAAGGTGAGCTCGCCGTAGGCGTCGACTGAGACCGGCGTCTTCGGAGTGCGTCCGGTCTGCTCCACGTTGATGAAGCGCCTACGCAGCTTGCCGGCGTAGCCCTGCTGGTGCAGCCACAGCTTCCCTGCCGACCTGTCGCGGACGATCTCCAGCCCGAGGTACTTCTGCACCGGCGAGATCTCACGCAACTCGAAGGCGGACTCCAGCAGCTCCTTCAGCCCCTTCAGCATCTCGGTGCTGCTGCTGGCGGCGAGCAGGTCGTCGACGTAGACCAGCACCCAGCAGGCCACTCCGTCGTCGCCGACCTTGAAGTACAGAGCCTCGTCGACCTGGCTCTTCTTCCACCCGGCGCCGACCAGCACGTCGTTGAGCGCCAAGTACCACAACAGAGGTGACTGCTTCAGGCCGTACAGGCTCTTCAGCAGCTTGCAGACCCGGCCGGTTCCGTCGTTGAAGTAGTCCGGCTGGGACATGTAGAGCACCCGGTCGAGCTTGCTCTGCAGGAAGGCGTTCTTCATGTCGAGCTGCATCAGGTTGAGGTTGAGGACGGCGACGATGCTGAGGAAGATCCTCAGGGTGACGTAGCTGCCCACCGGCGCGAACGTCTCATCGTAGTCGGCGCCATATACCTGGGTGAAGCCCTTCACGACCAGCCTCGCCTTCTCGCGCTCGACGGTGTCGTCGACGTGGTACTTCGTCGTCAACACCCACCGGTTCTTCATGATGTTCACTCCCGGCGGGCGTTCGACCAGCTCCCAAGTGCCCATGTTGATGAGGCTGCGGATCTCCTCCTCCATGGCGGCCTTCACCGCCGGGCCCTTCCAGCTCGCCAAAGCCTCCTTCACCGTCATCGTCGAGATGTCCCAACGGTGCTCGGGGTCGGCCAGCATGTCCGGGTCGAGCTCCGGAAACTCCTCATCCTCCTCGGCGTCGTCATACAGCAGGTCGTCGTCATCGTCCACGTCGTAGACCGTGGTGAAGGCAGCGGGGACGAAGAAGTCCGGCGGCCTCCGAAGTCTATCCGACTTCCGAGGTGCAGGCCGAACCTCCACCACGACACTCTTGGTGGACTCCCCGGCGTCCTCACTGCCCTCGTCGTCCTGCTGCACCTCGGTCGACTTCCTAGTCGACCTCTCCCCTATGGTCGGCGTCCCTGCCGACTGCCTGGTTGCCGACTGCTCCGTGGTCGGCTTCACCGCTGCCTGCTCCCCTGTCGGCTGCTTCTCAGCTGCCTTCTTCGCCGGCTTCACCCAAGTCGGCTGCTCCTCCTCGACCTGCTCCTCCCCTGTCAACGTCGACTTCACTCCCGCGTCGACTTGCCGCTCGTCACGTCGGCCACCGGCGATGCCCTTGGCCGGCGCCGAAGGCGACGTCCCACTACTCCCCTCATCGCCGGAGGCCGACACCGAGGTCAGCCCGCGCAGGTCGGCCACGAGGGGAGGGGCAGGAGAGGGAGGGGAAGGAGGACGGACGTCCTCGTCGTCCTCAGCAGCAAGCCCACCGACCTCGGCGAGCAGAGGAAGCGTCGCCGACGAGGTGTCGGTTGGCGGGGTGGACGGCGTTCGGCCGGACACCGACCCGTGCTCCGACTTCCACTCGGCCAGCGACATCTCCTCGTAGAAGACCACGTCCGACGTGGTGACCACCCGGTTGGCGTCGATGTCGAGGAGCTCCCAGCCCTTGCTCTCCGCCGACACGCCAAGGTGAAGGCCCCACCTGGCCTTCGGCTTCAACTTCCCACCACGCTGCTGCTCCGGGACAAGGAACTGCGCCATGCAGCCCCACACCCTCGCCATCGATAAGTCGGGCTTCTGGTCGACCAGCAGCTGGTACGGCGTCGTCCCCGGCGGCAGCGTCGACCGCTCAAGGCAGTTGCGGATCCAGACGGCCTGCCGCAGGGCGAGGTGCCACCAGTGGTGCTGCACGCCCATGTGCAGTAGCATCGTCCGCACCGACTCCACCACCGTCCGCATCTCCCTCTCCGCCATGCCGTTCTGCTGCGGGGTGTACGGGCAGGTAAGGTCGTGGACGATCCCCTTTCCGTCCACGAAGTCGGTGAACTTCTTCCCGAGGAACTCCCCCCCTTGGTCGGAGCGAAGCATCAGCACCGACTTCTTCGTCTGCCTCTCCACCAACACCATCCACTTCTGGAACTCCAGCAGCACGTCCGACTTCTTGGCAACCGGCCTCACCCACACGAAGCGGGTCTTGCGGTCCTTCAGCAGCAGGAAGTACAGGCTGCCGTCTTTGGCAGCCACGCGGAACGGCCCACACAGGTCGATGTGCACGACGGCCAGCACGTCGTCTGCGTCGGAGCCTTGGTCGGGGAAGGTGTGCCGCGCCAGCTTCCCGCCGACGCACGAGACACACGGTGAGTCGGCGCCCGTCGCCGACTTGAGGTCCAGTCCAATGGCGACATGCGCAAGCCTCGCATGCATCCTGTCCAGCGTCGACTTCGTCTTCGAGACGATCGCCCGCAGGGCCACAACCTCCATCGTGGGCGACGTCGACCTCGTTGAGCAGGGACACAGGTCGGTGCAGAGGACACGCCTGGAGTACGTCGCCCGACCGAGCACCTCGCCCGCTGCCGAGACGAGCAACATCCCGTCGCCATCCTCCTGCAGCTTCACGCCGTGCTCCTTCAGTTGGCCGGACGACAGCAGGTTGGCCCGCACACCCGGGACGTACAGCACGTCGGGGATGAGCACCTGCTTCCCGGCCTCTCCTTGCAGGGCGACGGTGCCTCGGCCCTGGACGTCCTGCAGCGCCCCATTGAAGCCGCGCACGTGCTTGATGGAGCCGCTCGGCTGCAGGTCGACGAAGACTTCCTTCATCCCCATCAGGTGGTGGGAGCAGCCGCTGTCGAGCAGGACCACCGCCGGGTTCGCCTGCACAGCTGCCGCCACCGCCTGGAAGTCCTCTCCGGCCTCCGGCGCCAGCGAGACGGTCGGCTCCACGACGCCGACCAGCGAGCACGACGCCGTCTTGTCGTCCCGCGCCTTGCCGCCAGCAGAGGAGTCGGCGTCCTTCGCCGAAGTCGACGTCTTGGTCGACTGCTTCTCCTTGCGCGGCTGGTTTCCTCCTCGACGAGGACGACGACTGCTAGACCTCCCGCGGCCTCCCTTGGCGTCGTCGTCTTCGGAGTCACTGCGGTCGGGGCACTCGAAGGAGAGGTGGTCGGGGTCGCCGCACAGCCAGCACTCCCGACGTCGACTTCCTCCTCCTCGACCGCTATCCTTGGTCGACCTCTTCTGGTCGACCTCCTTGGCCGGCTTCCAGCCACTGCCACCTCCGCCGCCAGACTGTCCGCGCTGCCCTGGTCGACCTCCTTGCTTCGCCGGGGCGACAAAGTTGGCCTGCGCCAAGAGCTCTTGGGACCGCTCTGCCTCCTGCATCGCCTCGTCCTGCAGGATGTACGAGGTCAAGTTGTCCTCGTTGAGCGTCGTCCTCGTGCCTGGCGCCATTGACAACCGCTTCAGGAGGTTGTAGTTGCTCGAAAGTCCCTGCATGACGTGGGTGACGTACGACGTCGTCGAGTACTGCGCGCCGGCCATTCTGATGGTGGCGAGAATTCGCCTGGCACGGTTGCAGTAGTCGGTCGCCGTCTCCTCGTCGCCCATACGCAGGTGCGTCAGCTGTCCCTCCAGCTGGGCGATGAACAGGTCGTCGGTGACTTGGTAGGTCGACTCAATGAAGTGCCACGCCTGGTGGCCGGCGTCGAGGTACTCCCGACACCACTTCAAGGCTATCTGCACGCCCGGCGAGCAGCACCGCGAGATGACCATGAAGGTCAACAGCTGCACGGCGCGAAACTCCGCTCGTAGGTCGGGGTCGTCCGGCGTCACCACGGATCCTCGGGCAAAGTTGATCAGCCCAGCCATCTCTAGCTGGGGCTCGATGGCTTCCTTCCAGGTGAGGATGTCCTGTCGACCAACGAGCGGTGGGGTGACCAAGATCCTGTCCGGCGCAAACTTGAAGTAGCCGTAGCTCGGTGCAATCCCGCCCGCCGTCACCTGGGTCGCCGACATCGGCGACAAACCGCTTCGTCGTCCTCCGACGTCGCCCTGCGAGGAGCCTGCAGCCGCCGACGACTGCACCCCTCGCGCCTGAACGCCGCCGACTTCATCGGCGTGAATCACACCTCTCTGCCTCGACGTGCCTCCCGCACTGCTGCCGACTTGGCCACCTCCGGCGTTGACGCCCACGTCGACGCCGCCTTCGTTGGTCACCGGTCGAGGAGAAGCTGGTCGAGAAGGGGGATGCTCCGTCGCCCACACGGAGCGGAGTCCAGCCTCAACGACCGCCCAAGGTATCGTCCTGTACTCCTGGGCCTCATGGTGTCTCCTCGCATCCTCCAGCCGTCCCTCCAGGGTGTCCATCACCTTGGCGTCACCTACGCGCACGTTAGGGACCTGTACGGCTGCCGGCCTACGAGCAACTTAGGTATGTGACCTCTACGTCGACCTGACTGAAAGGTAAGTCGTGTGCCGTCCACGCTCACCGCACCATGCGGAGATAACTACTACAACGGGAGCTAGACTACGGGCTAGGCACGGGTGCTCGTGTGATCTCTGCGTTCTTTGGTCCTTAGTCGTTTTCCTAGTGCACACACTACTTGCTAGTTCACGGGGCAAGTTGGCAAGAGTTTCACTAGAGAAAGTTGACAACAATGGTACAAAGAAGTTGGCATGGCAAGACTACATCAGAGCTAGCATTCAGGTCGGTCGACTGCCAGCACAGCATGGTCGACCGCGTTCCAGCACGACTTGGTCTACCGCGCTCCAGCAGTGCAAAGTCGACGGCGTGCCAACAATGCAGGTTGACGGCGTGCCAGCGTTTCTCCCGCAGTACAGCATCGCACCAGCTTCGCAGGTGCTCGCAGATGATTGGCGTGCTGAGCCTCGTCACCTGCACAGCGCACACACCAAGTCAACCTGGCACTGACGACTGCATCTGATCAGCCACGTCGACCTCGGGATACCACCAACGAGGTCGGACTCGACATCTTCGCCTGGGCGACCGTCGCACTCCTCCGCAGGACTTCGTCACCCAGGTAACCTGGTCGACTGAGCAACCATGTCGACCAGCTGCTCCTGTATGTGCCCGTCGACCTCCCAAGTCGACGACCACCCCAAGTCGACCTCACCAGGTCGACCACACCCCTGGTCGACCAGCTCCAGGTCGACGTCCCTCCTGGTCGACCAGCTCTACGTCGACCAGCACAGTCGTCAGCCGACCACCCAAGTCGGCTACCCGAAGTCGGCGTCACCAAGTCGACGCCCTCCGCAGGTCGACTTCCCAGGTCAACCCCCCTGAAGTCGGCGCCAACTTCCGGGCCGACCTCTTGAAGTCGGCGACCTCCCAAGTCGGCGACCTTGCAAGTCGGTGACCTTGCAAGTCGGTGACCTTGCAAGTCGGTGACCTTGCAAGTCGGTGACCTTGCAAGTCGGTGACCTCCCAAGTCGGTGACCTTGCAAGTCGGCGACCTCCCAAGTCGGCGACCTTGCAAGTCGGTGACCTTGCAAGTCGGCGCCGACTTCCAGGTCGACGTGCCACATCGCCGACCACCAGTTGAAGTCGGCCGCCGGCTTCCCAAGTCGGCGGCATTGCAGTGGCCCCGTGCAAGTCGACCAACCCCGTCGACCACTGCTGCAAGTCGGCTGTACCTCCCGTACACCCAACCACGAGGTCGGCTCCGCCCAAGCGAGGACGGGGCCAACAACAACTCCCGTTGACAAATTTGGCGCGCTACTATGAATCACGACATTTTCGACCAATCAGACTTGCCACGAGTGGCGAATACATATACAGCGTTAATTGTGAGTGTTTATGAAATCATCCAATGTACTCACGGTTGCCCGAAATTCGGAGGGGAAGGGCGGGAAAAGCAAGCGAACAGGTGCGCGCAAACGCGGTCCATCCAATTTAGAGAAGATCTGACGTGGCAAGGTCGCGATAATTTAGGTCGATGCAATTGAGAGAAACGATATTTCTGCAGATGCGCGTCATTTCGCCGTACTGTACTGTGAAGACGCGCTGTAAACGCATGATTGTTGGGTACACACGATGCCCATTTCACTCACACCATCTTTTTCGACACCGGGGGAGTGAAGCGAGCATCTCATTCGCGAGCGTTTCGTCAGGTTCGCCACGGGCAGAAAATGGACTGTAAACAAAACCAATGTTACGTAGATATTTTTTCGGCTACAGTGCTGGGTGGCTCCGTTTGTTGTACATCGGAACTCAGGGGTGCAATTGGGAGGTCGGAGTTTCCCAACCACTCGTTGTCATATTTCCGAATCTTCTCGAGCCGCGAGGGCTTGTATATGGCGGGCATTTACCCGTCATCAAACATGAAAGGGACGGCATCGCGTTTGGGAAGATCAGATGTCTGCGATTCGACTGAGCATCATGTGTAGGTGTTGAATGCGCAGCGACCTGTACAAGGAGTGAACTAGGGGGCGAAATGACGCGCACCGGCGGAAATCATGTTTCTCTCAATTGCATCGACCTAAATTACTCCGACCTCGCCACGTGGGCGTTTCCCTCAATTGGATGGACCGCGTTTGTGCTCGCCCCCCCACCCGATTTTCCCGCCCTTGCCCTCTGAATTTCGGGCAACAGCTGGGAAATCGCACGAAATCACAAACAGTCACGAACACAAGCTAATCTAATCATGCCACCGCGTCCTCTTTCTTGTGGCATGCCACATCACCTTTTCCAAGAGACGATCGATAATTTCGTAGGCTGCAACGCGATGTCACGAGGCTCCTATGCACGTTGCTTGTATCGTAACTTTTGGGATTAGCCCAACTCATTTCCCGCCAACGCGGATTCATGATTCTACAGTGTGTGGTTCAACGGTTCATGAACTGCAGCGATAACAACATGTCAAGGTGTGGAAGCCCCATCTCCCACGTATTTAGGATCTGCTTGTTCATTCCACTAGGAATACGTTTTAAGGTATAGCTAAGAACCGGGTACGCATTACTAGTCTTCTCTAGTTTAGGACAGGCATCTTCATTTCGTCGCCGATGCGCGTCCTTTCAGCTAACGGCTTTTTATGGCGTCCAATCCATTAGCGCAGGCATTGCGCCAGCTTAATTCGCCACCCGAGTTTAACCCAAGATACGACAGACCTAACGATAACGCGCCATTGGAGTTAGGAGGCCTGTACTCTAGCCGTGAGAAGTGCAAAGAGGCCATCTATGTGTTTGCTCTCCAGCATCGGTTTGGTGTTAAGGTTCTTTTGGTGAAGCATAACTACGCAGTGATTGGTTGCAAGGCCACATCGGACGGCTACGTACCGGCGTGCCTATGGAGTTGCCAGTACGGTCAAATGGGCCACGGTGGCCTTTGGCGCATTACTAACCTGGTTCCGCCGGCGGCGCACACATGTCCACTAGATTGGAGGCACGATTACGCTGAGGGGATAGCCAATACAATTCCAGTGCTGGCGCGGCGATACGGCAACATGGTCCGTGCCAATCCTTTCATCTCACCCGTGGAGCTCAAGAAAATGATCGAGGGCCAAGGGAACGTCGTGATCCACTACTGGCAGGCTTGGCGGCTTCGCGAATAGATCATGGTAGAGCGCTATGGCGATTGGAATGGGTCCTTTTGTCAAATCCCTTGGCTTGTCGATCGTTTCACAGTCATCGACCCGGATGTTCAGGTGCGGCTGGACACTTTAGGCGGCTGTTTCCACCGATTCTATGTGCGTCCATCTGCAGCATGACATGCGTTAAATTTCTGCCGCCCTGTCATCGCCCTTGACGGCACACATGTCATAAGCGCGCAAAAGGATGTGCTGTTGATGGGAATTGGCCCCGCCCTTGCTTGGGCGAAGCAGACTTCGCAGTTGGGGGGCGCGCAGAAGTCGTCGTAGACTGCGCGCAGAGTTCGACCTCGACCTGTCCGTATAGTTCGCTGTCGACGAGCTCGCATAAGACGTCGTCGACGAGCTCGCAGAGGACGCGGTCGACGAGCTCGCAGAGGACGCGGTCGACGAGCTCGCAGAGGACGCGGTCGACGAGCTCGCAGAGGACGCGGTCGACGCGCTCGTAGAGGATGCTGGTCGACGAGTCCGTCGAGGAGTTCGGTATAGGAGCTCCTCGACGAGGTTGGTAGAGGAGCTCCTCGACGAGGCCGGTATAGGAGCTCCTCGACGAGGCCGGTAGAGGGCTCGTCTCGGCGAAGGCTGTTCGACGGAGCAGCGTCGAACCACCCGACCAAAGCTGCTCGCCTGCGAAGGTCGCAGATGTGCGAGAACCTAGCCTCAGGAGGTTTTCGCGAAGTCGACCTGCGGAATGGCATCACGTGCTCGACGGTGCACCGCTGGCGAAACCGTCGACACGTGTTCTACCTGGCACCTGCGCAATGTGCCTGGTGGCGCGACCGTCTACCTGTACCTACTTGGTAGGTGCGCACATGCACAGAGGTTCACTTGCCTATGTAGCGCTGACAAACCGCTGCGGTGCAACGCTGGCAGACTATTCTGCTGCAGCGTTGGCAAGCCGCTCTTCTGCTGCGCTGGCATAGTTCGCCCTCCAGAGGGCTTGTTAGGTGTTGCAATGCCATTCTAGCTATATCGACTTGCATGCCTCATTGTAACTCAATGTTCTCTCAATTTCTTAGTGAAACTCTTGCCAAATATCTTTGTGAACACAGCACGTAGTGAGAACGCCTAGTGCAATGCTACGATCACCCGCACAACCTCGTGCCTTCCTCCGTAGTCTACTCCCGTTGTATAGTGACTCTTCGCACGTGCTTCTCATCGCCGTCACCATTGACGGCAACCAGGAAATATTGTTACTGGCTTGGGCGTTGGTGGAGTCGGAGAACAAGTAGGCTTGGACCTGGTTTCTCAAGCTGTTCCTCGAGGGGTTTCCGGAGTGGGCGCAGAGGGACGACGAGTCCATCATCAGCGAGCGGGATAAAGGGTTGGTGCCGGCTGCAAGAGAGGTGATGCCAAGCCACATCCCACATTACTTCTGCACTTGGCATTTCGAGCAAAAACTGAAGCGTTTCAGTAAGGCGGCAATGGCGTTCTTTTGGCGCCTGGTGAAATGTCGCTGCGAAACGAAGTGGGTTGCGCTTGTTGGAGCCTCTCGACGAGACTTTCTGGAGATGGTGGCTTATCTGTTTGGGCCTGTCCGTCAGCATCCGCAGCCAGAACCACAACCTGCGCCAAATGTGCCCCCTCCAGGAACTCGTGCAACTTATGAGGGTGCCAGGGCATTCGTGTTTGCGGGTGCTCGCGAAGGGAGGAGGGCACAGAGAGGGCAGGGTCAGGATGGCAACGCTGGTGACGACGGCGTGGACAGGGCATCGCAACCACAGGGAAGTGGGTTCCCGGAGGGCAACCCTTCTGCGTACAACCGGCGAGGCGGAGGTCTCTCTGGCAGGGGTGGTATGAACCAAGGTGGACGGGGGGGCAGAGCGCATCGGGGAATTGGCGTCCCATCGTGGGTGAACGATGAAGGAGAGGGCGCGGGGGCTGGATTTGGCGTCGGCGCTGGAGGGCGGGGCCGGGGCAGTGGGAGAGGAGGCCGTGGACGCAGAGGGAGAGGCTTGCGGGGTGCGGCCTTGGCAGGGGAGGGAGAGGAGTTCCCCTCGGTGGGGATGCTGGTGAGCACGGGGATGCCGGAGCTGAATGGTCCGGCCTTGGAGGCGGAGAGAGAGGAGTGCCTCTTGATGGGGATGCTGGAGAGCAAGGGGGTGCCGGAGTTGAAAGGTCCGGCCTTGGAGGCGGAGGGAGAGGAGTGCCCCTCGGTGGGGATGCTGGAGAGCAAGGGGGTGCCGGAGCTGAAAGGTGCGGCCTTGGAGGCAGAGGGAGAGGAGTGCCCCTCGGTGGGGATGCTGGAGCGCAGGGGGGTGCCGGAGCTGAAAGGTCCGGCCTTGGAGGCGGAGGGAGAGGAGTGCCCCTCGGTGGTGCACCTTCCGGGAACGGAGGTGTGGGAGCAGGGTTTTCCGGCATTGGAGGCGGAGGGAGAGGAGTGCCCCTCGGTGGTGCACCTTCCGGGAACGGAGGTGTGGGAGGAGGGTGGTCCGGCATTGGAGGCGGAGGGAGAGGAGTGCCCCTCGGTGGTGCACCTTCCAGGAACGGAGGTGTGGGAACAGGGATTTTCGGCATTGGAGGCGGAGGGAGAGGAGTGCCCCTCGGTGGTGCACCTTCCGGGAACGGAGGTGTGGGAGCAGGGTTTTCCCGCATTGGGGGCGGAGGGAGAGGAGTGCCCCTCCGTGGTGCACCTTCCAGGAACGGAGGTGTGGGAGCAGGGTGGTCCGGCATTGGAGGCGGAGGGACAAGAGTGCCCCTCGGAGGTGCACCAGGCGGAAACGGAGGTGTGGGAGGAGGGTGGTCCGGCATTGGAGGCGGAGGGAGAGGAGTGCCCCTCGGTGGTGCACCTTCCGGGAACGGAGGTGTGGGAGCAGGGTTTTCCGGCATTGGAGGCGGAGGGAGAGGAGTGCCCCTCGGTGGTGCACCTTCCGGGAACGGAGGTGTGGGAGCAGGGTTTTCCCGCATTGGGGGCGGAGGGAGAGGAGTGCCCCTCGGTGGTGCACCTTCCAGGAACGGAGGTGTGGGAGCAGGGTGGTCCGGCATTGGAGGCGGAGGGACAGGAGTGCCCCTCGGTGGTGCACCAGGCGGAAACGGAGGTGTGGGAGGAGGGTAGTCCGGCATTGGAGGCGGAGGGAGAGGAGTGCCCCTCGGTGGTGCACCAGGAACGCAGGGGAGTGTGGGAGGAGGGTGGTCTGGTGTTGGAGGCGGAGGGAGAGGAGTGCCTCTTGGCGGAGCTCCTGGAGGGCACGGAGGTGTTGGAACTGGGTGGTCGGGCGCTGGGGGCGGTGGGAGAGGAGTTCCCTTGGGTGGGGGTGACCATGGGGGTGCGTCGGTTTTCGGACCTGGAGCCAGAGATAGTGTCTACACTGTGAGTGGCGAGGTGTTTGGGTCCGGAGCGAGTCTTGAAACTCGAGGACCCAGTCGCGGACAGAGAGGCGCCGAGCTCCATGGCGGGCTCGGGTCAGTTGGAGGTGATTCTCGGCCAGGGTCCAGAGGGGGCGGTGTGGGTCGTGCGCCAATTTTCGGGAGTCCATAGAATGTACCACCCTCTGGCACTGGTTTCGGGCGCGGTTAATTAACCACGCTGGGTAACCCGGGTGCACCGGCGTTTGATGTCAACGCTGTGTTGCGCCGTGCCCGTGAGTGGTACCGGGCCGAGGACATTGACACGGGGAGGACCACGAGCACTCATGGAGACCTTGAAGGTGAGTATGCTGAGCAGTTCCACCCTGCTTCGGCGCTCGCCCTGCCATGGCCAGACTGCGGCCAAGGAGGAAACACTGGGGCGCAAGGGGTAGACGAGCCAGCCTGGGAGGAGGATCCGGTGCCAGAGGATGCTCGGGAGGAAGCAGATGGGGCGGATGATGATGATGTTGAACCCGGCATTCACGTGCGCACCGGGTTCTATCGTAACAGGCGCGGATCTTCCTATCACATTGGGGGGATAATGCTGTTGCACTGGGCTCGCCTTTTGTTGATCTTCCATCAACAGCGCTGTCCGCAACATCCGCATGCTTCCGCCAACATGGCTCCTTGCATCACTGTGGGATTGGTTCCGCAACAAGTGGTACGAGAGGCAGGAGCACGCGCGGCACAGGGATGAGTACCTCACGCTGGCTGCCGCGATACGTCTGGACCAGAAGCGATTGAGGTGTCAGGGGTACTGGTTCATGGGGGGAAATAACTCGGTGGGGACCATACTGACCAGAGGTGGGGAAAACGAGACGCAGTGGCGCAGCTTCAACGTCAACCTCGACGCTCGCACATGCGATTGTGGGAACTGGCAGGAGTACCAGTTCCCATGTGCACACGCAGTGGCCATGTGCATTCTCAAGAAAAGGAGTGTGGAGATCCTTGTGTCCGAGTACTACACTACACGCAACCTCCGCCACACTTACTACCCACAAGTGAATGGCACTTACGTTGACAGGCTGGTCATAGAGGCTCCAAGGGCACCAGAGGGACGGTGTGACGCGCCTTCTCTGATCGAGACAAGGCTTGGAAGGTCAGAGAATCACACCCGATTCGAGGCAGCGCCACACGCCTATCGGTGCGGGCGATGCCGACAGCATGGGCACAACCGCAAAAGGTGCAAGTTCAAGTACGGTGGGTACGGCCAGGCACAGCCTGGCCAGCCAGCTGCTTGGGAGCAGGCTGAGGAGGACCCTGCTGCGGGTGATCAGGATGAGGAGGACCCTGCTGCGGTTGAGCAGGATGAGTAGGACCCTGCAGCTCTCGAATGAATGGCGTGTGCACCTAGCTGTACTTTGAGACTGTTTTGGGCTTCTTAAATTATAGGTAGACTCAAGTTATAGGGTTTTCTGGGCTGGGATAAGTGGGTTTGCTCTAGAAACAGGACGGCATGTGTTGGGTCCGCCTCCAATATCAACCCACATAAAACGGGGTGTGCGCTGGAAACAGGACTGCTAGGTTATTATATTCAATTATAAGCCCTATAACCCTACTCACGCGGGTCCGCGATGCAACTTTTGTTTGTACATGTAGCGAGATGCGCCAACAATTTGCATCATGATCGCTGCTCGAACGATCATGTTTCCAGCAGCAACCGAGCGCGGGCCCAGGTAGAAGCCCCCGAAACCGGTCATGAGAAATCATGTATCCAGCAGGACATCACGACCATACATGTTTCCATGATTGACTGAACATGACTCGAAAGGCAAAAAAAATGGCGCTACATGTTTCGGGCACGGCTAAGCATGAATCGGGAACGACTGCACATGTTCCGAAACTAGAACTCGTTACGCGAAATGTTTGGTTTTCCCAAAAGGCAAATGGCGACTGTATCTAGTAGCGTAAACAGCTTGGATATTAGTTTGGAGTACACATTTTGCAAATAGGACTGCTGAGTTTGCTACATTCAGTTTGGTTTTCTAAACAAACCTCAGTCGTGAAATGGTTTTGCCACTTTGCTCTTGCTATTTGAGTGAATAATCTGTACATTTTTCTGTTGAATTTGGACGACATATACGAATCTTTTTGCAAGTCTAGAACGCAATATTTAAACACACAGGAAGTCAAACATTGAACATTCTGTTGCCCTTTTCGAAAAAAAAAAAAAATGTATTTACAACATTTGAGGGGTCTACCATACCAACACGCATAGCTTACCCCATCTTGAACAATGTACTGATTCTGAATCAACAGACTTACAACTTGTTAGAGGAATACGCAGGAATGATGTTGTAAACTTTTGTGGAATGGGGTATATATTGGTAATCTCAAATAGTGCTTTAAAGATGTAATGATTAGGATGTATGTATACGTATATCATTTCTGAGGTCAATGTTGACGTACCACTTGGATGACTCCATTCAATTTAACGTAACTTAAACATTTCACGTCAAGGAGGGGAAGATTGCAATGGGGATTGTTGTTTATGGGTATTCTTTCCAAAACAAACTGCTATCCTTGGGTCCGTGGTCAGGATGAGGGTGATAACACACGAAAACAGTGTCCTCCACCCTAGGTGGTGTGGTCACGTAATTCTTAATGTTATATTGCAATGCAACAATGCACGTTGCAGTAGAGGGACACTGCGCTAAATTTCATAATGTTACGGTGGTCATCTCGTGTGGTTTTAATTCAAACACCCCTGGCTCATGAAGGGCTGTATCTATAACATGAATAACCCAATTGCACTGGATACTACACGCTTAGAGGATCGTGCACTATCCTGCATAAAATCGTTCGCCCACCGTGTCAGAATGTTATGCTGTGTAGGCTGTAGTGGGGTACTCAACAGTGAGTACAACCCTGTTAGGGTTTCCTATTTGTATCCCACCTGCCTGCTAGTGCAACCGCTCTTCTTCTGTTCTCATCATTCTCTTTCGTACTTCTGACATGCTATCAGAGCAGGTCGACCCTCCCTGGTCGATCCTGTGGATGGACCCACCCTACTGCTTCCGCTGCTGTTTCGTTAGTCGCGCGCCCCGGGCGCGCGACAATTTTCAGCCTGCCGCGCGCCCCGGGGCGCGCGGCGGTTTTCTGCTCGCCGCGCCGCCCCGTGGAGCCAAGCGCGGCCCCCGTGCACCCGTCGCGCCGCCCCGTGGGTCCCGCCCGCCGCCCCATGGGACCCGCGCGCCACCCCTGTGGACCCGCGCGCCGCCCCCGTGGGACCCGCGCGCCGCCCCCGTGGACCCGCGCGCCGCCTTGTGCCCCCGCACGCGCTGCCCTGTGGCTCCCGCGCGCCGCCCTTGTGCCCCCCGACACGCCGCCCTTGCCCTCGTGCACCGCGGGGCCGCTGTGGGTGCCTTATGGCTTCCTCCCCGCCCCCCAATTCTCCTTCCTCTCCCTCCTGCACGTGCGGCTGTGGGGGGAGGGCATTGGGGTGGCGGATATGGGGGTGACGGGAGTGCGTACGCAACTGCTCCTCCTCCTCCTTTCTCTCCCACTTCTGCAGCTGCCGCAGAGGGGGGGATGGTGTGGGAGCTGAGGGAGTGGTGCTAGGGATGCAGAGGGGGATGTGAAAAGGGGGTTTGGGGCAATGGGGGGAGGTTGAACGGAGGTAGCCGACATGAAGCCAGCAGCGCCAGCAGTCCGGATGCCCTATCTCCGGTAGCACGTGAGCCCGTCACTCCAGTCGCCCGTGGGTCAGTTGCTCCAGCCGCTTGTCTAGCCGCGGAGCCAGTTACTCCAGCAGTCCGGATGCCCTTGTTCCGGTAGCCAGTGTGCCAGTTGCTCCAGTTGCCCGAGTGCCAGTAGCTTCAGCCGTCGCCTCCTATCTCCTCTCCTCTCATAGTCCCTCCTCCTCCTCACTTGCCCTCTGTTTCTACCACTAGCGTTTGCTTATGCACTTGTCCTGCGATTGCTTGTTGTGTTGACTATACCCCACTTTGCCTATGGGGGTGTGTCAGAATGTTATGCTATGTAGGCTGTAGTGGGGTACTCAACAGTGAGTACAACCCTGTTAGGGTTTCCTATTTGTATCCCACCTGCCTGCTAGTGCAACCCCTCTTCTTCTGTTCTCATCATTCTCGTTCGTACTTCTGACACACCGCGTTGGTCACCACCACGCGTCATGACCTTGTAAGTGATTCTTTACACGGTTCATGATCGTTGGGCGTTCGCGCGTGATCGCTGGGTCTTTGCGTGCAACTGAGTTTCCTAGGGAACTCTTGATCACCGCGTTGGTTTGTACTTGGTTCATGATCGCTGGGCGTTCGCGCATGATCGGTCGGTCTTTGCGTGCAACTGTGTTTCCGATAGAACTCATGAACGCCGATGTGCTAGAGAACGTGTGTAATATGAACGTATGCGAAAGTCAAACTCTAAGTAATGCGATTCCAGAAAGACTCCACACAGGATGAAAAAGACATACACAGCACAGAAAGAAAGAAAGAGCACAGTGTTCAGGAAAAAAAAGTCCATGCAAACGCGATGCCAGGTTGATAGACTCCCGTGGTGCTCCAGCACAAAACCTTTAGCTGTGGGGCTCTGACACACAGAAGACGACAAGAACAAAAGTTTAGATTAGTAACCACGCAGGAAACCTGAGCATGGGACAACACCTACAACCACAGCAGGGGTAATGGAGGCTACAAAACCAATACCTGACTGCTCAGATGTGACGTTGTTGGGGACAGCCCCCCCGCCACCCTCAGGCAACGGCAGTCCAGCAGCCGTCAGCCTGCACAGGGGGATTTGACACTGTGGGAAGAGTAGATGGGGCTGGTGGGCCGGGAGTAGGCCCGACAGGCACTGGAGTGGCTTCAACGGGCATAGCAGTAGCCACATGAGGATGGGCTGGCTGTGCAGGTGCAAGGGCCACGACAGGAGGGCGGGTGCATGTGTCCGCCGAGGCAAGTGGGGTTGGCGCAGCACCGGCAGCGGGTTTGGCGATGCAGCCACAATTGCCGGCGGTGCGGGGACGGGGTTAGCACCACCGAGGGACGCAAGCTCAACGCGCCACCTTTCCCACCGTCCCCAAACGCGTGCGGTAGTTAGCTGCCGGACGATGTCATGTGTGCACCCATCCAGCAAATCCATCTCCTCTCCGGTGAGCTGCCACACACGACCCCTGGGTGGCTTACTCCGCCTTATCACTGCTGCAGCTGCGGCAAACGCGCGTGCGGCTTGTTGCTGAGAATCAGCGTCCGTGAAGACCCAGGCTCAGGGACAATCTTCGCTTGCCAAGTTCCGCCGGGGAGGAGCTTAACACCCGCATACTCCCCCGGCCCACCCACTCCCCCGACAGTGTGTGAAGGTGCAGGCATGTTGGGGCCCATACACCCAGATTGATCCTCCGAATGTGCAGGCAACACTCCCGCACGGGCACCGCGACGAGTCGGGGTGGCGGCATCGCCGGCCGGCCCCTGCAGCAGCCCGTTGATAACACCGTGGGCCGCATGTAGCTGGTGCGAATCCCCCTGCTGCTCGAGCTGCGCAGTTGGATTCAGGTCATTGTGGGGAGGCGAAGCGTCGACTCTCGCGCTGGGTCCGCCCACTGCATCTCTCGGTGGCCGCTGCTGCGCCGGTGCGGGTAAGGCGGCAAATTGTGCCTGCAGCGCGTCGAGATTGTCGCGGGTGGTCGTCAGCTCCTTGGTGAGAGCCTCAACCAGTAGCTCCAGTTTCAGAATGTCCTTCTCACAATGGCCCACGCGGCAGGTGGCGTTGTGGATATCGCCCACAGCATCACGCAGCTTCGAGTCGAGTTCGGCGAGCTCCGGCGACACCGGCTTATTCACACGCTTGCTCAGCGGCGGATCTTGGAGTGGCACCAGAATGCCAGCACTCTCCAAGGTTGGGACTAATCACTTGAGTGCATGCTCGACGATGTCTCCACGCATCCCCCTATGGTACAGGCCGGAGCCATAGGGCAAGGCGGGCAGCTCATCATCCAGATTCGCGAAGCCGCTCCCAACCAGCTCATTAGCGTAGATGCAGACGTAGACCCCACATTCGACAAGGTTGGGCTGCATCGGGCACTGGTAGTACTGCAAGCCACGAAACAAAGGAGATTAGTGATGTTGCTAGACGTTGCTTTGATGGAAACCCTTGAATGACAGTATGTACGGAAACCATTAGGAGCTTACCGCCATGGGGATGCAAGGCATGGGATCAAGCCACTGCTTGATTTCGCTGGCAGAAAGGCCCGGCTCCTCGGCTTGTAATGCCAGACCGAGAGGCCTGAACAAAACAACGATGAATTCATTAGTGAGTCCGACGACAGTAACCAACGTGCGTGAGTCAAGACGCATGTGTTTAAAGACTTTGCAACTCACGTTTGGATTTCAGAAAACACAACAGGTGCCATGCTCCGATGATCACCCGTTGAGTCGTAGAGGTAAGCAACCGGGAGCTCAGTGTTCCCCGATTTTAAAGCAGCGGTTCTAGCCCGGCCCGGTTCTTTGATAACGACGAGGCTGAAATGCCTAGGCTCACTGCCACATGGCAAAACATATTGTTAGGTGTTGCGGATACCGTCAAAATGATGCACTGGAAATCGCGTACAAAAATAGTGGGAATGCCACGCTTACGTTGTTATTACAATGACAAGTACGAAGGTGTAATCAAGTATAGAGCCGCCTTCGAAGCCAGTGAAGAGCACCTGATGATTCGCCGCCATCAGATACGCTCATGTGTCGAGCGCAACCCATGTTTGCCCGTTTGAAGTCTTGGGGTGCCTTATGCTCAGTAAACTGCACGGGGTGAAGAAACAGAGACGGATAGCTGGTGTTAGGCAACACGAAATAATGCAATATTGAGTGAAACATGGAAACACGTAAAAACACTCACATGTTGTGGAAACCGATCAAGGCCGTGTTGAGCTCGTAACCATCTTGAATGCGCATCGCGTCGAGTGCGCTCACGAATGCGTTCTGTCAGAGGGAGTTGTACAAGTGCTTTGTTGGGAAGTGCGGACTCTTGATGCTGGGGCCGCGTCAGCCTTTAGTCTGCGAAGGAGGTCCTCGACCGTTGGTGAAGGCGGAAATTATGTCGTCCACGGGTGGCAAAACCTCCTTGCACACGACGTTGGTTGAGAATTTGAAGGGCGGGGTGCTACCCTATTCTTTCGGTCCTTTCTGTTGCTTCCCCTTCCTCCTGCCTTTCCCGTGCTCATCGGGAACGAGTTTCAGGTCAGAATCGTGAGAATCCCCGTCGTCGGAATCCTCATGGCCCGGCTCCTCCTGCCGCTTACCGAGGACAGTTTTGCTACGAAGATCCATGCCGGGAACGATATTCAATAAGGCACGGAATATCTCATACAATTTGCTAGGCACAATGAAGAAATGGCGACTACAAGTAACAAGCTCTTGGAAACACAAAGGCAGAAAAGATTGGAAAAGGGCACGAGAGGAGGGGGATGGGACAGTCGTGCTGAAGAGGAATGGTTCGGCGCGGAGTCATGTCAAACCCTTGAAGGTGAGGATAAGGTTCATGTATGCAATCGTCACGTGCCTCGGCTATTGGTCCGAAATCATGCTCGTGCATGATCGTTGCTTGGCGCCAGAGTATACATGACAGCACCCAACCACTCCATGGTACACTACACCCAACCTGGGAAAAATCAAACGGTTCCATGCATGTTACTTTGGCGCGCAAGTGCAATCCACAAATGTTTCGACCAATCAAAAAAACCACACGTGGCGAAAATGTGGTGGTACCCTAGAAGGTAGAAATCGCGAGTGTTTGTGATACATCAGAAATTCCTAGCTGTTGCCCGAAATTTGGAGGGCAAGGGTGTTGGGCTGAGAAAAGCCCTTAGGATCTTTACAAGGCTAAACTCTGAGTAGTAGTATTTGTAGTTGCAAAAGCGTTTTAATGACAAGTGTTGAACCACCTTGCGCTAGTATGTGAGGGCAAGATAGATTGATTAAAGCAAGGAGATACAAGGTTTTATAAGAGTACAAGGAATATGAAAAGATACAGCTAACTATTGCTGTTGCGGTTCGATACAGTGACGACTCGGGCAACTGCTCTGTATTGAGTCAGTTGTTTGTCCTTGCTGTCGCGCTGTATTTGTTAATTCAAAGGTCGCTAACCTTTGACCTTCGCGTAACGTCCAGCGGTTACTTCTCTTGTCAACCTCCGATGGTTAACTCGCCGTTGCTTCGTTGTAGTTCGCTTCGTTTTCAGCTTGCTGTTGCGACACATCAGAAGTGTTTAAGTTACTTGTTTCCAACACTCCCCTTCGCTTCTGGAGTGTCGCTGCTGGTGACGTGGCTTTGTCCAGTCAGCAGCATGCAGTACTCAAATTTCTGCTTTCCGAGCTTCTTGGTCAAATAGTCGGCTGCCATCTCGGTCGTGGGGCAGTAAGATAGCTCAAGTCTCCCTTTCTCGATCTCGTCTTTCAGGAAGAAGTATTGCAGAGCGATATGCTTCGTCTGGTTCGCGAATCCGTCCTTGTAGGCTATGCGAATTGCGGATTGGTTGTCGCAGAACAGGGTGAAGCTGGGTAACTGAGCCAACTTTGCTTCTTCCAGTAGTTCGCGAAGGTACAGTCCTTCCTTGGTGGCTGAGCAGAGTGCAATATATTCTGCTTCAACTGAGGAGAGAGCGATTAGTTCCTGCTTGCTCGACTGCCACAAGATAAGCCCGATAGGTTCGAGTCGATAGATGTAGCCGGTGCGCGAGCGCCTGTTGTCAGCGTCGCCGGCGTGGTCGGCGTCTACATAGCCGATTAGCTTAGGTGTCGAGGTTCCGTTTTTGTAGTAGGTCAGGCCGATCGTCGAAGTACTGACGAGATAGTGAAGAGCGCGGTCGAGCTCGGCCATGTGATCTGCTTCAGGCTTCTTGAGGTAGGTGGCGAGTTGGCTCGCCGAGTACGATAGGTCAGGTCGGCAGGTGACGGCTGCGAAGAGGAGACATCCCAGCTTTCGCTGGTAGTCGCGTATGCCGGCAGGCTTGAGTGGTGCGGAGATTCCTTCGTGGCTCGCGGAGGTGTAGCAGTACGGTGTGGAGATAGCAGTTGGAGTTAATCCGAAGCGTTTCGCGATGGTGTCGGCGTATTTTGCGGCGCTGAGATAGATCGCGTTCTCTTCTTCCTGTATGTTGAGCCCGAGGTATTGTGTCACGGTGGATGAGACGGTGAGCGTTAAGTCCTGCTGCAGCTCCCCTTCAAACCAAGTTGTGATGCCGTCGGTTGAGCCGATGTAGAGTAGATCGTCCACGTAGACGATCAGCAGGATGTAGTCGATGCCTTTCGTGAGCCGGTACATGCCCTGGTCGTGCGGTAGCTGGCGGAATCCGATGCGGATGAGCCGCGCGTGTAGGTATTGCTGCCACAGTCTCGGGGCCTGTTTGATGCCGTACAGGGACTTCAGTAGCTGACAGACTTGATTGGGGTCTGCATTGGAGCCATGCGGTGTTAAAATGAAAGAAACAGGAATGATTGAACTAGCAAAAAGTTGGGTACAAGTGGTGAAACCCTAAAGTGTTGTACTCCATATTGACTACCCCACTACAGCCTAAACAAGCTATAGCATATAAGTTTGACACACCCCCATAGGCAAAGTGGGGGAGAACAAGAGGTCACAAGACCAGTCAAGAAAAGCAAAGCAAGCTCAGGGTGGATCTCAAGGATACCACACAAATTCCGAGCACAAGCAAGCGGTCACAAGACCAGTTCACATGCAGTTTGATAAAATAACAAGAGGCACAGTGATCACAACCTAGCAAGTGAAAGCATGCAGGTATATATATATAGATCACAGTACAAGCAAAGTCAAGAAGTGAGCAAGTGAGGGAGAGTAGGCACAAGGCCTAGAACAGTACAGAAACGCTGATGGTCACAAGGCTGAAGAGCCTTGGTGAACACGTCAGCAGTGTTGGCCCGAGTGGCCACGTAAGAGAGACGAAGCTGACCACGCTGCTGCAGCTCTCGAGCAAGGAAGTAGCGCAGAGCGATGTGCTTCGTTCTGTGCTCCAGTCTGTGCTCCTGACACAAGGCAAGGGCGGCCTTGTTGTCGACGTACAGCACTGGAGGAGAACGAGGCCGCTCTCCCAGGTCGGTCAGCAGGTAGGTGAGCCAGCGAAGCTCCTGGGCAGCCATGGCTGTGGCGTAGATCTCAGCCTCACAACTGGAGCTGAGAACAGAGGAAGAGCGTGTAGAACGCCAAGAAACTGAGCCAGAGCCAAGGCTGAAGGTGTAACCCTGAGACGACCGCTGAGTAGCCTGGTCGTCAGCCCAAGAAGCGTCTGAGTGTCCAGTGAGGACAACGTCGCGCCGTCCTCCAAGCACAAGCCCCATGCCCGACGTACTGCACAAGTAGCGCAACACCCTCTTAGCTGCATCCATGTGCTCCTTCCGGTGACGGCCAGGAGCGACATAGCGTGCTAGGATGCTAAGCGGGTAGGCTAGGTCAGGTCGAGTGCAGGTCATCAGGTACATGAGGCAGCCCACAAGCTCTGGATACGGGCCACTCGGCTCTACGGACTCATCCGAAGGCAGAGCTGAGAGCGAGTGACCGGTAGGCAGAGGAGTGGGCTGAGGCGAGGAGTACGTGAAGCGGAAGCGCTGAAGGACCTGCTGCACCATGTGTGACTGAGTCAAGGTGATGGTGCGCTGTGCTCTGTCCCGGGTGATCCGCAAGCCAAGATAGCTTGTCAGCTCACCCAGGTCTGTGCACGTGTGTCTCTTCTGCAGCTCCGACTTCACGTGGGCGAGTGCCTCAGTGTCAGCAGTAGCAAAGACCAAGTCGTCTACGTACACGAGAACGTAGAACGGCGGCAGAGTGGTGTCGGTCCGTAGAAACAGCGACGGGTCAGCAGTAGAAGGAGCAAACCCAAGAGCAGCAAGAGTAGTCCTCAGTGTGTCGTGCCACTCACGGGGCGCCTGGCGGAGACCGTAGACTGGCCGCCGGAGGCTCCACTGGGTACCAGGAGGGAACGACCCAGTGAAGCCAGGTGGGCGGCGCAGCCAGATCTCCTCGTGCAGGGTGCCCTGTAGGAACGCAGTGCTGAAGTCAAGGCAGTGGAGCTCGTAGTCACGCTGAGCAGCGACGTGCAGCAGAACCCGAAGAGTGGTCATCTTCGGGGTCGGGGAGAAGGTCTGGAAGAAGTCAACTCCCTCTCGCTGACTGAAGCCTCGTGCAACGTAACGCGCCTTGAAGACAGGCGGAGAACCCGGCGGCCGCTTCACCCTGAAAATCCACATGCCACTGACGATGTTCGCCCCAGGTGGGGGAACCTCGTCGACGTAGGTGCCTGTGGACTTCCAGGAAGCCATCTCTGCGTCCATGGCTGTCTGCCACTGAGAGGAGTAGAGACCCTCCATCGCCTCTGCGTAGGAGCGTGGGGTCGGGATGTCTGGTGCATCCGGGTCTCCCTCAGGGGCAATCAGCATGGACACGAGATGAGGTAAAGCAGCAGCAAAGCACTCAAACTCCTCCTGTCTGTCCTCAAGGACGTCCGTGCCAAGAGCACACTCACCCCCGACTGACGGAGGACAGACAGACTCAGACTCAGCAACAAGGCTAGCGGCATAGTCTAGACGACAGGCGGCAGCAAAGTCAACAAGCTCAGCGACTAGAGCAGACGCAGCAGAGGACTCAAAGGTAGGGTCAGTGACAACAGTGGCAAGGAGACGCGCGACAGTAGGACTGGCAGCACGAGTAAGGTCTGACGGCGGGTCGGCAACGTCAGGAAGAGAGGACGCAGGAGGAGACGGCAGAGGGACGCGCTGTGGAGCAGTGGAAGGACGCAGGGTCATATAGTGAGTGCCAAGGACAGGAGGAGGACGCTCACGTGGAGCACGACGACCAGTGCGGGCAGTGCGGACAGGCGACTCTGGACGAGACGCAGAAGACGCAGGACTAGACTCAGGCGACGGAGGACGAGACTCAGGCTCACGACGCTCCGTAAGACTACCCGACGGCGCAGTGTAAGGAGAAGGAGCAGGCAGTGGAGAGGCAGACTGTAACTGTGACTGCGACTGAACAGACGGTGGACTCAGTAGGGGAGGAGAAGGACCAGTAGAAGGCGGGAGACCAAGAACCTGCTGAAGGAGCGGAACGTAGTACGGCCGCGGCCGCTCAGCACCTCCAGCTCCAACCCCCTCAGCAGGCCCAGTCCCAGCAGCTCCAGAACCTCCAGTACGAGCACCTCCAGGACGAGCGGCTCCAGCAGCTCCAGCAGCACCAGCAGCGCCAGCACCAGCAGCACCTCCAGCAACGTCAGTAGCACCAGTACCTCCAGCAGCACCAGCACCAGCAGCACCTCCAGGAGCGCCAGTAGCACCGCCAGCAGCAGCAGCACCTCCAGCAGCTCCAGTAGCTCCAGCACCAGCAGCACCTCCAGCAGCGTCAGCAGTACCAGCACCTCCAGCAGCTGCAGCACCTCCAGCAGCGCCAGTAGCACCGCTAGCAGCAGCAGCACCTCCAGCAGCTCCAGCACCAACAGCACCTCCAGCAGCGCCAGCAGCACCGCCAGCAGCAGCAGCACCTCCAGCAGCACCAGCACCAGTAGTACCAGCAGCACCGCCAGCAGCTCCAGCACCAGGGTCCTCGACGCGAGGAGCGCCACTCCGGAGACTACAGTGCCGAGCGTACCACTCTCGGAGCTGCTGGGGAGAGGGCAGTGCCCGCCTAGGAGGGGAAGCACTAGCACCAGCTCCAGCAGCTCTCCTAGCTCCAGAAGCACCTCTCCTGAGGCTGCAGTACTGTAAGTACCACTCACGCATCTGCTCTGAGGAGAGAGCTCCTCCAGGTGTAGCACTCCCAGACTCAGCACCCCCAGGCTCAGCACCTGCAGACTCAGCACCCGCAGGCTCCGCACCCCCAGGCTCAGCACCCCCAGACTCCGCACCCCCAGGCTCCGCACCCCCAGGCTCCGCACCCCCAGGCTCCGCACGCTCAGGCTCAGCACCCCTAGCAGGACGAGAGTCGACAGCTACCTCGACAGGCTCAACCGGGTCTACCTGGGACACACCTGAGGGAGCGGCACCCTGAGGGGGGAGGGGGTCTACCACAGCAGCACCTGGCGTGAGGAAGAGAGGCGGGGGGGGGAGCGGGGCAGTGCGGTAGGGAAAGAGGCGGTAGTAGGGCACCGACTCGTCAAAAGTGACGTCCTGAGAGGGCAGGACACGTCGCGAGGTGGCGTGGTAAAACTGCCAACCAGACACGTCCGGGACAAAACCAAGGAAGACACAAGGAACAGCTCGGGAGGAGAGCTTGTCCGCGGACGTATCGCGGACAAAAGCTCGAGATCCCCAGACCCGGAAACGCGACGCATCGCCAACCTCCCCCGTCCACAGCAGTGTGGGCGAGGTCTCCGGCAAGGAGACACGGGGCCAGAGGTTGAGCTGATGCGCAGCGTACCGGACCGCAAACGGCCACAAAAAGTGGGGGGCAGCCGCATGGATCGAGGAGGTACGAGCGACCTCCATGACCAAGCCAATGCGGCGCTCAGCAACCCCATTCTGCTGTAGAGGCCGGAAGCGTGAACGACTGGCGGATACCGTGCTCAGCACAGTAGGCCGCCAAGAGGTCGGAGGAGAACTCGCCACCTCTGTCTGAGTGCAGACGCAGGACAGGAAATTCCGAGTGGAAACGCTCGCTGAGCTGGAGACGAGAAGCGCGGATCCAAGGGATCAAAACATCAGGGACCTCACCCTTGGTGCGCAAGGGGAAGACCATGGTGTAGCGCGAGTAGTCGTCAACAACGATCAGGAAGTACCTCTCCTGACCCTGTCCACGGACGCGGGCTGGGCCCCACACGTCCATGTGGAGCGTCTGCAAGGGAGCAGTCGTCGGGGGAATCGAGGAGGAGTGGGGAGCGGCGCGCTGCCGCCCCTCGACACAAGACAGGGAGGAGCAGGCGAGGGTGGGAGGGGAGGGAGTACCCGGGGAAGACCAGAGACAAGGTACCGTTTGTGCATGGCACGAAGGCGCTGCACTGACGGGTGACCAAGGCGGTGGTGCCAGAGGACAGTCTCGTGCGCCAGAGAGCGACACGAGCAGGGGGCAGACAGCTGACCTGACGCAGACGCAGACGCAGCTACCTGAGGGGACTCAGTGGTCAGTGTGTACAGGTCCGACCCCGGCTGCCTAGTGAAGGTAGCCAGGTGACGGCCCGTCCGAGCACACGTGCAGTGTGTCACGCGCTCGTAGGCAGGGGTGAACTGGTGGACACCCCCGTCCTGGAGCGCACAACCCGCCACCAAGTTCGTAGAGAACGAGGGGAGGTGGAGACCGGACAGTATGCCCGACGGCACCGCAGGACAAGGAAGAACAGTGGAGGAGGTCGCAATGACCGGACCCCCAGAGGGGTCAGCAAGGGAGACAGCAACTGGCCGGGCAAGCTGCTCAAGGGCAGTGCGGTCACGAAAGAAACAGCGAGAAGCTCCTGAGTCTAGAGTGAAGGTGTGCAGTGCCTCAGTGGACTCAGTACCAGGGGGCGCAGACTCACTAGCACCTAGAGCAGCAGCCTCACCAGCACCTGGGGCAGCAAACACGCAAGCACCTAGAGCAGCAGCCTCACCAGCACCTGGGGCAGCAGACTCACTAGCACCTAGAGCAGCAGCCTCACCAGCACCTGGGGCAGCAGACACGCAAGTACCTAGAGCGGCAGCCTCACTGGTGCGAATGCCCGGGTCGGGCGGAACACGCAGGTACTGATCACCCTCTCCACTAGTAGACAACACATACATGGCAGTGAGAATAGCATCAAAGTCAAGAGCATAGATATCAATGTTCTTCCTCATCAGCTCAGCCCAGCGGGGCAGCTCAGTGGCAGTAGGGAACTGAGTGCGCCAAGCGTCGTCAAGGCGAGAGAAGCAGCGCTGCGTGGTGTGCGCCCTCCCACACGTCTGGCCAGTGCGATCACCAGTGCGGATAACGTACGTGCAGCTAAGGCCACCCCCCCCCCCCGTGCTGAGAGTACCACTCACGAAGCTCCTGGGAAGACGGAGTGTGCTGCTGGCTCTGGCCACCGCCAGTGCCTCCACGACCACCACCGCCTCCGCCACCACCTCGACCACCACCGCCTCTGCCGCCTCCGCGTCCACCGCCGCCCCAACCACCGCCCCCACCCCGGCCACCTCCTCCGCTACTGCCGCCTCCACCCCCACCGCTGCCACTAGCCCCTCCAGCCCCGCCACCACCCCCACCGCCGCCACCGCCCCCACCACCACCTCCCCCGCCGTCACCTCCACCTCCCTTGCCCCCTTTGCCCTTGCCGCTGCGACGCCAGCTCGGAGCGGACGCAGTCCCGACCTGCTCAGTACCAACTAGGTCGACAGCAGCAGCAGAGGCGACAGAGGGGAGAAGGGGGGAAGGGGAACACCCCTCGAAGAAAGGGGTGCGGGGGTCGCCACGAGAGGCAGCTACAGCGACTATGCTAGTCTCAGCTGCAAGCAGCTCCTTCTCGAGCAGGTCAACGGTGAGCTCAGTGGGGCAGCGAGCGAGGAAGTGGTCCCTGACCGCACGAAGAGAGTCAGGGAGACGGGTGACAAGGTGGTAGAGAGTGAGCCAGAGCGGGGGGGGGTGGGTGGCAAGAAAATCAGCGGGCATAGCGGCACGGAAGCGAGCCTCACTAGTGCGGAGGTGCGTGGTGAGGTCAGCTACTGTGGCGAAAGTGGACAGGTCTGGGAACAGGTAGGGGAGCGAGAGACGGCCTAGTGCAGCAGAGGCAGGTGAGGAGTAGCGTGCAACTACAGCAGTGTACAGTGCCTGCGCAGTTTTGTGCTGGCCAAAGTGCTCGCGCTCATCTACCGGCAGGGAGTTGCGAATAGCAAAGCGAGTGTGGGCGTCACGAGTCTGCCACTGGGAGCGGGCAGTACTGTCAGCAGTAACAGCAGGGACAGCAGCATTGCCTAGCGCGTGATCGTACAGCGAGATGTCCTCCTTGGCAGTGAGCTGGAGGAACAGGTGCAAGTCATCTAGCCAGGTGTCAAACTTCAGTGGGCGGCCCTCAGCATCGAAAGCAAGTAGAGCAGGGCTAGCCATAGTTGCAGTAAGAGCAGTAGTAACAACAGGAACAGTAGCAGCAGGCGAAACCCTAAAAGCAGCAGGCAGCACAACTCAGGTAGGGCGGCTCGGTCCAGAGGGGGCTGCTCAGTACGGGGAGGGCGGCGCGGCTCGGTTCGGGCGGCGCGGCTCGGCTCGGGCTGGGCGGCTCGGTTCGGCCGGCTCGGTTCGGGCGGCTCGGTTCGGGCGGCTCGGTTCTGGCGGGGCC
Source organism: Closterium sp. Naga37s-1 (assembly GCA_947471745.1). Classification (NCBI taxonomy): domain Eukaryota; kingdom Viridiplantae; phylum Streptophyta; class Zygnematophyceae; order Desmidiales; family Closteriaceae; genus Closterium; species Closterium sp. Naga37s-1. The sequence continues at coordinate 1,595,527 of CANJKZ010000248.1, read as the reverse complement.
GTGGCTGTCGCGTGCGGGGCTGCCGGGGCTGCTAGGTGGGGCGCGCGCGGGGTCGACGGGGCCGACGGGGCCTCTAGGTGGGGCGCGTGCGGGGTCGACGGGGCCGAGAGGGGCCGCTAAGGGGCGGCGCGCGGGGTCGACGGGGCCGTAAGGGGCCGCTAAGGGGCGGCGCGCGGGGTCGACGGGGCCGTGAGGGGCCGCTAAGGGGCGGCGCGCGGGGTCGACGGGGCCGTAAGGGGCCGCTAAGGGGCAGCTCGCGGGGCCGACGGGGCCGCTAAGGGGCGGATCGCGGGTCGCGGGGCCTTACAGGGCCGCTAAGGAGGGGCGCACGAGGGCGCTGGGGGGAGGCGCTCGAGGGCGCTCCGACAGTAAGGCGCACGAGGGCGCTAGTAGGCAGTCAGTAGTGGTGGGCCCTAAAAAAAACTCGGTCCTAGCGGAGGACCTGCTCTGAAACCATGTTAAAATGAAAGAAACAGGAATGATTGAACTAGCAGAAAGTTGGGTACAAGTGGTGAAACCCTAAAGTGTTGTACTCCATATTGACTACCCCACTACAGCCTAAACAAGCTATAGCATATAAGTTTGACATGCGGTTGCTCGACGAAGATTTCAGCGTCGACGGGTGCGTAGAGAAAGGCGTTGGCGACGTCGATTTGGCGTAGCTTCTTCTTCTTCATGGCGGCTATCGCGAGGAGAATCCGCAGAGAGGTGTGTCGGCTGACCGGTGCGAACGTTTCGGTGAAGTCCCGTCCGTGCTCTTGGTCGAAGCCGCGTACGACCCAGCGCGCCTTGAATTTGTCGATGGTGCCGTCTGCTTTGGTTTTCACACGGAAAACCCATTTTCCGGTGAGGATTGTCTTGTTGCGTGCCACGCCGATGGGAACGATTTTCCAGGTATTGCGTTCTTCCAGCGCTTTTAATTCCTTGTCCATGGCTTCGCGCCATTTTTCCCTGTGCTCCCCCCCCAGAGCCTGCTGAACTGTGGCAGGCTCCTTAGGTGGCGCCGTGCCGTGGACTGCGGCGACGAGCCCGAGTATCTGGAGTCCAGTCTGTGTGTAGCGGGGGAGATTTGCGTCCTCTGGATAAGCTGTACCCGAGTCCCTCTGCGATAAGCCCTTAGGATCTTTACAAGGCTAAACTCTGAGTAGTAGTATTTGTAGTTGCGGAAGCGTCTTAATGATAAGTGTTGAACCACCTTGCGCTAGTATGTGAGGGCAAGATAGATTGATTAAAGCAAGGAGATACAAGGTTTTATAAGAGTACAAGGAATATGAAAAGATACAGCTAATAACTGTTTTACTGTTGCTGTTGCGGTTCGATACAGTGACCACTCGGGCAACTGCTCTGTATTGAGTCAGTTGTTTGTCCTTGCTGTCGCGCTGTATTTGTTAAGTCAAAGGTCGCTGACCTTTGACCTTCGCGTAACCTCCAGCTGTTACTTCTCTTGTCAACCTCCGATGGTTAACTCGACGTTGCTTCGTTGTAGTTCGCTTCGTTTTCAGCTTGCTGTTGCGACACATCAGAAGCGTTTAAGTTACTTGTTTCCAACAAAGGGCTGGAAAATCGGGTGGGGGGGGCGAGCGCAAACGCGGTCCATCCAATTGAGGGAAACACCCACGTGGCGAGGTCGGAGTAATTTAGGTCGACGCAATTGAGAGAAACATGATTTCCGCCGGTACGCGTCATTTCGCCGAACTACACCTGGTCCGCGGTATTTTAACCGCCGGTATCGTAACCAAGTTTGTCGGCCCGCTGGGCGTTTCTTGTTGGGTGGCCAGAAATCGCTGTTCACACTTGACCGAACCAAGTTGTAGATTGCCAAGCCTTTTTTTGATATTTCAGCTGGCGCCGTCCACGTGGCAAGCGAATTTCCCCATCCGAATTTTCCAAAAAAAAATCGTCACCGTCGATGGTTTTACTTTCCCGACTCTGGAACATTCCAGATGGCGAAAAGAGCCGAATTGCTCCTTTTGAGTAGTGCTGTCAACGGCCATTTTCAGGTGCATGCAACTTAGCCTGGGAAATGTATTCAAGTGCATGCCATGTTATTCCGCAGGTGTGTGAGAAGAAACAAGGAATGAATGAACTATGAATGAATTGGGTACAAGTAATAACCCTAATTGGGTTGTACCCCTTATGGGCTACCCCACTATAGCCTACACAATATGCATGAGCTATAATGTTCTGACACACCCCCATAGGCAAAGTGGGGGAGAACAAGGGGTCACAAGACCAGTCAAGTAAAGCAAAGCAAAGCAAGCTCAGGGTGGATCACAAAGTCACCACACATTCCGAGCACAAGTTCAAGGCCACAAGGCCAGTTCACATGCAGGAGTACATATATATAAAAAGGCTAGACAAGCAAGAGCAGGTATATATATATATATAACAGTACAAGCACGGTCAAGAGGTGAGCAAGTGAGGCAAGGTAGGCACAAGGCCCAGCTGAGTACAGAAGCACTGATGGTCACAAGGCGCAAGCGCCTTGGTGAAGATATCAGCAGTGTTGGCCTCAGAGGCCACGTACGCAAGACGCAGCTGACCACGCTGCTGCAGCTCACGAGCAAGAAAGTAGCGGAGAGCAATGTGCTTCGTTCTGTGCTCCAGTCGCTGCTCCCGACACAAGGCCAGCATGGCCTTGTTGTCTACGTACAGCACTGGAGGAGAACGAGGCGGCTCTCCGAGGTCAGTCAGCAGGTAGGTGAGCCAGCGAAGCTCCTGTGCAGCCATGGCTCCTGCGTAGATCTCAGCCTCACAACTGGAGCCGAGAACAGAAGACGAGCGAGTAGCCCGCCACGAAACAGAGCCGGAACCAAGGCTGAAGGTGTAACCCTGTGACGACCGCTGCGTAGCCTGGTCGTCAGCCCAAGAAGCGTCTGCGTGCCCAGTAAGGACCACTGGACTCTGCCCTCCAAGCACAAGCCCCATGCCCGACGTACTGCACAAGTAGCGCAACACCCTCTTCGCTGCAGCCATGTGCTCCGGTCTGTGTCTCCCAGGAGCAACATAGCGTGCGAGAATGCTAAGAGGGTATGCAAGGTCAGGTCGTGTGCAGGTCATCAGGTACATGAGGCAGCCAACAAGCTCTGGGTACGGGCCACTCGACTCTACGGACTCATCCGAAGGCAGAGCTGAGAGCGAGTGGCGAGTAGGCAGAGGAGTGGCCTGAGGCGAGGAGTACGTGAAGCCGAAGCGCTGAAGGACCTGCTGCACCATGTGTGACTGAGTCAGGGTAATGGTGCGGCGTGCTCTGTCCCGAGTGATCTGCAAGCCAAGGTAGCTGCGCAGTTCACCCAGGTCAGTGCACGTGTGTCTCTTCTGCAGCTCGGACTTCACGTGGGCGAGTCCAGCAGTGTCAGCTGTGGCAAAGACCAAGTCGTCGACGTACACGAGGATGTAGAACGACGGCAAAGAAGTGTCGGTGCGCAGAAACAGCGACGGGTCGGCAATAGAGGGAGCAAACCCAAGAGCCGCAAGTGTAGTCCTCAGTGTGTCGTGCCACTCACGCGGTGCCTGGCGGAGACCGTAGACTGGTCGCCGTAGGCTCCACTGGGTGCCAGGAGGAAAAGACCCAGTGAAACCAGGTGGGCGACGCAGCCAGATCTCCTCGTGCAGGCTGCCCTGCAAGAAAGCAGTGCTGAAGTCAAGAGAGTGTAGCTCGTAGTCACGGTGAGCAGCTACGTGCAGCAGTACCCGAAGAGTGGTCATCTTCGGGGTGGGAGAGAAGGTCTGAAAGTAGTCAACTCCCTGCCGCTGACTGAAGCCTCGAGCCACGTAACGCGCCTTGAAGACAGGCGGAGAACCCGGCGGCCGCTTCACCCTGAAAATCCACATGCCACTGACGATGTTCGCCCCAGGAGGGGGAACAGCGTCAACGTAGGTGCCTGTGGACTTCCAGGAAGCCATCTCTGCGTCCATAGCTGCCTGCCACTGAGAGGAGTAGGGACCCTCTATCGCCTCCGCGTAAGAGCGCGGAGTCGGGATGTCAAGTGCATCCGGGTCTCCCTCAGGGGTAAGCAGTACGGACACGAGATGAGGTGAAGCAGCGGCCAAGCACTGGAACTCCTCCTGCCTGTCCTCAAGGACGTCCGTGCCAAGGGCACACTCACCCCCGACGGACGGAGGACAGACAGACTCAGACTCAGCAACAAGACTGGCGACGTAGTCTAGGCGACAGCGAGCAGCAAAGTCGACGAGCTCAGCAACTAGGGCAGACGCAGCAGTGGACTCAAAGGAAGGGTCAGTGACAACAGTAGCAAGGAGACGCGTGACAGTAGGACTGGCAGCACGAAGAGAGTCCGACTCCGGGTCGGCAAGAGCAGGAAGAGAAGACTCAGGAGGAGAAGGCAAAGGGGCACGCAGGGGAGCAGTGGACGGACGCAGAGACATCCGGTGCGTGCCAGGGACAGGAGGAGGACGCTGACGCGAACCGCGACCACTAGTGCGAGCAGCACGGACAGGCGACGCAGGGCGAGACGCAGGCTCACGACGCTCAGCAAGACCTCCAGTAGGACCAGTGTAGGGAGACGGAGCAGGCAGTGGGGAGGCCGGCTGTAACTGTAACTGCGACGGGACAGGCTGTGGACACTCTAAGGGAGGAGGAGGACCAGTAGAAGACGGGAGACCAAGAACCTGCTGAAGGAGCGGAACGAAGTACGGCCGAGGCCGCGCGACGACTCCAGACACAGCAGGGACAGCACCAGCACCCCCTGTGGCAGCACCAGCACCAGTAGCAGCTCCATCTCCAGTACCCCCAGCAGCACCAGCAGTACCCCCAGCAGGACCGCCTCCAGGACCGACAGCAGTAGCCTCCGCGCCAACACCCGCAGCAGCTCCAGCTCCAGAAGTACCCGCAGGTCCAGCAGCTCCAGTACGCCCAGTACGAGCACCTCCGGGACCCGTGGCACCAGCTCCCTCAGCAGCAACAGAAACTCCAGTACCCGCAGCTCCTCCAGCTCCAGCAGCTCGCCTCCAGCGCCGGGCAAACCACTCACGCAGCTCCTGTGGAGAGAGTGGCTCCCGGCGAGAAGAAGCACCCGGAGAACCGCCAGGCACAGCACCAGTAGGCCCAGCTCCCTCAGGCTCCGCACCCCCAGGCTCAGCACCTCCAGGCGTAGCACCCCCAGGCTCAGCACCCCCAGACGCAGCACCCCCAGGCGTAGCACCCCTAGACTCAGCACCCCCAGGCTCAGCACCCCCAGTCGTAGTACCCTCAGGCTCAGCACCCCCAGGCGTAGCACCCACACGCTCAGCACCCCCAGAGTCAGCACTCCCAGGCTCAGCACCCTCAGCAGCACCAGAGTCACCAGCGACCTCGACAGGCTCAACAGCGTCTACCTGGGACACACCTGAAGGGGCAGGACCCTGAGGGGGGAGGGGGTCTACCGGGGGGGGACCTGGTACCAGGAAGAGCGGTGGCGGGGGGAGGGACGGAGTGCGGTAGGGGAAGAGGCGGTAGTAGGGGACCGACTCGTCGAACGTGACGTCCTGGGAGGACAGAACACGGCGAGAGGTGGGGTGGTAGAACTGCCACCCTGGGGCGTCAGGGGGGAAACCCAGGAAGACGCAAGGAGCAGCACGAGGGGACAGCTTGTCCGCAGACAAGTCGCGGACAAACGCCCGAGATCCCCAGACACGGAACGCAGACGCATCGCCAACCTTCCCCGTCCACAGCAAGGCTGGGGAGGTCTCCGGCATGGAGACCCTGGGCTGAAGGTTGATCTGATGCGCCGCGTACCGAACCGCAAACGGCCACAGAAAATGGGGGGCAGCCGCATGCATCATGGACGTACGGGCGACGTCCATGACCATGCCAATGCGGCGCTCAGCAATCCCATTTTGTTGTGGAGAGTCCGGAAGCGTGAAGGTCTGGCGGATGCCTCGTGCACGACAGTAGGCTCGCAGAAGGCCAGAGGAGAACTCTCCTCCTCTGTCAGAGTGCAGACGCAGAACAGGAAAGTCCGAGCCGAAGCTCCGCCTGAGCTGGAGACGAGCTGCGCGGATCCAGTCGATCAACACCTCAGTGACATCACCCTTGCTGCGCAAGGGGAAGACTGTGGTGTAACGCGAGTAGTCGTCAACCACCAGCAGGAAGTAGCGCTCGTGACCCTGTCCACGGACGCGGGCCGGGCCCCACACGTCCATGTGAAGCGTCTGCAGCGGGGCCTCTGTCGGAGGAAACTGGGAGGAGTGAGGGGTAGCCCGCTGTCGTCCCTCGACACAGGGGACGCAGGTAGGGCCAGGCCCCGGAGGAAGTGGAGGGAGGGACCGGGGAAGACCAGAGACAAGGACACGGGAGGCCATGCTCCGGAGACGAAGCAGGGAGGGGTGACCAAGGCGGTGGTGCCAGAGGAGAGTCTCGTGAGACAGGAGGCGACACGAGCAGGGGGCAGACTCAGGACCAGACCTGGACGCTGCAGCAAACACCTGACCCGACGCAGCTACCTGACCAGACGCAGGGACCGGAGGAGACGCAGTGGTCAGTGTGTACAGGCTCGACCCCGGCCGACGTGTAAACGTGGCCAGGTGTCGGCCTGTCCGAGCGTCCGTGCAGTGGGTCACCCGCTGACTCGCAGGAGTGAACTGGTGAACCCCCGCATCCTGTAGGTCAGCACCACTCACCAAGTTCGTAGAGAACGAGGGGAGGTAAAGACCAGACAGGGTGCCAGAGGGGGCCGCCGGACACGGGAGGACAGTGGAGAAGTGAGCAAGGACAGGACCCCCAGAGGGGTCTGCCAGAGAGACAGCAACTGGCCGGCCAAGCGGCGTGAGTGTGGTGCGGTCTCGAAAGAAGGAGCGAGAAGCCCCCGAGTCAAGGGTAAAGGTGTGGGAGGCCGAAGCCGACGCAGAACCTGAGAGAGCAGACTCACCAGTACCTGAGGGAGCAGACGCACCTAGAGCAGCAGCCTCGCTAGCACCTAGAGCAGCAGCCTCACCAGGACCTAGAGCAGCAGTCTCAATGCCCGGGTCGGGCGGAAAACACCGGTAACAGTCACCCTCATCACTAATAGTCACAGTATACATGGCAGCAAGAATAGCATCAAAGTCAAGGTCAAAGACAGCTACACCCGCCCTAGACAGCTCACCCCAGCGGGGGATCTCAGTGGCCTCAGGGAACTGGTGACGCCAAGCGTCCGTCAGGCGGCCAAAGCAGCGCTGGGTGGAGTGCGCACCCCCGCACTGCTCACCCGCGCGGTCGCCGGTGCGCAGGACGTAGGTGCACGGACCAGTACCCCAACCCCTCTGGCGTGCAGTGTACCACTCACGGAGCTGCTGAGGGGAGGGGACGTCACGAGTGCGCTGCTGCTGCTGCTGCTGCTGCTGGCGCTGACCACCACCGGAGCTGACCCTCTGCGCAGCGCCACCCCGACCAGCTCCACCTCCTCCGCCGCCTCCTCCTCCACCGCCGCCACCTCCGCTCCCTCCGCCACCGCCGCTGCCGCCTGCGCCTCCACTGCCGCCACCTACACCTCCACCCCCGCCACCACCCCCACCGCCACCCCCACCTCCTCCACCGCCTCCACCGCCGCCTCCACCGCCCCCGCTAGCTCCTCCAGCGCCCCTGCCCCCCTTGCCCCTGCCAGGGCGGCGTCTCCCGCTAGGGGTAGACGCTGCCCCAACCGACTCCAAACCAGCGAGGTCGGCCGCAGCAGCAGAGGCAACAGAGGGCAAAAGAGGGGAGGGGGAACACCCCTCAAAGATGGGGGTGCGAGGGTCACCACGAGAGGCTCCTACAGCGACTATGCTCTTTTCTGCTGCTAGGAGGGCCTTCTCGAGGAGGTCAACGGTGAGAGTGGTGGGACAAACCGAGAGGAAGTGGTCCCTGACTACGCGAAGGGAGTCAGGGAGACGGGTGACTATGTAGTAGAGGGTGATGTACATGGGGGGGGGGTTCTTGGCGCAGAACTCAGCAGGAAGCGCAGCGCGGTAGCGAGTGTCACTAGTGCGGAGGTGCGTAATGAGGTCAGCGACTGTGGGAAAGGCAGCAAGGTCAGGGAAGAGGTACGGTAGCATGAGGCGGCTCAGTGCAGCAGTGGCAGGGGAGGAGTAGCGTGCAACTACAGCGTCGTACAAGGTCTGAGCACTCTTGTACTGGCTAAAGTGCGCACGCTCAGAGGTAGGTAGGTGGCGACGCACAGCAAGACGTGCAGCAGCATCGCGCGTGGCCCACTGTGAGCGAACAGTGGCGTCAGCATCAGCAGCGGGGGCAGGAGAGGCACCAGAAGTGAGGTCAAAGAGGGAGAGGCCGTCTGCTCTGTCGCACTGTAAGAAAAGCTGCAGGTCATCTATCCAGACGTCAAAGTCAATGGCCCGACCCTCAGCGTCAAAAGCGAGGACACTAGGGGTAGCCATGACAGCAGTAGACTAGCAGTGCAAACAGTAGGGTGAGGGCAGTGCTGTGAGAGAGGCGCTGCTCTTACCGGACAGGGCGGTTCGGGCGGCTCGGCTGCAGGGCGGCTCGGCGACTCGACTGCTGGGCGGCTCGGCTGCTGGGCGGCTCGGCGGCTCGGCGGCTCGGCGGCGGGGCGGCTCGGCTGCTGGGCGGCTCGGCTGCTGGGCGTATCGGCGGCAGGGCGGCTCGGCGGGTGGGCTGCTCGTAGGAGTAGGCGCGGGGGCCGTAGGAGCAGGCGCCGGGGCCGTAGGAGCAGGGGCCGGAGGCCGCTAGGGCGGCGGATCGGGGCCGCGAAGGCGGCGGATCGGGGCCGCGAGGGCGGCGGAGTAGGGGCCGCGAGCGCGGCGGAGAAGGGGCCGCGAGGGCGGCGGATCGAGGCCGCGAGGGCGGCGAATCGGGGCCGCGAGGGCGGCGGAGTAGGGGCCGCGAGGGCGGCGGATCGGGGCCGCGAAGGGCGGCGGATCGGGGCCGCGAGGGCGGCGGAGCGGGGCCGCGAGGGCGGCGGAGTAGGGGCCGCGAGGGCGGCGGATCGGGGCCGCGAAGGGCGGCGGATCGGGGCCGCGAGGGCGGCGGATCGGGGCCGCGAGGGCGGCGGAGTAGGGGCCGCGAAGGGCGGCGGATAGAGCCGCGAGGGCGGCTCGAAGGGGCCACGAGGGCGGCGCTAAGGGGCCGCTAGGGCGGCGCGAGAGAGGGGAGCGCGACTCGGGCAGGGGCTGAGTGCGCTCCGGGCAGGAAAAAAAAACGGTGGGCCCTAGGAACAGTTCCCACGGGGGAACCTGCTCGATACCATGAGAAGAAACAAGGAATGAATGAACTATGAATGAATTGGGTACAAGTAATAACCCTAATTGGGTTGTACCCCTTATGGGCTACCCCACTATAGCCTACACAATATGCATGAGCTATAATGTTCTGACAGTGTGTACACTTTACGCAGCTTAGAATGTTCTTATCTTAATATGATGCGCTTACCAAGATTCGTTTCGAATTAGCACAAACAGTCGAGAATAGATGCGATTACGGATTACGCAAAGCGAAATCGGGAATGGTTGGCTCTCGACTCTACATTTTCTGACGTCACCAGAAGCAATCATTGCATGTTTGCCCAATTTCGACGCGGATTTCCATGCTGTTCAGATATTTGGTGGTGAAAATAATGACCTTATCTGGCGTTCCGCCGCCACTCCCTTCCCCCTTTCCCTCTCCCCCCCCACAGCGTTCCGCCGCCACTCCCTTCCCCTCCTCCCTCTCCTCCCGACAGCGACCGCCGCTGCACACGCAAACAGTCGCGACGGAGGGGGTGACGGGCAGGGGGGCGGGGGGAATGCGACGGGCAGAGACGGACTGGGTGCGGGGCACGGACGGGGTGGCGCTGGCGCCGGTCGATGACGCAGGCGAAAACGCCGTGGCGGGCCGCAGGTGTGGTCGCTAGTGCGTGCGCGAAGGCGCCGGCGGGCTGTTGGCGATTTCGCTGGCCGTCGCGGGTATCGCTGGCGTTGGCGCTGGTAGTCGCTGCTGGCGGACCCGCCACGCTCTTCCTCCGTCCCTCTCCTCCCCCACAGCGACTGTCGCTGCACACGGGACCAGCCGCGACAAGGGGTGACGAGAAAGGGCCGCGCCAGTGAGCCGCGACGAAGCGAGACGACTGGCTGAGCGACGAGCGGAGCGACGGGGGGCAGCGAGACAGGTGCAGCGTAAGCAGCAGAAACGGCGCCAGCAGCGGATTTCGCGCCAGCAGCTGCACGTTTCACGCTACTAGCAGTAGCAAACGCGCCACCAGAACGATAGGTTGCCATGGCATATGGCGAAATTGGTGGGCCCATGGAAAAAAAGGTCGGTCCTTAGGAAGGAACCGCTCGATACCATGTTACGATAGCGTCTTAACTAGCGAACGGGTTTAACTAAGGGCTTACGCTAGAAGCCTAGGCCAAGCGGGTGTCGAGGAGTTTGTGCCAAAGGAGAATCGAGAATGGTTGGGTTCGCTATAGCACAAAAGGTACATATAGCAAACTAGCAAAGGTGCACCACCAAACAAGCAAATATATAACTACACTAACACTAACTACAAACAGTTATATAAACTATGCAAAACATAGTTTGACAAGCAGCTCCAGTACCTCCAGCACCAGCAGCACCTCCAGCACCAGCAGCTCTAGCACCTCCAGCTCCAGCACCTCCAGCACCAGCAGCTCCAGCACCTCCAGCACCTTTAGCACTAGCAGCACCTCCAGAACCAGCAACTCCAGTACCTCCAGCACCAGCAGCACCTCCAGCACCAGCAGTACCTCCAGCTCCAGCAGCTCTAGCACCCCCAGAACCAGCACCCCCAGACTCAGCACCCCTAGAACCGGCACCCCCAGACTCAACACCCCCAGAACCACCAGAGCCCACATCGACAGGCTGCGGAGGCGGCGAAGACGGCCGGGGCGGAAAACCAGGAGGGGACTCCAAGCGCGGGGAGCGGCGAGTCGTCGCCGTGTCGTCAGCTGCGGGGTCACCCCCCTCAGCTAGGCCAGAGGTGTCAGAGGTCCAAGGGGGGTGGGTCGACCTGAGACACACCTGAGGGAGCAGGACCCTGCGGGGGGAGAGCGGGGAAGACGTGTGCGAGTGGAGACGGTAGAAGCAGACTGACTCGTCAAAGGTGACGTCATGTGAAGACAGGACCCGGCGCGAGACAGGGTGGTAAAACTGACAGGGCGGGGCGTCGGTGGGGAAGCCAAGGAAGATGCAGCGGAGGGTGCGAGGAGAGAGCTTGCTTGCGGTGGTATCGCGAACAAGGGAGAGCGCGCCCCAGACCCGAAACGCCGACGCATCACCAACCTCCCCCGTCCAAGTAGGCGAGGTCTCTGGCACAGAGACACGGGGCCAGAGGTTGAGCTGATGCGCGGTGTATCGGACCGCAAACGGCCATAGAAAATGGGGAGCAGCCGCATGGATCATGGAGGTGCGAGCAGCGTCCATGACTAAGCCAACGCGGCGCTCGGCAATCCCATTATGCTGTGGAGAGGCCGGAAGCGTGAACGTCTGGCGTATGCCCTCCGCACGACAAAAGTCCCGAAGGAGGCCGGAGGAAAACTCACCGCTTCTGTCAGAGGAAGTCAACAGCAGCAGCAGTAGCAACGGAGGGCGCGAGAATGGAGGGAGAACACCCCTCAAAGAAGGGGGAGCGGGGAGTGCCACGAGAGGCAGCGACAGCGACGGAGCTCTTCTCTGCCTTAAGAAGATGCTTCTCCAGCAGGGCAAGGGTGATCTCGGTGGTGTCGAGAGCAAGAAAGTGATCCCTAACGGCGCGGAGGGAGTCATGGAGGCGAGTAACGAGGTAGTAGAGTGTGATGTACATCAGAGGCGGGAATGTCCGGCTTGAGAGCGGCACGGTAGCGAGCGTCACTAGAGCAAAGGTGGGTGAAGAGGTCAGCAACAGTCTGGAACTCAGACAGCTCAGGGTGAAGGTACGGCAGCATGATACTGCCTAGGGCAGCAGGCGAGGGGGAAGAGTAACGAGCAATTACAACGTCATACAGTTCCTCCGCCGTCTTAAGTTGGCCGAAATGGACTCGTTCCTCAGGCAGGAGGGCATTGCGGACAGAAAGGCGGGCGGCAGCATCGCGGGTGAGCCACTGAGTACAAAGAGCACGCGCAGCTGTATTCTCAGGGGCTAGGCAGGTACCGGACACGTGTTCTAACAATGAAACGTCCTCCCTAGCCTGGCTCTGCATGTACAGCTGGAGGTCCTCAAGCCAGCAGTCAAACCTAATCGGGCGACCCTCCGCGTCAAAGGCAAGGACATTGAGAATAGCCATCGTGAGTAGCAGCAGTAGCAGCAGCAGCAGTAGCAGTAGCAGTAGTAGCAGCAGTAGCAGCAAAAGCAGCAGTGCGGCAGCAACAGCAGATCGGCCAGGCAGCTAAGCAGCGAGGCGCGATTCGGTAGGGCGGCGCGGCTTGGCAGGGCGGCGCGGCTCGGGCGGTGTGGCGCGGCTCGGGCACAGCGGGGCAGTGCGGCGCTGGCAGCAGCAGCAGCTTAGCAGCAGCCGCATCGTGGGCAGGGCGCGTGCAGGCGGTGCGCGTAGGACCGCGCGCGGGCTGTGCGGGCAGAGCGCGCGCAGGGCGGGCCTTAAGGGCAACGCAAGGACATTAAGAGTAGCCATCATGAGCAACGGCAGCAGCATCAGCAGCAGAAGCAGCAGCAGCAGCGACAGCAGCGACAGCAGCAGCAGCAGCAGCAGCAGCAGCGACAGCAGCAGCAGTAACAGTAGCAGCAGTAGCAGTAGTAGCAGACATGTGCGGCAGCAAAAGCAGGTCGGCCGCGCAGCTAGGCAGGGCGGCGCGGCTCGGCAGAGCGGCGCGGCTCGGCAGGGCGGCGCAGCTCGAGCGGTGCGGCGCGGCTCCGGCACGGCGGGGCAGCGCGGCGTTGGCAGCAGCAGCTGCAGCGTGTGCAGGGCGCGTGCAGGCAGTGCACGAGCGAGGCAGGCAGCGCGCGGGCAGGGAACGCAGCGAGCGGGCAGCAGCAGCAGCGCGCGGGCAGTGCAGGCAATGCGCGGGCAGCGCAGGCAGCGTGCTGGCAGGGCGTGCGTAGGCCTAAGGCAGCGCGCGTGCAGTCTCCGCGAGCAGGCCGCGAGCACGGCAGCCTGCGGGTCGCGCGCTAGGCAGCTGTGCGGGCAGCGCGACTGGCAGGGCAGGCCGTGCAGGGCAATGCAAGCAGGGCAGGGCAGTTCGGGCAGAGCAGTACGGGCAGATCAGGCAGATCGGGCAGGTCGAAACTATCGGTGGGCCCTAACGAGGCGGTCCTACGGACGGACCCGCTCTGAATACCATGTCAGAAGTAGGACGTGAGAATGGTTGACTAGGTAGGAAGCATGAGTACAAGTACTGCCTAACCCTAAAGTGTTGTACCCTTTAGGGTATGCCCCACTACAGCCTACAGAGAACAAATACAATTTGACCGAAGATTCTTCACTCAACAATCAAGATCTACAATTCAAGCTTGGATTTTTTCCTACTAAGCTTCTACAATATAACAAGTAAGACTTGTTTAAAGTAAGTCGCTCTCTCTTTCATTCTCATCAAGATTCTTCTCTATTCAAGCTTCATTGTTTTATCAAGTTTGTTCAATGCTTCTTCATTCTCAACCTTTCATTTGAGGATTTCATCATTTGCCCATGTTCGCTGTCGGAATCTGCCCACCCTGCTCAGGCCTTCCTCTTCTTGGTTCCTCCCTTGTCTAGGATCATCACTCTGGTCTCTCTGCTGCCTTTCCTGTCACATTCACTTGGAAAACTATGCACAGCACCCACTAACCACACAGAAGAACTCGGCTGGCTCTTGCTTGAACTGGCTTCTCTAGCTAGGGTTTGGTAAGATGTTTAGCTAATTGAGAAAACATACAAGCAAGCAGAGGCCTCGGGGCTCTCTGCGCATCTAAGTATCATTCTTACTATTACCGTTGCCTCTTGCCTGGCCTCACTTTCGGCTTTCCCGCTAGGAAGGCCGTTATCCTTTTCGGCCTTCCCGCCGATTTCCTGTATGCGCTACAATGCGTGCTACACTACTCTGTCACACAATTATATGAAGGTTTCTTCTGATGCCTAGTTATATTATGCCTTTCTTAATTGCGTGACAGCTGTCGGAATCTGCCCACCCTGCTCAGGCCTTCCTCTTCTTGGTTCCTCCCTTGTCTAGGATCATCACTCTGGTCTCTCTGCTGCCTATCCTGTCACATTCACTTGCCCCCTCCTCGGCTCCTGGTTCCTGGGTTAGCCGATGGATCTTTAGGGTTGTCGGCAGGAAAGCTCGCCGCCTCTCCGTTCCTCCGGGGTCTGGCTGCTGCCACGTTGGTGATGTGGTCTCGCCTCTCCTCCCCCTTTGCACCCACCAGTACGATCACCCCTGAGTCTTTCACCTCCCGCACTTTCCACCTTTCTTGGGTGAGCCCAATATCCAGCAAGTCCCCCCTCGCCTTCTTGAGGTAAACCTCTCCTCCCGGCTGGACGTCTGCTTCCTCCCCGCCCTTTCCTTTTCGTCCCCTCTGTCGGTATCTCTGCACGTCCCGCAGTTGAGCCACGTGCAGGTTCTCCAGCGCGGCCGGCAGAAGTTCCCTGAGGTATTTAGCCCGCGCCTCAGCCACCGCGACCCATGCCTCCTCGGTCCCCATCAGTACCGTGTCCGTCAGCAGCTTCGGCGCGTCAATGGGTAGGATAGGCTCCCGGCCTAGGAGCAAGTAGTACGGCGACATGTCTCTCAGCGCCGCCTGCTTGCTGAACCTGTACCCAGCCGTCACCCATGGCAGCCGCAGGTCCCAGTCCCTCTTGTACTGCTCCCCGTAGGCCCGCAACCCCTTCTTTAGGGTCTGTACGAACCTTTCCGTCAAGCCGTCGCTCTGTGGGTGGTATCTGGACGCCCTACGGTGCGTGATGCCGGACTCTTGCAGCAGCTGATCGAAGTGTCCCTGGAACTCTGTGCCTTGATCGGTGAGCACTTCCCCGCAGGCTCCAAACCGCGTCAGGACTTGTTCCTCGAATGCCTCGGCTATTCGTGCGGAATTCTTGCTCGGCAGTGCTTTCACTTCCACCCACTTACTGCCGTGCTCGATCATGATGAGTATGTAACGTTTGCCACGTCGGCTCAGCGGCATTTCCCCTGCGAGGTCGAGCGACCAGCGAAACCCCAAGCCGTAGATTGGCAGTGACTGGAGCTCCCTCCTTCCCCGATCTAGCTCGGCCTTGTTGCGGCTGCACAGCTCGCAAGTTTGTACCCACTCTTTCACTTGTTTTCACATCCCTGCCCACCACCCGGTCGTCCCTACCAACTGCAGCGTCCGGAGCTCTCCGTAATGTCCCAGCTGCCTGTGCACCCTGGCGATGATGGCTTCCCGCTGTCCAGGCTCGGGCACCACTTTCCAGCCCTCCTTCGTGTTTACTTGTAGCTGATCCTGATACCACCTGTAATGTGCCCCCCGGGCTCTCACCCGCTCTGGCACCGCTCCCTCTTCCCCGGTCTTGCCTTGTACCCACTCCAGCACTTCCGCGTCGCTCCACACATCTTCCGGTCCTCGGGACTGGTTCTTCCTGGCTCCCTCCCTGTCAATATCGAGGGCTAAGGCTACCAAGCATTCCGTCGGTCGGTCCGTCGCTGGGTGCCTTGATAGCCCGTCCACGTGCTGCATGCTCTTCCCCGGGCGGTGCTTAATGACGAAATCATATTCTTGCAGGCGCATGGCCCACCTGGCGTTCCTGCCTGTAAGCGCTTGGTTGGTCATTAGCCATGTCAGTGGCTGGTGACCGGTTACCAGCCTGAAGGGCCTTCCCTGCAGGTATACTCGGAAATGGGTGATCGCCCAAACCGCGGCCAGCCCTTCCCCCTCGTACGAGCTGTAGTTGGCTTCAGCCGGATTGCAGCTGCGGCTGGCGAAAGCTACTACTTTCTCTTCTCCCCCTTTTTCCTGGCACAGGACCGCGCCCATCCCCGCACTGCTCGAGTCCGTGTACAGGGTGAACGGGTCATCCTTGGTTGGCAGTGCTAGCACCGTCGCGGTCTTGACGGCTTGGGTCAGTTGGTTCAGGGCCCGTTGCTCCTCGTCTCCCCACTGCCACTGCTGGTCCTCCCTCAAGAGACGGTTGAGCACCGCCGCCGTTTTGCTGAAGTTCGGCACGAACCTCCGGTAGTACCCCAGGAAGCCCAGCACGGGCCGCAGCGAGGATCTGTCCTTGGGCGTCGGTACTCGGTCCAGGACCTCCACCTTGGCCTCCTGGACGCTCAGCTTTCCGTCCCCTACCTCGAATCCCAGGTACTGCACGGTGCGCTGCCCGAATTTGCACTTCTTCGGGTGGCAGGTCAACCCCGCCTGCCTGATCGCGTCCAAGGTCGCCTTCACGTCACGCACGTATTCCTCCTCGCTCGCACTGAACACTATCACGTCGTCGATTTAGCAGGCGGCTGCAGGCACCCCCCTCAGCACGGTGTCCATGGTCCGCTGAAACACAGCGGGAGCGTTCCTCGTGCCGAACGGCATCACGGTCCACTCGTACAACCCGTCGGGCCCGTGAAATGCGGTCTTCTTACAATCTTCTTCCCGGATCAGGATCTGATTGAATCCTTGCCTGAGGTCGAGGGTAGAGAACACCACCACGCCGTGTAGTTTGTCGAATATTTCTTCCGCCGATTGCATGGGGTACCGATCCGGCACCGTCACCTTGTTCAGCCCCCTATAGTCGCCGCACATCCGCTTGGCTGACACTTTCCCTGTAATATCGGTCCGCGATGCCACCACGGTCGCGGCTGCAAACTCGCTCTCCGACCTCCTAATCAGCCCTGCCCCTAGCAGTTCCGCGCATTTGGCCACACAGACTTCCTCGTCCCCTGGGCTCATCCGTCGCTTGCGGTGGTAGACCGGCACGTCGCTGCTGAGAGTAATCCGCATCTCTTGTACATTGCACCTTCCTAGCTCCTGGAGGGTGAAAGCGAAGGTGGAGCGGTGCTCCTTCAGCACTTCCCGTAGCGCGGTCGCCGCCTCTGCCCCCAGTCCGTCCCCTATCTCCCATCCCACCTCGGCCGCGCCTTCCGCGGGCCCCTTAGCGGGCGGCGCCGCGTCTGCCGCGTGTCCTTGGTCTGCCGGGACCTCTACCGCCATGAAGGTCCATCCTTCCCGAATCCGAGCGTTCCGCTGCTCCTCAATGCTGTCCAGCTGCTGCCTCCTCCAGGCGGCTTCTCTCTCATCTTGGTACCGCAAGCTCCCTTCTAATTCCCTCTGCACCGCCTTCGTCTTCAGATGCATCCGAATCGTCTCTAGGATCCAGGTCATGGCGTTCAGATCCATGGCTCTCCCCAATGCGGCGCACCGCTGTGCCTCCGTCACGTCCGGGTGGGCCGTGGCTCCCCACTTGTGTCCCATTGCCAACTCTCTCTCTTCTGCCGTCGGCGTCTCCCACTTCCGCGTCCGTGAGTCGTATACCATCCCGGGCCCAGGCAAGTCTCCGTCCATCTTGAAGCCCCTGGCGTCGGCAAACGAGACCAGCGTCGGCCACGCTCGTCTTGGCTCTCCGGGCACGTTGCATGGGTATTGGGACGGATGATCCTCGGCCGTTACGGGCGCGGGGACTCGGTTCAGGCCCAGGATATCCTTGACCAGACGGGGGTGTGGCCGCTGCATCTGGGCCAGGGAATGCCGCAGCACCGCGTCCGACACGCCATTCTGCCAGTAGCGCCGCGGCCGATGAGCCCTTGATCCCAGCTGGGCCGCATCCGCCGCCACACCTCTCCCGAGCACCGTCTGGATCTCGTCGAAGGCGAGCCGCACAGGTTCCCTTCGGTCGTCGGCCATATCTACGTTCTCCAACACGTAGACGAACTCCCTGCCCGACTGCTGAAGCATCTTCAGCACTCCCTCTAGGTCTCGGAAGGAAGCCCCCCGCGGGTCTTCCATTCCCCTCCCTTCTCCTGCCCTCGAGTACCCCTGGCATTCCCACCCCGCAACCACCAGGTCTATCGGCCCGCATTCCTCCAGCCAAGGTCGGGTGATGTCGCGCACATCATGAACCCCGTCCTCTCCCTCCATGTGGATCGCCGAAATCGTGAACTGCTGCGGGTATTCCTCGAGTAGTTTCAGAGCGTGGTGGTAGGCCATCTTCCTCACGACCGGGTCCTTCTCCACGTGGACCCACTTCCGCACGCAACACCCGGCCTTCAGTGCGGCTGCCAGCCCAGACCCTATGCCCCCGAAGAGCTCCAGGATACCGATCGCTCCCTCGAGGCACCAGGTCCTGGTAACTCGGTCTCGCAAGTCAGACGTCGGGTGGCCTGTCTCCGCTTGTTCGATCCGCTTCGTCCCCTCTACCGTGTACTCCTGCCAAGTCCAATCGTCCAGCTCCTGGGACAGGTCTGCTTCTTCCGCCCGGTACGCTGCTCTCGGCTCTTGCCTGACGAAACGAACCGGCAATGTCCCCACCGAGCTCTCCGGATCCCAGTACTGCACTCGGTAGAGCATCTTCTCCTGCCACGTGCAAATGGTTGCCCCCACCTTGTACAACAGCTCCATGCCTACCAGGACGTCGTAGTCTTCCGACTGCGAAATCCCGCACGTCAGCCGAATGCAGCACTCCTTCTCCGTACCCGGTAGCAACATGATTTCTACGGGCCTTCTAGTGCTAGGCATCCACTTCGGGTCCCCCCCTTCGGCGGTCATCAGCAGGATCCCTCGCTCCACCTGCATCTCGGGGAGGTCCAACTTGAGCTGTTTAGCCAACCCCTTTCCCAATATCACGTTGTATGCCCAGGTGTCAATAATCCCCTGCCGAACCGGCAGGCCCCCGACAGTTAAGCTCCCCTTTTCAGCTATCAGCACTGACGCCCGGCACACCATCCTCTCGTTCGGGTGCCTTCGCATGTCGCTGCCTGACGACCCGTCTCTCCTCTCGGGTGCCCGTTCCCGCCGCGTCGAGGTACGGGACTCCCCCACCGTGTCCGAACGGGATCGGAGATCCAAATCACTGCGCTCCCGCGGATGTGCCATGAAGCCGTACTCCCGCACCAGCTCCTCTTCTAGTAACTCGTTCTCCGCTACTTCTTCGATGGCTAGCATGGCCTGACTTCGGCCTCCTGCCCGCGGCAGTCGTTCGAGCCGCGACTGAAGCTTCCGAATCTCTTCCTGTAGATCCTCTCGGGATTGGGACTCTGCCCCCGGTTTCCGCTGGTAACACTCGCTCTGCCGATGCCCCTTCTTCCCGCAGCGTTCGCAGGAAGGTAAACTCGAGCAGTCCCGCTTTAGATGGCCGACTTCGCCGCATGCGTGACACCGCCGCTGGTCGCCTCGGTCGGGGAGACCCTTCTCCTGCTCGGGTAGAGCCGCCGCCGCCCAGCTCGACCGATCCCTGGGCTTCTGCGGTCCGTCGTCCAATTCTAGCAGCCGATGCGCGTGCTCGGTCCGCTTGGCCATGCCGTAAACTTCCTTCAAGGTAACGTCCACGCCGATTCCGTAGACCGCCGTCCTAACAACTGGCCGTAGCTCGTCGTCGAGGCCGCGGACGAACTTCGACACCAGCAGGCGTTCGTCGTGCTTCTCCAGGTCCTCCGCCAACTCCACGAGCCGATTGTAGTAAGCCAGCAAGGATTCCTCCTTCCTGCGGCGAAAGTCTCGGAATTCCTCCAGCCTGGCCTTCGTCTGCCCCACGAACTCTTGCTTCAGCAGCTGTACGAACCGCGCCGTCGGATCCCGGATTAACCCCTGCGCGAGCTCGTCCAGCACTTCGCCTCTCACCATGCGGTAGAAGGTCTCTGCTTCGCCGGCCAACATCACCACCAGCTTCCGGAAGAACTCGTTGGGGTCAAAGCCGTCGTGCTCCCAGCAGTATTGCGCGGTTTCTAGCTGCATGAGATAATTCTTCAATGGCGGCCCCGTCCCCGGAATCCCTGTGTAACGGTCGGCGACTTCTATCTTCGGGAGCGCCGACGCTCTCCACCGTGTACCCGCGGCGGGGTTCTCTCTGTCGTCGCGTACCACTTCCAGAGCCGCCTGACTCGGGATCAGCTCCCTCGGCGCAACCGGACGCGGTTCAGCGCAGCGATCCCGGACGCTCTCCTTCGACGGCGGGTTCGGGTCGATCGCTCGCATGCCAGGCATACGCGCCGGCGACTCCCGGTCCATCCGCGCGTTCCAACGTGCTTGCGCCGCCCGTACCCAGGTAGCCTCCGGCGGTATCGTCCCTGGGTCCGATGTTGGCTGACGCTTGTTCTCCTCTTCGCCGGCTACGCATCCGCGTTCTCGCTGATGGGGCGTCCTGTAGCGAGGCGAGTCACTCCGATGGGAAGCTGGGGAGCTTCGTTCCTCTGATGGAAGGCTATTCGCGTGTGCCCGCCAACCTGGCGTGGCTTGCGTCGCCTCCATCGTGCGCCTCTGATAACTAAAGCCGGAGCGGAGCAATACATCGTCGGTCATTTCTTGCTTGTATGTGGAAAACTATGCACAGCACCCACTAACCACACAGAAGAACTCGGCTGGCTCTTGCTTGAACTGGCTTCTCTAGCTAGGGTTTGGTAAGATGTTTAGCTAATTGAGAAAACATACAAGCAAGCAGAGGCCTCGGGGCTCTCTGCGCATCTAAGTATCATTCTTACTATTACCGTTGCCTCTTGCCTGGCCTCACTTTCGGCTTTCCCGCTAGGAAGGCCGTTATCCTTTTCGGCCTTCCCGCCGATTTCCTGTATGCGCTACAATGCGTGCTACACTACTCTGTCACACAATTATATGAAGGTTTCTTCTGATGCCTAGTTATATTATGCCTTTCTTAATTGCGTGACATCTTTCATTCACATTGTTCGTTCAACAATTCATCAAGCTTATTTACCTTTTGCGTAAAGTTGTTTTCTTTATATGTCCTTTTACTCTTAACAAATTTATATTTCAAAGTTCTATTTGTAGGTTCTTTGCTTTGTCTTTACCCTCTTGTTTAAAGTCCTTTCCTTCTTTGCATTCAACTTTTACCCTTCGTTATCCCTTACTTCAATTTCAAGATGGTATCAGAGCTCGAGTTCATTCCTTTTGGTTGCTTCGTCAGTGCGCATCTTGTTTAGTCCTTTCTAAAACACGTTGTTGTTAGCCATTAGTGGCATTCTTGCACTTGGTCGTGTGCCCCCTTGTGGGATCATTTCTTTGTGTTTCCTTTTCTCTTTTTCTTGTACGTGTTTGTGTGTTTGGTTTTGTTTGTATATTTTCTTCTTCTTTAGTGTGAGATTGCTTTATTATTTTCAGAAAAATCAATCAACATGGATGAAAAAGACTCAAGTGCTCCAACGGGATCAGCTTCACCTGCTGTTACCACCAACTCTTCAAATGAGTCTGCACCTCCTACGATCAACACACCATCCCCATCTACACCACTGACTACATCCATATTTACCTCCTCCTTAGTTCCAAAACTGGAACTTCCGCGTTTCAATGGCAAGGGCTTCACATCTTGGAGTATCCGTTTCCAACAAGCTGCCACCCTTCTGGATTTGTGGGGCGTCTACACCGGGCAAGTTTGCCCCGCTTCAACTGCTGCACCTGCTCAAGAACAAAACAACTGGATGAAGAGAAATGCTGAAGCTTATCTTTATCTTCTCTCTTCCATTCAAGATCCCTACTCTCAACCCCTCCTCCTCGTATCCTCTCAAAAGGACAGCGCCAGAGCCGCGTCGGAGCGATTCCAACGTCTTCATCAACCTGTTTCCCAAGGTTCTATGGCAGAAGTTTGGAACAAAGTTGTCCGACTTCGCATGGGGGACAGTGAGTCCATCCCCGACTATTTGCAACGTAGTGAAATGGTTCTTTACGAAGCTACTCTTCTCGACGTTGAAGTTCAGGAATCCCTCTTCATAACCATTCTTGTTGCTGGACTCTCATCCATTTGGAGCTCAATGAGGAGCACCATCCAAGCTTTTCCTGAAAAGACAAGGACCAGAGATTTCATCTTCAACACACTCATCACTGAACACCAGACACGAGAACTTGCAAAGCTTCAAAGGGACCCTCGACCAGCATGGAGTGGAATGACAAGTGCCAACTATCGCCCTCAACAAGGATTTCAATAACATAGTAAGTTTCAACAAAGTAAGTCTCTCCCTGCCCAAGCACATTCTCTTCTTGGGCAACCTGCACCCAAACACATTTCTCAGCTTGCATCATACTCCAACTTGATTCCTTATAAGCCAAAATCAAGATATCAGTTTGAGTGTCACTATTGTCATGAATGGGGGCATCATTGGTTCAAATGCAATGTACATCCTGCCAACTGGACACCACCTTCATCTCTCCTCTCTGACAAAGGAAAGGCTGCCCTTGCTATCACATCTCATACCCCGCCAAAATATCGACCAGACAATGCACATCATGGACCATCTTTTCAAAATGATTCCCAAGTCCCCTCTCAAAACCAAGTCTCTGTTCCCTCTGTGCCACAACTCTCTTTCACACCAGAGGCGACTCATCAAGCCAACACTTTGCAGACGCCATCCGTGTCACATGAGAAAGATTCAACTCAACCAAGTACACCGAGTTTTGCATTTGCATCATCCTCTTGTCTCCATGCCCTTACACATGACCCCAAGATTTGGTTTCTGGACAGTGGATGCGATCAACATATGACCCCTCATGCATCCCTCCTTCACAACGTGAAGCCCTCCAATGTGAAGGAAGTGGTTGTTGCTAGCAACTATTCGGTGCCAGTTCAAGCAGAGGGAACAATGACTTTCCTCAGTCCATAGGGGATTCATATGTCATTCTCAGGCATCTTGCTTGTCCCCTCATTTGGCGCAAACCTTCTCTCAATTGGTCAAATGGAAGAGAAAGGGTATCTGTATTTCTTTCTCAGATGGTTCAGTGCAGATTCGTGCTCCAACTGGGCATGATATTGCAAGAGGTGTTCGCAATGAACGTCTCTATTGAGTGGAGATCGATGTACAGCCACCTGCCAAGCCCTACAGCAGTCCCTCAGTTGCTGCTGCTACCACCTCGATTTCGAACTTCCAACAATCATTTTAAGTGGAGTTTCTACATTATCACCGCAGCAGCAACACGAAGACACGTCGCAAAATCAAGTCCAGCATCCATCGCCATTATCTTCTGCCCCCACCCTGCATCAACAAGAGCAACAGCAGCAGCAACCATCACCGCCTACATCACACCAGCAACCATCTCCACCCGATTTACCTCCTCTTCTTCAATCCTTTCATACTCTCCAGCAGCACCAGTAGCAACAGCAACATCCTCCCGACACTCACACTCTTCAACCTTCCCTAACACCTCTCGTCATTCATCGCTATCGTCCAGCAGCCCTTCTTCACCTTCCAGATCATCGTCAACTCATACCGTCAACCGTGCAGCCACCACCAACACAACAACACATATCTTCTCATATACAGCATTCGACAATTCCGACTGCTAGAGCTCCATCAGAAGTCCATTCTCAATCGGCAGCACCGCCAAAGTCACCCAACCGGATCGATATCAATTATCCACCAGACATGAGCACGTCGTCCTCTGCAGCACCACCAACATTTTCTACTTCGTCTTCTGCGCAATTCACCTCTCATGTACCATACTCCACCCTCAGCTCACCTCCAAGTCATTTATGTAGCGGCCGCACCTGCTTCCAATGCAGGATCCATGCCACTTGTTTCGCCATCTCACAACTTCCACCCGAGCCTCTCAATCGCAAAAAAGCTATGGCAGAAGCATTTAAGGAGCAGTGGTTAGCAGCGGAAAAGGCAGAACTGGAAAGTTTACTGGACTGGGGAACTTGGACTTTGGAGCCATTACCTTAAGCAAAGAAGCTCGTGGGAGTAAAATGGGTCTACCGGGTGAAGATGAAGGGTGATGGATCCCTGGACAAGTTCAAGGCTCGTTTGGTCTCAAAAGGATATTCTCAAGTTCCTGGAAAAGACTACTATGAAACATTTGCTTCGGTCGCCAAGTACACCAGTCTACGCGCTCTTCTTGGCATGGCAGTACGGATGGATCTCTACATCATTCAGCTCGACGTCTCCAACGCCTTTCGTTACGGCATTTTAGATGAGGAGATCTACACGGCTCAACCTGATCGGTATCACGATGATACTGAGAAAGTCTGCAAGCTGCACAAGTCACTGTATGGCCTGAAGCAAGCTCCACGGGTTTGGTATCACGCATTGGAGTCCGGCCTGCTGGCACAAGGTTTCACATAGTCTGAGTATGACCCTGCACTCTACATTCTGCATACGGAGGTGCATGAGGTACTGTGGCTGATCGTGTATGTGGATGCCATCCTCATGGTGTCAGGTTCTCTCTCCCTTCTTACCCAAATCAAAGGTATGCTCACCAAGGAGTTTGTCATGACAGACATGGGTGAGCCATCATATTACCTTGGCATGAACATCATTTGTGACCGTCCCTCTCGCTCTATCTTTCTTTCACAAGAGCGATACATTCACATGGTCCTCTCTCGCTTCGGCCTTCTCACCTGCAATCGTGCATCTGCACTTCTCCCTTCTAATTTTCAGCATACTTCCCCTTCCACTTCTGACCTTCAGCCCTCTCAGTCTGAACCCCTTTCTGACTGGGACGAGTTTCACGAGGCTCTTGCGCCTTCATCTTCTTCATCCCCTTCTTCTTCCACCGCAACTCCTTCATCACTCCTTTCCCCCCTTGACATTAATCTTTACCAGAGCATTGTCGGTAGCCTCATGTACGCATCCGTCTGCACCCGCCCAGATCTCTCTCATGCTGTGGGCGTGCTTTCTCAATTACTTTCCTCGCCAACTACTCAGCACTTGAGCGCTGCGAAGCGTGTCCTGCGCTACCTCTCCGGCTCGAAATCTTTTGGTCTCCTCTTTCATGGGCATGAGCATGGTATTGTCTTGCATGGTTTCACGGATGCAGATTGAGCAGGTCCTCTATCAAAGCGGAAATCCACTGGAGGCTACATGTTTGTGATAGTGGGAGTAGCTATTTCTTGGCAATAGAAGAAGCAAGGCTGTGTGGCGTTATCTTCAACGGAGGCGGAGTACATGGCTGTGACGCAAGGAGCAAGAGAGGTTGCATGGTTGAGAGGGTTGTTGACGGAGTTGGGCCTTCCCCAGCATGAGCCGGCCATTCTGCACATTGACAACACATCGGCGATCACCTTGAGCAAGAACCCGGTCTATCATGGACGCACAAAGTACATCGATACCCAGTATCACTACATTCGGGAGTTGATTAAAAACACAGTTGTGACACCGGCCTACTGCAACACCACGGACCAGGCTGCTGAGTTTCTGACTAAGATACTTCCCCGACACCTCTTTCTTCTTGGCCGCCAACACGCCGGGTTGGTCCCGCTCGAGTCCCTTGAGTGTTTCTCCACTGCTGTCCCTTCCGCTCCTTCTTCATGTCGATCTGAGGGCCAGCAGTGCGGGGGGGGGGGGAGTGTTGGAATGAACTGCTGCTGCTGCTCGCGTGGCACCAGGGTGGCGGGAACATTTTTCACGTGGAGATTTTTTTGCCACAGTTTCCCCGTCAGCCTAAATTCGAATATGCAAAAGGCATCTTTCAAAAATGCCCACTCGCCACCACACCCTTCATATCTCCAGACAGCAAAGCATCATCTCCTTTTTGCCAATAAAAACCTACCAATCCTCCACCTCATCACTCCCCCTATCCTCATCACCTTCTCAATCCCAACATCCACCAATCAAGACAAAAATTCCCTACCAAGACTTCAAATCCAAGCCACATTTATTCCATTCACCAAGCCTTACAATCAAAGCCAAATCCATTCCACTCACCAAGCCTTACAATCAAAACCAAATTAGTACCACTCACCAAGCCTTGATTTCAAGGCCACATTCATCACCCCCACCTTATCCAACTCAACCAATCACCATCAATCTCTCTTCCTCATTCTTCATCCAACCTCAAGCTCGACCAAATACAAGAAGGGTCCACCTTATTTTTTCAAACATACTTTCAAGGCTACTTCATACTCAAGCTCTCCACAAGTTTGACTACAAGCTCCCTCAAGCCAACTTCAAGTCCTGCTCCTTATGCTCCAACTCTTAAGGCTCCACCATCATCACCAACCTCTCCCAACCCAAGCTCATAGCCATATGCTTCAACTCTAGAGAAGTTTATGCCACATAGTTCTTCTTCTAGATCATCAATGATAGTTTCTCTCAAAATCCTATCATGTACCTCTTTTCGATAAATGCATTCTAAGTTTTTTAAGCTTCAATCAAGTTTGTCTTTCTTCTAACCAAGATCAAAGATCTACCTTTCAAGACCCAAGCTTGGAGGTCCTTCTACATTCAACAACCAAGATCTACATTTCAACACTCAAGCTTGGAGGACCTTCTCCACTCAAGTCTCAAGATATACCTTTCAATACTCAAGCTTGAAGATTCTTCATTCAACAATCAAGATCAACAATTAAAGCTTGGATTTTTTCCTACAAAGCTTCTACAATATAACAAGTAAGACTTGATGAAAGTATGTCACTCTCTCTTTCATTCTCCTCAAGATTCTTCTATATTCAAGCTTCTTTGTTTTATCAAGTTTGTTTAATGCTTCTTCATTCTCAACCTTTCATTTGAGGATTTCATCTTTTGCTCATCTTCTTTCATTCACATTGTTCGTTCAACAATTCATCAAGCTTGTTTACCTTTTGCTTAAAGTTGTTTTCTTTATATGTCCTTTTACTCTTAACAAATTTCTATTTCAAAGTTCTCTTTATAGGTTCTTTGCTTTGTCTTTACCCTCTCGTTTAAAGTCATTTCCTTCTTTGCATTCAACATTTACCCTTCCTTATCCCTTACTTCAATTTCAAGATATTTGGGGGGGAATGACATATCGTTGCTGCATGTCAGGTCAGGTCGCATCGCAAGGCGACACGAGCAACTGCTGGAAAGATGATTCATGTTCTTAATAACAAATTCCTTGATGTTCTGTACAATCACTAAGACAAACAGTGGCTTACGTTGATGAGATACCTAGGGAGCCCAACAACTTTGTTGTTTATATATGAACCCATCTCAGATGCGTATTATTGGCGTAGAGGTAACCTAATTACTCCTTGCGACAAACACGTCCGCAACAATAAATGTGATTCTAATCTTGGTCAGTCAAGAGTTCATTGAAAGTTTGTTGATTTTGGAAGTGTAAGGCAGAGGGTTTGAGCTTATTAGTTTGTTACCTATACCACATGAACCGTGTTGGAGTTAGCGATGATTAAATCAAGCATTCCCGTAGGTGCAGCTGTATCGCATCCGCTACTATCGAAGCAACAACATCAGTATCGGATCAGCCCATAAAGGGCAGGAAGGCCAACAGTCGCAAAGGTCAACTGTCGCGACTGTTGACCATCTGGACCGAACGGTTACACACAAGGAATGGCAACAGGCGTAACTGTCCGCACAGTTACTTGCAGCAACCCGGTAACAAGAATAGAGTCAGGGTTACTGTGGAAATACCTGTAAAGCGGTTATAATAAGCAAATGTACCCCTTAGAGTACATGGCTAGCTATATCTATTTATTGCTTGTAATTTTCTTGTTTTCATCAATCTTGTCATCTACATTCACTATGCACAAGGTTCCCATACCATTACTCCAAAGACTTCCGCCACCAATCTCTAAGGCATCCTATTTTATCCAAGATCCTTATTCTAACATGGTATGAGAGCAAGTTTGGATGATAGGATATGCCAAAACCATCGTTCAAAACTATCTTAATTATAAATTACCTTACACTCGGGGCAAGCATCATGCCAGGCGTAGACTGCGGCGAGACTGGGGAGAATCCAGAATGCTCCTCCACCAATGTCGCCTCTGGGACGACAACCGTGGACACAGCACTTCACGAGCAGCTTATAACCCGCATCAGCGCACTGGAGAGCCATCCGCCGATGAGCATTGACGGCTCCGGCTACGCACGCAGACCTCCCGATCCACAAGGAGCACATTCCGAGCAGTCGTTCACCTTCGACAATCGCGGAGCACAAGCATCTGCATAAGCACAATACGCACATTACGAGGCAATGGCGTCGATTCAGAGCAAGTTCCTCTCAACGTCAAAGCTTAGAACGACCAAGCTCTCCGACGGGAAGGATTTCTCTACATGGAGCTTCGAATTCGAACTCCTGGCACAAAGCGCGCAATCTGGATGTACTACGACGGCTCGCTAACCTTTCCGATCAACGGCTCACCTCAAGAGAAGACTCAGTACTACGACGAGTCGTTGCTCGCCTCCACCATCCTCATTCACAATCTGACGCACGAGGAGCAGCTCAGCATTCGCTCCTTCAAGAAGGAGTGGGCGCCCGCGCAACAATCATGGGAACATCTGCGCACCTGCCACATGGCAACAGACTCGGTGACTCTTAGTCGCCAGCGAAACCAGTTAAACAACGTGACGATGTTTCCCGGAGAAAAGGCCGGACCATACATCAACCGCTGCAGAAACCTGAGAGACCAGTTTAAGAAAAGCGGCGGCAACTTCCGTGACGACATGTTCGTCACCATCATCCTCGCTGGATTGAGTCCAGAATGGCGCCACTACAAATCACTCCTTCGCACTCAAGGCACGCTTAGCGAGACTTCACTCTACGCGTCGCTCCTCTCCGAGCAACAGGAGATCGACATGTACAACAAGAGAGGAAACAAGAAGGAAAAGATAGCGTTTTACACAAGCACAGAAGGACCACCCGACAAGAAAAGACTCTTCTGCAAGTACTGCAAGAAGACGGGACACACGATCAAGGAGTGCTGGAAGCTGAATGGCAACAACAACGGCAACAACAACAACTACAGGCAGCAGGGAGGAGCACCTCACCAGCAAGGAGCGTGCAACCAGACCGTTTCTCCGCCCGCCGTCGCCATCACCTCTCAGACTCCCACGCATCTCTGCAAACGAGAAAAGAAAGAACAAAGTGTTAATCTGCATGGTGCGACACGGACCTCCTCGACCCGATCGTCACTACCGATTCTTCCGCAGCTGGGAAGACATGTGGCAAGACCCACCTCAAGAAAGACAAGAAGGCTCAGTCGAAGAAGAAGTGGAGGATGATCCCACCTACGACGAGCTGACGGTTGGCCGCATGCAATATGACTGGCAAGCCGCAATGGATCCAAGAGTCGCCACCTGCACGCATCACACATGACGACGAAGGGTATGATTACGAGAACGACCACGACATGAACCATCATCTGACTCCGAAACTCGCAAACCTTGCCAAGGCCAAGAAACACATTAACAAGTGGTACCTGGACAATTGCTGCGGAGTGTCTTCATCTTCAACGAGGTCGAGATCACCGTCGCCAACAACCAGACGATCTACGCAAAACGTCGCGGGCAGATCCAGCTGGAGTCGAACGACACCGGAAACTGCATCCACATCAGCGATGTTCTTGTCGTGCCGGAGCTCCAGTTCAACCTCTTGTCAGCCACCCAGCTGATGAAGTGCGGAGTCGACCTGCAGTCATCCGAAAACGAAATTTACTTAATATACGAAGGGAACCTTCTCGGAAAGGCGAAGAACGAGAATGGAGTGTTTGTGCTCGATTTCGACTCACCCAAGACTTCATGCGACAAAGACCGCATCATTGTCCTTGATCCGCCTGGGCATCCGTCACCCCCAACATGGAGTCACCCATAGGAGACGGACTACCATCGACCAGTCCGGAACCTTCCGCGCACTCGCCGTGCCCGTCGCTAAAACCACAGGCAGTGGACGAAGGGGAAGAGATCAGTTCGGGAACAACACACATGGAAGTAGGAGGATGGGCGCGAGCGATCTGGCCCCGCGTTCAACAACCTACCGGCTGGAACCTAACTGAAGCCTGGGACGCGGTGGACGTAAGATGGATTACGGACAACACCGAACTGGGAGAAGCCGTTGAAGCAAAAACCGGATGGGGAAACATCGCCGAAGGACCTGTAGAAGAAGAAGAAGAACCAGAAGTCACTGAGGAAGCACCAGAAGCAAAAGAAGAAGAGGCGTTGACTGAATACGGCCCTCACCAGTTCCCAACCACCACCGACGGGAGAAGCTACTGCGGAGATAACTGAATCAACGGGAGCTAGACTACGGGCTAGGCACGGGTGCTCGTGTGATCTCTGCGTTCGTTCACTGAGTCGTTTCCTTGTGCGCACACTGCTTGCTCATTCACAGGGGGATTTTGCAAGAGTTTCACTAAGGAAGGTTGACAACAATGGTTGATACAACATTGGCAACACAGCCTACATCAGAGCTAGCTAGGCTGCTGGTCGACCTCCAGCGCAGCATGGTCGACCGCGATCCAGCGCAGCAGAGCTCGCACCGCTCCAGCGTTGCAGAGTAGCGGTTTGCCAACGTTGCAAGTCCATGGTGTGCCAACGCTGCAGCAAGTCGGCTGCACAGCGTTGCACCCGCAGGACAACGGTGCACTTGCTTCGCAGGTGCGTGCAGCTGGTTGGTGCACCACTCCTTGTCACGTACACAGCGCAGACGCCCAGGTCGAGTCCACGCCAGCGACTGCGCCTACCAGCCACGTCGACCTCGGGATACCGCTTCCGAGGTCGGCCTCGCAGAAGCCTCCCCGGCGACCTTCGCACACGTCGCCCAGGTATCCAGGTTGACCGGGCAACCACGCCTGGTCGCCCAGCGCAGTTGGTCGCCGGCAACACCTGACCGGCGTCCCTAGAAGAGGTGTCCCAGCACCCAGGTCGGCGTCCTGACGCCTAGGTTGGCGTCCAAGTGCTCAGGACACCGTGCAGACGCCCTGGACGGCGGCCAGGCACCCAGGGCGCCGTCCAGACGCCCCAGGTCGGCGTCCAGGCGCCTAGGACGCCGTCCAGACGCCTAGGTCGGCGTCCAGCCTCCCAGGACGCCGTCCAGGCACCCAGGTCGGCGTCCACGCTCCTAGGACGCCGTCCAGACGCCCAGGACGGCGTCCTCCTGTTCGGCGTCCTCCAGCCAGGCGCCCTCCAGCTTGGCGCCCTCCTGCTAGGCGCCCTCCAGCCAGGCGCCCTCCAGCTCGGCGCCTGCCACTGCAGCTGATCGGCTGCGCTCCCCGCACGCCCGACAACGAAGTCGGCTCCACCCAAGCGAGGACGGGGCCAACCACAACTCCCGTTGACACTCCCCTGCCGCGTTCACGCTTGCCCCCCCAGCCCACACGGCAGCACCACTCGGAGAATAGCCCGTCGGCGTGCACACAACACACAGCACGCCGGTCACCGCACCAGCCATGCAAGAGGGCATGGCACCTACTGCTGCACGTCGTTGTCACCGTCGCCCACGTCGGCCAAGCACACCTGGCCGATTGCGACGGAGCACCGGTTGAAGACCGGGTAGTGCAGCGCCTTCGTCAGGAAGTTGGCCGGCTGCTCAGCGGTCGGGATGTACTTCAGCAAGAACTTCCCGCGCTTCACCATGTGCTGCAGCCAGGCCTGTGGCCGCTCCATGTGCTTGAGGTTGCCCGTCAACCCCATGCCCTCGGCGACCGTGATGGCCGACTTGTTGTCCACACGAAGGACCGTCGGTGTCCCGGCGTCCAGCTGCCGGAACTCTGCAAGGAGGAAACGAAGTCGGCGTCCCTCCTTGCCGGCTTCGGTGGCCGCCACGTACTCCGACTCGGTCGACGACAGCGTCGCGCACTTGATGCGCTGGCTCGACCAAGAGACTGCGGCCCCTCCGTAGATGAACACGTAGCCGGCCGTGCTCGTCCTGTTCTGCTTGTCACCGGCGTCGTCGGCGTCCACGTAGCCGACCAGCTCCAGCGACTCAGGTCCACCGCCGAACTCCAGGGCGGTGTCACACGTGTTGGCGAGGTAGGCGAGGCAGCGGTCGACCTCGCGCCAGTGCTGGTCGCTCCTCACCGTGAGGCCACTCCCCAGCTTGCTGCAGGCGAAGGTGACGTCCGGCCTCGTCGTTGTCGCCGCGAACTGCAGCGAGCCGACCTTCTGCCGGTACTCCTCCTCCTGGCGTTCCTGCGCCTCCTCGTCGTCAAAGGTGAGATCGGCGTATGCGTCGACCGAGACCGGCGTCTACTGGGTGCGCCCGGTCTGCTCCTCGTCGAAGAAGCGCCTACGCAGCTTGTCGGCATAGCCCTGCTGGTGCAGCCACAGCTTCCCCGCCGACCTGTCACGCACGATCTCCAGCCCGAGGTACTTCTGCACCGGTGAGATCTCACGCAGCTTGAAGGCGGTTTCCAGCAGCTCCTTCAGCTCCTCCAGCATCGCGGCGCTGCTGCTGGCGGCGAGCAGGTCGTCGACGTAGACCAGCACCCAGCAGGCCACTCCGTCGTCGCCGACCTTGAAGTACAGAGCCTCGTCGACCTGGCTCTTCTTCCACCCGGCGCCGACCAGCACATCGTTGAGAGCCAAGTACCACAGCAGCGGCGACTGCTTTAGCCCGTACAGGCTCTTCAGCAGCTTGCACACCCGGCCGGTTCCGTCGTTGAAGTAGTCCGGCTGGGACATGTACAGCACCCGGTCGAGCTTGCTCTGCAGGAAGGCGTTCTTCATGTTGAGCTGCATCAGGTTGAGGTTGAGGACGGCGACGATGCTGAGGAAGATCCTCAGCGTGACGTAGCTGCCCACCGGCGCGAACGTCTCGTCGTAGTCGGCGCCATACACCTGCGTGAAGCCCTTCACGACCAGCCTCGCCTTCTCTCGCTCGACGGTGTCGTTGATGTGGTACTTGGCCCCACCTGGCCTTCGGCTTCAGCTTCCCACCACGCTGCTGCTCAGGGACCAGGAACTGCGCCATGCAGCCCCACACCCGCGCCAGCGACAAGTCGGGCTTCTTCCCGGTGAGCAGCTGGTGCGGCGTCGTCCCCAGCGGCAGCGTCGACCTCTCAAGGCAGTTGCGGACCCAGACGGCCTGCCGCAGAGCGAGGTGCCACCGGTGGTGCTGCACGCCCATGTGCAGCAGCATCGTCCGCACCGACTCCACCACCGTCCGCATCTCCCGCTCTGCCATGCCGTTTTGCTGCGGCGTGTAGGGGCAGGTCAGGTCGTGAACGATCCCCTTGCCGTTCACGAAGTCGGTGAACTGGTTCCCGAGGAACTCCCCTCCCCGGTCAGAGCGCAGCATCAACACCGACTTCTTCGTCTGCCGCTCAGCCACCGCCAGCCACTGCACGAACTCCTGCAATGCATCCGACTTCTTGGCGACCGGCCGCACCCACACGTAGCGGGTCTTGCGGTCCTTCAGCAGCAAGAAATACATGCTGCCATCCTTGGCAACCACCCGGAATGGCCCGCACAGGTCGATGTGAACGACATGCGGAGATAACTAGTACAACGGGAGCTAGACTACGGGCTAGGCACGGGTGCTCGTGTGATATTTGCGTTTGTTCGTTCCTTAGTCGTTTACTCGTGCTTGCACTACTTGTTGGTTCACGAGGGAATTTGGCAAGAGTTCCACTAGCAAAAGTTCACAACAATGGTTGATACAACATTGGCAACACAGACTACATCAGAGCTAGCTAGGCTGCTGGTCGACCTCCAGCGCAGCATAGCTCGCACCGCTCCAGCGTTGCAGAGTAGCGGTTTGCCAACGTTGCAAGTCCATGGTGTGCCAACGCTGCAGCAAGTCGGCTGCACAGCGTTGCACCCGCAGGACAACGGTGCACTTGCTTCGCGGGTGCGTGCAGCTGGTTGGTGCACCACTCCTTGTCACGTGCACAGCGCAGACGCCCAGGTCGAGTCCACGCCAGCAACTGCGCCTACCAGCCACGTCGACCTCGGGATACCACTTTCGAAGTCGACCTAGCAGAAGCCTCCCTGGCGACCTTCGCACACGTCGCCCAGGTATCCAGGTTGACCGGGCAACCACGCCTGGTCGCCCAGCTCAGTTGGTCGCCGGCTACACCTGACCGGCGTCCCTAGAAGAGGTGTCCCAGCACCCAGGTCGGCGTCCTGACGCCTAGGTCGGCGTCCAGGCACCCAGGGCGCCGTCCAGACGCCCCAGGTCGGCGTCCAGGCGCCCAGGACGCCGTCCAGACGCCTAGGTCGGCGTCCAGCTTCCCATGGCGCCGTCCAGGCGCCCAAGTTGGCGTCCAGGCTCCTAGGACGCCGTCCAGGCGCCCAGGACGGCGTCCTCCTGTTCGGCGTCCTCCAGCCAGGCGCCCTCCAGCTCGGCGCCCTCCTGCTAGGCGCCCTTCAGCCAGGCGCCCTTCAGCTCGGCGCCCGCCACTGCAGCTGATAGGCTGTGCTCCCCGCACATCCGACAACGAAGTCGGCTCCGCCCAAGTGAGGACGGGGCGAACCACAACTCCCGTTGACACTCCCCTGCCGCGTTCACGCTTGGGCCCCGAGCCCACACGGCAGCACCACTCGGAGAATAGCCCGTCGGGGTGCACACAACACACAGCACGCCGGTCACCGCACCAGCCATGCAAGAGGGCATGGCACCTACTGCTGCACGTCGTTGTCACCGTCGCCCACGTCGGCCAGGCGCATTTGGCCGATTGCAACGGAGCACCGGTTGAAGGCCGGATAGTGCAGCGCATTCGTGAGGAAGTCGGCCGGCTGCTCGGTGGTCGGGATGTACCTCAGCGAGAACTTCCCGCGCCTCACCATGTGCTGCAGCCAGGCCTGTCGCCGCTCCATGTGCTTGAGGTTGCCCGTCAACCCCATGCCCTCGGCGACCGTGATGACCGACTTGTTGTCCACTCGCAGGACAGTCGGCTTCCCGGCGTCCAGCTGCCGGAACTCCGCGAGGAGGAAGCGAAGGCGGCGTCCCTCCTTGCCAGCTTCGGTGGCCGCCACATACTCCGACTCGGTCGACGACAAAGTCGCGCACTTGATGCGCTGGCTCGACCAGGAGACTACGGCCCATCCGTAGACGAACACGTAGCCGCCTGTGCTCGTCCGACTCTGCTTGTCACCGGCGTCGTCGGCGTCCACGTAGCCGACCAGCTCCAGCGACTCTGGCCCACCGCCGAACTCCAGGGCGGTGTCACGCGTGTTGGCGAGGTAAACGAGGCAGCGGTCGACCTCGCGCCAGTGCTGGTCGCTCCTCACCGTGAGGCCGCTCCCCAGCTTGCTGCAGGCGAAGGCGATGTCTGGCCTCGTCGTCGTCGCCGCGAACTGCAGCGAGCCGACCTTCTGCCGGTACTCCTCCTCCTGGCGTTCCTGCGCCTCCTCGTCGTCGAAGGTGAGCTCGGCGTAGGCGTCGACCGAGACCGGCGTCTTTGGAGTGCGCCCGGTCTGTTCCTCGTCGATGAACCGCCTGCGCAGCTTGTCGGCGTAGCCCTGCTGGTGCAGCCACAGCTTCCTCGCCGGCCTGTCGCGCACGATCTCCAGCCCGAGGTACTTCTGCACCGGCGAGATCTCGCGCAGCTCGAAGGCGGCCTCCAGCAGCTCCTTCAGCATCGCGGGGCTGCTGCTGGCGGCGAGCAGGTCGTCGACGTAGACCAGCACCCAGCAGGCCACACCATCGGCGCCGACCTGGAAGTACAACGCCTCGTCGACCTGGCTCTTCCTCCAGCAGGCGCCCATCAGTACGGCGTCGAGTGCCCTGTACCACAGCAGCGGCGACTGCTTCAGCCCGTACAGGCTCTTCAGCAGCTTGCACACCCGGCCGGTCCCGTCGTTGAAGTGGTCCGGCTGGTACATGTAAAGCACCCGGTCAAGCTTGCTTTGCAGGAAGGCGTTCTTCATGTTGAGCTGCATCAGGTTGAGGTTGAGGACGGCGACGATGCTGAGGAAGATCCTCAGCGTGACGTAGCTGCTCACCGGCGCCTACGTCTCGTCGTAGTCGGCGCCATACACCTGTGTGAAGCCCTTCACGACCAGCCTCGCCTTCTCGCGCTCAACGGTGTCGTCGATGCGTTACTTCGTCGTCAGCACCCACCGGTTTTTCATGATGTTCACTCCCGGCGGGCGTTCGACCAGCTCCCACGTGCCCATGTTGATGAGGCTGCGGATCTCCTCCTCCATGGCGGCCTTCACCGCCGGGCCCTTCCAGCTCGCCAACGCCTCCTTCACCGTCATAGTCGAGATATCCCAACGGTGCTCGGGGTCGACATGCATGTCGGGGTCGAGCTCCGGAAACTCCTCACCCTCCTCGGCGTCGTCGTACAGCAGGTCATCATCGTCCACGTCGTACATCGTGGTGAAGGCAGCGGGGACGAAGAAGTCCGGCGGCCTCCGAAGTCGGCCTGTACGCCGTGGTCCCGGCTGAACC
The DNA here is from genome assembly GCA_947471745.1 of Closterium sp. Naga37s-1. Taxonomy (NCBI): domain Eukaryota; kingdom Viridiplantae; phylum Streptophyta; class Zygnematophyceae; order Desmidiales; family Closteriaceae; genus Closterium; species Closterium sp. Naga37s-1. The sequence continues at coordinate 1,559,483 of CANJKZ010000248.1, read as the reverse complement.
TCCTCGGCGTCCCCTCCATCGTCACCGGTGTCGCTGTCCTCTGCGTCCTGCTGCACCTTAGTCGGCGTCCCAGCCGACTTCTCCCCTGTGGTCGGCTCCCCTGCCGACTGCCCGGTCGCCGACTGCTCCTTGGTCGGCGTCGCTGCCGCCTGCTCCCCTGGCGTCTGCTGTTCTGCAGGTGCCTCCTTCGCCGGCTTCACCAAAGTCGGCTGCACCACCTGCTGCCTCCTGGTCGGCATCAGCTTCGCTCCCACGCCGACTTATACAGCATCACGTCGGCCACGGGCGATGCTTGGGGCCGGCGCCACAGGTGACGCCCCACTTCTCCCCTCATCGCCGGAGGCCGACGTCGGGGTCAGCCCATGCAAGTCGGCAACAAGGGGAGGGGAAGGTGAAGGGCAGGGAGTGGGGACGTCCGCGGCGTCCTCACCAGCAAGCTCACCGACCTCGGCGAGCAGAGGCAGCGTCGCCGTCGATGTGTCCGTTGGCGGGTGTGCCGGCGTTCGCCCCGACGCCGGCCCATCCTCCGACTTCCACACCTCTAACGACATGCTCTCATAGAACACCACGTCCGACGTGGTGACCACCCGGTTATCGGCGATGTCGAGGAGTTCCCAGCCATTGCTCTCCTCAGACACGCCGAGATGAAGGCCCCACCTGGCCTTCGGCTTCAGCTTCCCACCACGCTGCTGCTCGGGGACCAAGAACTGCGCCATGCAGCCCCACACCCGTGCCAGTGACAAGTCGGGTTTCTTCCCGGTGAGAAGCTGGTGCGGCGTCGTCCCCGGCGGCAGCGTCGACCTCTCAAGGCAGTTGCGGACCCAGACGGCCTGCCGCAGAGCGAGGTGCCACCAGTGGTGCTGCACGCCCATGTGCAGCAGCATCGTCCGCACCGACTCCACCACCGTCCGCATCTCCCGCTCCGCCATGCCGTTCTGTTGTGGGGTGTACGGAAAGGTCAGGTCGTGGACGATCCCCTTGCCGTTCACGAAGTCGGTGAACTGCTTCCCGAGGAACTCCCCTCCCCGGTCAGAGTGCAGCATCAACACCGACCTCTTCGTCTGCCTCTCAGCCACCGCCAGCCACTGCACGAACTCCTGCAACGCATCCGACTTCTTGGCGACCGGCCTCACCCACACGTAGCGGGTCTTGCGGTCTTTCAGCAGCAAGAAGTACAGGCTGCCGTCCTTAGCAGCCACGCGGAACGGCCCGCACAGGTCGATGTGCACGACGGCCAGCACGTCGTCGGCGTCGGAGCCTTTGTCGGGGAAGGTGTGTCGCGCCAGCTTCCCGCCTACGCACGAAACACACGGTGAGTCGGCGCCAGACGCCGACTTGAGGTCCAGCCCAGTGGCGACCTCGTGCTTCGCCGAGCTCCGTATGGTGTCCATGCCGACGTGTGCAAGCCTCGCGTGCAGCCTGTCCGGCGTTGCCTTCGTCGCCGAGACGATCGCCCGCAAGGCCACGACCTCCGTGGTGGGCGTTGTCGGCTTGGCCGAGCAGGGACGCAGGTCGGTGCAGAGGACACGACCGGTGTACGTTGCCCGGCCGAGCACCTCTCCCGCCGCCGAGACGAGCAACATCCCGTCGCCGTCCTCCTGCAGCTTCACACCAGTCTCCTTCAGCTGCCCGGCCGAGAGGAGGTTCGCTCGCACACCCGGGACGTAGAGCACGTCGGGGATGAGCACCTGCTTCCCGGCCTCCCCTTGCAGAGCGACAGTGCCGCGGCCCTGAACGTCTTGCAGCGCCCCATTGAAGCCGCGCACGTGTTTCACGTCGCTGCTCGGCTTCAAGTTGACGAAGGCCTCCTTCGTCCCCATCAGGTGGTGCAAGCAGCCGCTGTCGAGCAGGACCACCTCCGGGTTCGTCTGCACAGCTGCTGCCACCGCCTGGAAGTCCTCACCGGCCTCCGGCGCCAGCGAGACGGTCAGCTCCACGACGCCGACCAGCGAGCACGACGCCTCCTTGTCGTCTCGCCCTTTGCCGTCAGCAGAAGAGTCGGCGTCCTTCACCGAGGTCGACTTGGTCGACTGCTTCTCCTTGCGCGGCTTGTTTCCACCTCGACGAGGACGATGGCCGTCAGACCTCCCGCGGCCTCCCTTGGCGTCGTCGTCGTCGGAGTCACTGCGGTCGGGGCACTCGAAGGAGAGGTGGTCGGGGTCGCCGCACAACCAGCATTCCCGGCGTCGACCTCCTCCTCCACGACCGCTATCCTTGGCCGAGTTCTTCTTGTCGGCGTCCTTGCTCGGCTTCCAGCCACGGCTACCGCCGCCGCCAGACTGCCCACGCTGCCCCGGTCGACCTCCTTGCCTCGCCGGGGTGACGAAGTTCGCCTGCGCCAAGAGCTCCTGGGACCGCTCAGCCTCCTGCATCGCCTCGTCCTGCAGGATGTACGAGGTCAAGTTGTCCTCGTTGAGTGTCGCCCTCGTGCTCGGCGCCATTGACAGCCGCTTCAGGAGGTTGTAGCTGCTCGTGAGTCCCTGCATGACATGCGTGATGTACGACGCCGTCGAGTACTGTGCGCCGGCCATCCTTATGGTGGCGAGAATTCGCCGGGCTCGGTTGCAGTAGTCGGTAGCAGTCTCCTCGTCGCCCATACGCGGGTGCGTCAGCTGCCCCTCAAGCTGGGCGATGAACAAGTCGTCGGTGACCTGGTACGTCGACTCGATGAAGTGCCACGCCAGGTGGCCGGCGTCGAGGTACTCCCGGCAGCACTTCAAGGCGATCTGCACGCCCAGCGAGCAGCACCGCGAGATGACCGTGAAGGTCAACAGCTGCACGGCGCGGAACTCCGCTCGTAAGTCGGCGTGGTGCTCCTCCGGCGTCGCCACAGTCCCTCGAGCGAAGCCAATCAGCCCGGCCATCTCCAGCTGGGGCTCGATGGCTTCCTTCCAGGTGAGTATGTCCGGTCGACCTACGAGCGGCGGGGTGACCAAGATCCTGTCCGGCGTAAACTTGAAGTAGCCGTAACTTGGTGCAATCCCGCCCGCCGTCACCTGGGTCGCCGACATCGGCGACAATCCGCTACGACGCCGCCCTGCAAGGAGCCTGCAGCCGCCGACGACTGCATCCCTCGCGCCTGAACGCCGCCGGCTTCACCGGCGAGTATCACACCTCGTTGCCTCGACGTGCCTCCCGCACTGCTGCCGACCTGGCCTCCACCGGCGTTGACGCCCACGTCGACGCCGCCGTCGTTGTTCACCGGTCGAGGAGAGGCTAGTCGAGTGCTCCGCCGCCCACACGGAGCGGAGTCCTGCCTCGACGACTGCCCAGGGTATCCCACCGTACTCCTGGGCCTCATGGCGCCTCCTCGCATCCTCCAGCTGTGCCTCCAGGGTATCCATCACCTCGGCGTCACCTACGCGCATGCTAGTGACTGCACGGCTGCCGGCCTACGAACACAGTTGGTGCAAAGTCAGCTAGACTGAACTACGTCGCGGTGCCGTCCACGCTCACCGCACCATGCGGAGATAACTAGTACAACGGGAGCTAGACTACGGGCTAGGCACGGGTGCTTGTGTGATATTTGCGTTTGTTCGTTCCTTAGTCGTTTACTCGTGCTTGCACTACTTGCTGGTTCACGGGGGAATTTGGCAAGAGTTCCACTAGCAAAAGTTCACAACAATGGTTGATACAACATTGGCAACACAGACTACATCAGAGCTAGCTAGGCTGCTGGTCGACCTCCAGCGCAGCATAGCTCGCACCGCTCCAGCGTTGCAGAGTAGCGGTTTGCCAACGTTGCAAGTCCATGGTGTGCCAACGCTGCAGCAAGTCGGCTGCACAGCGTTGCACCCGCAGGACAACGGTGCACTTGCTTCGCAGGTGCGTGCAGCTGGTTGGTGCACCACTCCTTGTCACGTGCACAGCGCAGACGCCCAGGTCGAGTCCACGCCAGCGACTGCGCCTACCAGCCACGTCGACCTCGGGATACCACTTCCGAAGTCGACCTCGCAGAAGCCTCCCCGGCGACCTTCGCACACGTCGCCCAGGTATCCAGGTTGACCGGGCAACCACGCCTGGTCGCCCAGCTAAGTTGGTCGCCGGCTACACCTGACTGGCGTCCCTAGAAGAGGTGTCCCAGCACCCTGGTCGGCGTCCTGACGCCTAGGTCGGCGTCCAGGTGCTCAGGACACCGTGCAGACGCCCTGGACGGCGTCCAGGCACCCAGGGCGCCGTCCAGACGCCCCAGGTCGGCGTCTAGGCGCCCAGGACGCCGTCCAGACGCCTAGGTCGGCGTCCAGCCTCCCAGGACGCCGTCCAGGCACCCAGGTCAGCGTCCAGGCTCCTAGGACGCCGTCCAGACGCCCAGGACGGCGTCCTCCTGTTCGGCGTCCTCCTGCCAGGCGCCCTCCAGCTCGGCGCCCTCCTGCTAGGCGCCCTCCAGCCAGGCGCCCTCCAGCTCGGCGCCCGCCACTGCAGCTGATCGGCTGCGCTCCCCGCACGCCCGACAACGAAGTCGGCTCCACCCAAGCGAGGACGGGGCCAACCACAACTCCCGTTGACAGCTACCTTCGACTCGAGACAAGGGGAGCAGCGGTTGGCGACACTGATTTCGAAGAAGGAGAAATCACGCAACCGGAAGATCGCCGCCCGGATATCATGCCAACGCCTCTAGAAGCATCACTGGAACAGTCGACACAATCACCATCGGCGACACCAGCGGCACGCTTCATGGAGCACGACTCGAGACGCATCACATGGCAGCAGTTCAAGTCCTCCTGCCAGAAGAACCTGCGGAAGAAGTGGGAAAGGAGACCGCAAAGAAAACTTTAGCACGAGAGAAAGAGCTCTACACACGCACGAAAGGATACCGCGCCGACCCCGACATCTGGCACCAACGATTCGGGCACCCATCAATCGATGTGCTCAACAACTGCATCAACGCAAAGGTATTTGCGGAAGACGCACTGTTGCTGCTGGATGGAAAGCTGTTGAAGCCAAGAACCGACTTACCCAATTGCACCGACTGCCCGACAGCTGCGCTGCGTCACACCCCCCTCGCCAAAAACATACATGGAGCCGAGCGATACAAACCACTCGACCAGGTCTACAGCGACGTTTTGGTGCTCACAGCAAAGGGGCTAGGAGGGGAGCATCATCGACGCCGTCACGCGCTTTGTCTGGGCTGTGAACGTCAGCAACCGCTACCTCGCCTACTGCAGTTTCTATCTGTGGCTCAACATGGCGGAGACCCGGAGCGAAGGCAAGAAGCTGAAGGCCTTCCAAACCGACGGAACATTGGAGTACTAGACAGAGGACTTCAAAACCCACTGTGCAGAAAGGGGAATCCAGAGAATGATTTCTCTCCCCTACGCTCACGAGCAACAGGGACTGGCGGAGCAAACCAATAGGAGCCTCGCGACAAAGATGCGAGCTCTCATGAAGCAGTCAGCTGTGCCAACCAAAATTTGGCCCTTCGCGATGGCGCATGCAGTCCGTCTGCACAACATGCTTTCTTCGAAAGCCCTTCCCAACAATACCTCACCATTCAAGGAGTGGACCGGGAGAAATCCAGACACACGCATGCTTCGGGTCTTCGGGTGCATGGTACAGTACCGTCCCCACAATGCCCGAACCGGAAAATTTGAAGACCGTGCCCGTTGGAGCATTCACCTCGGAATCGAATCAGAGTACCACGCTTGGACCATCCTCGACTTCGCCACCCACCAAGTCACGCGTTCACGTGATTGCATCTTCTACGAAAGGCTGACCCTTCCACTGTACCGACAACAACGCAATGCAAGCAACGCACCGGACCACAATTTCCAGGGGCAGCACAGCTACGCAAGCGATGAGGACGAGGTTGACGTGGCAGGACAACAGCCAGAGGAAACAACTGCAGAAGAATTACCCTTCGTCCCCGTTGACTTCGGCACCGCGCATTTCTTCCCAACCGATCCCGATCAACACGAAGCAGTACAGGCACAACATGATTACGCAAGTGCAGAAATGCACTCACCGATGGACGAAGATCCCAACCGCAACTCCTCCCGCGACACCATTCGCGACATCCCTGGCGACGATGACAACTTGGTCAAAGTTACCAACGCAACTCAGTCCAGCCTCACCGGACTTCGCATCCTGGGCCTCGCCGTCTCCATCCGCGGTAATCGGCAACTGGTTGAGCCCACTACCGTTCGCCAGGCTCTGAGCGGACCCGATGTTGAGAAGTGGAGAGCAGCCATGGCCGCAGAAGTTGTTGCCCTCCAAAGGCGCGGCACCTCGAAGGTATTACCACGACGACACGCAAAGGGGAGGAAAATCCTCATAGGAAAACGGGTGTTCCGCATCAAGACACTCGTGGACGGGTCAATCGAGAAGTACAAAGCACGCTGGGTGGTCCGGGGTTTCGAGCAGACACACAACATCGACACGACCAAACCTTCGCGCCGGCCGGACGATACACGTCTGTACGAATCCTAATCTGCATCGCCGCCGTGAAGCAGCGCCCATTGCGCAAGTTCGACGTGTCAAACGCGTTCCTCTAAGCAATCGTTGACGCTATAATCTACGTCAAGCAGCCGTACGCCTTCGAGGAGAACGACGACGCCGTGTAACTTCTACAAAAGTCTCTGTACGGCATCAAACAGGCACCGCGACTGTGGCAGCAGTACCTCCACACGGTCCTCATCGAACTCGGATTTCAGCAGCTGCCACATGACAAGGGATGTATCGGCTCGAGTCTCGCGGGAGCTTCATTCTGCTCGTGGCCTACGTGGACGATCTAGTTTACACCGGAGACAACACGGAGCTCCTTGATCGCTTCGAACGCGACATCAAGGAGAAGCTGGAGGTGACCGTCGATCACAACGTCACCCAATTCCTCGGCCTCAATGTCACCCAGACAGCCGACACGATCCACATGTCCGCCGCGAAATACGCCGAGACACTCGCTATGAAGTTCGGCATCGCTCCCATCGGCATCACAACCCCCTTCCACATCCCTCCTCCTAACCACGAGCCCGACACCACCCCACTTTCCACTGCCGATCATCGCCTCTATCAACAGCAGCTCGGGTGCCTGCTCTTCGTCGCCGTCACATGCCGCACGGACTTGTCGTATTTGCGAGTGTTGCACGCGAGGGATGCACGCGAGGGGTGCATGCGAGGGGTGCACGCGAGGGGTGCACGCGAGGGTTGCACGCGAGGGGTGCACGCGAGGGTTGCACACGAGGGTTGCATGCGAGGGGTGCACGCGAGGGGTGCACACGAGGGGTGCACGCGAGGGGTGCACGCGAGGGGTGCACGCGAGGGGTGCACGCGAGGGGTGCACGCGAGGGGTGCACGCGAGGGGTGCACGCGAGGGGTGCACGCGAGGGGTGCACGCGAGGGGTGCACGCGAGGGTTGCACGCGAGGGGTGCACGCGAGGGTTGCACGCGAGGGGTGCACGCGAGGGGTGCACGCGAGGGGTGCACGCGAGGGGTGCACGCGAGGGGTGCACGCGAGGGGTGCACGCGAGGGGTGCACGCGAGGGGTGCACGCGAGGGGTGCACGCGAGGGGTGCACGCGAGGGGTGCACGCGAGGGGTGCACGCGAGGGGTGCACGCGAGGGGTGCACGCGAGGGTTGCACGCGAGGGTTGCACGCGAGGGGTGCACGCGAGGGGTGCACGCGAGGGGTGCACGCGAGGGGTGCACGCGAGGGGTGCACGCGAGGGGTGCACGCGAGGGGTGCACGCGAGGGGTGCACGCGAGGGGTGCACGCGAGGGGTGCACGCGAGGGGTGCACGCGAGGGGTGCACGCGAGGGTTGCACGCGAGGGTTGCACGCGAGGGGTGCAGGCGAGGGGTGCAGGCGAGGGGTGCACGCGAGGGGTGCACGCGAGGGTTGCACGCGAGGGATGCACGCGAGGGGTGCACGCGAGGGGTGCACGCGAGGGTTGCACGCGAGGGTTGCACGCGAGGGTTGCACGCGAGGGTTGCACGCGAGGGTTGCACGCGAGGGGTGCACGCGAGGGGTGCACGCGAGGGGTGCACGCGAGGGGTGCACGCGAGGGGTGCACACGAGGGGTGCACGCGAGGGGTGCACGCGAGGGGTGCACGCGAGGGGTGCACGCGAGGGGTGCACGCGAGGGGTGCACGCGAGGGTTGCACGCGAGGGGTGCACGCGAGGGGTGCACGCGAGGGTTGCACGCGAGGGTTGCACGCGAGGGTTGCACGCGAGGGGTGCACGCGAGGGGTGCACGCGAGGGGTGCACGCGAGGGTTGCACGCGAGGGTTGCACGCGAGGGTTGCACGCGAGGGTTGCATGCGAGGGGTGCACGCGAGGGTTGCACGCGAGGGTTGCACGCTAGGGGTGCACGCGAGGGTTGCACGCGAGGGGTGCACGCGAGGGGTGCACACGAGGGGTGCACGCGAGGGGTGCACGCGAGGGGTGCACACGAGGGTTGCACGCGAGGGGTGCACGCGAGGGGTGCACGCGAGGGTTGCATGCGAGGGTTGCAATCTGAAAATTATTCAACTACCAAACCCCCACCTCCCAACCCACCCCCCTCCCCCCCCTCTTCCCCCAGATTACCAGCCGGGCGGGGCCCTCCCCATCGCCCCATCTGTCATCCCCATCACATCGGGCGACAAGGTGTACACACACACGGGCGCACACGACTACCCTTTCAATCCCTTCCTCCCCTCCCCCCTCTTCCTCTCCCCCCAGATTACCAGCCGGGCGGTGCCCTCCCCATCGCGCCGTCCGCCATCCCCATCACATCGGGCGACAAGGTGTACATGCACACAGCGCGCACGACTACCCTTTCATTCCTGCGCCCCTTCCTCTTCCCCTCCCCCTTCCCCCTTCCCCATTCCCCCTTCCCCCTTCCCCCTTTCCCTCTTCCCACAGACTACCAGCCAGGCGGCGCCCTTCCTATCGCCCCATCCGCCATCCCCATCACATCGGGCGACAAGGTCTACACGCACACGGGCGCGCACGACTACCCCACCCCGCGCGCCATGTTTGAAGCAGAAATCCGCGCGGCGGTGCAGCAGTTCCGAGTGGCGGCCCGGAATGCCATGGAAGCAGGGTTCGATGGCGTGGAGTTGCATGGAGCTAATGGGTACCTTATTGAACAGTTCCTCAAGGTGGGTCGAGGGTTCTGGGGCAGTGCAGTGCGGTGCACACGACTACCCCACCCCGCGCGCCATGTCTGAAGCAGACATCCGCGCGGCTGTCCAGCAGTTCCGCGTGGCGGCGCGCAACGCCATGGAAGCAGGGTTCGATGGCGTGGAGTTGCATGGAGCTAATGGGTACCTTATCGAGCAGTTTCTCAAGGTACAGAGGGGGTTGTGGGGCCGTGAAGTGCAGTGCAGTGCAGTGCAGTGCAGTGCAGTGCAATGTGGTGCAATGCGTTGCCCTGGCATGGGTGTCGTGCAGCAGTTCCGAGTGGCGGCACGCAAGGCCATGGAGGCGGGGTTCGACGGAGTCGAGCTGCAGGGCGCTAATGGGTACCTTATTGAGCAGCTCTTCAAGGTACAGTGCGGTGCAGTGCGGTGCAGTGCGTTCCCATGGCATGGGCTGTAAGCTGCAGTTCCGAGTGGCGGCGCGCAACGCCATGAAGGCGGGGTTTGATTGACGGCGTGGAGTTGCATGCATGGGGCGAATGGGTACCTCATAGAGCAGTTCCTCTCAATGTACAGTGGTGGTTGTGGGGCCGTGCATGTGCAGTGCAGTGCAATATGGTGCAATGCGTTGCCCTGGCATCGGTGTCGTGCAGCAGTTCCGCTCGGCGGCGTGGAGTTGCATGCACGGGACGAACGGGTACCTCTTAGAGCAGTTCCTCAAGGTATAGAGGGGCCTTGTGGTGGAAGGGAGGGTGCTTGTGCGTGCAATGCAGTGCAATGCATGGGCTGTAGGCTGCAGTGTAGCAGTTGCGCGTTGGCGGCGTGCCGATTTCTTCTGCCATGGCATGGAGGCCTGATTTCCCCCTCCTCCCTCTTCCCTTTCCCCCTAACAGGACAGCAGCAACAAGCGCACGGACCGGTACGGTGGATCCATCCCCAACCGCGCTAGCCAGCTCGCCCAGTACCTGCGCCGACCTGAAGGGGAGCACATGGCGGGCCTGCGACGCGCCCTACAGTACTTCATCTCCAAGCCTATTCGGTTTCTACTGAATTGCTTTCTACCGAGTTCGGGAAGGTTCTGTTCGGGACGCTTCGCGACCCTCAGAACATTCGCGTAAAACAAAAACAGAAAACAATCATCCCCATGAACTTTGGCAGGGTTGTCGGAAAACGACACCCATATTTGTTGGAGAACATTCCAGAACAGCCCGCAAAAGAAAGGCCTCTTCCTCCCATGATCCCATCCCAACCGAGAATATTCCAAACAAGATTCCAGAATCCAGATACACCTTTCTTGATGCCTTCCGCAATATATCAAGAAAGGTACTATCATAGTACACACGATGCCCATTTCACTCACGCCATCTTTTTCGACACCGGGGGAGTGAAGCGTGCATCTTAGTCGCGAGCGTTTCGTCAGGTTCGCCACGGGCAGAAAATGGACTGTAAACAACATCAATGTTACGTAGATATTTTTTCGGCTACAGTTCTGGGTGGCTCCGTTTGTTGTACATCGGAACTCAGGGGTGCAATTGGGAGGTCGGAGTTTCCCAACCACTCGTTGTCAGATTTCCGAATCTTCCCGAGCCGCGAGGGCTTGTACATGGCGGGCGTTTACCCGTCATCAAACGTGAAAGGGACGGCGTCGCATTTGGGAGGATCATATGTCTGCGATTCGACTGAGCATCATGTGTAGTTCCTGCACTTTAAATTCGCTTAAATAGTATTTTCCGTGCTTTCCGTACGCGTCGACCAGCAGCGGAACAGCTCTCCGCCGCCAGCCCGTTCCGGGAGCCCAGGGGCCCCTTCTGGTCTACCTAGTAATATCGAATCTTCACCAGCACGCCGCGCCGCGCTCCGGAGGCCTCCTAGTCGGTCGGTCATGGCTGCCACGTCGTGCGCGTCGCGAGTCGTCATCGCGGGAGATCGCGGTCTCGCGAGCCGCGTTCCGCTTCGTCCTCCTCGCGTCGTCGCGTCGCGCTGTTCGTCCAGATTTGGCGCGCTGCGGAGTGGTTTGTGGGGAGGAGAGTGCAAGCAGGTGGGAATAACGGCATTGAGAGAAAGAACTTTGTACTTGAAGAGAACGGAGCAAAACACGTCACCGCACGCGAATGTACTTTTCTCCCAGTACATCCACTCGTCTTTGTCTTGGCACAAAAGGTACATTGGGAACGCGAGTGTATGCGTTGGGAACACATCACCATGATATTGATATATACCTACACCATGATGGTACCCATACACTATGACCGTAGTTCACGAATCGCGATCATGCCGCACGTCAGTGGTGATCAACTTAGATCCAGTCGTATCCTTTGGATTCGATTAAAATCCATCGTCCATTCGTACCCGTTTGAAACGCCGTCTCGGCAACCCTCATCTCGCTCCGCTGATTGACCGATCTCACCTTGTCACTGACCAGGCTCCCCCGATCTTCCCGCTCGTCCATTCCCCCAATCAGCAGCTAACCACCCCCATCTCCGCCTCTCCCCGCCGCCAAAGCGCCTTCTCCGCCTCCCCCCGCGCATCCGCGGACTCTCCGCCGACGGCCCCCGCCGCGTCCGCTTCCGCCGACACGATCCCGCTGCTCACGCCGTACCAGATGGGGCCGTTTTCCCTCTCGAACCGCGTCGTGTACGCGCCTTTGACGCGGTGCCGCGCGCTGGGCTTCGTTCCGCAACCCGCGGCGGCCACCTATTACGCGCAGCGCACGGTGCCGGGGCAGCTGCTGATTACGGAAGCCACGGCGGTTGCGCAGGAAGGAATCGGGTAAGTCGAGAGAGAGGCGCGCCGCGGGATTGCGAGGTGACTCTGACTGAGTCGGCTCAAAAGTCGCCTCGGTGCCACTGCTGTTGCCGCGGTGCCACCGCTGTTGCCGCGGTGCCACCGCTGTTGCGCCGGAGGCTGCTTCCGAGATCCGGTATTACGGAAGCCACCGCGGTTGCACCGGAGGGAATTGGGTAAGTTGGGAAAGTTTTTGAGGCGCCTCAAAAAGCACCTCAAAAGCGCGGCACGGTGCCCGGGCAGCTGCTGATCTCGGAAGCCACTGCTGTTGCGCCGAAAGGAATTGGGTAAGTCGGGAATGAGAGGCGCGGGAGAGAGGCGGGGGAATGCGAGGTGACTCTGAGTGAGACTCGAAAGTCGGCACGGTGCCCCGGCAGCTGCTGATCTCGGAAGCCACCGCGGTGGTGACGCGGGAGGGAATCGGGTAAGTGAGGAAAGAGGCGCGGGAGAGAGCGGGGGAACGCGAGGTGACGTGAGTCTGAGTCAGGCTCTTCACCCCTTCACCCCTTCACCCCTTCACCCCGTCACCCCGTCACCCCAGGTACCCGAACGTGCCGGGGATGTACTCGCGCGAGCAGGTGGAGGCATGGAAGCCGAAATATCTGAGGCGCCTCAAAGTCGGTCCGTGCCTCATCCCCCCCTCACCCCTTCACCTGCTCACCCCTTCACCGCTTCACCCCCGCACCATAGGTACCCGAACGTGCCGGGGATTTACTCGCGCGAGCAGGTGGAGGCATGGAAGCCGATCGTGAAGGCGGTGAAGGACAAGGGCGGCGTGTTCTTCTGCCAGATCTGGCACGGCGGCAGGGCGTCGCACCAGGGTGAGTAGCAAGGGGAAGGGAAGATGCGGGGGGGAGGGGGAGAGCCGTGTTGGTTGCTGAGGTGCGATGCCTTGGGCGCCATGTGCTGATCGTGAAGGCCGTGAATGCTTCTCAAGGGCGGCGTGTTCTCCTGCCAGATCTGGCACGGCGGCAGGGCGTCGCACCAGGGTGAGTAGCAAGGGGGGTTGCTTCTTTAGCAGGAAGCCGCTTGTGAGGGCCGTGAGGGGTTTTGGGGGATTCTCAAGGGTGGCGTGTGTTCTTCTGCCAGCTCTGCCACGGCGGCAGCGCGTGGCACCAGGGTGAGCAATAGGGGGGGGGATGCTAGTTGACCCCGCTGGGTTGCACTCTGCTGCGCGATGTGCCATGCGCCATGCGCCATGCGCCATGCGCCATGCAGCATGCAGCATGCACCGTGCATCAATCACCCGACCATCCAGGGTGAGCAATAGGGGGGGGGGGGGGGTGCGAGTTGACCCACTGGGTGCAGCATGAACCGTGCATCGCCAACCATCCATGTTGTTGTCATAGGCATCCATGTGCATCCGAGGGTTGCACGCAAGGGGTGCACGCGAGGGGTGCACGCGAGGGGTGCACGCGAGGGGTGCACGCGAGGGGTGCACGCGAGGGGTGCACGCGAGGGGTGCACGCGAGGGGTGCACGCGAGGGGTGCACGCGAGGGGTGCATGCGAGGGGTGCATGCGAGTGGTGCACGCGAGGGGTGCACGCGAGGGGTGCACGCGAGGGGTGCACGCGAGGGTTGCACGCGAGGGGTGCATGCGAGGGGTGCACGCGAGTGTTGCACGCGAGGGTTGCATGCGAGTGTTGCACGCGAGGGGTGCACGCGAGGGGTGCACGCGAGGGTTGCACGCGAGGGGTGCACGCGAGTGTTGCACGCGAGGGTTGCACGCGAGGGGTGCACGCGAGGGGTGCACGCGAGTGTTGCACGCGAGGGGTGCGCGCGAGGGTTGCATGCGAGGGTTGCATGCGAGGGGTGCACGCGAGGGGTGCATGCGAGGGTTGCATGCGAGGGGTGCACGCGAGGGGTGCACGCGAGGGGTGCACGCGAGGGGTGCGCGCGAGGGGTGCGCCCGAGGGGTGCCCGCGAGGGGTGCACGCGAGGGGTGCACGCGAGGGGTGCACGCGAGGGTTGCACGCGAGGGTTGCACGCGAGGGTTGCACGCGAGGGGTGCACGCGAGGGGTGCACGCGAGGGGTGCACGCGAGGGGTGCACGCGAGGGGTGCACGCGAGGGGTGCACGCGAGGGGTGCAGGCGAGTGGTGCAGGCGAGTGGTGCAGGCGAGTGTTGCACGCGAGGGGTGCACGCAAGGGGTGCACGCGAGGGTTGCACGCGAGGGTTGCACGCGAGGGTTGCACGCGAGGGTTGCACGCGAGGGTTGCACGCGAGGGTTGCACGCGAGGGTTGCACGCGAGGGGTGCACGCGAGGGGTGCACGCGAGGGGTGCACGCGAGGGGTGCACGCGAGGGGTGCACGCGAGGGGTGCACGCGAGGGGTGCACGCGAGGGGTGCACGCGAGGGGTGCACGCGAGGGGTGCACGCGAGGGGTGCACGCGAGGGGTGCACGCGAGGGGTGCACGCGAGGGGTGCACGCGAGGGGTGCACGCGAGGGGTGCACGCGAGGGTTGCACGCGAGGGGTGCACGCGAGGGGTGCACGCGAGGGGTGCACGCGAGGGGTGCACGCGAGGGGTGCACGCGAGGGGTGCACGCAAGGGGTGCACGCGAGGGGTGCACGCTAGGGGTGCACGCGAGGGGTGCACGCGAGGGGTGCACGCGAGGGGTGCACGCGAGGGGTGCACGCGAGGGGTGCACGCGAGGGGTGCACGCGAGGGGTGCACGCGAGGGGTGCACGCGAGGGGTGCACGCGAGGGGTGCACGCGAGGGGTGCACGCGAGGGTTGCACGCGAGGGTTGCACGCGAGGGTTGCACGCGAGGGTTGCACGCGAGGGTTGCACGCGAGGGTTGCACGCGAGGGGTGCACGCGAGTGTTGCACGCGAGTGTTGCACGCGAGGGGTGCACGCGAGGGTTGCACGCGAGGGTTGCACGCGAGGGTTGCACGCGAGGGTTGCACACGAGGGGTGCACGCGAGGGGTGCACGCGAGGGGTGCACGCGAGGGTTGCACGCGAGGGGTGCACGCGAGGGGTGCACGCGAGGGGTGCACGCGAGGGGTGCACGCGAGGGTTGCACGCGAGGGTTGCACGCGAGGGTTGCACGCGAGGGTTGCACGCGAGGGGTGCACGCGAGGGGTGCACGCGAGGGGTGCACGCGAGGGGTGCACGCGAGGGGTGCACGCGAGGGGTGCACGCGAGTGTTGCACGCGAGGGGTGCACGCGAGGGTTGCACGCGAGGGGTGCACGCGAGGGTTGCACGCGAGGGGTGCACGCGAGGGGTGCACGCGAGGGGTGCACGCGAGGGTTGCACGCGAGGGTTGCACGCGAGGGGTGCACGCGAGGGGTGCACGCGAGGGGTGCACGCGAGGGGTGCACGCGAGGGGTGCACGCGAGGGGTGCACGCGAGGGGTGCACGCGAGGGGTGCACGCGAGGGGTGCACGCGAGGGGTGCACGCTAGGGGTGCACGCGAGGGGTGCACGCGAGGGGTGCACGCGAGGGGTGCACGCGAGGGTTGCACGCGAGGGTTGCACGCGAGGGTTGCACGCGAGGGTTGCACGCGAGGGGTGCACGCGAGGGGTGCATGCGAGGGGTGCATGCGAGGGGTGCATGCGAGGGTTGCATGCTACCAACTCCCCCCCCCCCCCCCCTCTCCCCCCAGATTACCAGCCGGAAGGCGCCCTCCCCATCGCGCCGTCCGCCATCCCCATCACATCGGGCGACAAAGTCTACACACACACGGGCGCGCACGACTACCCCACTCCGCGCTCCATGTCAGAAGCAGACATCCGTGCGGCCCCATTCGCCCTTCGTCCCTCTCACTCTCTCTGTCCCTCCCTCGTTCTGTCCCTCTCCCTCTCTCGCTCTCTCCCCCCATCCCTCCCTCCCCCTTCCCCCCCACAGACTACCAACCAGGCGGCGCCCTCCCCATCGCACCGTCCGCCATCCCCATCACATCGGGCGACAAGGTGTACACACACACGGGCGCGCACGACTACCCCACTCCGCGCGCCATGTCTGAGGCGGATATTCGCGCAGCTGTCCAGCAGTTCCGCGTGGCGGCGCGCAACGCCATGGAAGCGGGGTTCGACGGCGTGGAATTGCATGGAGCTAACGGGTACCTCATTGAACAGTTCCTCAAGGTGGGTCGAGGGTTCTGGGGCAGTGCAGTGCAGTGCGGTGCAGTGCGGTGCACACGACTACCCCACCCCGCGCGCCATGTCGGAAGCGGACATCCGCGCGGCCGTGCAGCAGTTCCGAGTGGCGGCGCGCAATGCCATGGAAGCGGGGTTTGATGGAGTCGAGCTGCATGGGGCGAATGGGTACCTCATAGAGCAGTTTCTCAAGGTAGAGTGGGGCCTAGTGGGCTATGCTGAACCTGATTCTTGGAGAATTCTAAAAAAACAAGCTGCATGGGGCGAATGGGTACCTCATTGGGCATGCAATGTTCTCAGGGTACAGTGCGACCATGTGGTGGAAAGGAGGGGGCTTGTGCTTGTGCATGCAATGCATGGGCTGCAGGCTGCCGTACAGCCTTTCCCCCTTCCGCATGGCCTGCTTTCCCCCTCCTCCCTCTTCCCTTTCCCTTTCCCCCTTCCACTCCCTCCCCCCGAACAGGACAGCAGCAACAAGCGCACGGACCGATACGGCGGCTCCGTCCCCAACCGCGCGCGCTTCCTGGTCGAAGTCGCATCCGCCGTGGCAGAAGAGATCGGGGCGCTGTGCGTGGGCGTGCGGCTGTCGCCGTTCTCAACGGTGCTGTCGGCGGTGGATTCGTCCCCATTCGCCACGTTTGTGCATGCCACGCAGTGCCATCCCTTCATTTCCAACTGCCCTCCCTTGTCCCCCTTGTCCCTTACCCATTACACCGAACAGGACAGCAGCAACAAGCGCACCGACCGGTATGGGGGGTCCATCCCCAACCGCGCACGCTTCCTGGTCGAAGTCGCATCCGCCGTAGCCGAAGAGATCGGGCCGCTGCGCGTGGGAGTGCGGCTGTCACCATTCTCAGCGGCGCTGTCAGCAGTAGACTCGGCCCCCGTGGCCACGTTTGTGCATGCCACGCAGTGCCTCAACGACCTGGGGCTGCTGTACCTTCAACTCATGGAGGCCCGGCTGGATCGAGAGGGGGAGGCTATTAATGATGGGGAGGTGAGTGGGTGGCGTGTGAGGCTGGCTGTGGAGGTGGAATTTTGGGAATGGATGGGTGGAATCTCTTGTTCTGCCCTTTCTCTTGTCCTGCCCTTTCTCTTGTCCTGCCCTTTCTCTTGTCCCGCCCTTTCTCTTGTCCCGCCCTTTCTCTTGTCCCGCCCTTTCTCTTGTCCCACCCTTTCTCTTGTCCCGCCCTTTCTCTTGTCCTGCCCTTTCTTTTGTCCCGCCCTTTCTCTTGTCCCGCCCTTTCTCTTGTCCAGCCCTTTCTCTTGTCCCGCCCTTTCTCTTGTCCTGCCCTTTCTCTTGTCCTGCCCTTTCTCTTGTCCCGCCCTTTCTCTTGTCCTGCCCTTTCTCTTGTCCTGCCCTTTCTCTTGTCCCGCCCTTTCTCTTGTCCCGCCCTTTCTCTTGTCCCGCCCTTTCTCTTGTCCCGCCCTTTCTCTTGTCCCGCCCTTTCTCTTGTCCTGCCCTTTCTTTTGTCCCGCCCTTTCTCTTGTCCCGCCCTTTCTCTTGTCCAGCCCTTTCTCTTGTCCCGCCCTTTCTCTTGTCCTGCCCTTTCTCTTGTCCTGCCCTTTCTCTTGTCCCGCCCTTTCTCTTGTCCTGCCCTTTCTCTTGTTCTGCCCTTTCTCTTGTCCTGCCCTTTCTCTTGTCCCGCCCTTTCTCTTGTCCTGCCCTTTCTCTTGTCCTGCCCTTTCTCTTGTCCTGCCCTTTCTCTTGTCCTGCCCTTTCTCTTGTCCTGCCCTTTCTCTTGTCCTGCCCTTTCTCTTGTCCTGCCCTTTCTCTTGTTCTGCCCTTTCTCTTGTCCTGCCCTTTCTCTTGTCCCGCCCTTTCTCTTGTCCTGCCCTTTCTCTTGTCCCGCCCTTTCTCTTGTCCTGCCCTTTCTCTTGTCCTGCCCTTTCTCTTGTCCTGCCCTTTCTCTTGTCCTGCCCTTTCTCGTGTCCTGCCCTCTCTCTTGTCCTGCCTTTTCTCTCTCCCTGTGCCACAAGTCATGCATCGACTCTCTCTCTTGTGCGTGCAGTCCCTAGAGCCGTTTCGCCGGGCCTTCAGCAACACGCTCATCAAAGCAGGCGGACACACAGTGAGTGGGGAGGTGCCAGGGACGTGGTATGGGGTGAGGGGTTTGGGTTATGTGGTGTGGGGTAGTGGTGTGGGGTAAGTGGTTTGGAATAAGTGGTAAGGGGTAAGTGGAATGTGGTTGGTGGTAATAACGTCTCAGAAACCTAACTAAGCCAGACACTTTGAGGAATGGACCGAGCCATTGCAAGCTGACTAGGATGCATGTTCCTTCCTATCACGCAAACTCGGCCATTCTTTCACGAGATATACCGGTAAGCAGTATTCTGAGGCACCTGAAAGAAACAAACAGAAAGGTGTGTTGCCACAAGGTACTGTACAAACAGAGAGCATCATAATTCATGTGTCATGTCATGACTACAGGTGGAAAGGAAACCTTAGCTGGTGGTGCTGGTACCTGCCAACCTTTAACCTATAACGGTACTGCTGGCGCAACAGTGAAATAATCCTTTATCTCCCTGCCATCCCAACCACCCCCCCCCCCCCCTTCAGCGCGAGTCTGGAAACATTGCCATTGCCAGCGGTGCAGCTGACTTGGTGGCATACGGCCGCACGTTCCTGGCCAATCCCGACCTGCCACGTCGCTTTGCCCTGAATGCTCCACTGAATCCTTATGATAGGGAAACCTTCTACACCCCTGACCAAGCCAAGGGGTACACAGATTACCCGTTTCTAGAAGACAAGGCCCGAGGATGAGGATGTTGTACTAGTGCATGATTGGTCCAGGGGGAGACATGATGGAAGCATGTTTTATTTGTACCTGGTTCGTTGTGGACGCAGTATCACAGCTGTAACAAATGCATAATGGCTTAAAATTGTATAATTGCGGTTCTACCATCAGTAGAGGCCAAGCAAATACTACTCGTATTATAATGGTTCTACCTTCACGAACAGCTACGAATTGCATCAGTTTAGTTTAGAAGTTTCGTGCATCCCCTTGGGCAATGGCAGTGAGCAAGTGCAATGGTTGGAACTTTGTACCGAGCATTCCTGCAGCGAATCACATTATGTTGAGCCACATTTTTGGTCGAACCAGCAGCGAGTGATGAGATGATGCATGCTCCCCAACCCTCGCACACACCATCATCCTGGAGCAGCCATCCAGTCCACAATCGCAGATTTCGTAAAAGCACAGCTCAGTATCGAGTCACTTGCTGGTAACCACTGCCATCGAAATCCAATCTGCTGATACGACGTTCGTCAGAACCACAACCCGAAACAGAACGAAACATGGCAACGCGCTTTCACTCCCCTCCACGCCGCATGTCATTATTCCAGCCAGCCATGATGTCACTGTACACTACAGACTCGACACGAACGAACTCTGAAGCCCATCCCACAACAACACCCAACCTAACCACACCACAGAAAACCAGAACGACCCAGGTCAAATGACATCAAACCATTTCGTATTTGCCCCAGTTCCCAAGGTCCAAGACCATGCGTATCATGTAAAATCGAGGCTGCTTCTTCCATCCAGCCCGAATACCGAGGAAATGACGGATCGCCCTGTTTTCAAGTTTCCGTTTCCTTTGGGCAGTGGCTTTGACACCGCCTTGCTTCTCCGCTCGCTTCCGATTCCTTGGGGCAGCTGATTTCGACATTTAAAATTTCCTGTGACCAGGGAAATTCTGAAGATTACCTGGTTTTAGTTTAGTGGCCAGTGGATAAAATAAACCCCTCTCGGATGGCTGGCCATTTGTGAGGCATCAATCCTAAACACCTTGCCTCATGGTGTTTAGGGTTGATGCCTCCCAAATGGCATGCCCTCCATGAGGGGTATATATGTTTTGTCCCGAGCTTCTCGTAATTGACAAGACAATTCAATTTATGATATTCCAATAAATAAAACACAATATTAGTCTCTGGACTCGAAAAGGGGCAATAGCGTAAATAACTGACCGAAGGTATCGGACGCGAGCGCAAAGCAAGGCGGTGTCAAAACTACTGCCGAAAGAAATCGAAAACCCGAAACCAGGGCGGTCCGTCA
Organism: Closterium sp. Naga37s-1; assembly: GCA_947471745.1. NCBI lineage: Eukaryota > Viridiplantae > Streptophyta > Zygnematophyceae > Desmidiales > Closteriaceae > Closterium > Closterium sp. Naga37s-1. The sequence continues at coordinate 1,539,483 of CANJKZ010000248.1, read as the reverse complement.
TTCCCTCCCGAATACCGCTGTCATGTCATCCTCCCCTGCTCTTCTGTTGGGGGACGCATCGCACCCTAGAACTCCTCCTTTATCGCACTGTGCACCTTTCGGCTGGCTGCTTTCTGCTCACTGCTCAGCTAAATTAGCAGAACGAATGAACCACCACCCTCTTCTCCTCCTTCCCCGTCCGCCCTACCTAATCCCACCGACCCCATCCACCCCATGACATACCACAAACACCTGGCGTAACGCCACGTGTACGCGTCCTGGTGCCATGTCATGCTGCTCTCTCTACTCTCGTTTAAGTCTCCCTCGGCCTCCACCGCCTCCTCACCTCCTTTCTATCAACTTCCGTGAAGCATATTTTGAAACTTTCCGTTTCTCGGCAACGCTTAATCCTCGTCGCGACGACCAGTGGTAACACTCTTGACAACGCGTCGCCGCCATTCTTAAAGCGACGGGCAACTTTTGGCAGTGTTGGGTTCAGAAGTTTTTTTTTTGAACCAGGCTTGCCAGCGCGAAAGTGCTGGCTGGCGAAAACCAGGATTTCGTGCGGACACTTTCCATCCGCAGTAACAGTTCGCCAGGGTTCTGGGTTTTGGGTGGCAAATGTGCACCGTCGCTTTAACGTCCGGCCTCGTTCCGTCCCGTCCCTTTCCGTCCCTTCGCTCCGCTGTCCTTCGGTAACCGCGTTTCACGGCCAACGCTAGAAGAATCTGGCTTTGGAGCGAGTCTGCACTGCACGTACCGTCGCGCCGCGGGTGCATCCGCCATGCATCCGTCGCGAGTCAGCACGCGCGTGCAGCACGGGGAGCCCCACGTCCCGTACACACCCGTCGGAGCCTACTTCGAGTCATCGCAATCTCAACTTCAGAGCCACACGTCTTACGCGTCTGCTGGGGGTTATTCTCTCGTCGACGCTGCTTCTCGCGACGCATCCTTGTCCTGTAACCCTACCTTCGGCGAACAGCCGGTTTCGCGCGAGCCGGGTAACCCTACCCATCGCGAAGAATCACCTTCGCACGAGCGACTTCGCCCGCGTAGCCGATCGGTTCGGCCATCAAAGAACCCTCCGAAGAGCGATGACTATGGCAACTCTTATTCTTCTCACGTCAGACCTTCCTATCCTCGCGGGAACTCCATAGCAGCAACTGAATCCTCTCATGCCCATCCTTCTGCTGATCCTCATCCTTATCCTGAACCTCACTCCCGCCATTCCCCGCAACAAATCCACCGTAGTCGGAGCGACTCGTCCACTTCCCCTGGGGCTCATTCCGCCACCGCTTTCCGCCCCCCTTCCGCGCACACGTGCCTGCGCGCTGACCTTTCCGCGTCCGGCTCCGCCGTCGACTCCGCCACCAAAGTCCGCCTTCCGCCCGGGGAGGCCGCGGCGCTGCGGAGAAACCTTCCGCCGATCCCCGGACTGGCGGAAAGCCTGCGCGGCGGCGGAGTTGGGGGGCATGCGGGGGAGGGGGAGGGGGAGGGGGATGGCGCGCGGATGGCGTGGCAGGTCCGCGGAGGTGCAGGCTTTAGCGCGGAGTTCGAGGAGATGCGGCGGCGGCGGTACGCGCAGCGGCTGGCGCAGGAAGCGGAAGGCGCGGGGAACTCGCAGGCGGACGCGCGGGGGATACTAGCGAGCGTGCGGGAGCCGAGCGAACCTGGCGCAGCGGCAGCTAGTAATAGGGAAGAGAATGTGGCAATTTATGTAGACGCAGGGGACTCAGGGTCAGCGTCAGAGGCGCTTCGCAAAGATGAGAGCAGCGTGGGTTACGGCGTGGGGCACGGCGTAGGGCGCGGCGCAGCGCACGGGGAGAGAGTTAGAAGCGCGAGTGGAGGGGCCGATTGGGGAGCGGCGGAAAGGGGAAGGGGAGACTGGGGGAATGGGGGTGAAGCGCCTGGCGTGGCGGAAAGACGGGGACGGGGGGGAGTTAGAAGCGGGGGCGATGAGATGGGGAGATATGAGTGGAATAGAGAAGCAGGGAGGAGAGAAGATGGGAGCAGAGAAGAGGGGACGAGAGATGATTGGTGTAGAGAAGAGGGGAGAAGAGCTCCTGGATTGAGAGAGGAGGGTAATCGGTTTGGTGCGGTTGAGACGTCTGGCAATGGTGGAAGGGAGGGTATAGACGTTGAAATACGCAGGGGAGGAGGGAACGGCCGCGGGGGTTTGCTGATAGGCGGAGGACAGGCGGAGGGAATGGGACGAGAAACGTCAAGGAAAACGAGTGGAAGCAAGGTGAGAAGGGGAGGAATGAGGAAATGGGTATGGTGAGGAAATGGGTATGGGTTGGTTGGAGGGAGTAGGAAGAGGGTTTGAAGGGGTGAAGATTATTCACCTTAGAGAATAGGAAGGAAGGGAGGGGTTGAAGGGCGGGTGATCAGGGGAGAGGGATTGGATAAGGGTGGGGGGCCTCCATCCGCTTCCAGCCACTCATATTCCATTACCCTGTTCCTTTACCCCTCCCCTGTCTCTCCTCTTTCCCTCGTCTTTCCGTCCGCCTTCCCTCCTCACGCTTCCCTTTTCTTCCACCCGTTCCCTGTCCCCCCCTCCTTCCCCTTCAACCCCTCCTCCCCCTCCCCCCCCTCACCTGTACAGGTGGAGTTCCAGTTGCCTCTCTCAGTCCCTCCCCACCTCCCTCACGATGAACCCGCCACACCCTCTCTCGCCCACCCTCCCTCCCGCGCTCCAGCATCCCCCTCTCCTCCCGCTCCCCTCTTCCCACGAGACCCCTCCCCAGCCCATCCGCTCCACCACCCCCCTCGCTCCCCCATACCACACGCCGTCACAGAGCCACGCTCACTCTCCCGCCCTCAGTCCCGGCACACCTCCCCCCTGCGCTCCTCCTCTCCCCGCCTTCCCCCCAGCATGTCTCTCCCTGATGTGCCCATCCCCGCGGCTCTCTCTGATTGGGCAGCGCAAGCAGCTCATGAGCGTCCCGTTACAGATCTATTTATCGACCCCTTGCCCCCCAACTCCTCCCTTTCCTCCCCGTCGCCAGATTCCCCCCGCTCCCCTCGCTCCCCCCGCTCACCCCATTCCCCCCGCTCTCCTCACTACGCACACGCCCCGTACTCCCCCCCTCCACCTCACTCCCTACGCCCTCTGCATTCCCCACATTCCCAGCACTCCCCTGGATCCTCTCCCTCTTCACCTGTTACCCACCGGTCCCTAGGCTTTGATAGCAAAAGAAGCACAGGTACTGAAGCATACATGCAGCAGCATACAGCAGATCTGGGACAAGTACCCGATGAGACCTTGCACTCCCCTCCTCCTCCTCCTCCTGCTCCTGCTTCCTCCTCTTCGTCTCGTTTATCCCTGGGACTCCAAACAGCAAGTTTATCGCCATCCTCGTCATTGGCAGCAGTAGGAGCAGGAGGAGCAGGAGCAGAGGCAGGAGCAGGAGCAGGAGCAGAAGCAGCAGAAGCTGCAGATGCAGAAGGTGCAGCAGCAGAGGAGCAGTCAGGTCCCCTCTCACCCTCGTGCATGGCGGGACCTGCCCTCCCCTCCTTTTCCAGTGTCATGTCTGCAGCAAGCGGTGAGACGTTCTCACAGGACTTTAAACGGTACCAGCAGCAGCGATCCAAGAATGCTTCTGAGGCGCCTCTAAAGTCAACACCTGGCCTCCCTTCATTTTCCAGTGTCATGTCTGCTTCTAGTGGCGAGACGTTCTCACAGGACTTTAAACGGTACCAGCAGCAGCGATCCAAGAACAAGGAGCAGGGATGGGGGTTGGAGGCTGAGGGGATGGGTGAGGATGGGGATGGGGTGGAAGGCGGGGGGGAGAGAGAGGGGAGGGGTGTGAAAGGAGGTGGAGAAGGAGAAGATGGTGAGTGGAGTGAGGAGGATGATCTTGTGGGAGGTGTGCCCCTCTCTCTAATGAAGGCTCGTGGAGTGTCGTTGCCTTGTGTGCGCGCACCTAAGGTTAGAGGGGAGGACGAGGGAGAGGGGGAGGGGGGTCACGCGAAACGGGGAAGGGTGAAGTTAAGGGGGGGGAAGAGTTGGAAGTGGTGGTGGAAATGAGGACATAATGCGTTTTGTGTGGCTTTTGTTATGTAGATGGATAGAATTGTTTGACACCATTTTCCCAGATTCAAGTAGTAGCAGGTCAAGTTTCAGGTTAGTGGTCCTTACGGTTCTAGGTTCTCAGTTTTTTGTTAGCACTATGTGTAGATCTGTAGGTATACGATTTCCACTTACCGCTAGCGATATCTCATGTACCAGTTTGGGATAATCTGTCAGCTCAGTGAGAAATCTCTGGCTGAAATTTGTTACGAGGCCTGTTTGGTGTGCTCTGAGCTGAGTGTGGTGATTTCTCCCATCGTTCATGCTGGCTCAGTCGCTGACCACTCACTACCGATCACCACTGCTCATGACCGCTCACAATTTACCGGCCAACTAACTGAATGCTTGACATTGATCGTTGATGCTCCTCCCGGTTTTCCACCACAACTGCTTTTGTCAGACACGCATACAGTACCAAATACAGAAGGTAAACTGAAGGAGAGTGATGCTCCCGGTTTTCCAGTCACTCTGATACGTAGCGCTGCTGTCCAACTGATAACCGGAAGGTTGTAATCAGTCGAAAGTGAAGAAAAATATGTGCCTTTTTGGCTTCCCTTTCCTCAATTTTCGCGACGCGGTTGTCTGACCTACCTGACGAGCGCCTGAATGATGGAGCGTTTAGGGATTGCCGCGAAGGCTGGAGCTTGATCAGGGACATAAAGCTCTCGTGAAGCTCACTCAAACTAACTAGTTGACTGACAATAGCTTTTAGCCTGTCATTGTCGCTGTAGGCGTGGTCGCATACGTCGTCGCATACGTTTCCGCGAGGATCGCAGGTATCGCACCGGGATCGCTGAGGGTTTCTCTTGGTGTCCTCCTGTCGTTCCCTGGTGCGATCACCGGCAACGGTTATCGCCGGCTGCAGCATGGTTCAGGTCGGTTCCATTTCTCGTCCTTACTACCTACCTTCGCCCATGTACAATGTCTTAGGTGCCTTGAAAATCGTCATAGGACTAGAAAAAAAAAATGGTTCTCGTTTCGTGTGACTACATGACTGCTTGATGCTGTTTCCACCATCATTTATCCCCGCCGGCAGCACGATCCACGTCAGTGCCATTTTACCATCCATCTCTCCACCATGTATCCAATTTAATCAATGACACAGTTTCCGCCTGCTCCTGAGGTCTCCGTTTTCTCTTCGTCCTCACGCAATTTCGCTTCTTTGAACTTTCCGTAACCTAATTTTCTGCTTTTCCCTCCCCCATTCTTCCTCCCCTCTCCCCTTCCTTCCCCCCTGTCAGTACCCCATACCCCGGCTGCGCACCCTAGCAGAAAAGCTCCGCCTACCCCCCGCCGCGCTGCCATGGGCGCTGCTATCCCTCGCCGCCGTCGTGCTCATGCTCCTCGGGTCGCTCTGGACTTCCCAGCAGACCTCCGCGCGGCACGAGCAGATCGTGTCGCAGCTGCTCCGGGAAAAAGAGGCTCTTAAGCTTAATTTTGACGAGGTTATCACCAAGAAGTCGCACGGCCAGGCGGAATTGGACGGGCTTCGGCAGCAGGTGGCGAATCTAACGGAGGAGGTGGGGAAGAAAACAAAGGAAGCGGCGGAGCTTGCGGCTAAGGCGCAGCAACTAGCGTCCGATCTAGACAAAGCTAAGAAGGACACGAGCGCGGTAGACGGATTAAAAAAGGACATGGAGGAACAGAAGAAGAAGCTTACGGAAGAGCAGCAGGCAGCGGCGGCGAGAGCAGCTAAGGCAGAGGAGGAAGCGAAGAAATGCCGAGAGGAAGCAGCAGCGAAGGAGAAGAAATACGTGACGGACGTACGCGAAGGGAAGGCTGCTCCGCCAGGAGCGGAAGAAATCGCAGATCTGCTAGATCTATCCGTGAACCTCACGCAGCGGGTGCTGAAGCTGGAAGGCGAAGCGACCGCGGAGAAGTTCGAGACGGAGACGAGAATACGGACGTTGCTAGAGCAGTCGGTCGGGAGCACCGCGGCGTATCCGGAGGCGCTGCGGCAGGATTTAAAGACGACGCGCGACGCGTGCGTTCGCGCGGGGTACGCGTCGACGGAATTAAAACGAACCGTGGCCGATCTGTCGATATACAAGCACAAACAGAACGTCGCAGCCGCGGCTGCTGCGGCGGGGAAGACGGCGGGGGCAGCGGCGGCGGAAGGGGAGGAAGAGCCCGCAGGGCCACTGGCTGTCTGTCGCTCAGCGCGGTGCAAGGCGACAGACGAGGAGCTAAGTCGGTTTATGAACTACACGGAGAAGGAGGTTTGCCCGGACGACTGGCATTTCGTCCAGGAGTTAATTTTCGACCGCAGCTGCCATTCCCTGCCGCGGCGCCGCTGCTTCGCGGCGAATTTCACGGGGTTCGAGGACCCGGTGCCGTTCCCGAACGCCCTGTGGAACGAGAGTGCGCTCATGGATACCAACGTCAACTGGGAGCACCATTCCTGCAAGTCGTTTGCATGCTTGAAATCCGGTCCGGGGCAGGTGAATGACTGTAAGGACTGTTTTAATCTTGATGTGGAGAAGACGAGGTGGAAGGGCGGGATCAGGGGGACTATTTCCATGGAAGAAGTTTTCCATCTGACCAACAACACGCTCCGCATCGGGCTGGACATTGGCGGCGGCTCGGGCAGTTTTGCTGCCCGGATGCAGGAATTCAACTGCACGGTGCTGACCACGGGGAAGAACTGGGCCAGTCCCAAGGAGAAAAACTCCACAGAGCCTACGGGGGTGCCGTATATGGAAGCAGTGGCAGCGCGGGGGCTCGTGCCGCTGTATCTGCCGTTCTCGGCGCGGTTACCGTTCTATGACAACACGATTGATGTGATCCACACGGGCACGAGCATCAACGACGTGGATTTCGAGGAGTTTGAGGAGATGTTTTACGACTGGGACCGTGTGTTGAGGCCGGGCGGGGTCATCTGGTTCGACCTGTTTTACTCCCAGGTGGGTGGGTGGGCCAGCCAGGGGGGTTGGTGGGTGTGGTGTGGGGTGGAAAGGGGAACCACATGGTGCAGGCAGGTGTGGGTTGATTGGAGCGAGCACGGGGCGGCAAATTGTTCTTGTTGCAGGTTGAGAGTGGGGTTGGAGCTGACAAGAGAGGTGGGTTGGTTAGATGGGGAATGGACGGACCACATGGTGATCACATCACATGCATGGGGTGGAGTGAGCACGGAGGGTACTACATGGCACGGCGCAACATTATCCCTCTGCAGGAGGGTTTTTTGTGCCTTAAACGTCAACACAGGGCACAGAGGGAAGTTCGGAAATAGCACCCTTGGAAGAAAGGACGAGTGATGCTGCAGCAGAGAGGGGGTGAAGGTTTTGAATTTAGGGCTTTGGGGTTTTGAGGGTTTCATGGGTTTTGGCTGCTTGGGGTTGTTGGCAAGTTTGGAAAGCGTGAGGGAGGGAGATGCATATTAGGACAAGGATCAGGCTAGAGGCTCAAACAAGAGACAATGCAATCGAGTGAGCGCCTGAGTTATGCTCACAATATGTGAAGCAGGCACTGTGATTTTGGTGGCAATCAAGTGAGAACAGCGGTTGCTAGGGAGACCAACACTAGTTTTTGAATAGAATTTTCATCCTGATTGCTGCCCTTCTCATTCCCCAAGCACCTTGTGCAAATCCTTAGCTGTCTCATCCCTCTTCCGCTTGTGCACACAACAGCAGGAGCGCCTGTTCCACTGTTTCTTCAATCCTCTGCATCCTCTGCGTGTCCCCTCTAACCTGTACTGCGTTGCTGCTGCAGGTGCGCAAGATGCCGCTGTACATGGAGATAGTGGACATGTTTAAGTACGACCAGCTACACCGTGCTGTAACGCCGTCTCTGGGTGCTGCTGGCCTCTATGTGCACATGAGCTTTGTGCTGCAGAAGCCACGCCAGAGAGATTTCACCCTTCCCCCTCCTGAACCGTTTGAGTGAGTGGGGTTTTGTAGGAGGTAGGGGAAAGAAAGCGAGAGGAATTTGGTGGCACACACTAGATAGTTTTCTTCTTTTTGTTGTAGAAGGGAGGTGTTACAAAGGAAATACTGGATTGATTAGGTTGTGGTGGCCGTAGTTCTTTTTGCAGGAGCAAAAATGCAAAAGAATGGGAGATGCCTTATCTGCGGGATGTGCTTCTAAAGTTCGCTGGTGGTGTGCTTTGAAATATATCATTTCCTCTGATCAAGATTGGGATGAAGGCTTGTGATGTATAGATGTAGTATTGAAAAGATACCGAAATATTTTTAACCTAATCGGTAACTTGAGCTGGTTACCGTTTTTTCGTGCATGAACTGGGATGTTGCTTGTTGTCACACAGTTGAACTGGACAGCGAGGCCAGGCATGACAGACCCGCTGGACAGATCTGCCACGTCACTCCTGTTGATGCTCAATAAGCTCGCACACGTACTCGGTAGAGAGCTTGCCACGTCCCTAAATCGATTCCTCGGGGAAACGTGAGCCTTTGACACGTGCGCTCGGGCTGGCTTTGGACCACAATTCTCGCCCCAGAACTGCACCCTCTGCCACGAGAGGGTCTGCCTCCGTGGCCCGGAAAGCTCAGGACTGGAGACATTTTGACTCCGCGAACCAGATGGATGGTACACTCCATCCAGCAGCTGCCACGTCGGCATCGACATTGTCCTACAGTAGATGGTTTCACCATGTGCGAGGCCCCGCTTGTCTGCAACCTGGTGAACGCATCACTCCCACACCCGCTCGCGAAAGTACCTCCACAGAACACTTTCGCAGACCCTCCTGGGGCCTGGGGGTCAACTGGAGCCAGATATTTGGAAACTGAAAGTTTACGTCACCACTCTGTCGCGGAATTGCCGGTTCAACTCGCCCTATCACTAGTGTGCAAACGCTTTCTGCTTCTGCGCCTTGATTTCTCATTTGGAGCGTCCTTTCGTTTTGCGTGTTCTGTTCGCCATTTGTGTTGTGCGAAACACTCCAAGTTCCCGCCAGAATCAACTTTTGACTGCCATTCACACAGCCATAACAAGCTTGCCAGTCAAACCTGCCTTTACTGCAGCATTGCCTGTTTCTTTATCCTGGCTGCAGCAGCTCAGGATTTGGTCGCTTCCCCCATAGTGTGAAGCACCCTGGGCTACACTTTCCACGGCCGCTAGGAGTAAGCCTATCCACGTCGCTCAGCTGATTCCCAGAAAAGCCACGTTGTGCGTCGGCTGCCAGAAACCCGCCGTTCTCGCCATATTGAGTCATAGCCTCCGTGACTCACGTAGGGGAATATTAGATTCGACGAGAAACAGCATTGGCCTGAAGCTGTGAAGGACATTAGGTGTCGTTCATCGTGCAACAGTAGTTGTCAGCGTCTCACATTCAGCTGACAGCTTGTCCAATCAAGCAACTTCCCTGCAATGGCGTCCATATCAGTTTCCGTGGGATCAGCCCTTCCAGTGAGGCAATCTGACTCTATCCTCTGCTCACAAGGCGTCGGCCGAGGGTCCGAATCAGCCGACACAAGGCGAGTTGGCCTCTCCGCGTGGGACAATGGCTGTGCCGGAAAGAAGCTCCCTTTGGCGGCATCCCGGCTGTTGCGACAGAGCCGATCCAAGAGCAGGACTGTCGCTCGTGTCACCCCAACTCTCTCCTCTGCTCAACCAGCTCCTTCCCTAGGTACGTTGTTCACACTGGAAACACGTGTGTTGTTTTTGTGTGAGCACCTGGAATGACGCTAGTGTAGAGCTTAGGAACCTGTGTCTTCCGTTTTCCGGTGCATTCAGTGGCCGCATATTCAGTGAGCTCCTGTGACGTATTTTGTCATTCCTGGCTAGCAAATATCTTTCCAAGCTTGAATTACTTCGATTGCGTGTTTTTGTTGTCGTTGATTTTTGGTTGTTCTTTGGTCTATCAATGAAACCTGATCACCGTGTGCTCGACACCTGGTGTTTGTGCAGACAAGGAGATCAGCGTCGCGGTTCCGGACTTCTCCAAGGCCATTCCGCTCGGCCGTCACACGCTCAACGACCTAATTACCCCCGTGGAGAACGACCTTCAGATGCTGAACGAGAATCTCAAGTCGGTACGTATTTAATTAACATTTGCAGCATATTCACCCGTGTTCACTCCCGACTGTTTATGGATCGTTCAACCCCGGAGTCGTTATAGATTGTCGAGTCGCGAAGGTGAGACGGAGAGTGGACTGCGTCTTTGTGAAAGAAAGGAGAATGTATTGTCAATTGCTTTCAATAATGCCGAGGCACTTTCTATAATATGCTTCTTTCTTCGCGTACGCACCATTTTCTCCTGTGAAGTAGTTCCGGCTTGCTTGTGATTCCTAGTCACTCCGTTCTCTCGCTATCCTCATCTGTTTCTCCCCGTTTTTCTCCCTTTCCTACCTTCCCGTACCCTTACGACCCTTTCCCCGCTTCCTTTTCGTTCTCCACCTTTTCCCCCTCCTCTCGCGCCCATCAATGTTCCTTCCGCCGATCGAAGGTCGTGGGTGCACGTCACCCGGTCCTCATGTCCGCCGCGGAGCAGATATTTGGAGCGGGCGGCAAGCGCATGCGTCCCGCGCTCGTGCTCCTCGTGGCACTCGGCACGGCGCAGCTCATGGGTCTTGAGTAAGTGCTCGCGCCGCTCATGCCGCGTGTGCTGCTTGCATTGATAGCGCTGCTCGTGTTGTTTATTTTGCTCGCGCCTTCGTGCAGCTCGTTCTTCTCGTGCTCTTCGCGTTCACGTGCTCTTGATGTTGCTCGAACTGCTCATGGTTCTGGCCCGCTCGCTCGCTTGCCTTCTTGCTTTGGTGATCACGCACGGATTTGTGCTATGCGCTGTGATTCTGCTGAATTTCTTGCGCGTACGGAAAACGCAAGGTATATCAGGTAACTGAAAGGAAGGCCTAGGCACGCCTCACTCACCCCCGTGTACTCTCTGTCCCCTCCCCTTTCTTTCCCCCACCTCCCCCGTACCCCTCCCTCCCCCCTTCCCCCACGTCTCCCGGTACCGCAATCCGTCTCTGCTACAGCGGAATCCAGCCGAAGCAGCGGCGGCTGGCGGAGATATCGGAGATGCTGCACACGGCGAGTCTGATGCACGACGATGTGCTGGACGACAGCTCCCAGCGCCGCGGCAAGGCCACGGTGCACCAGCTCTACGGCACGCGCGTCGCCGTGCTCGCGGGAGACTACCTCTTCGCGCAGTCGTCGTGGTTCCTCGCGAATCTGGACAATCTCGATGTGATCAAGCTTATCTCGCAGGTATGAGGCCGGGCTGGGGTGCGTGCGTGCTGAATTGTAGGTTGGCTAGGCTTTTCTTAGGCCGGGGTCGGCTTGTTTGGAAAACTCTCAAGAAAAGCCAGATCCAGTTCGAGAGTGTTTTTGAGTCGGCTCTAAAGTCAAGTCGAGCCTTCAGAAAATCTATCTCCTGTTTGGGAGTTGTTGGCTGGGCGTTGTTAATATAGTGAGGATGGCCGGAGGTGGTTGGCGCTTGTAGCTTGCTTTCAAGAGCATGGAAGAATTGTGAATGCTGAGAGGGGGTGCGTCTAAAGGGCCTGGAGAAACGGAGCACGTGTGCAAGACAGTGGGACCGGGGCCCCATGAGAGAAGCACGGTCGTGAGGTGATCACTGGAATGGATGAAGTGGGATTAGGGCAAGTCATCTAGAAAGCTGGGCGCCTTTTTCCCACCGACTCTCCTCCCCTCCCCACCCCACTCCGAGCAAAGCCAGATCCGCCCCTGGCTGGATCTAGCAGCCATGGGATGGGTTCTTCTTTTGTTGCTGCCCTGCCTCTCCGGGCCCCAACCGTGCCCTCCTCTCTCCGCCCTCTCCCCTCCACCCCCCCACCTCCAGGTGATTGCCGATTTCGCGAACGGGGAGATCCAGCAGGCGGCTAGTCTGTTTGACGCGGAGCTGACGTTTGAGCAGTACACGGAGAAGAGCTTCTTTAAGACCGCCTCGCTCATTGCCGCCAGCACCAAGTCCGCTGCTATCACCCTCTCCTGCACACCTCCTCGCCCCAATTGCCTCTTCCCTCCTGCTCTCTTTCAGTCCCCACCCCACTCAGGCCGGATCTGGCAGGTGTGGGTGCAGGTTCTCATTTCTTCCGCTCAGTTTCCACCCACCTCTCTCACTCGCCATCTCCCCTCCATCCCTGCACCTCCAGGTTATCGCCGATTTCGCCAACGGAGAAATCCAGCAGGCGGCGAGTCTGTTTGACGCGGAGCTGACGTTTGAGCAGTACACGGAGAAGAGCTTCTTTAAGACCGCCTCGCTCATCGCCGCCAGCACCAAGTCCGCGGCTATCTTCAGCGGGTGCCCGCCTGAAGCCTGCAGCGCCATGTTTGACTATGGCAAGCACCTCGGGCTGTCCTTCCAGGTGCGTTGTGTGCTGCAGGTGCTGCTGCTGATGGTGATGGGTATGGTGATGTAGTGATAAACAAATGTAGCACTGACATCCGACGGTTTTGTTAGGTGAGCGGTTCTGTCCCTACACCTTCCTCCCCTCGTTCACCTCTCATTCCTCCTTCACCTCACTTTCCTGCTTCTCCTCCCTTTCCTCCTTCGCCTCTTTTCTCCTTTTCTCTCCTTCACTTCCCTTTTTTTTTGTATCCACTCCCACTCAAACGGTGGAACACGTGATCAAAACGGACACCTCCATGCGGCAGGATCAATGTGACTATGTGGCAATGTGATACAGGCAACAATTTCCTTCACATGACATCACCAAATTCCTCTCTCCACGCGCACATCCTCTCCTTCCCCCTCTCCCTCTCCCTAACCCACACCCTCTCCCTCTCCCTTTCCCTCCCCCTCTCCCTCTCCCTTCCCCCCCCCCTCTCTCCTTCCTTTCCCTCTCCCACTCCCTCTCTTTTTCCCTTTCCCCCCAGCGCCCTCTTTCAGGTGATAGACAGTACTCTGGATTTCACCCAAACAACTGAGCAGCTGTGAAACTCTCGGGTCGCCTCTAAAATTCGCCCCCACTCTCCTCCCCCCGCTCCCTCTCTCAGGTGGTAGACGACATTTTGGATTTCACCCAGACGACCGAGCAGCTGGGCAAACCTGCAGGTTCGGACCTAGCCTCGGGGAACCTCACAGCCCCAGCGCTCTTCGCCCTGCGTCACCCCACCATCGGCTCCCAGCTTCGGGAACTGGTAGACAGCGAATTCGTGGAAGAGGGATCCCTAGAGCAGGCAGTTGAGCTGGTGCTGGCGAGTGGAGGCGTGGAGAAGGCTAGAGCCATGGCTGAGGAGCATGGGAGAAGCGCCAAGAGGTCTCTCGAGATTCTTCCGGAAGGGGAGGCCAAGAGATCGCTATTGGGCATGGTTGATTATGTGCTGGAGAGGTTGTTTTAGAGGGCGGGTGGATGATGGATGGACGGATGGGTGGATGGGAGGAGCATGGGAGAAGCGCCAAGAGGGCTGTTGATTTGCTTGGGATGCCAAGCGGTCATTAATGGGCATTGTGGATTTTGTGCTGGAGTGGTTGTTTTACCGCGGGGGTGGATGGATGGATTGACAGATGGGTGGATGGGAGGAGCATGGGGAGACGACAAGTGGGTTCTGGAGATGCTTCCGGAAGGGGATGCCAAGCGGTCATTAATGGGCATGGTGGATTATGTGCTGGAGAGGTTGTTTTAGCGCGGGGGTGGATGGATTGACAGATGGGTGGATGGGAGGAGCATGGGAGGACGACAGGTGGTCATTATTGGGCATGGTGGATTATGTGCTGGAGAGGTTGTTTTAGCGCGGGGGTGGATGGATATGGATGGATGGACGGGTGGTGGGTGGATGGGTAGAGAGAGAGAGGGAGAGTGGGCGTGGCAGGGCTGGTTGGCAGTGCTGGTTGGTGTGTTGCTGTTTGTTAGGTATTTAGAGTTTGTTGCTCATTCTCTCTTTCTGGTGTCAGGCGTTCTTGTGTCTCTTGAGTATGCCGAATGTACCATGTTTCCTTCCCGCTGCTGACGCTTCTGTGGGGGAGGGGGATACAATTGGCAGTTCAGCCCAGGAAGAAGCGGGAGAGGGCGGGAGCATGGGGAGTCAGTGTTGTGGGGAGGGAGTAAAGGAAGAGCATCTTGGGACAGACTTGAAGAGTTAGGTGCTGCTGAGATAGACTTGGTGAATCGGGAGAAGTGTTATGCTTTCTGTCCTGTTAGGTGATTGTATATAACATTGTCCCACTGATCTGATTATTTGGAACTGTTTTTCTTTTACAATCATGTGTACCTTGAAGGCAATGTATATGCTAAACAACATAGTGGCTACACTCGATACTCTTTCGTCATCAAACTGACAACAAAGTGGCCTGGGCTAACCTCGCGAAAGTGAAATCCCCACCTGAAATAGTACCATAACTCAATTTCCTCCACATGCTTCATATTAGGTTACCAGTGATTGGTAATTGTATAACCTGTATAGGCCGTCACCATAGGTAACCATAAACCATAAGAATTTCTCATTTTACCCATTACTATGGCTCACTCAACCCTGCACAACTACGCACCTACGTGGTAGTAATGATGAGAGAGAGGCAAAGGTGCTAGCAGTAATGCCAGACCGCTGGCACTAGTGCTTCTTGCTGGACCGGGGAGGCAACTGAGAGGACACATGGAAGAGAACGGGTGACGGGGAGAGAGGGGGTGGCGGGGAGAGAGGGTGAGAACGAATAAGAGAGGAGGAAAGGAGGGAAGGAGTGAGGCGGGGAGGAGAGGGGAAGAGAGGGGAGGAGGAGGGAGTGATGGAGCCAGGGGAGGCGGCAGTATGTATGGAGAAGGCACAGATACGGGAGAGAACGTCGACGAAGGAAATAACAGAGGGGAAATGGCACAGTTTGAGTGGGATTGATCCACTGTGGGTGGACGCCCATGCACGTGGCAGCACAGAGCGGGCGTATAGAGATGGTGCGAGCGCTGCTGGTGCTGGGGGGAAAGACACGCGTATCAGCACACTCCCCCCCCCCCCCCCTCCCCTCCCCCCCGCTTTTCCCCCTCTTCCCCATGCGTCTCTGGCTGACCTTGGGTGGGCGTCGGAGCATCTCAACCACGCTGTACAGCCCGTGCACCCCCACACCCGCCCCCACGCACCAGTACCCCTGCATCTGACCCTTGTTCCCCGCCTTCCCCATGCGTCTCTGACTGACCTTGGGTGGGCGTCGGAGCATCTCCACCACGCTGTACAGCCCGTGCACCCCCACACCCGCCCCCACGCACCAGTACCCCTGCATCTGACCCTTGTTCCCCGCCTTCCCCATGCGTCTCTGACTGACCTTGGGTGGGCGTCGGAGCATCTCCACCACGCTGTACAGCCTGTGCACCCCCACACCCGCCCCCACGCACCAGTACCCCTGCATCTGACCCTTGTTCCCCGCCTTCCCCATGCGTCTCTGACTGACCTTGGGTGGGCGTCGGAGCATCTCCACCACGCTGTACAGCCCGTGAGCCGGCCCGTATGCCTGCGCTATGTCCAGAGGGGTGCGCCCGTCCTGCACGGGGGGGCAGGGGTAGGGGAAGGGGAAGAGAGGGGAGGGGAAGAGGGGGGACGGGACGGGGGGAGGGGTTGACACAAAACCAAGGGTACAGCCCATGAGCCGGCCCGTATGCCTGCGCTATGTCCAGAGGGGTGCGCCCGTCCTGGATTGTGGGACCGAAGGAAGGGGAAGAAGAGGGAGGGGTTACCAGGGGTAAGGCCCGTGCGCTGGTCCGTATGCCTGTGCTATGTCCAGAGGGGTGCGCCCGTCCTGCATGGGGGGACGGGGGGGAGGGTGGAGGGAGAAAGGAGAGGTTGCGGGCTGAAGTTTCATTGAGAGGGAGAGTCAAAACCACGAGTACTGTGTGTAACAAATCAACCATTGAGGGGCCTGCAACAAATCAACCCCTCCACCCCTGCTCAACCTCCCAGTCCCTCCTCGAACCCCGAACCTGGCCTCTTCTGAGGCGCCTCAAAAGGAACCTGGCCTCTTCTGAGGCGCCTCAAAAGGAACCTGGCCTCTTCTGAGGCGCCTCAAAAGGAACCTGGCCTCTCACTCTCCCTCACAATTTCACCCTACTCTCCATCTCCCCCCCACACCTGTACTTACACGCAGAACCCCCACCCTGAGACGCCTCAACCCCCACCCTACCATTTCCCTCCTAGTCCCCCCAAACCTGAACCTGTCCCCCCACGCTCCCTCCCAATCCCCACCCTACTCCCACCTCTTTCCCCCACCCACCTGTGCTTGCACGCGTGTCTTTCCCCCCAGCACCAGCAGCGCTCGCACCATCTCTATCCGCCCGCTCTGTGCTGCCACGTGCATGGGCGTCCACCCCCACTGGAGGCCATGGGTGACGCGAGGGGAGGGAGAGGGGAGGAAGAGAGGGTTGGAGGTTACGGAGCCAGAGGGGTAGGAGGGGAGAGCAGAGCTCGCACCATCTCTATCCGCCCACTCTGTGCCGCCACGTGCATGGGCGTCCACCCCCACTGGGAAGGGAGCCATGCGTGATAAAAAGGGAGATGCGAAAAGGGAGGAAGAGAGGTTACAGGGAGACGGGGCCTCGACCCCCACTGGTTTCCGCAGGTGATCCGAAGGGGATAAGGGTAGGGGTTGGAAGGGCGTGAGACGAGGGAATAGATTAGACAAGTGATATTTTTCTACTAAAGAATCAGCTCAGGGATGATATAAGTATTGCCAATATCACACCACTTCCCCATCAGGTGTGGGGGGGGGCACCATACTACGGCCCATCGGCTATCCCCTCAGCAATGGCAGCGGCATGGCTATCCCACAGTGGCATGGCATGGCAGGCATGGCAGGCATGGCATTGCATGGCATGGCATGGAATAGAATGGCAAGGCATGGCAGGGCATGGCGTGGCAGCAGTACCTGGTCGGGAGCGTTCACGTCAGCTCCCTTCTGCGACGTCTCAGAAGTTTGAAGACAAGTTTTAAGACGTCTCAAAAACCCATAGCAGCAGTACCTGGTCGGCGGCGTTCACGTCTGCTCCCTTCTGCAGCAGCAGCCGTGCCATCTCCACGTTGCCGGTGCGCACTGCATGGTGCAGCAGCGTGGCTCCGTGCTGTGGAGTGACAGGGAGAGCACAGGGGTAGAAAACAGGGTTCGCAGCACAGATCAGGTGTTAAAAGTTGAGGGGCAGGCAGGCAGGTAGTGGGAAAGGGAAGGGGAAAGAGGGAAGGGGCAGGCCGATCTTGAGTCATTCTGGCAAGAGCGAAGGTGACAGGTGCGAAACCTCTTCTGCAGCAGCAGGAAGCAGGCACGCAATCTCCGCATCACTGCGTGCTGCAGCAGGATGGTTCCGTGCTGTGCTGCGGTGTAGCAGGGAGGAAGACGGGAGGGGGGGGGGGGATACGGAACAGACAAGCTTTCCATACTGACAATGCCTTTTGCAGCAACGGGCAGCAGGATTTCGGGGAAGCGATGGAGACGGGAGGGGCAAAGGGGGAAGGAGGGAGGAGGGTGGAAAGATAAGGCAGAAGGGCTAAAATAATAACAATTAAAAACATCAAATCGTTCCCTGAATCCGCCCGCCCCTGCATCTCTCTTCCCGGTCGAGGTGTGCAACAAACCCAAACCCACACACCACACTTCCCCTACCAAAGCCCCCCCACCCCATACCCCACCCACCTGGTCGCGGATCTCCAGGCTGGCTCCGTGTCGCAGCAGCAGCTTCGCCATGGCCGATCCCCATCTCTCACTAACCCCACCCCGTCCCCCCCATCTCCCCCCCCCTTCTCTCTCCTCCCCACCCACCTGGTCGCGGATCTCGAGGCTCGCCCCGTGCCGCAGCAGCAGCTTTGCCATGGCCAGCCGCCCCCCTGCCACTGCGTGCTGCAGCGCTGTCGTGCCGTCCTGATGATGAGCATGAGGGGTTACACACAGGAACATGCATGTGGGGCACAGGGGTTTCACACCATGGCCAGCCGCCCCCCTGCCACTGCATGCTGCAGCGCTGTCGTGCCGTCCTGATGATGAGCGTGAGGGGCACACACACAGTGGGGTGCCTCAAATCAAAACTAGCCATGAGCGGCCGTGCCACCTTGTTTTACTGCGCCATGTGCCACCTCGTTTTACTGCGCCATGTGCCACCTCGTTTTACTGCGCCATGTGCCACCTCGTTTTACTGCGCCTCAAAAACAGCCATCAACACCCATGAACAGCCACGAACACACTGCGCTCAAATGCGTTCCATCATATCAGTGAGTGGGTGAGTGAACGACGTAGTGAAGTGAGTAAGTGAAGGAGCGAGCGAGTGAATGAGATAGTCACCACCAGCAGCAGCAGCAGCACCACCACCAGCACCAGCAGCACTAGCAGCACTCATCGCATCAAGCGCGTCAACAGCAGCACCGCTGGCGAGCAGGTGGGTAACAAAGGGACTCTGAAAGGTGCCTCAACCCCCCCCCCCCCCCACCTACCACCACCCTTCCCACCAGCAGCACCAGCAGCACTCACCGCATCGAGCGCGTCAACAGCAGCACCGCTGGCGAGCAGGTGAGAGACAAAGGGCGTCTGGCCCGTGGCTGCCATGGTGTGTAGCGCCACCCACTTAGGCTGTACCCGGGGGAACGAGGGGGGGGGGGGAGAGGAAGGGTTGGAAGGGGCGGAAAGGTTGTAAGGCCGGCTGCCATGCCATGGTGTGTAGCGCCACCCACTTGGGCTATAACCCACATCGGGGGGAAAGAGGGAGGGAAGCAGGGGAAGGGAGGAAAGGGGAAGCAGGTGGAAGGGGTGGAAGGGTTGAGAGGCATCTTTCTAGCTTGCTAGGGACAAGGAGGGGACTACTACTACCATGTGGTGTGGTGTGGTGTGGTGTGGTGTGGTGGTAGGTAGGTGCTTGCTAGGGACAAGGAGGTGACTACTACCACCATGTGGAGAATTCTCAAAAAACATAAGCTTGCTAGGGACAAGGAGGTGAGTACTACTACCATGTAGTGTGTGGTGGTTGGTAGGTGCTAGCTGGGGACAAGGAGGTGACTACAACCACCATGTGGTGTGGTGTGGTGGTAGGTGCTTGCTAGGCCTGCCTGCCTGAATGCCTGGTCGTGGTGAGCTTTGAGTCGACTCAACACTCGTCGTGTTAAAAAGATTCCCTTTGACGCTGTGCAAGGAAAGGCGCTGCTTTCGAATGCATTCGACTCAGGAGGTTCCTCCGCGTTGTTAGTGAAAAGGGTGAAGAAAGGGGACGTGACGTGAGGAGGGGGCAAGGGGGCGTTTCTTCTTTCTTACCGAAGAGGCCATCACCACGTTGCTTGCACGTTCTGAGACGCACTCAAAAGAGCCGAGGTACATCAAAAATCGTCTCGCTTACGGAAGAGGTCATGACCACGTTGGTTGCTGGAGATCGCTGCTTGGGCGCCCCCTCCGCTGCTGCTTCTTCTCCCACCTCTGCTGCTGCTGCTGCTGCTGCGGCTGCTGATGGTAATGTTGCTGATGTGGCTGCTGCTGCTGCTGCTGCTGCTACTCCCGCTGCTGCTCGCTTGCCCAGCTTTTGTTATAAGCGGCATGGCCAGGAGGGGCAGGGGGGGGAGTGTGGCAGTGGAGCACAGCACATTGGGAACACGAGAAGGAAGGAAGTGATGCACAAGAGAACCGAGTAGAAGAAGAAAACAATAGAGCAAGGAAACAAAAAAACATCAGGTGAAAAGGGAGAAGAACTACTACTCTGGACCTCTGCATTTTGAGATGTCTCAACACTGGAAACAGAACCAGCAGGTGGGGCCGAAACTGGAAACAGAACCAGCAGGTGGGGTTGAAACTGGAAACAGAACCAGCAGGTGGAAAGAAAGGGAGAAGGAACTCACGTCCTCTGGGACCGTCTCTTCCAGTGCATCTTCCAACCAGTCCCAGTCTCTGGGAGAGCGCTGATGAAGGCCACCGGCCGAAACGCGCGTACGCTCAGGTTTGAATGAAGATTTCTTACCTACTCAGTCCCTACTAGCCTATAGCTCAGCCTAGAGAAGATTAGGACGAGTTACCTGCTGGATCCAGGTCGAAACTATCTCCGTATGCTAAAAGAAAGGGAGAAGGAACTCACGTCCTCTGGGACCGTCTCTTCCAGTGCATCTTCCAACCAGTCCCAGTCCTCCTCCTCCTCCTCCTCCTCCTCCTCCTCCTCCTCCACCTCCTCCTCGTCTTCTCCCCCCTCTCCGATCCGCCGCACCTCCGTCCCTGCCCTCGCGCCTGATCCCACAGCGCCCCTCCTCGCGCCATCATTACCTAGTGCGCCTGCTTTCCCCAACCCTCCAGCACCACCGAAAGTACCAGCACCGGCGCCAGCAGCAGCAGCAGCACCAACAACAGCACCACCGGCAGCAGCAGCAGCGTTGGCGCGGCGGGCAGCAACCTTAGCCTGCGCGTGCCTCCTCTCCCCATCCAACCGTTCCATCTTCCTCACCTTCTTCGTCTTACTCACCTCCTCCTGCACCCACCGCCACTGCTCCGGCACCAAACCCTCCCCTTCCCCCTCCTCCCCCTCTCCCTCCTTCTCTGGTGCTGTTGCAGGTGCCTCAACTCGTGCGGTATTGAGCATTCCCGTCCCTTGTTGCGACTGGCTCCCTTGTTGCGACTGCCACTTAGCACCCTCACCCACACCACTCGTTTCACCTGTCCACCCGCCCCCACCAACCCTGCCATTGCTGCTGCTGCTGCTGTTGCTGCTGGTGCTGCTGCCACTGCTGCTCACTGGAGGCGAGGGTTCGAATCCTGTTGGAGACAGATTCAGCACAGCAGGGTCCAACACGGCGGCTTTCAGAGAAACTGGCGCGAACATTGACAGATCATCCATGTCCACGTCATTCATGATCCAGCTCATCCCCGCCCCGGGATCCCCTTCCGCCGCCTCCTCCGCTTCCGCCACCCCCGGCGTTCCCCCTATCCCCGCGCCAGCGGCTGCGCCCGCATCAGCGCTTCCGCCAAAGCCCCTCTCCCGCGCGCTCCTGGGCAGTGGGTTGCGCGGGATTCCGGGGAGCAGATCTGCCTCCATGTCTGCCAGGTCATCCATGTCATCGTACACGTCATCATCATCCTCCTCCTCCTCCGAGTCGTTACCGTCGCTATACCCCTTCCCCCCTAACCGCTCCTGGCGGAAAGACTCCGCTTCTTTTCTCCCGCGACTTGCGCCGTCCGCAGGGTCCCTTCCGCCAGGCCCCTTGCGCCGGGGGAAAGGGGGAGGGGGCGCGGGAGAATTTCCGCCTTTCCGCTCATCGATCGTGCGCCCCTTGCGCTCCACTATTGGCTGACCGAATCGCCGCCCTTCGCGGCCAATCTGGTTGCCGAACAGATCGGACGGCGGCGATCCCGCTCCTCCACCGCGCGCGCGATTCCAATTTTGCTTGCCGCTATCTCCCCTTCCTCCTCCCCCTCCTCCCCCTCCTCCCCCTCCTCCCCCTCCTCCCCCTCCTCCGCGGCCGCCGCCACCGCCTCCGCCGCCGTAACTAGCGGTGCTGTTCGCGGAGCGCGCTGCGCGTGGTTGGCCGTCGTTGCGCTCGCTAGTCGCGGAAGGGGCGCGGGGAGTTTGCGCGAGCGACGAATCGAGAGCCGCGGGCGTGGCGGAAGAGAGGGGGCGGGTGAAGTGGGGGAGTTGGCGGAGGGCGATGCGCGGATGGATGTTAGCGGGAGTCGCGAAGCCAGTGGTAACCACCGCGTGGAGCATTTTGACCCGCATTTTCGCGAACAGACTCGGATCGCCACGCTCGTGGTTCGCGGGCACACGTGGAACGAAAGTGGAACGCTCGAGGTCCACGTGTGTAGTACTGTAGATTAAAGAGGTATGTGCGGGGAACCCGAAACCCCGAGAATTATGCAATTGAGCTAAGGTTTTGTAAACGCCAACTGTAGAATTTGGAGTGGTTGTTACCGGATCACTCCAAAAAGGATAGCACTGCTGTCCCAATGAAATTACTAAACCATAAGAAAGTGTATTTCTAACTAAAATACAGACATGCCTCCATAATCCTACAGGGGCCCGGGCGTCTATCTTAGCAAGAATAAAGTATCTGTTTCCCCTCCAACACATGTTCTTGCTGAGCTAGCTACTGCAAGGGTATTCGTAGCTGGGGAGGGAAAACGTACGCACGATGCTTCCGTCATAAACTGAGAATAAACTAGAAGCGGACATACAGGGGGGGGGTGTACAAGTAGCAATCCATACCCTCTACAACACAACCCAGCCTAGCCTAACTATGTACAACACAATTCAACATGAACACTTGCTTGCACCTGTCAAGAATAGAGCTAGGAATGAATGATTGAACTAGGCAAGAGGTGAGTACAAGTAGAGGAAACCTAACCCTAAAGTGTTGTACTCACTAAGGAGTGACCCTACTGTAGCCTAGAGATACAATTGTAATCTAACAGCACCCTCTGATCTGAGCATCAACACAAGCCAACTGAAAGTAGTCAAAGTGTGCCGCCAATCACAGTTTTTGCCTTCGATATCACCATCTTCCCGCAGAGCGCATAATCGTTCGTATCAGTCGCAACATGCCAATAAGAACCAGGATCCATAAACGTCTTCATAATATCTAAAGACTTCTGCAAATGCCCTGGCCTATAATGGTACCACTTATAAAAAGCGTAGCGCGGTTTACGACCTTTCTTGGGGGGCTTGGTCATGTTAACATACGAGACTTGCGGGTCTTGGTCCCAGGTAGTGCCCGCAGCAGTGCAGGATGTGCCAGAGTGTAGCACAGGGGTAGCTCCTGAGCAGAGTTTCCGGTATTCCCAATAAAGGCTGATGTAATATGCCCTCCGTGAAAACCTACACAGGGCATAGTAGAATTTGGTCGCGAAAGGGGAAGAGGTGCGGGTGGGGGGTTCAAAGGTTCGGTTAAGAAGAAGGGGACGGGGGCTGAAGATGAAAGATGGGAAAGGGAAAGATGGGGTGGGGATGGATGGGGGCCGGGCCCACTCGTTAGAGCGCAAATTTCCAACCTTTCAGTGACTACTACGGACGGACTACTAGTAGAGCAGCAGCAATCGAATCACACGGAAACGCACTCACTTCATAATCTTCCAGAAAAGTGTCCCAAACGCTCGTCTGTCGCCGATCACTTTCCCCTTGTGCTTAGTAGGACGCAATTTGACCCAATACCATTCTGGCAGTGCGAAGGGATAGTAAAGGCGCATGGGGACGGACGACGCATGAGTGTTAGAGGTACATGGGCACCACTGAATGAAGGCCTGATGATGGCATGGCATGCAGTGCAATGCGAACGAAACGCCGCATGCGAAGCCGTGGAGGCTCAATTGCTGTCAGCAGTGAAAATTGAAGAAGGCACTACTAGGCCGCCACATTTCGGTGCACGTGAACATTCTATAGATAACAATTGCTATTAGCAGCGATTATACTGTAGGAACACAGCGGTGCTGTGCCAGTGGTATACGAAAGGGCGCAACGTGCCTCGTTAAAAGCGGCTGCAGACTTACGATACGTGATCCCCGGACTATGGGTTGCTGCACTGATGTGGCTGACGCCGCCGGATGGCTTTTGAGGCGCCTCAAAAGACTTTCGATACGTGATCCCCGGACCATGAGTTGCACTGCCATGGTTTACGCGGCCGAATGATGGCGGAAAGATTGTGGCAGACGCGGCAGCGAAGCAAGCCGCACCTGATGGGCAAGGCAGCGTGGCACGAGGAAGCAGGTTGATGACATCCCACATGAGGGGTGATAGGCGTGACCTCTGACAACAGTGGCAACAGAATTGAACCGGGCGGCAGCGCAGTGAAAGCTGAGCACGTGGCGCCGCCGTCGCCGCCGCCGCCGCCGCCGCCGCATCGCCACACGTTTTACATGAGGAATTATGAAACTAGCACTGCAAATAAGGAGGATTTAAGTGCTTACAGATAAGGAGAGTTGTCACCGCGCGCTCCATGTTTGCCAGCGGTACTACTACTTCTACTGATTCTACTAATTCTACTAATTCTACTAATTTTACAAAGTCTACTAATTCTACTAATTCTGATTATGGAGGGGACTTCACGGAGTCGGAGAAAGGAAGTTTGGACTGAAGCGATGTGGTGGGACGAAGTGAATACTCCGTCACCCAGTCCGAGAGCGTTGGGGATGGGGAGGGGATCGATGGTGAGGGTCCACCAAGAATCTACTAAGCTACGGAGCTGCCAGGCGTTCAGCTAGAAGTAAGTCACTTTCTAGGTTTCTTTCGTGGGCTGCTGCATTCTTGAACTGGTTGGGTCTGCTGCACCATTTGTATGTCTGGTCTGGCCCAAATTGCGAGGCGCGCGGGTCTGCTGCACCAGCGTTGAAAACCGGTTCCTCCAGCAAGGGAAGTTGGAGGAGTACGGTAATATCGAGGAGGGCTGGGCCCAAGCACCAAGGGAGAAAACTGTGGACCAGCTGGGTGGGCGAAAACACGATTTGACGAAAATGTTAACGAAATCAGAACTCTCGTCTCGTCCCAGCCTAAACAAGATTCGACGTTTACGTCGGAAGGGTTGCGTAGAGTTGTATTCCTCGTATATGAACATAATGATGGAAATATTATGATTGAACATACGGAAAGCAAATTATAATGTTCGTCCATTTTATTTAGACTAGGACAAGCTTGCTGCTGATTCCTTCTAGGAAAAGATAATTATTACAAACAAAATCATTGCAATCTCCGATCTTTGGTTGGTGACAATTATCGAGTGGTTCTAAGGCTACAATCCTATTTCAAGAACATCATATAGCCAATGTGACAGCTTCAGAATTATATCACCTTAAGAATGTCACAAGCGAATAGGCCCAAAAAATTAGATGTTATTGTCACGAGAAAATAGTGTATCTTTTCCCTGCCAATTCGAATTCGACGCTGTCACTTCTTGGTTCTTGGTTCTTTGGTTCTTGGTTCTTGGTTCTTGATCGTATACTGGCGCTGTTCTTTTGGCCAAAAATGGCCTTCGCGGATTCTTCCATCCGCACCGGTGGTGCGTCGGT
This sequence comes from Closterium sp. Naga37s-1, assembly GCA_947471745.1. Classification (NCBI taxonomy): domain Eukaryota; kingdom Viridiplantae; phylum Streptophyta; class Zygnematophyceae; order Desmidiales; family Closteriaceae; genus Closterium; species Closterium sp. Naga37s-1. The sequence continues at coordinate 1,514,599 of CANJKZ010000248.1, read as the reverse complement.
TCAGGTTGGGCACTGTCCGAAGCTGGGTGCATCAAGAAAACCGAGAAAACATGCAGAACAGCACTTTTGTGACACTGTACTAGAACCGCCCGTTTGTTCCACGCTAATTCCTCGCCAGGCAATTGGTCCGCACCGCTGGTTTGACCTCTTGAGGTGAAATCACCTCCGCACCACTGATAACGGGGCTGGAACAAAAAGCCAGAAAAATTGCTCAGGGCAGCTTGAACGCCCAACCACCGACCGAAATCAAATTTCAAGAAAATATTTTCTCGAGTCCTTGCTGCTCGAAACCTATGTGGGTGGAGGAAGGAAGGGGGGGAGAGGTTACCCTCCGTTCACATTTGTGCCAGACCGGGTTCCCGATGGGCAGACCCGAGTTTGGCTGAGTTGTTCAAACGAGAAGTTTACCTCGGTTATAACTGAACCTTCATGTGTTGCCAAGTCAACCAAAAAGGTACCTGAAGTTAATACGAAATTTACTAATCCACCAACGGTGCGGCGATGAGAACTCCAACAGAACAGCACCACCATGCCCTTTCCTCTCCCCACCCAAGGTGCTTCTCCCTCCGAACCCACCCATTCTCAATTCTGCAGTCGCGACTTACCTACCATCTGAACCAAACACCTTGCCGCCGCCACTCTCTCCCACCCAGCCGTCGCCTCTCCTCCCATCCCTATATCCTCTCCCTTACTCCGCCCCATCGCCTCTCCCTCTCACCCCGTCGTCGCCGCTCCCTCCCATCCCGCCATCGCCCCTCTCTCGCTCCCAGCCGCGGTCGCCTCTCCCTCCTCCCCGCGGTCGCCTCTCCCTCCTCCCCGCGGTCGCCTCTCCCTCCTCCCCGCGGTCGCCTCTCCCTCCTCCCCGCGGTCGCCTCTCCCTCCTCCTCGCGGCCGCCTCTCCCTCCTCCCCGCGGTCGCCTCTCCCTCCTCCTCGCGGCCGCCTCTCCCTCCTCCCCGCCGTCGCCTCTCCCTCCTCCCCGCCGTCGCCTCTCCCTCCTCCCCGCCGTCGCCTCTCCCTCCTCTCCGCCGTCGCCTCTCCCTCCTCTCCGCCGTCGCCTCTCCCTCCTCCCCGCCGTCGCCTCTCCTTCCCTCCCCGCCGTCGCCTCCGGCGACAGGTGCACGAGCGCAAGCGCGGGTTGGTGCACCAGCGCGGGTTGTTTTCTGAGGCACCGTTGTTATCAGGTGCGTTCCCGGTCCTTTCATCTACCCTTCCCCTCTGATTTTCTCTCTCTTTCTTTTTTGCTTCTTCGTAATTTTTGTGTATTAATTGGTCTCTTCTTGCATTGCACTTTCATTTTAAGAAGAGACGAGACGGAGCGAGAGGGAGAGCGTGTGCACGGGAGCGAACGCGTGAGAGAGCGCGTGAGAGAGGGCATGAGAGAGCGCGTGAGGAAGCGCGCGAGGGAGCGCGTGAGGGAGCGCTTGAGAGAGCGCGTGAGAGAGCGCGTGAGAGAGCGTGTGAGAGAGGGCGTGCGAGAGCGCGAGAGTGTGCGCGTGAGAGTGCGCGTGAGAGAGCGCGTGAGAGAGCGCGTGAGAGAGCGCGTGAGAGGGCGCGTGAGAGAGCGCGTGAGAGAGCGCGTGAGAGAGCGCGTGAGAGAGCGCGTGAGAGAGAGCGTGAGAGAGCGCGTGAGAGAGCGCGTGAGAGAGCGCGTGAGTGAGGGCGTGAGTGTGCGCGTGAGAGTGCGCGTGAGAGAGCGCATGAGAGAGCGCGTGAGGGAGCGCGTGAGAGATTGCGTGAGGGAGCGCGTGAGGGAGCGCGTGAGGGAGCGCTTGAGAGAGCGTGTGAGAGAGCGCATGAGAGAGCGCGTGAGGGAGCGCGTGAGGGAGCGAGTGAAGGAGCGCTTGAGAGAGCGAGTGAGAGAGCGCGTGCGAGAGCGTGTGAGAGAGGGCGTGCGAGAGCGCGAGAGTGTGCGCGTGAGAGTGCGCGTGAGAGGGCGCGTGAGAGGGCGCGTGAGAGAGCGCGTGAGAGAGCGCGTGAGAGAGCGCGTGAGAAGGCGCGTGAGAGAGCGCGTGAGAGAGCGCGTGAGTGAGGGCGTGAGTGTGCGCGTGAGAGTGCGCGTGAGAGAGCGCATGAGAGAGCGCATGAGGGAGCGCGTGAGAGATTGCGTGAGGGAGCGCGTGAGAGAGCGCGTGAGGGAGCGCTTGAGAGAGCGCGTGAAAGAGCGCGTGAGAAAGCGCGTGAGAAAGGGCGTGCGAGAGCGCGTGAGAGTGCGCGTGAGAGTGCGCGTGAGAGGTGCGTGAGAGGCGCGGGAGAGAGCGCGTGAGAGGGCGCGTGAGAGAGCGCATGAGAGAGCGCGTGAGAGAGCGCGTGAGAGGGCGCGTGAGAGAGCGCGTGAGAGAGCGCGTGAGAGAGCGCGTGAGAGAGCGCGTGAGAGAGCGCGTGAGAGCGCGCGTGAGTGAGGGCGTGAGTGTGCGCGTGAGAGTGCGCGTGAGAGAGCGCATGAGAGAGCGCGTGAGGGAGCGCGTGAGAGAGTGCGTGAGAGTGCGCGTGAGAGTGCGCATGGGAGACGCGTGGGAGTGCGCGTTAGAGAGCGCGTGAGAGGGCGCGTGAGAGGGCGCGTGAGAGAGCGCGTGAGAGAGCGCGTGAGAGAGCGCGTGAGAGAGCGCGTGAGAGAGCGCGTGAGAGAGCGCGTGAGAGAGCGCGTGAGTGAGGGCGTGAGTGTGCGCGTGAGAGTGCGCGTGAGAGAGCGCATGAGAGAGCGCGTGAGGGAGCGCGTGAGAGATTGCGTGAGGGAGCGCGTGAGGGAGCGCGTGAGGGAGCGCTTGAGAGAGCGTGTGAGAGAGCGCATGAGAGAGCGCGTGAGGGAGCGCGTGAGGGAGCGAGTGAAGGAGCGCTTGAGAGAGCGAGTGAGAGAGCGCGTGCGAGAGCGTGTGAGAGAGGGCGTGCGAGAGCGCGAGAGTGTGCGCGTGAGAGTGCGCGTGAGAGGGCGCGTGAGAGGGCGCGTGAGAGAGCGCGTGAGAGGGCGCGTGAGAGAGCGCGTGAGAGCGCGCGTGAGTGAGGGCGTGAGTGTGCGCGTGAGAGTGCGCGTGAGAGAGCGCATGAGAGAGCGCGTGAGGGAGCGCGTGAGAGATTGCGTGAGGGAGCGCGTGAGGGAGCGCGTGAGGGAGCGCTTGAGCGAGCGCGTGAAAGAGCGCGTGAGAAAGCGCGTGAGAAAGGGCGTGCGAGAGCGCGTGAGAGTGCGCGTGAGAGTGCGCGTGAGAGGTGCGTGAGAGGCGCGGTAGAGAGCGCGTGAGAGGGCGCGTGAGAGAGCGCATGAGAGAGCGCGTGAGAGAGCGCGTGAGAGGGCGCGTGAGAGAGCGCGTGAGAGAGCGCGTGAGAGAGCGCGTGAGAGAGCGCGTGAGAGAGCGCGTGAGAGCGCGCGTGAGTGAGGGCGTGAGTGTGCGCTTGAGAGTGCGCGTGAGAGAGCGCATGAGAGAGCGCGTGAGGGAGCGCGTGAGAGATTGCGTGAGGGAGCGCGTGAGGGAGCGCGTGAGGGAGCGCTTGAGAGAGCGCGTGAAAGAGCGCGTGAGAGCGCGTGAGAAAGGGCATGCGAGAGCGCGTGAGAGTGCGCGTGAGAGTGCGCGTGAGAGGTGCGTGAGAGGCGCAGGAGAGAGCGCGTGAGAGAGCGCGTGAGAGTGTGTATGAGAGTGCGCGTGAGGGAGTGCTTGAGAGAGCGTGTGAGAGAGCGCGTGAGAGAGGGCGTGCGAGAGCGCGTGCGAGAGCGCGTGAGGGAGCGCGTGAGGGAGCGCTTGAGAGAGCGCGTGAGAGAGCGCGTGAGAGAGCGCGTGCGAGAGCGCGTGCGAGAGCGCGTGAGTGTGCGCGTGCGAGTGCGCGTGAGAGGCACGTGAGAGAGCGTGTGAGAGAGCGCGTGAGAGAGCGCGTGAGAGAGTGCGTGAGAGTGCGCGTGAGAGTGCGCATGGGAGATGCGTGGGAGTGCGCGTTAGAGAGCGCGTGAGGGTGTGTGCGAGAAAGCGCGTGAGAGTGCGTGTGAGAGAGCGCGTGAGAGAGCGCGTGAGTGTGCGTGAGAGAGCGTGTGAGGGAGCGCGTGCGAGAGTGCGTTAGAGGCGCGGGAGAGAGCGCGTGAGAGAGTGCATGAGAGAGCGCGTGAGAATGCGCATGGGAGATGCGTGAGAGTGCACGTGAGAGTGCGCGTGAGAGTGTGCGTGAGAGAGCGCGTGAGAGAGCGCATGAGTGAGGGCGTGAGTGTGCGCGTGAGAGTGCGCATGAGAGTGCGTGTGAGAGCGCGTGAGAGAGTGCATGAGGGAGCGCGTGAGAGAACGCGTGAGAGAACGCCTGAGAGAGCGCGTGAGGGAGCACGGGAGGGAGCGCTTGAGAGAGCGCGTGAGAGAGCGCGTGAGAGAGCGCGTGTGAGAGCGCGTGAGAGAGCGCATGAGAGTGCGCATGGGAGACGCGTGAGAGTGCGCGTTAGAGAGCGCGTGAGAGAGCGCGTGAGAGAGCGCGTGAGAGTGCGCGTGAGAGTGCGTGTGAGGGAGTGCGTGAGAGAGCGCGTGAAAGAGCGCGGGAGAGAGCGCGTAAGAGAGCGCGTGAGAGAGCGCGTGAGAGTGTGCGTGAGAGTGCACGTGAAAGTGCGCGTGAGAGTGCACGTGAAAGTGCGCGTGAGAGTGTGCGTGAGAGTGCGCGCGAGAGAGCGACGAGAGAGTTTGCGTGAGAGAGCATGTGAGAGGGCACGTGAGAGTACGCGTGAGAGTGTGCGTGAGAGAGCGAGTGAGAGAGCGTGAGGATGAGTGGGTATGCGTGCAAGGGTGAGAGCGAGAGTGCGTGCGACTGTGTGTGCTAGGGTGAGTGCGAAAGCAAGTGCGAGTGTTAGTGCTAGGTTGCATGTGAATGTGTTTGCGTGCGCCTGTATGTTGGTGTGAGAGTGTTATTGTGAATGAGAACGATCAGGAGTGCGAGGGTTTGTGCAAATATGAGCGTGTACATTTGTATGTTTGTAAAAAAAATGAGAGTGTTTTAGCGTCTGTGTGGGTGCGAGATTGAGTACAAGAGTGAGGATGAAGCTGAACGCAAGGGTGGCTGCAAGGTATTGCATCATCCCGGCGAACTGTGGCACCACGACTGATACCAATTTCCATTGCTCGTCTTTGATTGATCTATACGTTTTCTATTGTTCTTATTTCGTTTCTAGTGCATGTGTGAGCTGCATTCTCTGTTTTTGTTTTCTTGTGCAATGCTGTGAGGTGTACTCTTTGTCTTTGCTTTCTACGGGTGAGTTGCGTTTCCTGCTTGGCCTCCTCGCAGGGCACGTTAGTTACAGTATATTTGTTATTGCTTTTCTGCACAGAGTGTGATCATTCTCTGTTTTTTCCCTTTTCTTGTGCAGGGTGTGGAAATTTATTTTCTGTTTTTGCTTTGTGCAGGGCGCGTGAGCTGCATTCTCTGATTTTGTTTGGCAGAGAAGGGAGATGAGGGAGGGGGTGGGAGGGAGATGAGGGAGGGAGGGAAGGAGGGGTGTAGGGAGGGTAAAGAAGAGGGGATAAGCTAGCGATGATTTATGAATGGTACCGTAACTGGATTCAATTCGTGATGGTTGCGTGTTTATTACCGGTATCTGTATGCATCTGTGTGTGTGTGTATGTGTGTATGTGTGTGTGTGTGTTGGGTGTGTGTGCTTGTGTCTATCAGTTGGTTGGTTGTGATTATTACAGGGTGTGGTGCTGGTATGCATCGTGTTTGCAGCTGAGGTTGTCATCGTCGTTGGGGCAGTGGGTTTTCACTGTCTCAACGACCCCATCAATCCCAGTTGTAGCATTGGTGCCTATTAAGCATCCATTTTGATGTCGTCACAACTTTTTTCGTGACGTTTGCATTCGTTTTTGTGAGATGTGTGTGTTTCAAGACGAGGTGTTCCAATGTATCGTGTATGCAACTAGTGTCAGATTACAATTGTATCTCTAGGCTACAGTAGGGTCACTCCTTAGTGAGTACAACACTTTAGGGTTAGGTTTCCCCTACTTGTACTCGCCTCTTGCCTAGTCCAATCCATCATTCCTAGTTCTATTCTTGACATGTTATCAGAGTAGAAACCGTTCCTACATGGGCCCACCGTTCCGCCTAGTGGTAGCGCCACGCCCTACACAGTAGCCAGCGCGCTGGCGCCCCTAGCTCTCACTGTCGCGACCCTTGCAGCCCGTGCGCTGCCCCTGCGACCGCGCTGCCCCTGCAGCCGTGCTCGCCCCTACGACCGTGCTGCCCCTTGCAGCCGTGCTCGCCCCTGCTACCGTGCTGCCCCTGCAGCCGCGCCTGCCCCTGTGGCCCGCGCGCTACTCCTCCAGCCCGTACGCTGCCCCTGCAGCCCGTTCACGCTGCCCCTGCAGCCGCGCGTCGCCTCTGCAGCCAGCCCGCGCGTCGCCCCTGGAGCCCGCGCGCCGCCTCTGCAGCCCGTCCTCGCGGACCCTGCAGCCCGCGCGTCGCCCCTGGAGCCCGCGCGCCGCCTCTGCAGCCCGTCCTCGCGGACCCTGCAGCCCGCGCGTCGCCCCTGGAGCCCGCGCGCCGCCTCTGCAGCCCGTCCTCGCGGACCCTGCAGCCCGCGCGTCGCCCCTGGAGCCCGCGGGCCGCCTCTGCAGCCCGTCCTCGCGGACCCTGCAGCCCGCGCGTCGCCCCTGGAGCCCGCGCGCCGCCTCTGCAGCCCGTCCTCGCGGACCCTGCAGCCCGCGCGTCGCCCCTGGAGCCCGCGCGCCGCCTCTGCAGCCCGTCCGCGCGGCCCCTGCAGCCCGTACGAGCTGCCTTTGCAGCCAGCGCGGCGCCCCTGCAGCCCGCGCGTCCTGCCCCTGCAACCTGCGCCAGCGCCCTGCCCTGCGCACGCTGACGCCCTGCCCTGCGCCAGCGCCCTGCCCTGCGCCCGCGCCCTGCCCTGCGCCAGCGCCCTGCCCTGCGCCAGCGCCCTGCTGTACCCTAAATATAATTAAATTGTTTATTAAAAAAAAAACAAACAAACAAAAACAAAAAAAAAGAGGACCCTAGGTGCTTCTGCCCTAGGAGCTACTGCCTACTACTGCCCTGATGTGGCCGCGCGCCGCCCTGCTCTGGCCGCGCGCCGCCCTGCTGCTGTTACTACTGCTGCTGCTCCTACTCGTGCTACTGGGAGTGGAGGAGGTGCTGCTGGGAGTGCAGGAGGTGCTGCTGGCGCTGTAGGAGCTGGAGGTGCTGGACCTACTCCTGACCGTCACTGTCTGTCATGGCCACTTCCGCGGCAGTTGCTGCGGCCAGGGGTGGACAGCAGCGGGCACTGCTTCTCCCGGACGACCCCACCCCTCAGCAGCTTCGTGAGTGGGTTATTCAGCGAGGTCGTCCTGGTGGTGGAGGTTATCGTTTTGTTAGGACTGCTGCTCTTGGTGTTAGTGAGTCTGCTGCCGCTCCAGGTGCTAGTGAGTCTGCTGCAGCTCTAGGTGCCCGTGAGTCTACCGACGCTCTAGGTGCTAGTGCGTCTACTACCACAGGTCCTGCCTCAGCTGAGGTCTTGCACACTTTCACGCTTGACTCAGGCGCGTCACGTTGCTTCTTCCGTGATTGCACCACAGTCACACCACTCACAGCACCTGTCCCAGTCTCACTGGCTGACCCCTCTGGGGGCCCAGTGGTTGCGAGAGCCTCCACGGTCCTCCCTTGTCCAGCAGTCCCCTCTGGTTCTTTGTCAGGTCTCCACCTCCCCACGTTCTCGACGAACTTGGTGAGCAACGCTGCCATTCAGGATGTCTGGGTTGATACCTTTATTCCTGGAGGGCAGCGTGTGGCGATCTGTACGTGCTCCCGGACTGGCCGTCACCTGGCTACGTTCACTCGTCAGCCTGGGTCTAGTCTGTACACACTGACCACTGCGTCTGCACAGGTGGCTGAGTCAGGTCAGGTAGCTGCGTCGAGTCGAGCGTCTGCGTCAGGGTAGTTAGCTGCGTCTTGCTCGTGCAGAGTACTCACGCACGAGTCTCAGCGCTGGCACCACCGTCTTGGTCATCCCTCCCTGCAGCGTCTGCGCGGCATGCACTCCCGGCTCCTGGTCTCTGGCCTCCCTGAGACCCTGCCCCCCCTCCCGCGCTCACTTGCGCCGCCGTGCCTTCCTTGCGTCGAGGGGCGGCAGCGCGCCGCTCCTCACTCCTCCGAGTTTCCTCCGACCACTGCTCCTCTGCAGACTCTCCACCTAGACGTGTGGGGCCCGGCCCCCGTTGGTGGGATGGACCAGGAGCGCTACTTCCTGCTGGTTGTTGACGACTACACACGCTACACCACAGTCTTCCCCTTGCGTCGCAAGGCGGACGTCAGCGGTGTTTTGATCCCCTGGATCCGTGCTACTCGTCTCCAGCTACACGAGCGCTTTCATCAGGACTTCCCAGTCCTGCGTCTGCACTCTAACAGGGGTGGTGAGTTCTCTTCTGGCGTCCTTGAGACGTTCTGCCAGGATGATGGCATCGCCCAGTCGTTCACGCTTCCGGCCTCTCCGCAGCAAAATGGGATCGCTGAGCGTCGCATTGGCCTGATCATGGAGGTTGCTCGTACCTCCATGATCCATGCGGCTGCTCCCCATTTCCTGTGGCCGTTTGCGGTCCGATACGCCGCGCATCAGCTCAACCTCTGGCCCCGTGTCTCTGCTCCAGAGACCTCGCCCACACTTCGTTGGACGGGACAGCCTGGTGATGTGTCGTCGTTTCGGGTCTGGGGCGCGCTCTCCCTTGTTCGCGATACCAAAGCGAGCAAGCTCTCTCCTCGCACTCTCCGCTGTGTCTTCCTGGGCTTCCCCACTGACGCTCCACCCTGGCAGTTCTACCACCCTGCCTCGCGTCGTGTTCTGTCCTCTCAGGACGTCACCTTCGACGAGTCGGTCTGTTACTACCGACTTCACCCGCACGCGTCCCACCCGGTCCCCCTTGCACCCCTCTTCCTGGTACCAGTCCCCCCCCCGGTAGACCCCCTCCCCCCACAGGGTCCTTCTCCCTCAGGTGTGTCCCAGGTAGACCCACCCCCCTTGGATGAGCCAGTTGAGATCTCTTCTGACTCCTCTGACTCACCTGAGGGGGGTGACGCCGTCGCCGACGACACGGCGACCACTCGCCACACTCCTCGCTTGGCGACCCCCCCGGGTTTCCCGCCACGGCCGTCTTCGCCGCCTCCGCAGCCTGCTGCTGTGGACTCTGGAGCTGAGACTACTGGAGCTGGGGCTGGGGGTGGTGAGTCTGGGGGTGCCCGCTCTCCTCGTCTGGCTACCCCCCCCGGGTTCCCACCTCTGCCGTCTTCGCCGCCTCTGCAGCCTACTGCTGTGGACACTGGAGCAGAGACTGAGGGTGCTGGGTCTGAGGGTGCTGGGACTGAGGGTACTGAGCCTGAGGGTGCTGGGACTGAGGGTGCTGGGACTGAGGGTGCTGAGACTGAGGGTGATGGGACTGAGGGTGCTGAGCCTGAGGGTGCTGGGACTGAGGGTACTGAGACTTTGGGTGCTGACTCTGGGGGTGCTGAGACTTCGGGTGCTGACTCTGGGGGTGCTGCGAGTCCTTCTGGAGGTCCTGGAGCTGGAGGTACTGGAGCTACTAGGCCTGGAGGTCCTACTGGAGGTACTAGAGGTACTATTGGTGCTGGAGGTACTGGAGCTGCTGCTGGTGCTGGAGGTGCTGGAGCTGGAGGTACTAGAGGTGCTTCTGGTGCTGGAGGTGCTAGAGCTACCACTACTAGAGGTACTGGAGCTGGACAGCCACCGCAGCCTGCTCTACTTGAGACGCTCTCTCCGCAGGCGATTCGTGCGTGGGTCGTTCTGCGAGGCAGTCCTGGTGGTGGAGGGTACGGTCCTGCTGGTGCTGGAGCTACTAGTCCAGGAGGTGCTGCTGGTGCTGGAGGTGCTGGAGGTACTGCTGGAGGTGCTGGAGGTACTACTGGAGGTACTAGAGGTGCTGCTGGTGCAGGAGGTACTAGAGCTGCTAGTGCTGGGGGTACTGGAGCTGCTGCCGGTGCTGGAGGTACTGGAGCTGGTGGCACTGGAGGTGCCGGTGCTCCTGGTGCTGGAGCTGCGGGAGCTGCTGACCCTGGAGGTGCTGGAGCTACTGGTCCCGGAGGTGCTCGTACTGGAGGTGCTGGAGCTGCCGGAGCAGGTGGTACTGCTGGTGCTGGAGGTGCAGGAGGTGCTACTGGAGCTGCTGGCACAGGAGGTACTGGAGGTACTACTGGTGCTGGAGGCGCTGGAGCTGGAGCTGGAGGCACTGGAGGTGCTGGAGGTACTACTGGTGCTCGAGGTGCTGGCGCTGTCGGAGCTCGTGGTGCTGGAGGTGCTGGTGCTACTGGTGCTGGAGGTCTTGCTGGGGGTACTGGAGGAGCTGCTCGTGCTGGAGGTACGGGAGCTACTGGTGCTCTTCGCCACCTTCTCAGTCTTCCGCCAGGTGCTACTGGCTTCCCTGTGGCAGGTACTACTCCTCCGTTGCTGTGTCCGCCAGCGGACCAGTCACAGCCACCGCTGCTACCACACTCCCCACTGCCTGCTCCTGCTCCTTACACTGCGGTGTCAGAGTCCCTGACTGAGCGTCAAGAGCCTGAGACTCGTGCTTCCACCCCTGAGCGTCGAGAGCCTGAGTCTAGCTTTGACCTTGAGCCTGAGCCTAGAGCTGCTGTCCGTGCTCGTGTTCCTCGTGTTCGTCGTCCGCGTGCTCCGGCTGTCCCCGACACTCACGATATGACACTCCGTCCTTCCTCTGTTCCTCAGCGCGTTGTACTACCATTACCTCCTGCGTCCTCTCTGCCTGACGTTGCTGACCCTCCGTCTGACCTTGCTCGTGCGTCCAGTCCGACTGTTACTCGCCTTCTTGCTACGGTTGTGACGGACCCTACGTTCTCGTCTCCTGCTGCGTCTGCCCTAGTAGCTGAGCTTGTTGACTTTGCTGCTGTGTACCGCCTAGACTACCTTGCGAGTCTTGTCTCTGACCCTGTAACTGCCTGTCTTCCGTCCGTCGGGGGTGAGACTGCTCTTGGCTGTACTGCCCTTGGCTGTGACGTTCTTGAGGACAGACAGGAGGAGCTGGAGTGCCTTGCTGCCGCTTCACCCCATCACGCGACCATGCTGCTTGCCCCTGAGGGAGACCCGGATGCACTTGACATCCCCACCCCGCGCTCCTACAGGGAGGCGATTTCGGGTGAGTACTCCTCTCAGTGGCAGACAGCCATGGACGCAGAGATGGCTTCCTGGAAGTCCACAGGCACCTACGTCGACGAGGTTCCCCCACCTGGGGTGAACATCGTCAGTGGCATGTGGATTTTCAGGGTGAAGCGGCCGCCGGGTTCTCCGCCTGCCTTCAAGGCACGTTACGTTGCTCGAGGCTTCAGTCAGCGTGAGGGGGTCGACTTCTTTCAGACCTTCTCCCCCACCCCGACGATGACCACTCTTCGGGTGTTGCTACACGTTGCAGCTCAGCGTGACTACGAGCTGCACTCCCTCGACTTCTCGACAGCTTTCTTGCAGGGTAGCCTTCACGAGGCCATCTGGTTGCGCCGTCCACAGGGCTTCACTGGGTCGTTTCCTGAGGGTACCCAGTGGAGCCTACGGCGACCAGTGCACGGCCTGCGTCAGGCGCCCCGTGAGTGGCACGACACACTGAGGACGACACTTGCGGCTCTTGGGTTTGCTCCTTCGACTGCTGACCCGTCGCTGTTTCTACGCACCGACACTACTCTGCCGCCGTTCTACATCCTCGTGTACGTCGACAACTTGGTTTTTGCTACTGCTGACACTGAGGCACTGGCCATAGTGAAGGCGGAGCTGCAGGAGAGACACACCTGCACTGACCTGGGTGAGCTGCGGAGCTATCTTGGCTTGCAGATCACCCGGGACAGACCACGGCGCACCATCACCCTCACTCAGTCACACATGGTGCACCAGGTCCTTCAGCGCTTCCGCTTCACTTGGTCCTCGCCACAGCCCACTCCTCTGTCTACCGGCCACTCGCTCTCAGCTCCACCTTCGGACGAGTCCGTAGAGCCGAGTGGTCCGTACCCAGAGCTTGTGGGTTGCCTCATGTACCTGATGACGTGCACACGACCTGACCTCGCGTACCCTCTCAGCCTCCTGGCTCGCTACGTGGCACCTGGTCGACACCGAAAGGTGCACTTTGATGCTGCGAAGAGGGTACTGCGTTACTTGTGCAGCACATCGAGCATGGGGCTCGTGCTTGGAGGACGGGGTTCGGTGGTCCTCACAGGACACTCTGACGCTTCTTGGGCCGACGACCAGACGACTCAGCGTTCGTCACAGGGTTACACCTTCAGTCTTGGCGCTGGTTCTGTCTCGTGGAGGTCCACTCGTTCTTCTTCTGTGCTTGGTTCCAGCTGTGAGGCCGAGATCTACGCTGGGGCCATGGCTGCACAGGAGCTACGCTGGCTGACCTACCTGCTGACCGACTTGGGGGAGCGGCCTCGTTCTCCTCCAGTTCTGTACGTCGACAACAAGGCAATGCTTTCCTTGTGTCGCGAGCAGAGACTGGAGCACAGAACGAAGCACATTGCTCTTCGCTACTTCCTTGCGCGTGAGCTGCAGCAGCGTGGTCAGCTGCGCCTTGCTTACGTGGCCTCTCGGGCCAACACTGCTGATGTCTTCACCAAGGCCCTTGGGGCTGGTGATCATCACCGTTTCTGCACTGCTCTTGGGCTTGTGCCCACTCTGCCTCACCTGTTGGTTGCTTGACTTGCTCTTGTTGTACACTGCTATATATCTTTATACCTGCATGTTTTCTCTTGCTAGGTTGTGATCAGTGTACTGCCTTGCTATTATATACCTCTGCATGTGAACTGGCCTTGTGGCCACTTGCTTGTGCTCAGAATGCGTGGTGACTTTGTGATCCACCCTGAGCTGTATTCTCTTCTGCAGACTGGTCTTGTGACCGCTTGTTGTGTTTGCTGTCCCCTACTTTGCCTATGGGGGTGTGTCAGATTACAATTGTATCTCTAGGCTACAGTAGGGTCACTCCTTAGTGAGTACAACACTTTAGGGTTAGGTTTCCCCTACTTGTACTCACCTCTTGCCTAGTCCAATCCATCATTCCTAGTTCTATTCTTGACAACTAGAGGTTGTCATCGTCGTTGGTGCAGCGTGTATTCGTTGTTTCAACGGCCCCATCAATCTCTATTGCTACATTGATGCATTGTAACACTTTTTGAAGCATCCGCATCACACTTCATACCCTGTTCGTTTGTACAAGTGCATCCGTTTATGTTGATGCCATGTTCGATCGAACCATCCGCCGTATTTATCGACGAGCTGGGACGGTCGGAACAAATTCATGGTTTCAACATTATGTGTAATTGGTTTCACTTTTGGGATCTCATTCACGAGTGATTTTTTTTCACTATTGGAGGCGTTCTCTTGAACACGGTGGCAAAAAAGTTGTTCAAGCGGGTGCTCCAAAGAGTGCTTCAAAAATCACCTTTGAAATGATATCCCCAAAAAGTGAAACTGATTATATAGGGTTGCTACGCAACCCAAAAAAACCCCGTGAACGGTGTATAAAGGAGTATAGGAGAGTGAACAAATTGCACATGCCACAGTAGGAAATGTTTTTGAGACAGTTTCAGCTGAAAGTATATCAACACACACAAACATGCACAGCATTGCATTGCACACAGGTGTAAACCAATGTGAATGTGAAACAAAACCACCTGATCCAGACTCTATAGTGCATATGACATGACATGCACCACCACCACCAGTATTACACTACAGTCCCAGTTGGTAAAAGTCTTCAACCCAAATTCCATCAGAAAAGGCGGCGAGAAGTCGAGGAGAGTCGAGCCAAGTCAAGCCAGGCAGGGCGAGTCAATCCAGCCAAGTCAGGACAAGTCACGCCCGCCAGGAATACGTCAGGTGTTGCCACTGCGGAAACGACCGCCGAGCCTCCTCTAAGGCTGCTCGCCGCCGAACCAGGACGTGAGGCTCGGATTGCCCTTGCTCCGTCCCTGCTAGTGCTGCCGCTGCTGCATGTGCTGAGGGTGAAGAGGCTGCAGCAGCTGCAGATGTGGAGGACACACCGGTGCGGTCATATGCAGTGCGGTCGTATGCGGTGCCATCGCCACGGAGCTTCCGGGGATTCTTCCATCGCCACTCGAATTGGAACGCTGTTAAGGGGGGAAGAGGGGGTGCAAGATGTGATGGTGATAGGAGATGCTCAAGGAGGTATGGGAGAAACAATGTGACTAGCCTCATGCCAAGCAGCACAAACTCCTTCCATACCCTTCTCCCTTTTCCCTTCCCCCCTGCCCCTCTCCCCTCCACTTCCCCTTTCCCCCCTACCCACTCCCATTCCTCCTTATCCTTCCCTTCTCCATCCCTCTCGCACCTTCGCTCCTGGTTCTTCTGAACCCCGGCACCACAGACAGACACGGGCGCCCACAGCCTGCCGGAGCACACTGCAGTGACTGCACATCCCTTCTTGAGACGCCTGCTTCACAGGCCCCTCTAAAACGTTTCCCGTGGCCTTCCCATTCCCAACCGTTCTGAACCCCGACACCACAGACAGACACGGGCGCCCACAGCCTGCCGGAGCACACTGCAGTGACTGCACATCCCTTCTTGAGACGCCTGCTTCACAGGCCCCTCTATAACGTTTCCCGTGGCCTTCCCATTCCCAACCGTTCTGAACCCCGACACCACAGACAGACACGGGCGCCCACAGCCTGCCGGAGCACACTGCAGTGACTGCACATCCCTTCTTGAGACGCCTGCTTCACAGGCCCCTCTAAAACGTTTCCCGTGGCCTTCCCATTCCCAACCGTTCTGAACCCCGACACCACAGACAGACACGGGCGCCCACAGCCTGCCGGAGCACACTGCAGTGACTGCACATCCCTTCTTGAGACGCCTGCTTCACAGGCCCCTCTATAACGTTTCCCGTGGCCTTACCCTTACCCTCGCATGCATCTTCGCTCCTGGTTCGAATCGAAACCCCGACACCACAGACAGACCCGAGCAACCACAGCCGGCGGCACAAATCCCTTTCTAAATCGCTTCTTTCAAAGGCGCCTCTAAAACGTTTTTCTCACCCACCCCCCCCCCACCCCCCTCCCCTCCCCCCTCTCCTCAACCCCGCTAATCCTCCATCGCTCGCACCTTCGCTCCTGGTTCTGAAGCCCGACACCACAGACACGAGCGCCCACGGCCTGCCAGCCCGCGTTGACTTGGCTCCCCCCACCACCTCCCCGTTGTGCTGCTTCAGCCTGGGCGGGGGAAGGCAGAGGGGCGGGGGGAGAGCAGGGAAAGGGGGAGGGCAGGGAAAAGGGGAGAGCAGAGAGAAGAGGGGGGGGGGAGAGCCAGCTTCATGCACTTCTGAGTTGACTTGCCTCCTCCCACCACCTCTCCGTTGTTGTGTGGCGGAACAGGGAAAAAGGGGTGGGAAGAAAGGGCGGGGGAGAATGAGGGAGGGAGGGCACAAATGAGACGAGTATTTAATGGGTGTTACCTTACCATTCTTGAGGGGTCTCAACAGTCAGCGAGAGAGAGAGAGACGATTCATGTGAGGCTCCTAAGAAATAGACCATGTTCTGATTTTTTTTCAGAGGACTTCAAAACAATGTGATGTTGCTAAGGGCGTGTTACATTAGGTGTGTTGGTCCATTTACAAGGAACTGGACCAGCGAAAGCAGGTGAGTAACCAGTTTACCCCCTTGGTACCGAGCTTGCAAATGTGGTCCCCGCCTGGTACCCCCTTGGTACCGAGGACGATTCAAAGGTACCAACACACCTTCTCTCAGCGTCCATAGTGACTCCCACGTATGTCTTCTTCCCATCCGCAGACAGCAAGAGATACACACTCCACGTCCCCGCACCCTCCTCCTCCTCCTCGTCCTCCTCTGACACTCCCCCAACCTCCCGCCCCCGCATCCCTCCCCCTTGCGCCATCCGTGCGCCCCCCACTCCCCGTACCCTCCCCCCTCCGCCTCCGCCCCCAGTCTGGCCGCGCATTGGTGAACTATCACCCCAACCACCCACACCCACGCCCATCCCCATGCCTATCCCCATACCCATGCCCATGCCCATGCCCATGCCTGCTCCGCCCTCCCCCTGTTCCCTCCCGTACCAATCCCCCCCCTCCCGCGCCCCTGCATGCTGGCTTTGCTGCTCTGGGGAAAGCGCGGAAGGGGGAACGGCGGAGGAGAGGTGGGAGGGGTGAGCGGTATGGATCCCGTTTGTGCTAGCACCACCGCCGCTGCCGCTGCCGCTGCCGCTGCCACTGCTGCTGCTGCTGTTGCCGCTGCTACTCCCAACATCTGTGCTAGAATGACCGGATGACTGGGGGTTTAAGGAAGATGGGTCAGGGTTCTGACCGGAAGCGTGCTGGGGGGGAATTGCGTGGACGGTGGGCAGGGAGAGAGACGGAGAGGAGGAGAGAGAGGGAGCGGACGGGCTAGAAGGCGCTGATAAAGATTCAACGAGTAGTTGTTCGTCAAAGCCCTCCTGCTGCAGCTGCTGCCGCTGCTGCCGCTGCTGCCGCTGCTGCTGCTGCTGCTGCTGGAGCTGTTGCAGATTTTCCTGCTGCTGCTCATGCTGATGATGCTGGTGGGAGAAGGCTACTTGGGAGCTAACTCTCTCGTGCTGCTGCTGCTCCTGCTGCTGTTGGTGCTGCTGTTGTTCCTCAGCTTGCTGCATCTGCTGCAGCATCTGCTGCTGCTGCTCCTGATTTTCTTGCTGATTCCGAATCTGCTGCTGCGAGTGAGTCGCGACGTGGGCGATACCAGGCGAAACAAACAGCTCGCGAAACTCCAAATCGTCAATCCCATAGCGCGCCAAGTCTCCATAAGCGTCCAGCCCATTTGCGCCGCTTGCGCCGTTACTCCCCCCCGAACCATGCCCCGCGCCCCCCGTCCCCCTTCCGCTTCCGCTCCCGCTCCCCCGCCCTCTCCCTTCCCCGCGCGCTAAACCGCCGCTACTGCCCCCGCTTCCCCTGTTCCTGCCTGTTCGCGCAATCCCCCTCGCGCCACCGGCATTCCTACCGCCGCCGCCGCCGCTACTGCTGCCGTTGCTGCTACCATTGCCCCTACTGCCGCTGCTGCTGCTGCTGCTGCTGCTGCTTCCGACTGTGTTCTGTTGCGTCCCCTCTAGGCTACACTGGCAGCAACCGCTCTTAAAGCCTCGTTTACTGCGTGTCGACGCATCTGTTGAGCTATAAATGCTAGCATTCAGGCCGCGTAAGTCTCGAGCGCCGCTAAACCCGCTAGAAGTAAGGGATTCGCGAAGGCTGCAAGAGTCGCTGACGCCGTTAGCCCTGCCGGCGGAAACGGCTAGCCGCCACGCAACCGACTGTACTGTTCTCCTGGCGCTAATACCCGAATATCTGTAGCTAATTGAACCAGCCCGCGGTATAGTCACATATCTCGTGCTGGTGAGCCTTCCGGAGGTGACAGTATCGGAGGCTCTGGCCGTGAGCTTCCGCGCGACACAGCCTGCGCGGAACATCCGCGGGGTCATCGCTCTTCCTGGCGGAAGCGGAAGCTGAAGCGGAGGCGGAGGCGGAGGCGGAGGGGAGAGCAAAACGAAGAGACTTTGCGGGGAGGCCGGGGGACGGCGCAAGGACGCGACGCAGCCGATAGAGCCGCGGAATGCGGAATCAGCTGCGGGGAGAGGCATGGCGGGTGACGAGCGGGCTACAGCGCGCACGGGCAGGGCGGGTGTGCTTGCGCAAGGTGTAGTGGCTGGAATAGGAGATAACAGCCTGGATCGTAGCTCATATGTTAGGCCGTTCAGGCTGTCAGCAGGCCTTCACGCCTGCACGCCAGCACGCGTGCCTAAAATGCGCTTCGACGACGAATGTGAGCGATTCTAAGTCGAGTATGATGATCTATGCTGGTTGTGTTCGACTGCTGCGGATGATACTGCGGTATGGCGCGGTTGTTAACAGAAGAAAGGGTGGTGGGATATTAAAGACTTGGATCGAGATGGATCGGTGGTGGGAACATTTCGAGCGGGAGGTTCAGGATGGACGCGAGTATGAGCGCTGCGAAGATGGGCGAAACGAAGGCGAGTTACCGAATACATGCTCATCGCCGCTTATTCGCGGCGGAGTTACCCTGCGGACAGGTAGGCGATCATTGCTGGAAAGCTGAAAAGCTCATCAGGGTCAGAAATGGTTGACGAAGTCGAAAATACCGCAGCGGGAGACACGTCGCGGATGCCGAGTCGCGGAAAACAACGCTACTTACAGGCAGAATGAGAAACAGAATCCGAAAGAACAACGTGTGAAAACCTCGAAACTAGCGCATACCACAGCCTCGTCTGATATACCATCCTGTTCGGGAAGACGCCATGGCTGGATGTTTTTTTACCAAGTAGTGCTAAGGGCGTGTCCAGCGCGTACATTTACAGTTCATAAACCCATTCAGTTACCACATTTCCTATTGTAACACTGCATTTTACAAAAAGGTTGGACACGATCAGCTTCCGTTCACAAGACGGCACGCCCGCTGCGCGTACGACGAATCGTCTAACACACGTTACTGGAATCAGTGTGCGCGCGAACAAGGGTACAGCATTGCGTCCTGCCCGCTACAGTAATTTTCGTTCAAGCGTGGAATTTTCGCTTGTGCGTGAATTTCTGTGCGATGATAGACGAGGCAACCAGTTACCTCGTTTTCCACGAACTGTAGAAATTTGTGTGCAGAGGGTTGTGTCCGCGCGCTGGAAGGCCCAATCCTTCGGACTCGACTCACCTTATATTCGTTTTTTGGTACAGTGAAATTTTTTGAGCCGGGAAACGTGTGAAGGTACTAATATTCCCAAAATTTACGCGCTGGACACGCCCTAAGCTTACCCGTTCAAGCAGACCCCCATGATTTCTGGCTGGCGCATGGGTTGAGTGCGCGGAGGGGGAACTGATAGGGGCTTATGGTTCGGGCGCGTTGGGGGGAGCGGGCGGGCACCTCTGACCCCCTCTTTCCTTGGAAGTGCGGAACTAGTGCCTTCATGTGGTAACCAGAAGTCGTGAAGCTCAGCGAAAACAAGAAAGTTGAGACCCGAAATCCATAACCAAGAGTGCATTTCGCGTAAAACCTCCGTAGATTTTCCTTCACTGTAGCGCGTCCAGCCCTTTATCGCGGATGAGGGTTGCCGTGTCCATCTGACGAACCTGTTTCTTTCTCTCTTCAACCCAGATACAGAACTGAACTGTACGAGCAAGCCTCACACCAGGCAGCCATAGATTTCCAAGTCAGTTATAAAACGCCGGGCAGATACAGAGCAACTGTAAAGCAGTGAAGACATAAAGTTTGACAGTCTGAAATCTCAGATCTCGACTTAATATCAACTTTAAACTCCGTTTATAACAGCAGCCATGGCTGGCGTGGACGTTGACATGCCTCTTGCGACAGGCGGCGAGGGTTCCAGCTCCGGCGCGAAGAAGGCCAGGCGGTTTGAGATCAAGAAGTGGAACGCGGTCGCGCTATGGGCCTGGGGTGCGTAGCTTCTGCTGCTGCTGCTGTTGCCGCCTTTCTCTAGTCTCTCCTTTTGTTGGTGCCAGTTCAGTTATGATTCACTGACGTCCTGTAGTTTTGCTGCCGCTTCCCCTTGCCTCTTCCTGGCTTAGCCTGCGTCGTGTTTTTTTAGGAATCCCCGCGAATGACGTGTTGATTGACGTGTCACGTTTTTATAAGAGCTGGATCGTGCGCTGTCGCATCGTTTAATCAGCCTGTTGAGTCGAGTTACACGTCACCTTGATTGTACAACCTTTTTTTTTAGTCGCCTCAATATTAGAATGAGTCTGGGTCGCCTGCTAGTCTTGTCGTCCCTATCGTCCAAGTGTTCTCGAGTATTCGACCCCGTGTCGTCACCCGTCGATCAATCTTATCGATGAGAATCGGCGCTTTTTGTCTCACACGGCGTGTATATGCCTGCCCTCATCATCGAGCGCGTAGCTCGTTCCTGCCTATTTCCCACGTAGGGTTCCTACTTTCGCTCTTGTTTCCGTCTTGTGACTGCTTCCGTCTGTGCTTATGCCTGCAGATATCGTGGTTGACAACTGTGCCATCTGCCGTAATCACATTATGGACAAGTGTGAGTGCGGAACAGAGTTTCCTTTTTTTTTTCGTTTAGATATTTTTATTCACGTAGTCCTTCCCTATCTGAATTAACAATGGTGGCTTCTTGGTTTTCCCTTTTTCTCTTTCTGCAATTTTATTCAGATTTTTGTTTTGTCACTTTCTTTCTTTCCGTAATCTCTCCTTTCTCCCATCTCGTCATCATTCCCTCGCCCTTGACACGAACTCTGCCTGTGCCTTACGTTGACCTCCCCCGCCTTTCCCCCATTCCGCGCCCCCTCCCTCTCCTACCCCCCTTCTCCCTCGTTTCCCGCCTTCTCCGTGCAATTTTTGGTGCAGGCATTGAGTGCCAGGCCAATCAAGCGAGCGCTACGAGTGACGAGTGCACTGTGGCATGGGGTGAGACTTCCTCCCTTTCTTCCTTCTTTTGCTATTTTTTGTTCATGTACCTGCTGCCCGCCTATTGTGCATGACTGAGGAGTGCCTGGTCATTTGAGTCGTCCTTTTGTTTTTTCCTCTTGTCTTGTCGCAATTTCTTTGAAATATATTTCTGTGCCTTCTTTCGCCCCTCCTCTCCTTCCCGACACTCTCTTCCTCCGTCTATTCGCAGCATACTCAGTCCTTCATTATTTTTTTTCCTCTTCCTACCTCTCCATTTGCTCCCACTCTGCCCTCCCTCTCTCCTCTCAGGTGTGTGCAACCATGCATTCCATTTCCACTGCATCAGTAGGTGGCTCAAGACACGCCAAGTCTGCCCTCTAGGTCAGTACACTCTTCTATGGCCGCAAGCCCTAATCTGCGCTGTCTCCCTGGGACGCGCCAGAAAGTATTTTGCAACTTGAGACTGAGTACCACGGAAAGGAAAAAGAAAAGAAAGAAAGAAAGAAGAAATCTCAAGTGTTATGGTTGACTAGTGATTGTGGATTATGCCTTGAGGATCTTGCTCACTGCACCCCTCTCCCATGGACATTATTTTTACTTTTCTTTTGGGATTCTTTTTTTACAGACAACAGCGAGTGGGAGTTCCAGAAGTATGGCCGCTGACCCCCCTTGTTGTGCTGGTGTGCTGCATGGCATGGCATGGCATGGCCCAGCCTCCCGTGCAACTGCTCGCCACTGTGTGCTCTTACATACACGAGGAGGGTATACATACACCCAGTTCCACCCAACGTTACATGTTCTACCATGTTGCTAAGTTGCTGATGCTGCTCAGCACATGCATGCGCTTTGTCCAATCAATGCAATATTGAATAGGCATGTCTTGTGTTACAAGCTTTAGATTGCCTAGTGTGTACTTACAGCACTGTATATTGTGAGCCATTGCTGGCCTTTTTTGTTCAGGAATCTCGTGTAGAAAGACTTGAAAAACTGCTGTCCTTGGCAGGGCAGGTCAGTCAGCTTATCATTGCTGTTTGCCACGAATCAGTGATGAAGTTTGTAAAGGATCACTAATGGACGGCTGCTGATACGGTACTGGTGTCTCATGTATACCTTAACCATCAACAATAAACAATCAAAGCTACTGTTCCATACATGATATTTCATACCGTACCAGGAGCCATGCCGAGAGCAGTCAAGAATCTAGTTTGTGTATGATAACAGCTTTCGCAGCTAGAGACTCCAGAGATAATTTCAGTACATTCACTTCAGAACTGCTCCAGCTGAAAGTGCAACACGGCTGGTTATTCCTTTCCAACAAAACCATCAGCAAACCCGTCGTGCTTCTGATGCCTCTCATGTCTCCTTCCAGTCAACAATGGGAACAAGTGTGCCCCACGATGTTCCCACGTGCAGCTTCACTGATAATGGCACTGCTCGGATGAAGCACAACACCGGCACGCAAGGCATAGAGGAAGAGAGGGTGGACGGTCAGAGAGCGAAGCAAGGGGCAACGGAGGAGGTACGGTAATCGTTACAATTGCTGCTGCAACATTGAGTGCAAGGACAAGAGCACTGGAACTTCGCCATCACGCCTAATCCACTGCAGCTTACAGCTCACAGTTTACAATACCTGCGAGAGTCATGGCATTCTCCATGCACGCCTGTAGCAGCTCCCTTGCAGGCTGCAGGTAGGGTCGCTCCACCTCAAGCACCAACTCATCATGGATCTGACACACACACACACACAACCACCACAACCAGTAACAAAAGATAAGGTTTGCAGATTACCAGTTCCATTACAAGAGCCAAGGCAACATGTCACATGCTCTGCCTTGAAAGGTTAAAAGGAAAAGGGAAGAGGGATGTGGGAGACGTGAGGCAAGAGGTGGAAAAAATGGCTCACTGTGGAGGAGAAAGTTACCTGCAAAACCAGCCTGCAGTGGCCTGCAAGGGATGATGCCCCAGCAGCAGGAGGGAGAACGGAGGGGCACTGAACATGAGAGAACTGCTGCTGAGGGGTGAGAATCGAGGATGATGATTGTGGAAGCACAGCCACCGCTAGCACACTGGTGGATGCTTGTTGACCCTGTGCTGTTGTGATAGCTGCTGTAGCTGCGGCTTGTGGAGCTGCAAGATCAACTGCCGGTGCTGCTGTATCTGGTGGTGGTGCTGATGCTGCTGGCTGGGTGTGAGCAGGTGGGGCTATAGCTGCCTGAAGGCGGACCATGGCCAGTTTAATGAGGTCTGCTGCCGATCCCTGTTGGGAACAAGCAACCAGAGAGTCAGACAAGAGGCATATGAGGTAGTGAGTAACAAGGTCGCTTCAGAAAGTATATGACGGGACGTGGGAATAGCCTTGGCAGGAGAGCAAACAAGGAGAAACATGACGGCGCTTGTGACATGGAAAGCACGCGCAAAGAGTGCTGCGAGCAAATGCGTGTGGCAAGGGTATGCTTGAAAGGCGAGACCCATTTCCCTAACCTACCTGGCAGATGGAGTTGACAGCCTGGCGTTGTGCCTTGGCCTTGTCTGCACTACTCCTATTGTTGATATTCTCCAAGAAACGCCTCCGCCCACATAGCGTCTGAATATACCTGCAACACCAGTGAAACGCAAAATTGCAAGATAAAAAAAATTGTAATGAAACGAGCGGTACGAGCAGACCCAAGCCAGCGTCCTGCCCTGAGATTCACAGCACATGCATAATTCCAACATACGTACCCTTTACTCCTGCATTCCTTCACAGCCCTGTCCAGCCATTTATCCACATCTGGGAACGACTGCAAGAACCTCTTCCTGTACTTGCTAGCTTCTTCCACACTGCATCCAAGCTGGTGACCCAACGCACTGTTCCCCATGCCATACAGTAGCCCGTAGCACAGGCGCTTGGTTCGGTCCCGCTCCGCACTGGTGACTCGAGGCTCGGGAGTGCCGGACCAGCAGGCAGCCATGGTGCGGAAGAGGTCTCCAGAGGGGCGGGAGAGGAGGGAGATGAGGGCTGGATCCTTGGAGAAATGAGCCATCAGGCGGACCTCAATCTGAGAATAATCTGCCACGAGGAGGAGCCGAGATGGCTGTATGGAGAATGGTGGAGGGTAGATGGGAGAATGGGACACACGGAATGGTGAGGTGATGTTCGATGAGTGAAGTATGGCGAGTGGTAAGGCATTAGTGTGAGAATGTGGAATGGGAACTGAGAGCATGGAAACGAGAATGGTTGTGTGCATGGGTCGATGTTTGTGTCCGGAAAGGACACAACCACCCAAAAGGCAGGGGGTATGGGGCCTAAAAGAACAAAGGAGGATTTGTAAGGACCTCTGGAGTCTCTGTTCACTGGTTTTAAGCACCTGTGATGGGACGACCACTGCACGTGGGTTGATCTCCAAGCGCACTTGCCGCTTTGCCCCACTGCTGCTGCCACCCTCCACCAGCCCCACTACTACTGCCTCACACCACCTCTTCTCACTCCCCTCATTTCCCCCATTCTCCTCCTCTTCATCTTGCTTCGCACCCTTGTTTGCAGCACCCCCATTCGTTTTAAGAAGTGCCGACTTGAGAGAGTCAGGAAGAAGATCCTCGTCTAGAATGAAGCTTGTCGGCTTCTCCATGCACTACAAGATGGCCAGTCAGACAATCAGAAACAGGGTTTAGGGTGGGAGAAAAAAGGCAGGGGCGATAGGCAAGGAGGGGGGAGAGAGGGGGGGGTACTTGGAAGTTGGAGGGAAGGGGAAGGGTGAGTCAAGGGAACTAAGTTGGCAGATGCAAGGAGGGAAAAATCAGCTTGGATTAAGGATCAAGACCGGCAGCCATCCCACCTGCAGGTTTGGTTCTTCCATGGAAAGGCGACCAGTTGCTGTTGACGTCTGCAGCCACCGACCGTGCACGGTGTAGCATGTCCGCCCCTTGCCTTGCTTCCCTCCCATTTCCACGTCACCAGCTCCTCCCTCTATTTCTGCCCTGTTGCTCTGGTCCGCTCCACAAGCCTGCATTTCCAAGTCGTTGAGAAGTTCCCTTGAAAGACCGTGCTGGTCTTTCACTCGGTGCAACAGGGTGTTCATGGTGGCACAGAGCTTGGCTATGCACCGATAGTCTTGAATCACGGCTGCTATTGGGTGCTTTGGCCTGTAATGCACATAACAGGAACGGGTAGAGAGCGGTACGGAAGCGGGACGGACGAAACTTAGAGCTGCTTCAATATGAAGAACACTGAGAAAATGAACGACAGAATTGGGGTGTGGGGAACACGTGGGGCCAAGCACTTGCGGCCAAGCAAGAGGGCTTGAAGAGGGAAGGGAAGGGGAACATACTTTAGGAACTCCAGGGCTGCCTTGTCGGTTGGGCCGGGCTGGGACTTGGGCCCTTTGGCAACAAAGGTTGGGGGAACTGGAAGAGCGAGGGTCTTGAAGAGTATAATGGCGAGCTCGCTGGGGTTGGAGAGCATGAAGGGGCGCCCCACCATCTCATGCGCCGCTTCCTCCAGAGCAGTCACCTTGGCCCGCAGGACTCGCCTCAGGAGCATGCACTGGCGCATGTCCACTCCCACGCCCAGGAGCTCCATAGATGCGACTACAGGGACCTGGATTTCGGGAATAGAGACCAGAGACACAAGGGCCCAGGCCAGGGGATGGGGGTTGGGTTGGAAGGGTGGGGGAAGGGAGTAGGGAGGGAGGGAGGGGGCAGAGATAGTGGACTGAAAACAATAGAGTCTTAGAGCGTATTCCTATCCTCGTATCAAGAAAACCTCATATCAACCTCCCACTGAAAATTCCCCTAAACCCAAAACCTCTCGCTACTTTTACCAGGCAAAAAGTACAATCTTGATATGAGGTTTTCTTGATACGAGGATAGGAATACGCTCTTAGGGGGAACTGTGGCACGAGGTGCTTCACTGGGCACTGAGAAAAGGAGTGGGATATGCTGGAGAAGCAAGCAGCAGGAGCAAGACAGAGAGGCAAGCAGAGAAGCCAGGCCGTACCAGTGGCATCTCGTTTTGCATGAGAGGCTCCTCCAAGCACTGGGAGAAGAGGCGCCTCCACAGCACATCACTGAGCTCCCGCACTTGCGCTGCTCTCCTGCAGCAGCCATCCCGTGCTGCCCGCCCCAGCTGCGCCTGCCACCTGCCTGCTCGCTGTGCCCTGGCTGCTGCTTCTGCAGGGAGTGTGCTGGCCACTGCCTGTATATGTATGCATGGGTAGACAACAGCGAACAGCAGTATCGAATGGGGAGTTTGGTCGGTTTGGCTTAATGAGGTGAAGGGCGGAAGGGGGAGATTTGAGCAACTGGATGGCAGGCGTTTGGAAGGAGGAGAAGGGGGGAATCGCAAAGCATGCCGTGCTGAGAACAAAAAGAAATTGGAACACAAAGGAGGAGGACATATGGAACTGAAACATTGGGGTGTCATTGGACAAACCTCTTCAATGGTCTTCTCCTTATTGCTCTCGCCATCCGGATCAAGAGCCCATGCCAGCAGACGCATGTCAAGAATCGGGCCTGCAACATATGCTGCTGGGAGCGGCTGCAGTACCCATCCTTGCCTCACTTCTCCCTGCACTATCCCACCCCCAGCCCCTGCTCCTCGTGCTTTCGACTGCAACCAGCTCTTTCCTCCTTGCTGCTGCATCTGATCCAGCCGAAGCTGCCCATCTCCCCAGCTGCCATGCAATCCCCCTTGCTTCTGCACCCCTGAATCATTTGCCAACTCATTCACCCCACCCTGCCCCGGCACTCCTTGGCCGGAAGCCGTAAACTCGAGGGGGAGGAGCTCCGGAGGGCAGCGTATGGCTGGGCATGAGAGCACCATCAGAGCTACCTTCGCATCCCAGAAGACCTTCTTCTGGCCCTGCTGTGACAGCATCTGGCGAACCTGGTTCCACCGATCAACCACTGATCGCCACCATACCACCCTATCCTCCTCTGCTTCCCCAGCTCCAGCACCTTGTACCCCCTTTCCTTGTCTCAAAAGCTCATCAGTTTCTACTCTTGTTGCCCCTCTGGAGTCCCTTTTTTGCTGATTAATCTTGGGAAGCACCACCAGCGCCAGGTAGAAGACAGGGGAGCCTTTCCAACACACCGAAACCCCTTCGAGCTCCACTGGCCTCAGTCCATATCCATCCTTGTAATCCCCAGCTGTGTGCAGGTCTACACAGTACTCGCTCTGCTCCTCCCACTGGCGTATGAACTGGGATACGCCACCGGGAAGTGAGTGAACGTCAACAGGACCATCTCTCGGCATGCAAGCGCCAGTGGACGGAGCAAGATGCTGAGTGTGTGAGGTCTTTTGAGGATGATTACTCTGGAGAGGATGCGAGGAAGGTTGACGGTTCCATTGATGCTGCTGCTGCTGCTGCTGCTGCTGCTGCTGCTGCTGCTGCTGCTGCTGCTGCTGCTGCTGCTGCTGCTGCTGCTGCTGCTGCTGCTGCTGCTGCTGCTGCTGCTGCTGTTGTTGCTGCTGGTCATGATGGTGATGATGTTGGTGGGAAGTGGGTTGAGGATGGGCTAATGCCACATTATTTGAGGATGGGCCTGTAGTTTGGCCGTAAGAGCCACGGCTACAAGGCACCAATGTTCCAGCGCCAAAACCTCCCGCTCTTCCAGCAGAATCCCCAGAGAACATTCGGGTGTGCGCTTGGGCAGCCACAGGAGCAGGCATTGGAGGTGCTGCTTCTCGTGTTACACCAGTAGGTGGACGATTGCCCACCGCTGCAGTTGTTGCAGTGGTGCCAATCAGTCCGATACTGGCAGCAGCTGCAGCTGCTCCTGTAGCATTGGCCATGCAGGGAGCCTCCCATTGACCAGCTAAGGCACAGGCTACAGCATTGTCCACTGTGCGAACGAGCTGTGTTGCTGTTAGGCTTGTTCCCCATGGGTCAGCTCCTGGTGAAAAAACGTGCCCCGACTTGGCTGCAACTCCACTAGCAGCACCAGCAGAAGCAGCAACTGGCGTAACAGGTAAACCGCCAACATTGGCACCAGCACCAGCACCAGAAGCAGTAGCAGAAGCAGCAGCAGCAGCAGCAGCAGCAGCAGCAGCAGCAGCAGCAGCAGCAGCAGCAGCAGCAGGAGGTGGAGGAGGAGGAGGAGGAGGAGCAGAAGGAGCAGCCAGAACAGCTGGAGCAGGAGGAGCATCCGCCTCTCCAGACTGAACTTGATCCCTGTCTTCAGCAGCTTCTTCTTGTGTGAGCACATCCACAGCGAATTCAATGTCATCCATGGTCTCATCTGGCGACTCCTCCATACCTGCTGCTGGGTCGTTATCATCACCACGGTTCACAGGAGCAGCAGCCCCACCAGCAACAGCACCATCGCCACCACCACCATCACCACCACCACCACCACCACCACCCACTGCCTCTTGTCCACCCCTGCTTTGCAGTGCATCTGCTGTTTGTGCTGTTTCAGGTGCTGCAGCTGCTGGTGCGGATGAATCATCCAGGGAAACGAAGGTATGCAGAGCCTTATCCAGTCCCGCTGGAATCTTCATCCCCAGCGATCGCATCTTTGTAAACATCTGTATCCGCTCCTCCTCTGCCTTCTCCAACAGCACCTTCCGAGCGCCTGGAAATCAAACAAAGGGTATGTGTGTGTCAAATTTTCTTGAAGTGTAGAAGACAAAAGGATGAGCTGAAGAATAAAAAAGCTAGGAGATTGTAGTCCACGAGTGATGCAAACTCACCCCTGCGAATCTTCCCTGCAATCATTGCTTGAGCACGCGCTGTTGCAGCCTTGCCTGTGGAGATGTCAAGAGATGGAACGACCACCACAGAAGCATGCATGCTTTGTGAGAAAATCGATTTATCGAATGGTGCAGAAAGAGAGAAGGCGTTAACTGTTCGAATCGAGCACACGTACCTCCCCATGAGAAATCAGAGAGAGCTTTTGCGATCTCAGCAGCAGAGGCCTCTGCCACAGCCTCTGTGGTCCGCAGACCTGCCTTGTACAGGGCACGTGCACGTGCAGCCTGATGGGGTGTCAGCAGAGAACACAGAGGAGGAAAAACAGCAGCCAGCCAAAAATATGTCCTCATTCGATTGACGGGAAGGGTAAACGAGAAACACACAAGAAAAGGACGATGGCAAATGCTACAGCCGCAGCAGGACGTTAATGTGAAGGGAACTGCGTACAGAGCAATGAACTTGTCATAAGCTAACCTTTCGTGTTTAAGTGACCTCACCTTTACGAAGGGAATTTCTGTGAGCTCCACAATCTCGGAGCGCACACCAAAGTACACGCGATGCTGGAAGTTGGAGAGCAGAGCTTGCATGTCCGCATACTTCAGGCGCTCGCAGAATGAGGTGACCATGGAGGCAAAACGGCCCGCATTATCCTGCAGCTGCTGAACCTGCCCTCTGTTCACACCAAACCTGTCACACACTTCTCCAATAGGCGCCTCCTGCAAGGTAACCGGTAAAAGATGGGAGTTAGACAGAATGAAACCCATTGTGAGCTTTACAAGCACAAGTACGTCAGCTACGTTTCTGTAATTTCGCCACTTCCATATGATTTGCATCCATTGCAACTAAATCTGGGTTAAATTTGCATCTTCACCTGTACAATCTGGGACAGCACGAGGGCTGAGAAGAACCGCCTGCAGACGCGCTCGGTTTCTGAAACACTATTGATCGGCACACTGCCCTTTGGCGAGTCTGCTACTTCATTCTTTCCCTTGCGACTGCAGCGCCCCATATAGGTGCGGGCACTGCCATGCGCCTTGCTGGCAAGAAATGCCTCTGTCACCCCCACGTTTTTGGCAACCCTTTGGTCGATCTCTGAGAGCCGAAGAAACTCCTGGTAGAAGACCTTCCAGTCAGGGTCAATGATCGTGGCAATTGGGGTCACCTGCGAGAGAAGAGAGAAGCAATGAAAAGCAGCAGAAGGCAGAGGAAACAGAAGCACCAATGCTGGAAATGAAGGGGTAATCGAACGGAAGATACCCCACTTTGAAGGAAGACAGAAATGGCGCCAGCCAGGGCAGAACTGCGGACAGACCTGGTAACAGTGGTGCAGGTCAGTGGCGAGAAGGCATCCCCAGCATCGAGTACGGTCCAAGTCCTTGAAGACCAGCTGAGACTCTTCAGGAGTCATAGCGCTGCAAAAGGCTGCCTGGCCCAGTGGGGTAGGTGACCAGGTCTGTGTTTCATAGTTCCATTCGATCATAGATGAGGATCGGAGCTGGTTCAAGGATGCCTTAGCTGAGGCACTGACCTGCAATGCAGGTGATGGGATTAGTGTGTGGAGACCGGTAGGTGTGGGTGGGGATCAGTGGCAGGCCGCAAAAAACTCAAGAACAGTGAAACCACAGAAAGAATGTAGATGTGCATGCGTGCAATGACAGCCAGCCAGTTAATATTGTTGCCCCGAATGGAGGCCAGAGAAATTCCAATGTTCCATCTATGACCATGTTTCCACGCTATGGTAGTGGCAGCTCTTTGCTCATAAACAGATAAAAACTTGCCTGCTCCATCCATGCAAGCCGCTTATGGGCATTATTCTGCCAAACAAGGTACTAGGTGAGAGAAGATCCGAACGAATCATGGCTAACGCAAGCGACAGAAATGGGATCAGGAATTGAATATTGTAAGTGGAAAAGGTGAAGAGGCGAAAGTACCACAGGAGAACGAGGTTGAAGTGCCAAAGAAAGGCAAAGACGCGGACGAAGGGATGGGAAAGTGAGACGGAAGACGGAAAAGCTATAAAAGGGAAAATTAGGCTTACCTCATCAAACGACTTCAGAGTGCTGAGAAGCGTGCAGGAGACGTATCGGCCAACGTCCACGCTTGTCTGCACAATGCCTGCCGCCACTACCTCCAGCAGTGCACGCGACATGCACTTGTAAGCCTCTGACAGACATGAAGCCAGGGGCTGGCAACCCTGCTGAATCATCTCCTTCACCCACGATACCTCCTTTGGGTGGCAAATGAGGACCTGAAGCGATCCCAGCGGACAACATTATGTTACATACGAAACAGGGTGTTCAAGTAGAGGAAATCCGAGAGAAGTTTCAACACAACAGTGTCAAGGTTCATATGTTTTAGCAAAGAGGACGTGGACTGTGCTAGAAATGAATTTCAATCAAAACAGGTGAATGGGAAGAAAACACTAAGGTAGGGGCGGGGGGGAAGTGGGGGGTCCGCGAGTAAGAGGTTGGGGGTGTAGAGGAAACGCAGGTCACTGCACCGAGTGGCACTTACACTTTCTCCTTTGTCATCAATGCCTGCTCTCCCAGCTCGGCCCGTCATTTGGCGATAGTGTGTGGCGTCCAGGTGATCCATACCCATCTTTGGCTCCCTCAGTATCACACGGCGTGCTGGCAGGTTAACACCTGCTGCTAGTGTAGACGTTGCAGTGAGCACTCTCACAATACCGCGACGGTAGCTGTGCTCAATGATTTCCCTCTCCTCCGTCTGCAAAGCATGACATGGGTAGATACAGAGAACAAAAACAGAAGGAAAGGAGGGAGGGAAAAGAAACTCCAACTTTGTAATCGACAGGCTCAGAAGACATTGTGTACGGTCCATGCCTCAAACATTTGAATCTATCAGGGCCTTAGGACTTGCTAACAAGACCAAAGATAAAAAATAAACTCACCGTCAGCCCAGCATGGTGATAAGCCACGCCGGCAGGGATGGACTGAGCAAGAACCGGGTCAAGACCAGAAGGAATGCGCTTCAGGGCTTCCAAAACATCCTCTGGAGTGGAGATCGTGTCGTCTGGTTCAGATCCGCGGTTAACAGGTCTGAAAGGAGGCAGGAGCTTAGCAACATGGAGTGCTGTCTTTTGGCAGTGGGAGCGACCTGAGCAGAATATCAGCACCGAGTGACCCTCACTCAGAACCTGGGTCGGAAGCAGGAGTTGGAACAGAAGACCGAAACTTTTAGTAAGGGACGTGGAATAAATCGCAGGCAAGAATGTTCAGGAGCTTAAGGCAAAAAAAACTAATCATCATTGGAACAATGAGGAGATTGTACAAGTAGATACGTAACAGCTCACCTCATTACACAGAAAGACTAGGTTATCTTTGTCATCTGGGTTCGGCGGCACGATGCGAAAGGGGTTCATGAAGGTGTCGTAGATCGTGTTCCCAACTTTGATAAACTCTTGCAGGGGAACTGGCCGGAAGTCAGTCTCATAGAGCACAGCCTGAAACCATAGCACACACAAGTGAATGATTAAGCCTTAGCATCATGCATCAGATCAGATGGAAAGCTCATGGGGGACGTAAAAGACAGGCTTTAAGAGAGTACGACCAAAACAGGGGAGATGAGCAGTGAGATTAACACTTACGTTCAGCCACTTTGCAATGGCAAAAGTGTTTCGCATCGTTGCACTCATCCCCACAATCTGCAACCCTTCTCCCTCCGTCTTGCCACTACTTCCCCAGCCAGCTCCTGTAGAGGGGCTTCCTCGATCACCACCTTTGGCTGGTCTTGAAGCACCAGCAGCATCAGCTGCAAGAGGCTTGGTCCCACCCCCTTTAGCACCATCAGGAGGGGAGCTCTTGCCAGCGGATGAAGAGCCCAGGCCTGCAGCATACCGCAGCTTGGTCAGGAGCAGCTCAAGAAGATAACCCCTTGCAGGATCTCCAACCTGGATATGATTCGGAATGGCAAATGCATTTGTGAGTCGGCTTGTAGATGGACTGGCACATGCATGTACGCATGCAAAACTGCATGTCTGAAGCAGTGCACCAAACGAACAAGCAAACCCTAACAAGACGAGAGCAATGGCTTTACCATATGAAGCTCGTCGACCACCACCATTGCCACCTCTCCCAATCGCCCTTCCTCCAGCAGCCGGTTCACAAGAGCATTGGCCTTCTCAATAGTGCACACAGCCAGATTGGTATCCGGAGGGAGCATTGATCCTCCCTGTGCACCAAAGAAATTGCGCACCCGATAGCCCAAAGGTTCCAACACCGCCTCCATATGTTCTGCCTGCCAAAAGTAGCGAATAAATTTGCACATGAGTCTAAACTTCTTTCTGAGGATGAAATGCTACTCTTAGAGACGAAGAGTCATGACTTGTCTTATCCCCAAATACCTTTTCAGCACATATGGAGACATATGGCAACACCAGCAATGCCTTCCTTCCAGTCGCGATTAGCCTTCTCACCAGCAACACCTCTGCAACAAGACTCTTCCCAGCACTGCAAGTCGAGGAGTATGGAGATCAGTACATAAGCATACAAAGTGAGACAAATCAACTGTGGAAACAACACCTTGTCGATGCGCTGTAGACCAGATTCTGCCCATGAAGCACACGTTCTTTTGACAAGCACTCCACCTGAAAAAAAATTATAAAACTGGTTAATCACAGTCAAACCATCACAGCTGAAAGTTGGCTGATCTTATGATCATACCTGCCACGGATACATTTTGGTAACTCCTTTGCGAGCATATGCCTTGCATGCTGGGGAAGGGAGCCATGCCGAGAGTTGCAGGTCAGCTGTAGCCGCAGAAGAACCGGGGGAGCCAGATCCCTTTAGCAGCTCTTTCCCTACTGGCTGCTCCATCAATGCTTTCCCTTTATCTTCTTGCAGGGCAATATCTGGCTCCAGTTTCTTCGCCACTTTGAGGCTCTTTTCTCCTTCTGAACGAGCTGCGGCTGCACCCTTAGGCAGCGGACGGGGAGGTTTTTCCGCACTGAAGTCCAGGTACCGAACTGGAAGAGGATCCAGAGATCCCGGAGACAGAGGCCTTGATGCTGGTGGTATGGCTTCCGTTCGTTGGCGGAACCTTGGGCTCCCAAAACCACCCAAGACTCCCCTTGTTCTCGTTCCGCAGCTTGCACTGCCCTTGTCATTCGCTACTGGTTCGTCCCTTCCAACACATCCTTCTCTCGGAACATCTAAACCAGAAACAGCAGCAGCAATAGAAGGAGCCATTCCTGGACCTTCCTTAACATCATTGATTCCTGCTTCGGCTTCCACCATTGCAAATGCTTTTTCCCAAAACGAATCCCCCGGAGAGTGGTTCTTGATGCTCCATGGTCGGCTTCCTGAAGCTGTGCTGCCAGCCTTGCCAGCGTTTCCATTAGCAATCCCTGCGCTTGGCTCGCCTTTTGGAGTAACATAACGCTGATCTTGTGCATCCCTGCTTTCACTGACATCAACTTGACAGTTTTGTTCAGAAGCAGGCTTGGTGAATGTACTGCCTGCTGGAACGTCAGCTTCGGTCTTGACAATAGCTGCACCATCTTGGGAAGAAATAAACGCCTCCCTTGTCGTCTCATTATGTCCCTGCACGGGAAGAGTTGTGTTAAAGTTCCTGATAGGTACAATTGCATCTGGTGGGGTTACCTCTTCCGGTGCAGTCCCACATGCCCTGTTCATTGAGAGAACCTCTGGCGATGAGCTCTCCTTCCTGATAAGCCGTGAATAATCATGCTGTACAGGGACTGTCTCAGTGGTCCCATTGCTGCTAACTTCAGCTCCGCCTTCAAGCGTACAAGCATCCGCTGGAAAATCTGCTTGAAGATTATTGCCTTGAGGATCTCGAATGCCAACTGCAGCAGTTCGATCTGCAATGACGGGGATTGTCAATTACGTTATCATTTGATGCTGTACGATATTTCTACTTACATATTTTAAAAGTTCACTGCCAAAAAAACCACACCTGGTCCGCTGGCTCGAACGTCAAGAGCTATTGAGGATATAGCTCCAGCATTTGCATGTGAAGGCCTGCAGTCAAAAGGGAGGTTAGCAAAACGGACGATACTACCTCCTTCTCACAAAATCGAGCACCTCAAATCAGAGTACAACCATGAATATTTCGAGTTTGTCGATCTTGGTGTGTAACGTACCTGTAAAATGTATCTGCAATGTCAGTGGGAATCCTAGTCGATTTTGCAGGAGAAGTCGCAGCTCCCTCATTACCTGACAGGAAAGAATATATTAGATGAGTGAGCTGACAAAGCAATGACAACAAAGCAAAACAAATAACCAGCTATCAAAACCCATACAAACCAGGCGGTAATCGTTCGGCCTGAACCTGATAAAACCCCTGTTTGTCAGCTGGACCGCTTGCCTTCTCCTGTCTCCTAGGTTTCTTGACTGGAAATGCCTGATAAATGAAGCATACGCAGACATAAAAATATATTTTGGCAATAGTTCTTGGAACACTTCCCCTGAGTACATGAAGAAGGTAGAAGTAGGTGTACAATGATCAGCAATGCGTTGAAACTACCACAAATGGAAACCGGTTGACTTCCATGTCTGCGAATTCAGCTCGCAGTTTGAAAGCGCATGTCGTGAATGACGAATGGTTGAAGATACTATACGGCTATTCTGCAAAAACTTCACAAACCTCTTGCAGGGATGTTTGTCGCTTCTGCTTAAGACTAAGAGACACGTCTGGTTGCTCCATGGCCTGCTCGGGGAAGCTGTAAACGCTCAAGGACCAGGATAGCGTCTGCCGAAACCGTGCATTTAGGGACTCTGAATCCTTATAGATTAGAATGCTTGCGTGACAAGGAACGGAGGAACACCCTGACGAAACGAACCGCTTTTGGCGCAAAGCAAATCCGTTCAAGGTGCTGGCTGGGTCATCGCATCAGCAGTAGCAGGAAAAGCAGGAGGAAGCATTCTGAAACCTTCAGCACCATTGCATGACATATGGGTGATAGTGTCGTATGGTCATGGAGGGGATGGATTGAGGTGTTACTTGGTCCGCCGTCCGATGTCGGCAAGGGATGTCCCCAAAACTGCTCGATCCGAGCCTGCTGATCGGAGGGTTAGGTTGTGCTCCAAAGCTAACCAGTATACACAGACCGCGAACCTGAACAAACAAGCCTAAACGTTGGCGGGAGCTTATTTGATTGGGCGACAAGCGTCACCTCATTTTGTCATTTTACAAGTTTCTCATACGGTATCATTAATCCAATTTCAAAAGTTTTTGACCCTAAAATTAAAATTTTCATATCCTTTAGGGCGCATGTCTTTTGGTGTAGAGGTTAAAAAATTAGGTCGACCTTTGGCTGGTTACCCGCTTCGTTAATTTCGCATATAGCTATTCGCGAGACTTGTGTGTCGTAATTCTAAATTTGAACAAGGGGTTGGACACTAAACTGGGGTCGAACTCACGAACGAATTTCTGGTTGCACGATAAGTCAATCGTGTGTCCTGTTGGGCATGCATCCTGAAAATGCGAAGTACGCGACAGTCGCAAAACACATCGCACGCACTACCGAAACCAAATAGAGGGTGGCTGGGGTCGCGAACATCCACGTGGGAAGGGTACGTGGCACGAAACGAACAGTTCGCCACGGCTACTTCTAGGCATGAGCGCTTCGAACTCATTTGGCGCGAAATATCTTTACATTTCAAACATTTGGGAATTGCATGCGCGGCACGAACATCAACAGGCGGTTCAAGAAATGGCTCCAAAAACCAATGTGTAACCTTCCAAACTTACAACTCGTCAAGCACAGCAGCTATGAATCCAGGATCCAACGTAGGCAACAGCGACCCTGGCTCCTCGTTCAGGCCCACTGCCTCTACTTCAGCACCAGCGAATGTTAGGCCTCAGCAGCGCCGTAATCGTCTCACTGCCCAGTCAGGCACTAGCCGCCGCCTGGATGTGATCGACTTCGACACTATAGTTCTTCAAGCGCCCGATCCCAACGAACCCATAATCGCCGCCGACGACACGCTCGCTTATTTCGACGCGGGCGAGGTTGAAACGGACGTTGACGAGCACGCTGAAGAGGAAGGTGAACATGCGATGACGGGAGACAAACGCGGTTGGGAAGACGCGGAGGTTATGCAACTCGCGTGGGTGCGCCATGACAAGGATGATGATTTCCGCAATCAGACTCGCATGCAGGGTCAGAACTGTAATGTCACAGTTTGGGAAGAGTTGAAACGGCGCCACCCGGCGTTCCGCCACAAGTTCGCAGCGGTGAAAGCCAAATTGTTATGCATGGAGGCTCATTACCGCAAAGTAAGGGACCTCTTTCTGGAGGTTTCGAGTAAGGGTCGCCCGCCCAAGATCCCCATCTATTTCGAAATCTATGATCGCATCTTCGACGATCGTGCCAACGCTCGCCCCCCTGCTCTTGCTGGGAGTCTACCCGAAGCCAACGTCATTTTCTCACCTCCCTCTACGCCCGCCATTGCATGTATGTTCGTTACTGGGGTACTCGGTGCACACACTAGAGCAACAATATTTCAATGATAACGATGCATGAGTACAACGGTGAAGCCATCGGTTGCTCTAAACAAATTTCTCGCCCCACCCCTTCTACTTGTGACCTGCCTTTGTAGATCAAGGTCCAACGACCGAGGGTGTGGGGTCAGGCACTCCGCCTCTGGCTACGGTGGCGGCACCGTCCCCATCTTGCACCACGCTCCTCGTTTCACCGCCGGCACCACCCGCTACTTCCCATGCTCGCCCCGCGTCGACCAATGTGACGGAGGCATCCCCGCCGTTCTCACGGGGAGCCGGTGCGCGTGCGGGTCTGTCGCTGCGCGGGCACCACGTCGTTCGCTGGCCTCGGCCTTCGGCTGCGGACACAGAAATGCAGGGCATGGAAGGCGAAGGCCAACTGACTGGGGTGGACGCGGCTCAGTGCAACGAAATAGCTACGCGCATTGCAGGGACTATGGGCGGACTGTTCCGCGAACGGACTGTTCCGCGAAAATTTCGAGCACTTCATGGAACTCACCCGAGAGCTGGTGCAGACAGGTTCGGATGCCCCAGACGCCAAGAAGTGTAAGGTAACTTGCCAGACGCTGACGGCGGCGGGTCAGCGTGAAGCCCTCGGAGCTTGGCGAGTAGTGCGGTACTTGTGCAGCTGGACCCTGCTCCCACCACCGATTACGCTCGCGTGGCTCCTCCAGTCGCGGTCGAGCCCCGAGCACCAGATCGATGTTGAGCAGGGTCACGCACGCTGCCACGTAGCGCGGTGCACGGAAGATATCGCACTCGAGGCTGCGGAGAGTCACTACACAACGGGAGTGGACTGTGGTGGAAGGCACGGGGTTGTGCGAGTGATCGTAGCTTGCACTAACGTTCTTACTTCTTGCTTGTGTTCACAGAGAATTTTGGCAAGAGTTTCACTAAGAAAAATGAAAGAACATTGGTTACAATGAGGCATGC
Organism: Closterium sp. Naga37s-1; assembly: GCA_947471745.1. Lineage (NCBI taxonomy): Eukaryota > Viridiplantae > Streptophyta > Zygnematophyceae > Desmidiales > Closteriaceae > Closterium > Closterium sp. Naga37s-1. The sequence continues at coordinate 1,477,147 of CANJKZ010000248.1, read as the reverse complement.
AAAACGATATAGCAAGAATGGCATGCAACACCTAGCAAGCACTCTGCAGGGGGAAATCTGCCAGTGCAACAGAAGAGCGGCTTGCCAACGTTGCAGCAGAATGATCTGCCAGCGTTGCACTGCGCGCGGTCTGCCAGCACGGCAGTCGCATGTGACTATCTGCAGTCACAGGTGACTATCTGCGCACATGTGCGCACCTACCGAGTAGGTGCTGGTTGACGGTTTCACCATCAGGCACTTTGCGCAGGTGCCAGGTAGAAACGTGTCGTCGGTTTTGCCAGGTGCCCACCGACGAGCACGTGATGCCGTTCCGCAGGTCGAACTTCGCCAAAACCTCCTGGGCGAAGTTTCGCACACCTCCGGAGAGTTTCGCACACCTCTGCGAGTTCGGTCGAACAGCTCGACGTCACTCGGTTGAACAGCGTTCGCCGCGCAGAGCTCGTCGACCAGAGCTCGTCGCGCAGAGCTCGTCGACCAGAGCTCGTCACGCAGAGCTCGTCGACCAGAGCTCACGACGGGCTCGTCGACCACGGTCGTCGACCAGCGCTCTTCGACGGGGCTCTTCGACCAGAGCTCGAACGGAGATCTTCGACGCAAGCTCGACCGGAGCTTCGTCGACCAGCGCTCCTCGACGGACCTCGTCGACCATCGCTCCTCGACGGGCCTCCTCGACCGCTGTCTTCGACCAGCGCTACCCCTCGACGATGTCGACCAAATTACGTCGAGCAGAGCTTGCTCGACCGCTACCTCCGTCGAACCGCAGAAGCCCACTTCGACGACCAATCCGTCGAGGACTTCTCGTCGACGGCGAGATTGGCTGCGCCCAAGCGAGGGCGGGGCCTTGATCTTCGACAGAGGCGGCCGTCAAGAAGGCGCCACTTTGTCTTCAGTCGGCCGTTCACTTGTTCGACCACCATCCGTGCCCGTGACTGTTGCAGGTTCCAGACCCGCTGCTCGTCAGGCAGGTGGCGGCCAGTAGTTGCTCGATAGGGTGTGTAGAGATACTGGCGCAGGTCGTATGCCGCGTCAGAAACAATAACGTAGTCCAGTAAACCCCCCTCTTCAGTTCTCGTCCGTGCAGGGCTGTTCTGGAAGACTCGAGCGTCGCTGACGCTCCCAGGCCAGCCGACGAAGAAGTCCCAAATAAGGTCGTTGCTGTCACAAATTAGCTGCAGTATAATCGAAAAAAAAAAACCATTTCTGTTTCTGAAATCTTCACGGTGGGGCCCAAACCCACGACAGAGTATGTAGGTCCCATCCATTGCACCCACCACGCCAGGAATGCCAGCAAATGCACGAAATTCTATTTCCATCACACGAAACATTTCCATGTCAGGCCACCCAACCCACGTTGGTGACAAAACCGTCTCCATGAACTTCAGGAAGCGGGTGAACAATTTCTGGGTGTACGAGTAACTGTACCCAAAATGCAGACCGATTTGGCGGAAGGACAACCCGTGGCCCAGTTTGCTGAGTGCCATTTCAATGTGCACAAAGTTGTACACTTTGTTCTGCCGCGTTGCAAACCTGCTGCGCTGGTATTGCCTCACCAGGTACGTGAAAGTGGGCTTATCCATGCGCATGTATTCATAAAAAATTCCATCGGGCAGGATGCTGATGAGACGAAACCAGCGCATGCGAGAGTCAAGACGGTCACCCCTTACGAACGCACGTGTCTGGCAGAGAGAAAATGCAGCGACGAGTGTTGGCAGCGCAGTACCAATGGCGATAGATACTGGCAGCAGGAACAGTCGCAGGTACCCTGCCACACGATGCCGAGAAAGCGTAGAAGTTGAATGTTGGTCATTGTTGCGAGAATGAGTTGATTTTTAAATTGGCCACGAGGGCTATTTTTAGCCCTCGTGTCACCGTGTCGCACGAAGCATACGTGGCGCGCTGTTAAGGCATGAGAACCGGGTAACCTACGAATGTTGAACGCGACTCGGAAGTGAGTGTATAAAGTTGAACCTCGATATTCGAACTTTGATGTGCCATGTGATTTTTGTGAAAAGAGAATTCGCGACTCGGGCCCAGAAGTTGAGATACTCGAATACAGGTCGACCTAGGTTCAAACGTAAAAATTCGACTTAAACATATGAACTTTGCACTGAAATTTAAAAGACACTCGCCCTTACTGAGCACCTCAACAATGCGTACAAAACCCAACAGTTTCTTTGCCTGTTCACGCTTAACGGTATCATATCGCGCATCACCTTTTGCTAAACCTCGCACTGCTAGACCTGGCTGAGTCGGTCTACGTTTTGGGACTAGCCCGAACCTCGCTGCCAGCATCGCACAAGCTAGCTTGCACGCAGCGCATTAGCGTTTGCTATTTTCGCTGTAAATGTCCACTCAATGCCTTCGCTCACTTTTGTACTCGTTTGATCCGTTTCATGCAATCCTTGCTCGCTTCACCAACTGCATCCATAACAGACACACACAAATGAAACCTCCAGTTGTTGCACTAACGCTAAATACTGTATCACACAGAAAACAAAAATGGACGAGTCGACTCGTGCCACCAAACCAAATTATTTTCTTTCTAGGTTGTGGATCAAAATAGATTGTTATATTTGGACGCCACGTCAACATTGGTTCTCACGCAGCAATCAATAGAAATTAAAGGGAATGTATGCCAATGGTAACTAAAAATGGGCTCTATAATGCGTACGATGACTATTACAGTATGTTTTCACGCGTTTGATAACTCGTTTCGCGTATTTGGTAACTCGACACAGGCGAATGGTCACGCGAATGGTACTAAAAAAAACTCCCGCCGGAAATGATTCTGACTTCGAGAAATCTGTTTTGTGTGACAAGGACAGGTGACGGGAGCAGTGTGACCATGGTGCAGTCGCGGAAGAAACACCGAGACGCGCCGGAGTCCAGCGTGAAGGTTTGCAAAGGTTCCGCAGGAACTACACCTGTGCTAGCAGTCTCACAAGCACCTACACTAACAGCCTCTACACCAACAGATCTAGGGACACACGAGTAATAGTCATTCTCAGCACTAGCACCATCAGCATACATGCCAGCAGAGATCTGGTCCCAGTCGAGAGCCCTGGCCTGATCACCAAACTCCGCTCGAAAAGCGTCCTCGAGGCGGTAGAATCAGCGAGCCTCAGTATGCCCCAGCCTGCCACAGACGTCGCCAGTGCGGGGACCTGTGCGGCGGACGTACTGGCAGCGACCACCGCCACCCGGGGAGCCTTGCTGGGCAACCCACTCACGAAGCTGCTGCGGAGAGAGGGTCTCCTGTCGACGCGGCTGCTGCTGCTGTCCACCCCCATAACCTCCGCCTCCATGTGCTGCACCACCAGACGCAGCTCCCTGGGTAGCCGTACCGGGGCCTCCACCCCCGCCAGCTCCACTTCGATCGCCACCCGAGCCCCCTCCACCACCCCCATTGCCTCCACCACCCCCGCCACCTCCACTGCCGCCGCCACCTCCACCATCCCCGCCACCGCCACCACCCCCGCCACCGCCACCACCCTCGCCACCGCCACCGCTACCGCTACCTCCACCACCCCCACCGCCCCCACCCTTCTTGCGCGCACGCCTGTTGCGCCTCCCGTTAGGAGCGGACGCAGCTCCAGCCTCCTCGGCACCGAGGAAGTCAATAGCAGCAGCAGAGGCAACAGAGGACACCAGAAGGGAGGGAGCGCACCCCTCAAAAAAGAAGGTGCTGGGGGTGTCACGGGAGGCAGCGACAGCGCGGACACTGGTCTCGGCCTCGAGGAGACGGGTCTCAAACGAGGCAAGGGTGAGCTCAGTAGGTCTATTGAGAGTAAGTGGTCTCGAACGGCGCGAAGAGAGGCAGGGAGGCGAGTCGTGAGGAAGAGTGAGATACATGGGGGCCTGCTTCTCAGACAGAAAGTGTGGCTTGAGAGCAGCACGGTAGCGCGCGACAATTGAGCGGAGGTGAGTCATGAGGTCGGCTATATAGGTGAAGTCAGACAGCTCAGGGAAGAGAAACGACAGCGTAAGACGTGTCAGAGGTCCACTGGCGATCCCGGATTGATCCTAGGGAAGGGTTACAGGCTCGTTGTCCTGGGGGGTTATGGGCGCACTGACCCGCTACTTAACAAGCCCTTTTATCCCACTGGTCTTGTGGCTGGGATTCTGACATGGTATCCGAGCGAAGGTCTCGGGTTCGAATCCCAGTGTGTGCACTTCGCGCATCCCAGTGCGGGGGGGTGTCAGAGGTCCACTGATGATCCCCGATTGATCCTAGGGAAGGGTTACAGGCTCGTTGTCCTGGGGGGTTATGGGCGCACTGACCCGCTACTTAACAAGCCCTTTTATCCCAATGGTCTAGTGGTTGGGATTCTGACAAGACGGCCTAGGGTGGCAGAAGAGGGGAAGGAGTAGCGCTTCACTACAGCGTCATAGAGCGCTTTGGCCATTTTCAGCTGACGAAAGTGGGGCCTCTGGTCGAGCGGGAGGTGGTTGCAAACTGCAAGCTGGGCAGTGGCATCTCGTGCTAACCACTGTGTACAGGCAACGCGATCAGTCCTATACTACTGTTGCACGTCCGCTGACGCAGTAGGGGTAGGTGCATCCGGAGTGGGCGGGGCCTTAAGGGACCCAGACGTGTGCTAGGCGGCCCTCTGCGTCAAAGGTCAGTACAGTACGCCATGGTAGGCAGCGCGGCTTAGCGGCAGTGGGCACAAGCAGCGTAGGCGGAGCATACGGGCGGTGCGCGAGCGGCAGTTGCGCAGGACGGCAGCGGCGGCAGCGCGGCGCACGGGCAGCAGTGGCGCTCGGGCGGCAGCCGCACACTAGCAGCACCGACGGTGCAAGGGCGGCAGCGGTGCAAGGGCGACAGTAGCGGCGGTTTTGTGCACGGGGAGCAGCGGCGCTCGGGCGGCAGCGGCGCAAGGGCGGCAGTAGCGGCGGTGCGGTACACGGGCGGCAGCGGCGACGGTGCGGCGCACGGGCGGCAGCGGCGGCGGTGCGGCGCACTGGCAGGGTGGGGCGCACGGGAGGCAGCGGCGGAGGTGCAGCGCACAGGCAGCAGCAGCAGTGCAAGGGCGGCATCGGCTGCGGTGCGGCGCACGGGCGGCAGCTCCGCACGGGCAGTGGTGCTCGGGGTAGCATCACGCGGGGCAGCGGCGTGCGGCGCAGTGGCGCGCGGGGCCGCGGGGCGTGCGGTACAGCGTCGCGCGGGGCAGCGACGCGCAGGACAGCAGCGCGCGGGGCAGCGGCGCTCAGGGCAGCAGGGCGCAGGGCAGCGGGGCGCGGGGCAGCGGTGCGCACGGTGCAACGGCGCACATAACAGTAGCGCGCGGGGCAGCAGCGCGCGGGGCAGAAAAGTGCACGCGGGGCAGGGCAAGGTAGCGCGCTCGTGGCAGGGCAGGGCAGCGTGGTAGCGTGGGGCAGTAACGGGCAGCAGGAACGGGCAGGACCTAACCTACTCAATGATACCATGTTAATCTAAGAAACAGCGAAATCGAGTTCACTAGCAAGGAGGGGGTACAAGTACAATCCCTAAAATATGTGTACCCCATATTGTGTGGCCCACCAAAGCCTAACAAGCATGTTTGTAATTTGACATTGTACTCCCTAGAGTGCTACTCACTATAGCCTAAACCAACTAATATAACTTTCGACACATGCTCCCAAGTGCACGGGGAAAAGCTTCTCAAAGAAGTCCTCCAAGCTTGGGGTTTATCGTATGGTAGGGCATGTACATGGGAGATTATGGTATTGGTTGTTGCAGGACTGTTCATCCGTAACTCTTGATGCAATAACTTCCTACAATGAAACAAAATTTGGCAGATTCACGTTTTTGTGTGAGCTAATAAACCAGAAGTAGCCAGAGTTAGCCAACCGAAAGCAGCCAAAGTTAGGCAACTAGAAACAGTCAAAGTGAGCCAACTAGAAGCAGCCGAAGTGAACCAAACAGAAGCAGCCATGGTGGTGAGCCAGCCAGAAGCAGCCATGGTGAGAAAACCTAAATTACTACTTCACTTTCTTCACCTTCCCACAGAGTGCAGCATTAACGTTGCTAGCATGACCAACTATCAAGTATTTACCCAAGGAGAGTGACAGCTGTATCAGGGCATTGGATTCAGCCAGAGTCCCCGACGGCCCAAACTTCATCACGCTCTTGAAGCTGTAGCGCTTGAGCTTGCTGTTCTTACTGGTGATGTTTTTCCAAGTGAGTCCGCTTTCCGTCAGAGAGAAATCAGTGCAGGATGTGCTGATGGTTGTGGTAGGGGCCAGTCCACCAGATTTAATGTTAAATACTTTGATAAAAGATACGGCATAGTACACAGAGTCGGAGTACCTGCGAACATGACATAACGGGAGATGGTCGTGAGTAGGACAAGAGGAGGGGTGGCGGACAGAGCAAGGCCACCCATTAAAGAGGGCAAAAACTTGGGGGTACATGATAAAAACTGCGTGTAGTAGCAGCAGAGAGAAAAGCGGCACGCACGCACTTGACTGTCTTTAAGGCTGCTTTTCCCGATGCCCCGTTGTCGCCAATCACTTTGCCATTGACCTTAGTAGGACGAAGCTTGAACATCCATTTATCTTTACAACGTGAAGGGCAGGGATGGGGACGGACGTGGAAGGACAACAGGTGAGGAGTAGAAAGGGTACTAGAAGCACAGAGGCATGGCATGAGACCTCCTGAGGGACTTGGGAAGTGCGGTTAGTCCGACTCGCAGGGGCGACTTGCAGAAAAATACTATGGAACGCAGCAATGCAACACGCGATAGTAGAACACTACTAGTAATATTAAGGAAACCATGGCTGGACTGCGGAGGGTGGCCGCTATTCAATGCCCCTGCGCCTGAAGAACCCTGCAGCCAGCAAGTTTTTGAAAACCGCTGCAGCAAACGCACGGCTCTTTTTGAAGAGCGCTGCAGACACTTACGCAAAACCTTGGGCTTTGCCGCCAAGGGCTTGCTGCCGCCTTGCGGCTCAGCGGCGGACACCGCGGCTGAAACACCGCTGCCGTCGGGAATAAATGGCGGGAAGATTGATGTAGACGCGGTGACACTAAAGAGCGCCGCAGCACCTGCCGCACAGCGCAAAAGGGGGCATCGTGACACTGTCAGGCTGCCGCGGTCGCAGCGCAGTCAGCAAAAGGTGTTGCGAGTAATGATTATACTCCATCACAAAAATCAAGTAGCTGGAAACCTCTCATGATGTGTATTTGATGTGTTTTTGCAGGTGCTTTGAAGATGTAGGGGTCGGTACTTTTTTCGAAGAAAGTATCGAACTTTTTCCAGATGTTGTGTCAGATGCTTTGTAGATGGTAGCAATGTTTTATATCAGTTTTGAAATGCTTCGGCGGAAGTTCTCCTGGAGTTTTGGAAAACTCGTTTAGAGCACATTCTGCAGCTTTATGTGATTCTTTTGTGGACAAGGATTAAGGTTTTTTTAAACACTTTTATGTGTCAAGCATAAATTCGGAAAATGGTTATGCATGATTTCAGAAAACACACTTGGGGTTTGGATAACATTTCATAGTAGTTCATTGCAGGCTGCACAGCACTTTCCATAAATTCCCCCTTAGATGGCAGGCGCGTACGTGCAAATCATAACATTACTTCAAAAAGGGTACTAAGACATTTGTAGCCTACTAATTTTTCTGGTTCCTACCTACTCTACTAGTAGTCCTTCCCTGGTTAATGACACCTGCGCTACTACTACCCGCTATCAACCCTAGGTCCCAACTCCACCCAGCATATCCGCACCGCTCGGCCCCATACGGCTTCTCCTCTGCTCCTTCCCACCCAGCCACTCCTTAATGACTCAGCCCCCCTGCTGCTACTAAAATGGCAACCCCTTTCTGCTCATCTACTGCTCCCCCCACCGCCATTGCTCCCTCTAATGCTGCTCTCACACTGCTCCCCCCAATGTTGCTCCGTGTTTCTTTGTTTCCTCCCTGCTGTGCTACTCCCTGCTGCTCCCTCCCAGCTGTTCTACTCCCTGTTCCTTGTTGTTACTCCTCAGGACCCCCACCTCCCTTGCTGTTACTTCTCTGCTCCCTCCCTGCTGTGCTATTACTCTTGTGCCCCGCCCCCTTGGTGTCACTCCTCTGCTACTCCCCCATGTTGTTACTGCTTTCCGCCCTTGAACGGCTGTTACTCCAATGGTCCTCCATGCATTTGCAGCTCCTCACCTGCTCTCTCATTTGCTGTTAATCCTCTGCCTCCCTGCTGATTCCTCCCTGCTGCTTCCTCCCTGCTGCTTCCTCCCTTCTGCATCCTCCCTGCTGCTCCCTCCCTGCTGCTCCCTCCCTGTTGCTTCCTCCCTGCTGCTTCCTCCATGCTGCTCCCTCCCTGTTGCTTCCTCCCTGCTGCTTCCTCCCTGCTGCTCCCTCCCTGATGCAACCTCCCTTCTGCTCCCTCCCTGCTGCTCCCTCCCTGTTGCTTCCTCCCTGCTGCTTCCTCCATGCTGCTCCCTCCCTGTTGCTTCCTCCCTGCTGCTTCCTCCCTGCTGCTCCCTCCCTGATGAAACCTCCTGCTGCTTCCTCCCTGCTGCTCCCTCCTTGCTGCTTCCTCCCTGCTGCTTCCTCCCTGCTGCTTCCTCCCTGCTCCTTCCTCCATGCTGCTCCCTCCCTGTTGCTTCCTCCCTGCTGCTTCCTCCCTGCTGCTCCCTCCCTGCTGCAACCTCCCTTCTGCTTCCTCCCTGCTGCTCCCTCCCTGCTGCTCGCTCCCTGCTGCTTCCTCCCTGCTGCTCCTCCCCCTTTTCTCTCTAGATCGGTCCTGCCGCCACCCTCTCTGCCGGATTGCGGGGCTGTGGTCTGGGCCTATACTCCTCGAACCCTGACTCATGGACGAACAAGCCGAAAGTTCCCCACCTGAACCCCTTCATCCGTGCGTTGTAGACAGGATTGACCTGGCTAAAATGATCCCTCACCACCCGTCGAACCACGTCGCGGATGCTTGTAACCCACTTCGTGTTCTTTCGGTGGGAGTTGGTGAGGTTCATCGTTGACTTCTTAATCTTCGACAGACCGTAGTCAATCAACATTGTTGGGATTAGGAACCATGGGCGCAGAGAATTAACAATAAATCACAGGGGAGTGGGCGCAGCTCATTGAGGGGAGGGGAAAACAGGGGAGTGGGCGTAGCTCATTGAGGGAAGGGGAAAACAGGGGAGTGGGCGCAGCTCATTGAGGGAAGGGGAAAACAGGGGAGTGGGCGCAGCTCATTGAGGGAAGGGGAAAACAGGGGAGTGGGCGCAGCTCATTGAGGGGAGGGGAAAACAGGGGGTCACAATAACAAACCACTCACCACCATGATAGTCCAGGCGATGTGATACGCCTTCAAGCACAAGTCGTCTCCCACGCTGAATTCTCCGAAAGCATCCATAGCTGCGTTGAAGAAGATGTCATTGCCAAACGGGAGGCCACCATCCTCAGCATTCCCCCATGTGCTCAGGGGGTCGTCCACGCCTGCGACACGCTCGAACAAGGATGGTAAAGAGAGTGGTTGGACGGGTGGAACTCGAGTATTAAGATGGACTATGTGAGCCAACGCCAAGTTGAGAAGAGAGTGAGATGGGGTGGTGAAAGATTGGATGGGGTGATTGTGGAGGAGAGGGGGGGAGGGGGGGGAAGAGTTGCGGTTCACTCACTCGGGCAATGAGTTTTCCAGAGATCCTCCTTCACTTTCACATCGACGTGAATTTCCGCCGCGCGCAGCCCGCACATAGCAACCCCTAAGCCCTCAAGTACGGTTCTTTTTATGTAAAAACCGCGCTCATTCTTCCATTGAGTCCATACGCGCTTGAACGAATCACGCCGTGTTTTATCCCCCATGGCCTCTTTCAGCAAAATGAAGGACACGATGTAATTTTCGGAGATGACCTCGTGCAGAACCCGCATACGCTTCTCAAAGGATGGGTAGAATGTAATGACACGATCTTCAGCTTCCATGCACATCCGGTTCCGGGAATCTTCCATGTAGAACTGGTCAAGAGTGATGGGAAACCAGAGAATTGAGTGCAAGGCATGCAGTCAAGGGAAAACAGAGAATGTGAGGGGTGAAAAGCATTGCAGTGATGGGAAACCAGAGAATGTATGTGGTGCAAGGATGCAGTGACGGGAAACCAGAAACTGTGTGCGGTGCAAAGGAGGGATGCAGCGACGGGAAACCAGAAACTGTGTGCGGTGCAAGGGAGGGATGCAGCGACGGGAAACCAGAAAATGTGTGCGGTGCAAGGGAGGGATGCAGCGACGGGAAACCAGAAAATGTGTGCGGTGCAAGGGAGGGATGCAGCGACGGGAAACCAGAAAATGTGTGCGGTGCAAGGGAGGGATGCAGCGACGGGAAACCAGAAACTGTGTGCGGTGCAAGGGAGGGATGCAGCGACGGGAAACCAGAAACTGTGTGCGGTGCAAGGGAGGGATGCAGCGACGGGAAACCAGAAACTGTGTGCGGTGCAAGGGAGGGATGCAGCGACGGGAAACCAGAAACTGTGTGCGGTGCAAGGGAGGGATGCAGCGACGGGAAACCAGAAAATGTGTGCGGTGCAAGGGAGGGATGCAGCGACGGGAAACCAGAAACTGTGTGCGGTGCAAGGGAGGGATGCAGCGACGGGAAACCAGAAACTGTGTGCGGTGCAAGGGAGGGATGCAGCGACGGGAAACCAGAAAATGTGTGCGGTGCAAGGGAGGGATGCAGCGACGGGAAACCAGAAACTGTGTGCGGTGCAAGGGAGGGATGCAGCGACGGGAAACCAGAAACTGTGTGCGGTGCAAGGGAGGGATGCAGCGACGGGAAACCAGAAACTGTGTGCGGTGCAAGGGAGGGATGCAGCGACGGGAAACCAGAAAATGGGTGCGGTGCAAGGGAGGGATGCAGCGACGGGAAACCAGAAACTGTGTGCGGTGCAAGGGAGGCATGCAGCGACGGGAAACCAGAAACTGTGTGCGGTGCAAGGGAGGGATGCAGCGACGGGAAACCAGAAAATGGGTGCGGTGCAAGGGAGGGATGCAGGGACAGCAAACCAGAAAATGTGTGCGGTGCAAGGGAGGCATGCAGTGACGGGAAACCAGAATATGGGTGCGGTGCAAGGGAGGGATGCAGCGACGGGAAACCAGAAAATGGGTGCGGTGCAAGGGAGGGATGCAGGGACCGCAAACCAGAAAATGTGTGCGGTGCAAGGGAGGCATGCAGTGACGGGAAACCAGAAAATGGGTGCGGTGCAAGGGAGGGATGCAGTGACGGGGACGGGAAACCAGAAAATGTGTGCGGTGCAAGGGAGGGATGCAGTGACGGGAAACCAGAAAATGTGTGCGATGCAAGGGTGGGATGCAGTGACGGGAAACCGGAGACGGTGCAAGGCATGCAGTCAAGGGAAACTAGTAACTAACCCTCAGATTGGTGGCATTCGGCATGCCGTGCCTCCGTGCAATGGGAACGTCTTGTACAGCGCTCTCCGCCACAACGGGAGGCGCATCGGGCTGCGATGGCAGCTCACTGGAGATCGAGGTAAGAGGAGGTATTTGCGTGCCGTTGCCGCCCCCGTTTCCTGAAAGACCGCGACCCGCCTTTAGCTCTGCAATCTGCCGATTGGCATCCTGCAAAGCTTTAAAAAGTTGTTGCATGGAAGCATCAGGTGAACTGTCTAAGGGACTTAGGGGCACACCGGTCGCGCTGTCGGGCTTGGAACTGTATCTCGCCGGATCTGACGGGCCTGCAGTCGCAGGGTCTGAAGTTCCAGCCTTCTCTTCGTCCATCCCCCAAGCACCAAACCCACCAGCATCACGATCTTTCACCCATTGCCCCCCTGCACTTGCCGGATCATCACCACCACTTGCCTCACGAGTAATGTTGTGCTGAAGATCAGCCTCCGCTTCCACGCTACGATCAGGAAACCGTGATGCACTCCTTCCCAGTCCAGACCCAGAGGCGAGGGCAGTATATGGATCGTTCGATGCTGCCAATTTCCCCCTACGAATGTTCTCCCTACGGTTCTCCTGACCTGCATCTTCAGAGCTCCCCAAGGTCCGCATCTCATGGTAGAATCCGAGGTTCCTTCCTACGGGAGGACGCTCCTTACCCACCCGCGTAGGCACCCCATGAGTAGCGTGCTTCCCTTGAGCACGCGAGCGATGTTTCTGCCTCTTACGCCCTTTGCTCGCTTTATTTCCGTGCGCATGCCCACGCTTTCCGCCCGAGCGGCCTCTACCTGCCCGTGCCCTCCGCCCTCTCATATCTTCGTCATCACTCTCGGACACCGATTCATCGTCCTCACTTTCTTCATCCTCGTCGTACCTCTCCTCACTCCCGGAGGAGCTCCCCGATTCCTCATCCGAGCTGTCCTCGCCTTCGGAAGATTCCTCCTTGACAGGGGCTTTCTTTCCAGCCCTGCGTCGCCGTGACTTCACTCTCCCTGACACCCCCTTCTGATCCTCCATCTCCCCGCCACGGCTCTCTCTCCCACTCCCCCCATGCCCACGAACATTCTCTGCACCATCCGGTCGAGCACCTGCTGGAGTAGAGGGAGAAGATGCATCACGATTCACATCACGCTCTCCCTCACGCTCGCCCTCACGCTCGCCCTCACGCTCTCCCTCACGCTCTCCCTCACGCTCTCCCTCACGCTCTCGCTCACGCTCTCCCTCACGCTCTTCCTCACGCTCTTCCTCACGCTCTTCCTCACGCCTCCCCTCACGCCTCCCCTCACGCTTGCCCTCACGCCTGCCCTCACGCCTGCCCTCACGCTCTCCCCCACGCTCATCCTCACGCTTATGCCCTTTCACTGGCAGTGGCTCCTCGTAGTCTACGTCTTCTATCTGTCCAGTTGCCCCATCCGCATCTTGTTTTCCTTTTTTCTTTTTCTTGGAACCGACGGTACCTACAACACGCATCAAGTAAGGACGAAATGCTCACACGATATGAGGGCAGCACCTCTATGTATTGGGTGCGAACACAAGCAGGCTTTTACCGAGCAACTTACAAACATGCAGAGAAGAAAAAAAGATATAAAACCTGGATGCGTACCTTTCCTCCCTGTATCAGCTTTGAATTGGTCCAACTGCTTCAGCTTAGGAGCGTGCCTCTGCCCGCTTGAACCGCCGCGACTAAGTTTGCCGGCGTATGGCACGTCCCCAGAATGCTCACTATCCGATGAATGTTCCCCTCCCGACACCTCGGCATCGCGCGCAGTAGACTTGTTCTTCCGACGATACCTCACAACTAGCTGAGAGGTATTAAGAGGTGTCATCTTGTCATGCAGCCTCTGTTCCGCATCGGTTTTGGCGTTGTAAAGCTCCAGCTGCATCGATGAGGTCACAAGCATTGGCCTGGTGATTGAGACCGCCGTTGTCCGCCATGTTTCTAGCAATGCAGCTAAACCTGCCCGATTTACGTTATATAGCTGAGGAGTGCATACCTAAGGATTATAAGCTCCTCCAATAGGTATTCGAGCAGCTAGGAAAAGAATCGCGCACGCTGGACGTGCATGCGAGCAATGCAGCGCGCAATAGCAGTACGTGCCCGCGAATCGCTCCAATGGAAGTCGTGCAACTAAAACAGCAGCACGCCATCGCAGGCCGCGCCGTTCGAGACCATCCCATGCGCGCCATATCAGGACGTGCCTACTACGAGAACAGGCGTTTCGAAATGGCTAAACGTGCCTAAAACTGGCAGAAATGCACATTTGCGCCAGGTGGTGGAGGTACCGTGACATTGACTAACAGGTAGAAGGAGCTGGACGTGCCTACCTACCGTTGGAAGGTATCGTGAGGAGACCAGCGAATGGTACCAGCAAGACGCCCTCTGTGCTTCGAACGCGGAGGGTAACGTGGTCTCAACTAACGCTTCGAGACTAGGCATCAAAGATGCATGCTCCTGTAACGAAATGCCCAATGAGGCACCTTGCGATGGGGTTTGGTGCTGGGATATGGGAAACACAGAGCAACAGTTCAGCTGCCCTTGAAGTTGCAAGGAACGCGCAGGCAGTATATCAGTGTTTACGAACCTAGGTTCTAGCACCTACTTACGAGATAAAGTCTGTTGGCCAGCCGTGCTATGTCTGCCATAAGCTCAGGATACTAAGTAATTTCGAGCAAGGGAACGGGAATCGAACATCCCTGCCGCAAAACAAAGGGAAACAAAAAATCGAATGTGACAACAGCAAATCGGCACCGCGTTTTCCATCAACATTGCAGGTCGGGAACCGTGATCTGTAAAAGCCATCGCGGTTCGAGAATCTCTCCTGGTTGTGTTGAAACGTCATTTTGGCGCATCAATCCGTTTAGACGTGCAGTCACGGGTGTGTTGATAGAATAGTTAAAAGTTGAAATACTGTTATACTGTTATACTGTTATCCTTACACATTGAGGTGATTCTGAGCAGCAATTGTCCTCATACAGTGTGGTCTGTGTGCAGCCTTGTCGGCCCTTACATCAATAAGTTCATGCATCCGCAGTTCCAAATTTTAATCCAGGACCGGACAATCTTCCCATAACAGCAGCGACTTCACCAAGCACAAATCCTAGCAGCGTACATCAAACACATTGTGTTGTGTGTAACTGTTGAGTGAAAGCACAGTTCACAACACATCAGCAACTGCCATAAAGTGCATGGAGTTTTCAGCCATAGGGAGAGAGGGAAGCTGCAGAGTCTCCTCTCCTCATTACTGTGTTACGGTATTGGGCCGATCCAGAGCACCCACACTATCACGTTGAGTTGTATGTGATATTCAACTGCACCATGCTAAGTAGCTGTTCCAACCCCTCATTCAGCTCATCATCAGCCTACTCATCGTGTTTAGTATGACCCCAACCTGCCATTCCATGGGCATTGACACCAAGGTTGAGTTGGTAAGAGCTTACAAAATGGAGCAACTCAAGTACCGCCTGGCTATGCAATTCCACAACAAACATCAATCAATACAACGATCATCAGTAGCACATTCATGTCACTAACCAACAGCGACCAGGCTAAGGAGCATCAATCAGCCTGTATAGTGGCACAAGCACCTTCATAGACACAGGACCACTTTGCCAAATCATGACGATATTGCTCCACTGTCTTGGCGTCCCAGCCAAGTTACACGCATTCATCCTGCCGAACCTGCTCTCGACAAGCGTATGAATCACACGCATTACAAAAACACCGCAGTCGTTCTCGTTGTCTTGCTGACGCACCTGCAAAGCACACTCGGAGTGGATGGTACTTGTATTATGCACAATCATGCACAGCCTACTCCACCTCCCCTCTATCATCTACACAACCGCGCACCCCATGCACGGCCATGCGCAGCCCACTCCTCCCCCTCCCTGCTGTTCAGGGCATCACCCGCCTGGCCATGCGCAGCCCACTCCTCCCCCTCCCTGCTGTTCAGGGCATCACCCGCCTGGCCATGCGCAGCCCACTCCTCCCCCTCCCTGCTGTTCAGGGCATCACCCGCCTGGCCATGCGCAGCCCACTCCTCCCCCTCCCTGCTGTTCAGGGCATCACCCGCCTGGCCATGTGCAGCCCACTCCTCCCCCTCCGCAACACGTCAGCGCTTCACTCGCCTGTCCATGCACAACCTACTCTCCCACTCCCTTACCCATCCGCGCATCCCACGCCTATCCATGCACAACCTACTCTCCCACTCCCTTACCCATCCGCGCATCCCATGCCTGCCGTCTCTCCCACTCCCTTACCCATCCTCGCATCCCACGCCTGTCCATGCACAACCTACTCTCCCACTCCCTTACCCATCCGCGCATCCCATGCCTGCCGTCTCTCCCACTCCCTTACCCATCCGCGCATCCCACGCCTGTCCATGCACAACCTACTCTCCCACTCCCTTACCCATCCGCGCATCCCACGCCTGCCGCTGCGCGGCCTATATCACACATGATTCCTCCACTCATCCGGCTATCCCATGCGCGTACCTCGATGACGTTTAACTGGATCGCGTCAGCCCACGATTTTGCTTCTGTCTCCGTGACCCATGCGTAGCGCTTCATGACGTTTGTCATCAAACATCTGCGCATTGGGATGAATTTGTAGTTAGGATCAGACCGCAAGATACAAGTTTAATAAGCTTCACGAGTAACTCACTTTCTTAATGGACCATCGATGTCGTCGTGACTGCCATATGAGTCCGCATGCCACAATACACAGTTGATCGGGAACAGAGATCCTGGAGCATGGTTGATTTCGATGACTACAAGGCTCCAGTGCGCACTGCATCATCGAGTCATTCAAAGATCATTAGCTTGCAGCAACCTTGATCGTATGAATCATGCAAAGAATTGCCCGAGCACATACTCCTTGTTAATCGGAACAAGCACGTGTTTGAACGATAAGATGTCGAGCCCATATGCCAGCCTAGTGATTCTCTTAGATTCCGGCCGCGCGACGAGGGTCCAGAAATACGGCGATGTGCAAAGCCACTCAGCATTTTCGAGTCCGTTCTCATAGTGTAACATCCTGCGGGAACGCCATGGAAATGTGGAAACTCGCGGTAGCTTGTGAGTAAGTTTGAACAAGGTGCCGCCATGTCTCAAACTTTTGCGTTTTAAACAACTCACGATGATAGCCACTCGATAACCGTGCCACTGATCCACTGCTCGTTTCCCAACGTGCGGTAATCTGAGGGGTAGATTTCAAGCCACCCGCCCCCAAACGGGGAGGGCATGCTCATCTGCTGGAAACTACATCGCGATAACTTGGGTATGTCCTCTTCCGCCATTCCTTAACCCAGCAAACTCTAGCGAGGAGTAGGATTCTGCGCTAGGCGAGTGTTGAAATTTCCTTGGCAAGCTTGTAAGCCGGAAAATCACCAGGGACATTCGTTACCGAGGCGAGAAGCACCCATCAAGCGTCCCATTTGTTCGCTTACTACACAACTTCCTATTGCACAGCTCGTGCAGTCTTCCATTCTCCAAACGGTGTCGTTGGGTAGCGGGGCTTTGGTTTTGTTGGGACTTGGTGAAAAGTGTTGCGCCGCCTGACATGAAACTCTGCTCCAATGACAGTGTAGCGGCTTGATGTTGGCTGACACGAATGACATCATTCACTGAAAATGAAAATGATGTCAGACAGTGAACCATTCTGTCAAAACGTAGAGGGCGTGAGATGTAATTTGTCATTGACGGATTATGGATCGAGATGTGTCACAAAATGGTAGTTTGTGGCAAGTAACCTATCCTCCGATTGGGCGAATGTTTGAGCCAATGTTGCAAACTGAAACGACACGCGCCAATTTGTTTCCTGAAACACGGCGCACCCAGGCATGGCAAATTGCATCCAGACTTTCCCAGCTTACGGGAAATGCTGTGACGCTTCGCGCTCTCGCCCAAGGGCGCGATTTGTCGCGCACCAATGAGCACCGACGCAAACACTTCAGGCAGTACGTAACGAACCGTCACCACCAATCGCTCACCAGTTACTGACACTGGATGGCCAATCGCCAATCTGACCCACCCAAAACACGGATCAAGCAACTCCGATCACCCATCCCTCTTGGCGCAGATATTTGTTCCTCGACCAAACCTAATATATCGCCACTACGATCAACGCTACCCTTGTGTGACTTGCTAAACAGCTCGAACTGGTGTTGCTGAACACCATTCACTCCTAGGTAAACTTGATTTGGCCAATGGAGGCCCAGGCATGCGAGTTCTGTAAAAAACGCGTGTACTGTTATCAATCAGTAGCAAGTCATCAAGCTAACCATGATGGTTGTAAGCGGGCCCAACGGGCCAAGGCTCAAGAGATTGCTAAACGAAAGAAACTGGGTCGTGCAGCGGAGCAGCATTGTAGATTTGTCCCGCTGGCAAGAGCCACACTACCCGCGCCACATCGGTCGATTCCCTTAGCAGCAGGCCCGAATGCAGTCGAGCAGCATCCGCTGCAGGCAGAGCGAGTTCCCGATGCAGTCCCTACAAGTAGCACCACCCTGGTGGGGGAAGAGGCTCCTACGGAGGAGGTTCTTGATGTTAAAGCTGAAATCTGCATCTTGGCACGCTCTCACGGCCTTACCAACGGGGCGATAAACGACACGATACAGTTAGTTAGACATCCGAAATTAGATCCAAAGCAACTCGACGATTGGAACAGCTACAGAGACCTGGAGAAGTACGAGCGGGACTTTGACCTTGGAGCGGAGAACGAGTGGATCGTCGAGGAGATCCCAGTGGATCACGAGATTGGGTTTCTCATATTCAACCGCCGAAACGCCATAACTGTGAGTGCCTTGCTGGTGCGCTGTCACGTATCACTCACGAGTTGGGTTGTGTGCTTAGTGATGACGATCAAATCTTCCGACCAATGGATGCATCAATCCTTCACCTCTGTTCTCCATCTTTGTTTCCTTATTGATAACCATCAGCTCCTCCAGGCCATGTTTAAGAAGATGTCAGCTGTCAAGGGATTCGCCATCATGCCTCAAGAGTGGAAGGTTGATGGGGTTCGCCGCTATAGTACCCCTGCAAACACGGACTGGATGCTGGAGGCTTGGGTAAGTTCGGTTCCAGCTCATGTCGTGTCGGACACGAGCGTCGAAACCTAGGATCCAATACATCTTTCCTTCACTTTCTCATTCACTGTGGCAGGATAGGGTGCGGAAGTATGGCATAGTTATAGCGCTCATTCTGTTCTCGGATCAGACCAATCTATCATACAATGGGCGCCAATCTGCCCACCCATTTCTGCTGTCCTTTGGGAACATTCCGGAATGGGCTAGGTGGCTCGAAGGAGGCACTGAGCTTCTCGGGCTTCTGCCTCATATCCCAGCTGACCTCTCGCCGGAAGAAAAGGTTCGAGTGTTCCAGCGCGCTGCAGAGATCATGATTCAAGATTTAAAGGCGGCTTCACATCTGCAAGGGTGAGTCAACACTACTGTCACCCAAAGGTGACATCATTAGCCTTCTGGTTTTGGGTTAAACCCGCCACGCCGTCACGACTCCACCCCACTACCCTTCTGATATTCTTTCCCTGAGTCATACCCTCACCGCTCCCTTTTTTGACCCTCGTTCTCATCTGGTCCTCCTCTGCATGCGTGTCACAACGCTGTATTCAGTCATAACTTCCCTGCCACCAATGCTTCACCGGTTACCATTCCGATTCCACCTGTACATGCATGCTTTGCCACCGTCATGTTAATGCCTTCCCTGCTTGCTGTCCCCATCTTCCTAACCGTTCTTCATCTGCTTGCTTAGGGTCGCCCGTGCTCACTCCGTTACTCACATCTGTGACGTGTTCTCCCATCATCCCCCCTCTACCTCCCTGTTTCCGCCTCCTTCCTTGGCGGCTGTGTAGGGGCGGGGTGATGGTGGAAGACAGTGCCGGTGTGCAATATAGAGCATTCACGCTTCTATATTCATGGGTGACAGATCACCCGGAGTCTTCTAAGGTCACATGTACGATGGCATGCAACTCGCTCCATCCGTGCTCGTTGTGCTTGGCTGATAAGGAGCACTTGGATGAGATGACTGTTGAGTTGACTCAAACGCCACCTGATAAGGAGTGCCTGGATGAGCAGGAAGTCACCATCGTCCTCAGAACTGTCAAGAGTCAGCAGGATGCGTACAAGGAGATGAAATCAGCGGAAACCAAAAAGAAGCTGAAGGCGGTGAAGAAGAAGACCTCTACTCACTTTGTGAAGGTAAGCCTTGCCCAGCTTGTTCCGCATGCCTCGCCGATGTTCTCATCCGGTTTTTCTCCATGTCGACCATATACTGCACTGGCTAGTGTGCCTGAAAACCTACTCCAATCCGCAGCCAGTTGTTTGTGTTTATTACTCCGACCCGCCATAGTGACGTTGTGTCCTTGACCCACAACGCAGAGCCTTTTGTGGGACTGGGGATTCGCAAAGACTCTCTGGGGCAACACGTACCTTGCTGTGCCCCCGGACATCATGCACATCTGGGAGCAGGGCATATGGCTGCATGCCATGAAGTGCCTTGTGAAGAAGCTGACTCCGAAGGAACGGAAGATTCTTCTGGAGTGAGTTGTTCCGCGCCTTGCTGAACTGTTCCTCCCCTCCTTCGCTGCTTTCCGCGCCTTGCTGAACTGTTCCTCCCCTCCTTCCCTGCTTTCCGCGCCTAGCTGAACTGTTCCTCCCCTCCTTCCCTGCTTTCCGCGCCTTGCTGAACTGTTCCTCCCCTCCTTCGTTGCTTTCCGCGCCTTGCTGAACTGTTCCTCCCCTCCTTCCCTGCTTTCTGCGCCTTGCTGAACTGTTCCTCCCCTCCTTCCCTGCTTTCCGCGCATTGCTGAACTGTTCCTCCCCTCCTTCCCTGCTTTCCGCGCCTTGCTGAACTGTTCCTCCCCTCCTTCGTTGCTTTCCGCGCCTTGCTGAACTGTTCCTCCCCTCCTTCCCTGCTTTCTGCGCCTTGCTGAACTGTTCCTCCCCTCCTTCCCTGCTTTCTGCGCCTTGCTGAACTGTTCCTCCCCTCCTTCCCTGCTTTCCGCGCATTGCTGAACTGTTCCTCCCCTCCTTCCCTGCTTTCCGCGCCTTGCTGAACTGTTCCTCCCCTCCTTCGCTGCTTTCCGCGCCTTGCTGAACTGTTCCTCCCCTCTAGGCGATACAAGATGTTGAAGGAGGTCACACCAGCATCCGTGCTCCGTCTGCCATCGGCGTGGGCCTACTTCACATCCACTGCCTGCTTTTCAGCTTCAGAGCATCGTGCGATGATGCAGGTCCTGCCTCTCATCATCGATCTCCCAGGACAGAAAGATGTCCGGACGGCAATCGTGCTCATGGTCGAGTGGTATAAGGAGTTCATTCGCGCTGAGTATCACACCGACGATTCCCTGAAACGGATGAAAGACGCCACCATCAGGTGGTTACTCTTATTGTTGTGTCGGTTCCAAGCCATTCATTACCACATACACCCATTTTCCTTGTTTCAACCGTGCCACCATGCTCCACCCCCCCCTCTTTCATCTTGTTTTAACCCCTTGCATCCTTGTTCTTCCATACCCCACCTGCTTGACCTCCCTCCTGCCCTTTTTTCCCCTTGACTGCATGCTTCCTCACCCCCCCCTCCCTCGTGCCGTTTCTCCCTTACTGGCCTGCATTCCACCCCTTAACTGCATGCATGCTCTCGACTGTCTCTCCCCAGCATGGTGAAGGCTCTGCGTGTTGCATTCCCTAAGCAGAAGTCAAAGTGGAAAATAGTGAAGATTCATCTCCTCGTTCACCTCCCGTCAACCATCCGTCTTCGGGGAATCCCTGCCGAGTACTCGTCGAACTGTTACGAGCACTCCCACAAGACCACTGTGAAGCGTCCTTCACGTGGCACAAACTGGAAGAATGTTGAAGATCGCATCGTTCGGAAACACCTGGAGCATGCGGTAGTTAGACAACTAGCGCGGGAGGCCGGCGGGGACAACACGTACGAGACTTCGATGAAAGAGGTAATTTATAGAATGTCCCCCTTGCTCTGTTCCCCTGCACACCTTCCTCTACTTTGTTTCCCTGCTCTGGTAATCCCTGTATGGTTCTTTTGCTCTGTTCCCTTCACTGTTTCCCCTGATCTGTTTCAGTGCTCGCCTCTCTTGCTCCGTTCCCCTGCTCTGTTCCCCTAGTCATTTCCCCTTCCCTGTTCCCTGCTCTGTGCACTGTTCTGTTTTCCCTCCTCTGATCCCTTCTCTTTTTGCGTACCTCTGTGCCCTGCTCTGTTTTCCCTGCCCTGTTGTCTGCCCTGTTTGCCCTGCTCTGTTCCGTTCTCTATTTGCCCTCCTCTGTTCCCTGCTCTGTTTCTCTCTATGTTCCCCTGACATGTTTCCCCCCCGAATTTCCCTGTTCTCTGCTTAAGTTGGCATTCAGATATAGGCCCAGCCGAAACTTCAGTGATCAAATCCTACCCCCCCATCCCCTTCTTTGTCCCCACAAACTCGGCCCCTTTCCCCCACCCCCATTTCCCCCACCCCCATTTCCCCCCTTCCCTGGCCGTCTCCTTCTCCCCTGCATCCATCCCCTTTCCCCCCCTCCTTCACCCTCCTCAACCCACACCATTCACCCCACCCCATCCCCATCCAAACCCTCTTCTCACCATGGTGACAGGCATGCCGGGCCGGCCGGAGGGTGCTTACAAAGACCCACAAGAGGATGGTCATTGGGGACATCACCGACTCGGTGTTTCGGAGCTACGTCTTGACGCTGGGTGAACCCGCCATGAGTGCGATGGTTCTGCGCCTAAAAAAGGCGGGCATCAACACGGAAGTCTTGCAGGTGCTTCCCACCCCCTCCAACCCTCGTTCCCCCTCTCCTGCTTGCTTCCCACCCCCTCCAACCCTCGTTCCCCCTCTCCTGCTTGCTTCCCACCCCCTCCAACCCTCGTTCCCCCTCTCCTGCTTGCTTCCCACCCCCTCCAACCCTCGTTCCCCCTCTCCTGCTTCCTTCCCACCCCCTCCAACCCTCGTTCCCCCTCTCCTGCTTGCTTCCCACCCCCTCCAACCCTCGTTCCCCCTCTCCTGCTTGCTTCCCACCCCCTCCAACCCTCGTTCCCCCTCTCCTGCTTGCTTCCCACCCCCTCCAACCCTCGTTCCCCCTCTCCTGCTTGCTTCCCACCCCCTCCAACCCTCGTTCCCCCTCTCCTGCTTGCTTCCCACCCCCTCCAACCCTCGTTCCCCCTCTCCTGCTTCCTTCCCACCCCCTCCAACCCTCGTTCCCCCTCTCCTGCTTGCTTCCCACCCCCTCCAACCGTCGTTCCCCCTCTCCTGCTTGCTTCCCACCCCCTCCAACCCTCGTTCCCCCTCTCCTGCTTGCTTCCCACCCCCTCCAACCCTCGTTCCCCCTCTCCTGCTTGCTTCCCACCCCCTCCAACCCTCGTTCCCCCTCTCCTGCTTGCTTCCCACCCCCTCCAACCCTCGTTCCCCCTCTCCTGCTTGCTTCCCACCCCCTCCAACCCTCGTTCCCCCTCTCCTGCTTGCTTCCCACCCCCTCCAACCCTCGTTCCCCCTCTCCTGCTTCCTTCCCACCCCCTCCAACCCTCGTTCCCCCTCTCCTGCTTGCTTCCCACCCCCTCCAACCCTCGTTCCCCCTCTCCTGCTTCCTTCCCACCCCCTCCAACCCTCGTTCCCCCTCTCCTGCTTGCTTCCCACCCCCTCCAACCCTCGTTCCCCCTCTCCTGCTTGCTTCCCACCCCCTCCAACCCTCGTTCCCCCTCTCCTGCTTGCTTCCCACCCCCTCCAACCCTCGTTCCCCCTCTCCTGCTTGCTTCCCACCCCCTCCAACCCTCGTTCCCCCTCTCCTGCTTGCTTCCCACCCCCTCCAACCCTCGTTCCCCCTCTCCTGCTTGCTTCCCTCCCCCTCCAACCCTCGTTCCCCCTCTCCTGCTTCCTTCCGACCCCCTCCAACCCTCGTTCCCCCTCTCCTGCTTGCTTCCCACCCCCTCCAACCCTCGTTCCCCCTCTCCTGCTTGCTTCCCACCCCCTCCAACCCTCGTTCCCCCTCTCCTGCTTGCTTCCCACCCCCTCCAACCCTCGTTCCCCCTCTCCTGCTTGCTTCCCACCCCCTCCAACCCTCGTTCCCCCTCTCCTGCTTGCTTCCCACCCCCTCCAACCCTCGTTCCCCCTCTCCTGCTTACTTCCCACCCCCTCCAACCCTCGTTCCCCCTCTCCTGCTTGCTTCCCACCCCCTCCAACCCTCGTTCCCCCTCTCCTGCTTGCTTCCCACCCCCTCCAACCCTCGTTCCCCCTCTCCTGCTTGCTTCCCACCCCCTCCAACCCTCGTTCCCCCTCTCCTGCTTGCTTCCCACCCCCTCCAACCCTCGTTCCCCCTCTCCTGCTTGCTTCCCACCCCCTCCAACCCTCGTTCCCCCTCTCCTGCTTGCTTCCCACCCCCTCCAACCCTCGTTCCCCCTCTCCTGCTTGCTTCCCACCCCCTCCAACCCTCGTTCCCCCTCTCCTGCTTGCTTCCCACCCCCTCCAACCCTCGTTCCCCCTCTCCTGCTTGCTTCCCACCCCCTCCAACCCTCGTTCCCCCTCTCCTGCTTGCTTCCCACCCCCTCCAACCCTCGTTCCCCCTCTCCTGCTTGCTTCCCACCCCCTCCAACCCTCGTTCCCCCTCTCCTGCTTGCTTCCCACCCCCTCCAACCCTCGTTCCCCCTCTCCTGCTTGCTTCCCACCCCCTCCAACCCTCGTTCCCCCTCTCCTGCTTGCTTCCCACCCCCTCCAACCCTCGTTCCCCCTCTCCTGCTTGCTTCCCACCCCCTCCAACCCTCGTTCCCCCTCTCCTGCTTGCTTCCCACCCCCTCCAACCCTCGTCCCCCCTCTCCTGCTTGCTTCCCACCCCCTCCAACACTCGTCCCCCCTCTCCTGCTTGCTTCCCACCCCCTCCAACCCTCGTCCCCCCTCTCCTGCTTGCTTGCCACCCCCTCCAACCCTCGTAAACCCTCTCCTGCTTCCTTCCCACCCCCTCCAACCCTCGTTCCCCCTCTCCTGCTTGCTTCCCACCCCCTCCAACCCTCGTTCCCCCTCTCCTGCTTGCTTCCCACCCCCTCCAACCCTCGTTCCCCCTCTCCTGCTTGCTTCCCACCCCCTCCAACCCTCGTCCCCCCTCTCCTGCTTGCTTTCCACCCCCTCCAACCCTCGTTCCATCTCTCCTGCTTGCTTGCCACCCCCTCCAACCCTCGTTCCCCCTCTCCTGCTTGCTTCCCACCCCCTCCAACCCTCGTTCCACCTCTCCTGCTTGCTTGCCACCCCCTCCAACCCTCGTCCCCCCTCTCCTGCTTGCTTGCCACCCCCTCCAACCCTCGTCCCCCCTCTCCTGCTTGCTTTCCACCCCCTCCAACCCTCGTTCCCCCTCTCCTGCTTGCTTCCCACCCCCTCCAACCCTCGTCCCCCCTCTCCTGCTTGCTTCCCACCCCCTCCAACCCTCGTCCCCCCTCTCCTGCTTGCTTCCCACCCCCTCCAACCCTCGTTCCCCCTCTCCTGCTTGCTTCCCACCCCCTCCAACCCTCGTTCCCCCTCTCCTGCTTGCTTTCCACCGCCTCCAACCCTCGTTCCCCCTCTCCTGCTTGCTTGCCACCCCCTCCAACCCTCGTTCCCCCTCTCCTGCTTGCTTCGCACCCCCTCCAACCCTCGTTCCCCCTCTCCTGCTTGCTTGCCACCCCCTCCAACCCTCGTTCCCCCTCTCCTGTTTGCTTTCCACCCCCTCCAACCCTCGTTCCCCCTCTCCTGCTTGCTTGCCACCCCCTCCAACCCTCGTTCCCCCTCTCCTGCTTGCTTCCCACCCCCTCCAACCCTCGTTCCCCCTCTCCTGCTTGCTTCCCACCCCCTCCAACCCTCGTTCCCCCTCTCCTGCTTGCTTCCCACCCCCTCCAACCCCGTTCCCCCTCTCCTGCTTGCTTCCCACCCCCTCCAACCCTCGTTCCCCCTCTCCTGCTTGCTTCCCACCCCCTCCAACCCTCGTTCCCCCTCTCCAGTTTCCTTCCCACCCCCTCCCAACCCTCGTTCCCCCTCTCCAGCTTGCTTTCCACCCAATCCTTGGCCAATTCCCCCTTTTCCTTATGCTCTCCACCCCCTCTTTCCCTGCTTTCCCATTTGCTTTGTGCAATGCTCGTGGTGTCAGGTGCACACAGCACTTGCGATTCCGCCACACGACAAGATGGAATGGACGTCACGGGGGCAGTTTGTCAAGGCTAGCCCAGCCGAGAAGAACTTCTCGGCGATCGCGATCAACCCTGCAGGGAAGGGTTCCCCGTGGTATGGCCGTTGCCTTGTGCTGTTTCATTACAACAAGGGTGGTGAGCTGAGGCGAGGCGCATATGTGGAGTACTACACCGAAGACAAGCGTCAATGCCCGTCGACGGGATGCAAGCGTCTTCTACCCACAGAAGGCGTTGATAATTATGCCGTGATCGATGTAGACTGCATTCTTAGTCTCGTGCACGTTGTACCCTCGTGCGAGGACGATGAAGTGAGCCTCCTCAACAGATTTGTATGGTGAGGTCTTGCAATCGTCATGAAGTTTGACCCAATGTGACTTTGGCAAACGTTGATTTTGATCCTAGAATATTGATATGTTTAGGCATTTCTTTGATCTAATAGGCGCAAAATTAATAACCACTGGTTAAATATGACTCTTGGAAACACATGTTCCCTAGTGGAATCTTCAAATTCAGAGAATTATCTTCAAATGTCTTGATGGGAACAAACAATGCACAGAAGTAAAAACGAGACATTTATATCGAGAACAAATTTACAGCACACTTCTTCCAAGCGACGAGACCAGCTCCAACCCCTCTTGGTCGCGAAACCCTAATGCTGCAGCAACAGGCAAGAAACATTGAGCGGAAACATACGATTAGTGTCTCGAAAACGTCTCAAGAGGGACAAACGTTTTTTGTAGGTTTTCTGTACGTTTTTCAAACGTTTGTCAAACCTACGATCGGCCGGTGGGAACTTCAGATGATTTTCAGACACACACATTTTTGTGATGTCTAGAAGGATACCGCACGAACGAAATACATAAACAAAGACTTAAACTCAACAGGATAGGACTGACAGCGACGAGCATCGAACCCGAGTCTTCCAATCGCACTGCAGCTGAAATCAGCTAGGACAAATTCGCCTCTTAGCTGGGACAGATTCCAGCGAAGTCTGTTTGCGAATAGTAGCACGTTCACGGGTCCCAAGTCAACCTCGAGATAGTTTCGGGTAGGGGTCACATTAGGGACAACATGGTTTAGGGTCAGTGACGGGACAGCGACTTTTCGCGGATGTAGTACTAAAGTTGAACTACTAAAGAACCTCTGAAGTTTACAGTAGTCCAGAAAGGTATTACTAATAGAGTACTACAACTAGTAGTGTGCTTACAGAGCAGGCAGAAGAAGAGAGGCGTCGCGCGCTTCATTGGTACTCGTAGCAGTTGTGAAGATTACCTTCAAGGAAACGCAAAGATGGTGATTCTGGAATAACAATCTTGCTCTTGATGGAAGCCTGTTAGTAGGCTGGGAAGGATTGGGACAAACATGGCCTTGATCCAGATGTGAGAGAACCTGGGATGAGAATCTGCCAGAGCTAGGGTTCGGTTTGGAGAACTAGCCCTGTTCGAGGCGCGAGTGCTAGAGTTCACCGAATTCTTCAACACCGCCAGTACGTTGACCGAAATAACAACGTACTGTAGAAATATTATGTACTACTCCGTCTCCCATCTCGAGAACGTTTGGGTTCGGGAGGCGAGGGTGAGGGTAAGCCGCCATCTGTGGCAGTCACTTAGTGTTCAGGTTTGATATTATGAAAACACCAACACGCGGTTTTGACTTTGTCTTCAGTTTTGTTAGACCATCCACCCTTCTGTCGCCTTGTGTAAGTAAAAATCAAGACCATACGGACGATTCTGCATCGACTGTACTGCAGTAAATTATGGCTGGTCCAGCAGTCATATGGCTCACCAGACCTGTGGGTCTTTACAGGTCTGGAGTCGACCTGTGGGTAGGGGACATGGAAGTCGACAGACGGACCTCATCTGCGATGTGGAGAGCAACGGGTAACCACTTTTTCGCGCTTCGCGAAGCATTTGGTAACCCGCAACAGTACAGCTAATGCCCATTTGAGTCCCACATACTTGCACTACTTTTGGGGCTTATAAGTTTCCGTGCATATTGCACGGGTTGTCAACATTGCAGCAAGCAAATTTGGGCTTGTAAAAAACTCAAGAGTTACACGTTCGTTTTTTGGTGGAACAAGGAAGGTTGGCAGAATTCGTTGTGCATTGGTCTGCTTTGTTACCATTGGTTCGTCATCACTATATTGGCTGTTTTGTTCCACAAGTTGCTAGTTTGACGAACCGCCCGCCTTCTTGATGCAACTTGCCCGGCGGGCCTGTAAGCCGTTTTGTTTTTGCAGCAAGTCCACATTCAGTTTCGCTTCAATTGACTCTCGATCGAAGGGCTCACTGGTTGTGCGCCCAGACAGGATGTGATGGCGTGCCTGCAAAGTGACGCTTGTGCGCAATTCCGTTTCGTGACGCTATAACATTTCGACACGATTGAATTGGCAAGAAAGATGCAAACTTTGGTGCTATTAAATTATATATAGTGTTTGTCATTATATAAGCGCATGTGCCTATAGATTTTACTCAACTAGAAGCGCACCCCCTGAAAGATAATGTTTCAGACGTCATATACTAGGCAGAATACAAAGAGAATCTCAACAAATCAAAGTGAGTATAATGTTTCCACGTCAGTTGTAGGGATTTTCTGACATCGACACAAGAGCTCCATTCATAGCCCCTAGCTTAAAGGTGTCTGATCGGGTTAGGGGAAAACCACTTTAACACAGAATGAAATTACCTGGTTTTCAGGCAGATGCTGAACGGCGGAGTAGGCAATGGAAAGGTGTAGTGCATTAAGACTAATCCTGCTAAGTCAGTGAAAGGCATGCACCTGGCCAGATAGTCAGCTGTAAAGTCAGTGAAGACAATACTTTACTACCCCCCCCCTCCCCCCCCCCCTCTTTCCCCTCCCACCCTCACCTTTCCACCCCTCTCCCCCTTCCTTCTCCCCCCGTCCTCCTGTCCCCTTTCCACTCTCCCATTCCCCCCATATTCCTAAGCAATCGCAAACTTAGAAGTTTCATTACAGCCCAGCACCAAAGCCCGCAAACGACCCTGCCCCATCATCATCATCCTCCTCTTCATCATCATAAGCATCCTCATACTCATCCAGACCTGAGTCAGCATCCCCCTTGCCATCACCAACTGTACCCCTCGCATACCCGCTCCTCACCCCCCGATCAGAAGCCCTTGACCCCACTCCTCCCATTGGTCCTCCTCTTACTGCTCCCCCTCCTCTTCCCATCCCCCTGCCGCCTCCTCCTGTTACCCCAGGTGCATGCCGTGCCACGCTCTGTCTGCCCCCTGCCACTGCCACCCCACGCTCCTCCTCCCCTCCCTCCTCATCGTCAGTATCAGAGTAATCGTCTGAATCAATGTCGTCCGCGTTGCCACCACGCATACCATCCACTGCTGACCCTCTCTCGTACTGTATCCGCCCCTGCTGCTGTAGCAACTGCTGCTGTTTCTGTTGTTGTTGCTGCTGCTGTTTCTGCTCCTGTTGCTGCTGCTGCTGCTGCCGCTGATGCTGCTGCACGGAGTTATTACCCATCCCAGTTCCTGCCATACCTGCCAATCCCCTTCCTCTCCCTCCACCCTCACCCCCTCCGCCTCCTCTGCCCCCAACTGTTCCTCGTTGCCCTGATCCCACATTGTAACCCGAACCACCCTCCCTTCTTTCCTCATCTTCAAACTCTCCCTCCGCTTCCTCATATTCCTCCTCATCCTCCTCCTCCTCCTCCTCCTCCTCATCCTCCTCCTCTTCTTCCTTCCTCTGTTGCCTTTGCTGCTGCTGCTGCTGCTGGCGCTGCTGCAGCAGCTGCTGCTGCTGTTGGGAATGCTGCTGGTGCGGCGGGGGGTGCTGCGAGTTCGAATGCTGCAGCTGCGGCTGCTGCTCCCGCTCCCGCTCCCGATCCTCCTCCTCCTGCTGCTTCTGCAGAGCCAGCAGCGCTTGCAGCCTGGCTTTAGAAGCAGAGATAGTCGAGGCAGGAGGGGAGGCCTCATCAGAAGATCCAGAGGAGACAGACCCATCAGACATAGCCGACCCAGTGAACTCCCTAATCTCTGGAGAGAGTTTGAACCGCACGGATCGGCGCGGGGGGTCAGGCGTCCCGCTCCCCGCCCCCCCAGTAGTGCCGGATCCGCCGCTGCCGGTGTGTGGTGGTGTCGGGGTGTGCAGAGCTGATATTAGTGGTGATGATGGTGGTGACGATGATGGTGGTGGTGGGGATGATGAGAGTGAGGGTGCACGATGGTTGCTCCCTCCAGTTGCTACCGAACCACCTGCACCCATTTGCTCATCCTCCTCCTCCTCTTCCTCGTCCTCCTCTTCTTCCTCCTCCTCATCCTTTGCTTCCTGCCCACGCTTGCCTGTTGCCTCCCCTCCTGAACCCTGCCCTTTCATAACAACACTACCGTCATCATCATCCTCCTCCTCCTCATCCTCATCATCATTACCTCCACCTGTGGCCAGACCACCAGCAGGGGGAGCGCCCGTCCCCACACCACGCATCACCGCACCATGCATCCCCACACCATGCATCCCCGCACCATGCATCCCCACGCCCCTGAGCCGGCTTGCATGCCCGCCCACGTCGCTCTCGCTGCTGCTCGTGTAATCACTGCTGTCGTCATACGCACCCCCCTGGTTGCTGTAAGCACCTCTAGCACCCGCCGCCGCCGCTGCTGCTGCCCTCGCTGCAGGTGACGCTGATGCTGCTGCTCCTGCTCCTGATGGTGCTGATGCTGCTGTTGCTGGCGGTGCTGTTGCTGGTGCACCCTGAGTCAATCCGGAAGTCCCTTGACTGCTGCCTGTGCTGACACCAGCAGCATTTCTGCTGCTGCTGCTGCTGCTCTGTCCCCTACCGACGCTCAGCCTCCTCCTCCCCTCCTCCTCATCCTCCTCTTCCTCACTCTCCTCATCATCTGAACCATCCTCCGCATCTTCTCTTTGATACGACCCACGAGCCGCAGCAGAAGCACCACCACCAGCACCACCACCACGACCACTACCACCACCACCGCCAGCACCAGCAGCACCAGCGGTACCAGCAGCAGCAGCACGAGTGTTCGAAGGCTGGTTATAAACCGACAGATCCAAGCTGGAATGGTGTGGCGTGTCTTCTGATAACTGTGTGCTCACACTCGCACTGTCATCCGCACCATCATCATCATCATCATCATCATCTCCCCCTCCTGTGCTCCCATCCTCGCTCGTAGCATCTGAAACATCACCATCACCACCACCACTGCCACCACCAGCACCCAACACTCGAGACCCAGCACCAGCACCACCACCACCACCACCACTAGATGCAGCGGCAAACCCAGAGGCAGAACCAGAGGTAGTAGTAGATCCAGCAGCAGACCCAGGTGCGTGCGTGCCTGTAGGGAGAGTGCTCTGTTTAAGAAACTGCTCCTGCAGCATGCCTCCTGCCACATGGAACGACGTGGTTTTTACCAGGAACGGCAGTGACATCTCTAGTTCCGCCACTCTACAGCTCTGAGCACGCAGCAAGCCGCTACTGTCCATCCCTCCTGCTCCATCCGCTCCTCCCGCTCCTCCTGCGGCTCCCATGCCCGACCTCGCTCCTCCCACCCCTCCTCTCGCTTGCGCCCCTGCTCCACCTCCTCCTCCTCCTCCTCCTCCTCCTCCTCCTCCACCTCCCCCTCCTCCTCCTGCTCCTCCTCCTCCTGTCCCTGCGAATTTGGCAAAGAAGCTGCCACCGCTAAGAGGGCGATTGTTAATATCCACTCCTGCCCCTGCTGCTCCTGCTGCTCCTCCTGCTCCTCCTGCTCCACTACCGGTATACCCCCCCTTAACAGCGAAAACGCTGCTGCCTCCACCTCTGCCCCCTCGTCCTGCTCCTCCTCCTCCTGCCCCGCCTCCTCCCGCTCGTGCTCCAGTCCCCCTGCCCGCCCCTCGCCCCAGCAGCATGTTCTCTGTCCAGTGCGGCTGTGCTACAGGATCCATACTCACTGACCTTGCTAGTGCTGACGCTGATGCTGATGCTCCTGCTGCTCCTGCCGTGCTGCTGCCACGGCCCTTGCTGCTAGAAGCATTTAGCGAGGACAAGGAAGCAGGAACCCATGGGAAACTTGAGGCGGTTGTTGCTGCACTTGCTGATCCGCCTGCTGCTGCTGCTGCTGCTGCTGCTGCTGCTGCACTGCTCTTGCTGTTGCTGTTGCTGTTGCTGTTGCTCACACTGCTGGTGCTTGCACTAGCACCACCGCCACTGCCACTGCCGCTGCCAATGCCGCTGCCACTGCCGCTGCCACTGCCACTGCCACTGCTGCTGCCACTGCCATTGCTGCTGCTGCTGCTGCTGCCACTGCTGTTGGAACCAGGTGCAAGTGACTTCACTGCTGCCCCTCCCCCTCCTCCTCCCCCTCCACCTCCTCCTCCTCTTCCCCCACCTCCTCCTCCTCCTCCCCCTCTCCCCCCTCCAGCACCTCTCCCCGCGCCAACCCCACTCGCGTGTGCCTGATTCGACGCACCACCACCACCACCTGCTAAGTGCGGTTGGAAAAACTGCCCTCCGACCGACTTGTGCCGCTGCAAACCCACCCCACCTGCTCCCCCTCCCCTGCCTCCTCTCCCTCCTGCCCCACTCATATGCGCAGTCGACAGTGAGTGCTGCCTGTGATACTGATCCTGCCCTGTCCCTGTCCCTGCGCCTGTGTTTGTGCTCGTGCCTATACCTATGCCTGTGCCGGGGCCACCACGACCAGTAGCAACTCTCCCAGCACTATTGAACGCTGCTGCCCCACGGCCGCCACTGCCAGCCATACCAGGCACACCTGATCCCACCCTCCGTAAACCCCGTCCTGCTCCTCCTGCTACTCCTGCTTCTATTGCTCCTGCTGCGCCTGCCCGTGCCTGAATCTGGTTCTGGTTGTGGCTGTGCATTCCCCCCTCCGGTACCCCGGATACTGCTCGCCGCAACCCCCTGCCTCCTGCCCCTGCTGCCCCTGCTGCCCCTGCTACCCCTGCTACCCCTCCTCTCCCTGCTCCTCCCCCTGCGCCTCCCCACCCCGCCGCTGCCCCTGCCCCGCTTTTCGCCCTCTCACCCGGCACACCTGACACTGCCCTCTGTAACGCCCGCCCCCCCGCCGACCCTGCAGTCCCCCCGCCTCCCCCTCCCCTTCCGCCTCCGCCCAGCGCTCCCCCTGCCCCCCCAGCACCCATGCGCGACACTCCTGCTCCTGCTCCTCCTGCTCCTCCTGCTGCTCCTCCTGCCGCTCCTCCTGCTGCTGCTACTGTTCGTGCAAGAGAGGAGGATAGGGTGTGGCCGTCCGGCACCCCAGACACTGCCCTGCGCAGCCCACGCATGCTCGCACCAGCCGAAGCAGCACCACCAGCACCAGCACCACCAGCACCAGCACCACCACCAGCGGCACCACCAGCAGCGGCACCAGCAGCAGCAGCAGCAGCAGCAGAGCCCATGCGTGCTGCTGCAGCAGCAGAAGCGCGATCATCCGGCACCCCTGAGACTGCCCTACGCAGCCCTCTCATACCCACCGCACCGGAACCACCCCCGACAAACCTACCAGCAGCAGACGCAGAAGGGGCAGCAGGGGCAGAACCAGCAGAAGCAGCATTAGTGGCGGCGGCCGAGTCGCCTGCTGAGGCTGGGCGTTTGAGTGTGGGGCTGCTGCTGCTGCCGCCCGGGGAAGCATCGTCTGATTCAGCATGGAACGCGAAGCTCCCACTCCCTGCCGCACTGAAACTCTTCACCACTGCTCGCTTCGCTGCTGCTGCCGCTCCTCCTCCTGCTGCTCCTGCAGCAGCTGCTGCCGCAGCCGCCGCTGCTGCTGCGGCCGTTGCTGCTGCAGCAGCAGCAGATTTTGAATCTCTTGCCGTAGCACTCTCCCCTCCCCCTCCCCCTCCTCCTCCTGCTCCTCCTCCTTCCTCCGAGCCATCGTGAAACGCAAAGCTCCCAGACCCTGCAGCGGAAAACACCCCGCCTCCTCTCCCTCCTGCCCCTCCTGCCCCATCACCCCCTCCCCGCATTCCCCCTCCCCCTCCTGTTGCCAGCAGCGCCATCGCCCGCCCCCTTCCCCCTCCCGGAATCCCCCCGCCTGGTCCGCGCCCCCTGCCCCCGCTGCGCCCCCCCGCTCCCCCGCGCCCCCCTGCTGAGTTATGCGGAAACGGGGCGGATGCAGAGGAGGAAGGGGAGGCCCCTAACCCCCCTGTTGAAGAGGTTTGGGCCGAACCAGAACCCGAGCCTGTGGACCGGGGAGAGCTGGCGCCTGAATCCGATTCGTCCGAATCCGAATCGTAATCAGAATCGGATTCGTCGTCCGGATGTTGTGGCTGGGTGAACGGCTCACCAGCAGCAGCAGCGGCAGCGGCAGCGGCAACGGCAGCAGAGGCGGAAGCAGCAGCAGCAGCTCGCTTTGCTGCCCCTGCGTCTATGCGTGGTGATGATGATGAGTCTGAGGAAGCAGAAGAGTGTGAGGAAGGAGAATCCTCATCGTCAGTGCGCTCCAACGGACGAGCAACACTGCTAGAACCAGCACCACCCCCACCACCACCACCGCTACCACTACCACTGCCACCAGCACCAGCAGCAGCAGCAGCAGAGTGATTCAGCCCTGCAGACAGCATCTCCTGCTCGTGATGCACTATACCATCAAAAGACGGCGACAGCGCCACCGAAACTCCCCCACTACCCCCCCTCGACCCTCCCCCGCCCGCTCCCGCGCCCGCCCCGCCGCCGCCCCTGCCCCACGCCTCCGCCCCCTGCCGTCTCGGCACCTGAAGGTTCCCCAGACCCGCCGCCCCCCTCCGCCCCGGTTTCCCCCCCTCGTCTTCAAATGACATGGACGGCTGTAGCAGCGAATCAGTGCACGACCCCTGCCGCCACATCTTTCCGCGCGCCTCCCCCCGCGCCTCCCCGCCCGCCTCCTCCCCCGCCGCCGCTCCCGCCGTCGCCCCCGCCCGTCCCCCTTGCCCCGTTACCATACCTGGCAGCGCCTGCCCCGAGGCTACTGACAAGGCTCGGCTCAACCCTGTCCCAGACCTGCCGCCCGCCCCTTTTGCCCCGAACGAGCTCGACCGCCCCGCCTGGGCGGGGGACGCGGAAAGCATACCCGCGCCCCCTGCTCCCCCCGCGCCCCTTGCGCCGATCCATCCCCCCGCGGCGCTGCTGCTGCTGTTAGTGCGCAGGCGCGCGGTGAGCTCAGGCTCGGTGTCCGCCAGGCCTAGCAGGCGCGGAGTGGAATGCGGAACGCCCGCGGAGAGGGAGGAATCGGGGGGGAGGGAGGCGGCGGAAAGGAGAACCCCCACGTCCATGGAGCTATAGCGCTGCATGGCGGAAGAGGCGGAGGAGAGCGCGGGGGAGGAGGACGGCGGTAAATGCAGAGACTCTATCCGCGCCATGCCTCCGCTTCCCCCCGGTTCGCTGCCTTCCCCTGCTCGCGCTCCGCCTCCTCCGCCGCTTGCTCTTCCGCCCCCGCCGCTTTGGCCCCCTCCTCCGAAACCCCCCCGCGCCCCACCCGCGGAAGGCGCGTGTGAGTCCGAGGAGCTGGCGGCGGGGCTGGGCGGAACGGAATTGCGCCCCGCGGGGACCATGGCTTGCAGCTGCACCAGTCCGGGGAGCGGGGGGAAGCAGTTGCTGCTTCCGCTCACGGTGCTTCCGCGCGCGCTTCTCCGCGATGACGTCACCGAGTCCGGGCTGGACGGCGAGTAGTTGTCTCCGCCGCCGCCCCCCCCCTCGCGCGCGCTTCTTCCCCCTCCGCGGCCCCCTCCCGCGCTTCCCGCCCCCGCGGCGGACGCGCCTGCTCCGCCAGCCTTCCCCGCAACCGCCGCAGGCGCAGATGCGCCGACTGCCTCCAGCCCCGCGGTCCACGCGGACGCGCGCTCCACGCTCTCCGCCAACGCGCGGCTGTTAAACCTTCCGCTTCCGCCGCCGCCCGCGTCGGGGCTGTCCGCCAACCCAGGCGGGCTGTCCGCCAATCCGGGGGGGCTTCCGCTTCCGCCGTGATCCTCCGGGCCCGCGCTAGACACGCTCTCCCCGGGGGCAAGCGGGAGGAGACCCAGAGACTTTGCCGCCTGTAGGCGCTGAAAGGCCTTCACCTGCCCCGCACTCCCCGGACTCGCGCTGCCGTCCCCCCCGCCATAGTCACTCCACGAGTTGGAGAGCTGTCGGCGGACCGACGGGTGCAGGCCGCCGCCGCCGCCGCCGCCGCTGCCGGGGCTGGGGGAGCGCGCGGAGGGGGAGATTAGTCCGGACGGGGAGAGGAGACCGCTTCCGCCTTCCGTGCGCACGTGGCGGGGGACCGGCATGGAGGACGATGATGACGTGGCTCTCGCTACGGCGCCCGCGCCCGCG
This sequence comes from Closterium sp. Naga37s-1, assembly GCA_947471745.1. NCBI lineage: Eukaryota > Viridiplantae > Streptophyta > Zygnematophyceae > Desmidiales > Closteriaceae > Closterium > Closterium sp. Naga37s-1. The sequence goes on along the minus strand of CANJKZ010000248.1, from coordinate 1,441,331 downwards.
CCTCCCGCGCCGCCTGCGGCGGCTTTTTCGAGCGCCGCGGCAGCGGTTTCGAGGGAGGCTGCGGCGCGTTCGCCCATTCGCGCGCACTCTTCCCGCGCGCGCGCAACTTCTTGCCACAGGCGCGCAATGTCCTCGCGCAGGCGCGCGGCCTCGTGGTGCGCCTGCGCTGCCTCGCGGAGGAGCTCCGCGCGTATGGGATCCGCAGAAGGTTCGTGCGCTGAATGGGCGGAATGCGCAGACTGGGCGGATTGGGCGGAAAGTTTCCGCTCGTCCAGCGACTGCGACTGCGGATGCGCGTACATTTTTGTCGCTCGCTCTTCCCGGCTAACGCCGTGCGAATGTGACTGCGAGTGCGACAGCGATTGCGACTGCGACAGCGACTGCGACAGCGATTGCGATTGCGATTGCGATTGCGATTGCGATTGCGATTGCGACCGCGATGCAGCTGACGTGTCATGCTCTGACGAGTTGCCGTTCTGAAGCTGCAAAGGCGGCGGCCGCCGCGCAGAAGCTCCGCCGTCCTGCTTCCCCGTATCCGCCGCTTCCCCCCGTTGCGCGCTGCGCGCCTGCGCTGATGCCGTCGGTGGCGAGGACTGTTGCGCGCTCTTCCGCGAAAGCTGCTGCTGCTGCTGCTGCTGCTCCAGCGATGCGCCAGAATCCCCTTGATCCCGGGCGCGAGCACCCTTCGCACCGGTTCCACCCGCCGCGGCGGCGGCGGCGGCGGAAGAAGCGGCAGGGTGGGTGCCGTTCGCGCCTGCGACAGCTCCCGCGAGCCCGTGTTGCTCTATAAGGTTCTGCTGCTGCTCTACCATCTGCGCGTATAGCTGCGACAGCTTCAACTTGGGCTGGTTACCCTGGTTGTTAACCGCCCCGGATGCCACCACCCATGGTACCGCCTTGTTGACGAGCCCTGGCATGCCGTTGCCTACGGCCCTTGCAGCTGCTGATTGCGCGCCGCGAGGGCCGCTTCTTGAGTCGGAGTAATCGGCGTACTCGGAAGTTTCCGCGAAGCCGTTCAGCTGCTTGCTCAGCGCGGGAACGGCGGCCATCGCGGCAACTGCGCCGGCGGCCTCTAAGGCACGAGGTTCCTTCTACCGCCGCGGCGTCGGCGCGTTATGCGACGCGGAACGGACGGTGAACGAGATCATTTTGATGCTCTTCTATCCTTAGCACGACACACAAGGGGAATGCAGGAATAAGTTAAAGCCGCAAGTTGGAGAATTAGGCAAGAACTAACACGGCATTAAGACTCGTCAAGAGCATGCCTGCGCGTCACCTAACGCATGCACTCTACTCGAGAAATTAGTCTCTAAGGCCAGTCTGTCAGTAGTATGTAGCACGTACTCTACTTGTCGTGAGAGTGCGCGCAGAAAATGCTTCATTTGGTAGCTAGTTTCCCTCCCATGCCACCACACCACACATATCCCACCAGCAAGTAAAATTTGAAGCCGACAAGGACGTACACATGCATTTGGTTCGGTTTCGATGGTTGCGCTCCCCAACCTCTCCCCTCCCCTCCCAACCACCTAACCACGCCACACCACCACCACTCAACCCAGCCTCACCCTGACCTGCCAAACCTGACCACGAACGATAGCCGCAAAGCTGCGCTGCAAACTGGAAAACCCGAAGTGGGGCGGGGCGGAGCGAGGGGCAGCAACAAACGAACTCACGACACGGGAGCAAAGGAGAGTGGAAGAGAGGCTTGGAGAGAGTTTGAGAGGGTTTCAGGTTGTTAGAAGAGGGGCGCGGAGGGATATGGGTACAACGGGATTGGATGGGGTGGGTGGGGAATGGGATGGGTTGGGGCCTTGGGATTGGGTGGGACGAGCTCCGTGCTGTTGGCTGTTGGCTGCGGCGGGGAGAGGCGAGGCGAGGATTTGGCACGAGCGATAACAGTTTGTGTGGAGTGCACTTTACAGTACAACACGACAGTGTACACGAACAGTTTCGTCCGCTCGCTTCGTGTCCCCTCAGTTTGCTAAGTGCGAGCATTTTTTTCCGTGGCTCGCTCCAGTCCAGCTAGGAAGTTTTTCACATTCACCTCGGGCGGGGCTGATCTGTTAAGTAACTAGCACGAGGCGAAACCCTAATAAAGTAGCCCCTTGGGGTGTTGCGACAAAGAGAATGTCTCAGATGTTCGTTGGGAAAATTCCTCCAGTCGTGACGCAACTAGAAACAGTAGTATCATAAGCGCAACCAGTAGTGTCATTTCGCCCTCGCTAGTCAAGAATCGCGATTAGTTTTGGGTGTCTGTCTTTCCTTTATTCCAACAAACAGTAGCAGTAACGCTTGGTTGCTGTTGTTGTGCCAAGCGAAGACGCCAACTTGGTACAGTAGCTAGGAAAGGAACGGGTACACTACTACAGAGCTAGTTTACGTATATCTTATAAAACCAAGTTTCCAGCTCAAATCTCTAGACATTGACAAAAGAGTTTGTGACGTTACGTATCCTACCCTACCAATTACCGTAACTAAACCTTCTCTCAGCCTTCAAGACACCTTTAAGCAATCTCTAAACACACTTCACCCAGCATTTCCCTCCCATGCCTTTTGTCACATTACCTTACATGCTTTCCTCCTCCTCAACGTCTTCCAGGTTGTCTGGCACATTAAGCTTCTCTATAAAGGCCTGCCAGATGTGAGCAACCAGCAGCAGAGAAGAGCAGGCAAAAGCGTACAGGGATGAGTCGACCAACGACGCAGAACCAGGCGAAAGTTTGAAGAGAATAGAGATAAATTATGTATGGGAAGAAGGGGGAGGGTGGGGGGGGGGGGGGGGGGGGGGTGGGGGTAGGAGAGGCGCAGAAACTGGTGGTGGAAAGAAGAAGATCGAGATAAGAAGCATCATACACAACTACCAGACCCAGCGTAATGGCTGATGGAGTGTGACGATAATGCGAAAGGTGAAGCAGCAAGAAAAATACAGCGCACAACACTGCATGGTATTTCAGTGCCTGCATAGCACACCATAACATGCAATGCCTGTCACCATACAACGAGCCTCACCTTAATGAGGTTGACTTGCTGTGCGGGTGGCTTCAAGTCCAGCGCACAGTTGAGGTGCATCAGCGCCTCCTCTGGCCTATCCAGCTTCTTGCATATCTGTTTCATCATCAAGCACGGAGCATTTGAAAAACAGCAAAAGGACGGTTTTTGAGTCGACTCAAAAGCAGACTCTGGCCTATCCAGCTTCTTGCATATCTGTTTCATCATCAAGCACGGAGCATTTGAAAAACAGCAGAAGGACGGGGCTTTCTTTATTACAGTGAATTCTTGCTGCAGGTTCCCATTCCCAGCGTCACGAACCATCTCTACAGAATCCACCTCAGCTCCCGACACCCTCCCACCATCCTCACCACTTTCCTCCCTCTCACCCCCTAACCCCCTTACTCCACTCCCTTCCAAAACCTATCCTTCCCAAAGCACCCCTCCTTGGCGGTGCATCTCACCTTGCCAAGGAGGAAGTAGACGGAGGGCTCTCTGGCTGCCACGTGCAGCAGCTGCTTGGCAGCGTGCAGCGCATCCCCCAGCCGCTCGTCCCCCAGCAGCATGTACGCGTGCTGGAACACTGGCAGCGGGTTGCGCGGGTCCAGCCGCATCGCATGCTGCAGCGATGCATGGGCGTCGCTGCTCCTCTGCAAGGAGAAATGGCAGCAGATGGGAGACAGGGGGGTAGGGGGATAGGGGGAGAGGGGATTGAGGATGAGGGTTGCGTGAGTCCAGCCGCATCGCGTGCTGGAGTGACATGTGGGCGTCGCTGCTCCTCTGCATGGAAGTAGAGACGAACACGAGGAGGAAGGTAATCTTCGAGAGGTACGAAAGCATGAGACGGCATGTGACAGATGGGTGCATATGTGTGCGTGCGTGTGTTTGTGAGTACGCAAGTTAGAAAACCACCAACGCTTCAATAAAGAGTGACACGGTCACCTTGAGGGAGTGCAGGCAGACGCCAAGGTAGGTATGCAGCACGGACGAGTGGGGGTTGACAGTGAGTGCGGTGCGGAAGTGGTACTCTGCCAGATGGAACCGCTCCTGCCTCATCAGCACTGACCCCAGGCCGTACCTGGTGGAGATGCGGAGGGAGAGGGACATCGCGAGGGACATCATGAGGGACGGATACGTTTGCCATATTCTCATCCTAGACATAATAGCAACGTCTCTATTGATGGAAATTGTGATAAGGACATGTTTGAGACGACTAGGAATTCGCCTGGATGCGCAAGGAGTAAGGGATATGGGACGCATGTTGTATGTTTGACCACAAGCACCAACACATGGCCGTATGACGGTCTGAATATATAGCATCATGTACGGGTCAGTCTGCTCAAGAACACAAGCAGCAACACATGCTCCAATGACCTTGTATTCGATGTCCCGCTGTCCATAACAAGTGTAAACACGCCCCTCTCACCATGCACTTGCCACGCCCCTCTCACCATGCGTTGTAATGGCGGGCATCGAGGCGAATGGCCGTGCGGAAGCAGAGCGCAGCATCCTCCAGCTCCTCCATTGCTGCATACCTGATGGCGCACAGGGGAGAGACGGGACACAGAGGAGGGAAGGGAGAAGGGATGGGGCACGGGAAGAGGGAGAGACTTTCGACTCAAAAGGCAGAGCGCAGCATCCTCCAGCTCCTCCATTGCTGCATACCTGATGGCGCACAGGGGACGGACGGGTGGGGGGATGGGCATGGGAATGGAAAGGTGGGAGAGGGGAGGAGGGGGGTGGCGAGGGCAGGGGGAGGGCGAGGGTGACGAGGAGCGGGAGGAGAAAATGGAAGGGGAAGGCGAGGGGGAAGGGGAGGGAGAAGGAAAAGAAAGTGTAAGGGGGAAACGAGGGAGAGGGCGGAAAGAGGCAGGACAAAACGGAGGGGGAGTGGTAAGGTAGTGAGGGGAGGATGGAATGACATCCAATCATCTGCAACCCCCCATCATGCACCCAATCCCCCCATCCATACCCCGTCCCCCACATTTGATCTCCCCCCCTCTCCAACATGCACACCAACCCTTCCCAGCATCCACCCAGACACACTCACTCGTGGCCGCAGAGGGTGTGGGCGTATGTGAAGGAGGGATCCAGCTGCGTGGCTCTTCGGAAGAACTTGAGTGCTGCCTCGTGCTGCTTGGTGAGACTCATGAGGTTGCCACTCACACACCTGAGGGGTAAGGGAGAAAAGGGAGGGCGGGAAAGGGAGGGCGGGAAAGGGAGGGAAGATAGGAAGGGGAGGAGATAGATGGAAGATAGGCGGAGGGAAGACTCGCAGTTGATTTCCTCCTCAGCTGCATTTCATTATAAAGGGCCTCAAACATAACAGAGGCGCATATAAAAGACCCCTTCACACCACACCCCACTCCTTCAACACTCCTCTCCACCCCACTCCACCGCACTCGACTCAACCTACCATGCCTGGGGAGCCATACGGTCCACGGCTATCGCCTCTTGAGCCAGCAGGCTTAACTGCACGTCCTTGCGCATGTGCTGGTGGTAAAACAAGGGCCACAAGGACGGGAGAGGTGAGACACAGACGGAGAAACGGGCCATGAGTGAGTGAGTGAGTGAGCGAATAATGAGTGAGTGAATGAGTGAGTGAATGATTGAAAGAGTCAGTGAGTGTGCGAGTGAAGTAAGAGGCAGAAGGGGGAACCTACAAAGAGCACCATTGAGTAGATGTCAAGACCGTCCACATGGCAAGGGCTGCTTTTGAGACCAAAAGTGAGTGAGTGAGGTAAGTGAAAGAAAGGGGAAGGGGGCCCTTACAAAGAGCACAGTGGAGTAGATGTCAAGGCCGTCCACATGGTACGGGCTGGCCTGGCGTGCCATCTCAAACACCCTCTCCGCCTCTCCATACTGCACCATGTCCACGTATGCCCGACCCACCTGCAGGAATGCAGAAGGGTTATATACGCGTAGAGAGAAAACTAGATGTATATAGGTAGAATCTACACATGTACCAACAACAGTGTACAACCCGCAGCAGATCAAGCATTGACTGGAGCATAACGAACCTGAACGAGCACCCAGTGTGTGTTGTACTGAGCAGCAGGGAGCTCAGAAAAGGCCTCAATTGCCTCCTGGCACCACTCAGACACAAGGGGAGAAGACAAGACACCATGACAGGGAAAGGGTGGGGCGAACGGGCAGCACAAGGGGGACGGGAAGGAGATCGTGATGGGAGAGCAGCAGGGAGAAGGGGCAGAGGCGGGAGGAGAGCAGGGTGAGTGGTGCTGGGTCACTGGGTGATGTGATGCATGGAGGAGGGGCGAGTTAGGGGAACAGGGAGCAGCCAGAGGAGGCACTGTGAAGCAGCCAAAGAAGGACAAGGAGACACTGGCAGGGTTTGGCCTGTGTGGAGCAGGAAGGGTGAATTGCAAATCACTCACTCACCACAATTCCTGCGTCTCGATAACAGTGGGAAAAGCAGACACACGCTAGAACACCAGGGAAAACCAACGGACACGTCAGTCACGTATCCCAGGGAAACGTCTGTTAAGTACATAAATTCTCAACCAAACTACCTCATCACCTTACAGCACCCCGCAGCACCCCACAAAAGTGACAGAACCGAACAGCACCCCACAGCACCATATGACACCACACAGCACCGCACAGCATCCCAACGCAGGCCTCACCTGGCATCGCATCATGCAGAGCAGCAGGAAAGCTCGTCCCACTTGCTTCAGCAGCCGCACTGCTAGCAACGCTCCACTCTCCCCTCCCTTTCCTGCCCCTCCCCCTACACTCCCATCCTCCCCTGCCTCCCCATACCCCACTCCCCCGCCACTCTTCGCCCCCCCTTGCCCACTCTCCACCTCATCCCCTCCTTCCCCCTCTCTCCCCCCTCCCTCTGCGCCGCTGCTCCCTCGTCCCAACGCTCCTCTCCCTTCCACCTCCTCGCCTCCTCCTGCTCCCCCTCCCCCCATCCCTCCTGCAGCACTATCAGCAGATGAAGCCCCACCATTGGAGGCAAGGCTTCCCCCTCCCGCCTTTTCTCTCCCAGGCTGCTGCCGCTGCCGAGCCTCCCTGTCCTCTTCCCGGGCCACTTGCTTCGGCTCCCAATCCTGCGGCGTTGCTCCGGGAAGCTCAGCTGCGATTTGAAAAGTGGCGGATGGGGGATTGACAGGAGGGTGGAGGGAAGTGTGACAGGGGGGGAGGCGAAGGGAACTGCTGCTCCTGACCCAGCAAGAGAACCAGCAGAAGGACCGGCAACAGCAGCAGCAACAGCAGCAAAAGTAGCAGCAGCAGCAGCAGCAGCAGCAGACACGTATCACCAGCACTGGCAGACCCACCTGATGCTGTAGACGCCCTGCCTCCTCCTCCTCCTCCCCCACCAGCAGCAGCAGCTGCAGCAGCACTGGAAGGAGGTGCAGCGTCATTCCCCAGATCCAAAGAAGGCATTGCTGGGATAGAATGCAAAAGTGGCTTGCGTGCTGACATACGGGGAGGAACAAGCAAGGACGAAGAAGGAGAGAGGAAGAACGAGAGCAGGGGACACATGTCAAACGCAGGGGAAAGGAAAAAACAATACCTGTGAGTGGCAGCAAAGGTAGGGAAGAGGCATGCACAGGAGCGTGGATAGGAGGGGCAGAGAGGAGGGGTGCATTGTGGTGAAGATAGGCACGTAAATTAGGTACAAAACAAGGGGAGAGGACGGGAAGCGTGGAAAGAGGGGGGGAGCAGGGCGGGAGGGGAAGAGGGGCAGGGAGATGAAGGGTGGCCAGAAAATGTACGAGAAAGCCTGACTATCGAACGGTCACCTCAAGATTCTTAGAGCAAGCAAGTACGTAAGTGTTTCGCGTTCTCTTCACTTGATGCAAAACCATTCCCACCTGGACTAGACCCGTCCGTCGTCCGACGAGCAGCAGAGCTCCTACTCGTCCCTCCCCCTCCGCCTCCTCCGACCCCGGTGCTCCCCCGTGCAGTCGAAGTTGATCCAGCAGCGGCACCAGCAGCAGCACCTCCACCTGCCCCGCCCTCTGCTAGCCGAGTGCTGCGGCGTAAGGTGCTGGGCTCAGCAAACAGGCGACCAGCCACCTGGGGGAGGAAAGGAGGGCGGGAAGGGAAGAGGTTCAGTGGACTCCAAAACTCGACTGCTCGCCGAGCCACGAGTGCTGCGGCGCAAGGTGCTGGGCTCAGCAAACAGGCGACCAGCCACCTGGGGAAGGAAAGCGTTGAAGTCGACTCAGAACTCGTCTGCTAGGTGAGTCACGAGTGCTGCGGCACAAGGTGCTGGGCTCAGCAAAGAGACGACCAGTCACCTGGAGGAGCAAGGAGGGCAGGAATAAAAGTTACGCAACGCAAGTATCTGAGAACGTCCCGAGAACCAGATGTTGCCATTTTCAGTTGTATGGATGAATGTGTGGCTGCTCCTGCCCATGTGTCATGTGGTAGTATGGCACAACCTACCTCCTCCTTCCCTCCCCTCCCAACCCCACGCTCACACAGCTGCACCCTCCCCTCGGGCCCCCACTCAGCAACCCCTTTCTCTTTCCCTAACGCCCCTCCTCTCCCACCCCACACCCGTCCTTTCCTCCTCCACATCTCCTTCCCCGCTCTGCTTTTTCCCTTCGCTTCCCTTTCCCCTTCTCCTTCCCCTACACGGATACACCAACCCACCAAGCCCCCGTCCGCCCCACACCCCATCATCCCCCGAACTCACGTTCCGCAGTCTGTTTTCGTCCACCATCTTGCGCCGGTGTGCCATGCGCGTGGCAGCACTCACAGCCGGCGCCACAGGTCCTGCAGGGGTGCGCGGCGAGGCTGTGTCCTTCCACGTGCTCACCACTGCCTCCTGCACGCACGCGCACAGACACACACAGGGGGGTCAGGGAGAGCAGGGGTTGGAGCGGGGGAGGTTCGTTGTTGTGATTGAGATTGAGATTGTGCACAGCACCGGACACGACAGCCCAGCAAAGGGACCAAAGGGCTACTGCACCATGTTAAGGAAACAAAACCACCATGTTTCCCAAGCTCGGGCTTCCCAACAGTAATACGTACAGGAGGTGTCACATAGTTTGAAGCCGCATTCAACCCTTGCTGTGCCGGTTGCTGCTGCGGTGGTGCCATCCCCTCTTGCACTTGCTCGTGACCCTGTCCTGACTGCTGCTGCTGCTGCTGCTGCTGAGAATATTGCTGTGGCTGCTGCTGCTGCTGGGATGACACTTCGTGTTGGACCCTCTGTTGCTGCTGCTGCTGCTGCTGCTGCTCCATGTGCAGGGCAGCGGTTTCGTTGAATGCCTGTGACGCCTCTGCTTCCGCTCCTGAAGGAATGAGAACGATTAGGAGGTGTTAAACGAGCGAGGAACAGTGGAGAATGTGGTGGACGCACCAGCAGCAGCTGCAGCAGCAGCAGCGAAGAGAACGGCAGATAATTGGAGAAGCGCAAAAGGACGGGCAGGGGAAGGAGAATAGACAGAAACGAGACACAGACTGGATAATTGGGGCGGGAAAGAGACAGAAGCGCGTGCAGGAGCGGGGGAAGGGGAAGGAGGGTGGAGTACCAAGGATGCAAAGCTCCTCGTATGCAGACCAGAAGAAAGGGTCCAGTGCAAGGGCGGATGTGAAATGGCGAATGGCCACCTGACGCCGGTTAGTAGCTCTGCCGTTCACACAGCGGGGGGACGAGGGGAGGAGGATGAGTGAGTGTGAGTGAGGGTACGAGGAGAAGCGACCACGGATGGAAGGGCAGCAGGAAACGAGCATGAGAGAGGTCAAAAGTGAAAGCGTGATACTCACTTGCAGATGAGCCCAAGGAGGTACAGGCCTGCTGCTCCATTGGGCACCTGCGGCTGCAGCAGGCGAACGGCAGCAGAGGAGGAACCGAGGAAGAGTGGTTTATATACCAGATTTATCCAGATGCATGCTGCCTTGAGACGTGAGCGGGACTCGCAAGGAAAATCTGTGCTGAGATCGCTCACCTCATGAGATCGCTGTGCCGAGGCAGCGGAAGGCGAGGAGGCAGGAGAGGAGGAGGAGGCGATGAGGGAATGGAGAGAGGGAGGTAGGATCATGGACGTGGAATTGGGCTGCAGGGCTGCTTCAGCTTCTGTGAGCAGCTGCAGGTCGTAACACGCCAGTGCCAGCAGGTAACGGCTCTGGTCGGACGGCAGCCCTGAACGGCAGAAATGGGTTGATTAGGTGCTGGGTTAAATGATGATCCACGATGATAGGTGCTGGATTGAGAATGATTGATGAATCCAAGACGATCCACGATGGTGAATTGTAAGAACCAAGGGATGTGAACACGGGGATGGCAAGTTCACGAGAGCAAGAGATTCAACAAGTAGTGCCAGGGCAAGAATTTGACAAGGTGGCAAGATGCATGCAGCGCAGTCCAAATTTAACAGAAATTCTTGTTGCGAGAGGCAGCATGTCCCAAATCTACCTTTGAGAACATGTCGTGCAAGCAGAGGCTTGTTAGCCCTCAAGTAGCAGGAAGCCAGTAACTGGAAGTTGGGCTGCGGAACAAGCCACCCACGGAGAATACAGCAATAAGTTGCAGTGGAACGGCACAAAGGACAGCTGAGAGAAACGAATGAAATTGAGGCCTTAGACAGCGGCATCATTTTATATTTTCTGGCATAAACGCATTTATGCCTGTTGCGTGATTCTGCGACCATCTAAAAATGTGTATGCCTTTTATGTCAGCTGTATAACCTGTAAATCCACGATAGGCCTCACAGATTTCTTTAAAATACACGCATCTATTCCTGTTGCAGTGAGTCTGCGACTAATCGAGTAGGTGTATGCATTTCATAGCAGCTGTGACTAACGAGGATCCATTCCGGAATACTTATGCGTTCCATAGCAGCTGTGTGACCTGTAACGGGGATCCATAATAAGCCTTTACCTCGTTCGGGAACGATGCGCAGAGGCGTTCCGCTAAGAAAGTCGCATTCCGCACGCAGTGGAGAGAGAGCGAGCGTGACACGCACGAGGCGAGCCACGCCTCCATGGCGGCTGCTCGTGTGTTAATGGAGGCTGCTAATCCGACACTCGCGGGGAAATAAAGATCTCGTCGATACGCTGGTGATTGGGGAGAACAGAGCGTGCGAGGCGACACGGCTAGCTAGTCTTCAATTTGGACGGGGACAATGCCTATGAGAGGGCCGCAGAAGCGGGAGGCTGGAGAAAGATATGCTCCTATATGAAAGAGTGTCGATCTAGTCTCTTAACCTGAGCAAGTGTCTGTCGATGTTTGTCGTGAAAGCACTAATGGCATACGATTGGAAACCCAACAAAAACTCTCGGCTCAACGGGCCAGATGTGCTGCTCGCTGAAGATCTCAACGATCTTATCACGAAAGTGGGTAGCTGACAAACTAGACCAGCATCGTGGTTACTTAGAGGAGGGTTGTGACTTTGGGGCAACTTGTGACCCCGGTTTTAAACGACGACGACGATTAATATCGAACGGACAGCCGCCATGCTAAAAAGGACTGAAAACAGCCGTGGAAAGGAATCCATCGCGATCACCAAATGCTCCAAATGTATATGATCAGTCAAGCGTGGATGGGAACCTAGGCTTCCTTCTGACACCATCAGCAGCAGCAACAGCACCAAGCGGACCAACCTGCGTGCCGAAGACTGGATTCGGTTGTGGAGGGCACACATGACCAATGGAGGCCAGGGGGGAGCAGATCAGGTGACGCGGGAAAATGCATGGCCGCGGTTGCTAGTGTGAGATTGTGGTTCAGGAATTCGATATGATTGTTGATTTTTTTATCGAGTGACCCTCTCAACGCGTACGCAGTTGTGACTGGCTTCGGGCACTGGAAGCCTCTTCTGGATAAGTGGCGGGAAACCTGAGGGCGGTGGTGCTCCACCGCGAATTTTTGAATCTCACCAACTTCAAGGACATCAACCCAAGTCGCGGCAGGGCTCCGTTGTTCAGGCAGGTTCAAACAAACAGCACCAGAAGTCCATTTTGGTTGCAACAGTTCCTGAATCTGATGATCCTAGTCGAATTTGGTTCTGCTTGCTGAACCCATTCCTCTTATCTCTTGCTGTTGGTTCCTGAAGTTTGACCATGATGATACATGAGCTAACACCTGACATGATGGAGTCCGCTGAAGCTCCTCCTAATGAATCGAATGAGTTCGAGCGTCTGGTTGAGGAGCTGGAACAAGGACCAAGCTCATTTGGACAGAACAAAGTTGATGCACTCGCTTCAGCAGCTAAAGCAATTTCGTCTAGTTGTGATGCTGGAAAGACAACAGAGCTCTGGAAGCTCAGCTACCGAATATGGAACGCGTGTGTGGACATATCCAACAGAAAGGAGCTAACCACGTCTGAAAAGGAGAAGAATGCCAGACTCCGGAACATTGCCGCTGACGTCCTTCTGGCCGCTGGAGAGAGTACTGCCGTACACTCCAGCCTTTTAAAGATTGCAATGTTTTTTCAGAAAACGGGCTGCTTGTGGATTCAGCTTAGTCGGTTTGAGACCGCGGAGGCCTGCTTGGCGAAGGCTACTGAACTCTGCACCAAGGCCAAGGACGTAATCAAGGACGACGATCCTGCCATTCAGCATGAGTTAACAGTTTTAAGTTTCGACGTTCACGTCGCCAGGGCCAAAGCTTCATGGGAAGTCAAACAGACTGCGCTGGCCAGTAACATTCTGGGTCGCGCTGTGCTTCTACTTCCACAGCTGCCAGAGAAATCCGTCGAGCTTGCTGATATGTACCTCCAGTTTGGAAAGGCTGTCTTGAACGGATCGTCTGGTTCTGAGAGCGCAGTGGACGCAACGCCTTACTTTGAGAAAGCTTTCGAAATATGTTCTGACGGCATTGTCAGTTTGCAGTTCGAAGGAAAGACTGCCTGCAAGAAGGCAATGGCGGATCTCCGCGACCGCACATTGAGATATCTGGCTGGAGCTCACGTCCAATTTGGCCGTTACGACGACGCACTCAAGTGCACGTCGATTCTCAAGTCAGGATTCCCCATCCATCCGAGTGTCCCTTTCTTGGAATTGAAGGCTCTTTCTGCACTTGGGAAGCATGATGCAGCTGAAGAAGTACTATCTAAGCTCACCGAGGGAGACACAGCCAAAGTCGATATTGTGGGTGCAGCAATCGAAGTCATCATAGCGTCGGGAAGCTCGAGTTCAGTTTCAGCTGCTAAAACGGCATTCTTCAACACACTGAACAAATTTCCCAACTGTGGAAAATTCTCGCGTCAACTTCTTACCACTCTTGTCCAACAAGGAGCGTCGCGCCTGGCGTGTGTGGAAGCAGCCATTGAGATAGGACAGGACGACAGAGTGGTGGCATCCTTGATATCAAAGAGCAAAAGCTTGGGAGTCTTGGTTCACGATGACAGCAGCGATCAACATAGCGTCCACGCGCTTTTCTGGAACTGGTATTGTTCGCATTCGTTTTTCTCCTCGAAACGAGTTGTGTCAATCTTCTGACTTTCCTAATCTGGCTGTTGCAGCGGTTCTGAACAATTCTCGCGAAAGAATTACACCATGAGTGTGAAGCTGTTCGAAACGAGTCTGCTTTATCTTGACGACGGCAGGCAAGAGCAACGCGCTAAAGCACTCCGTGTTATTTGTCTCTGTCACATGGGGTTGCTTCAGTATGATAGAGCTTCTGAGTGCATTCAGCTGGCTGAAGAGGTGAGAAAATGATGTCGCTGTAAAGCTTACAGAACCATACACTAACATGGACCTTTCTCGTTTTGCAGATTGATCCCTGCATTGCCTCGGTCTTCTTGAAGGTATGTTTTATGGTAGGCATGAACTTATCCAGCGAATTCCCTTTATAACCAACAACTTCTTGCAGTATAAAATATCGCTTCAACAAAAGAACGAGTCCAAGGCAGCCCATGATGTC